>JAYESD010000005.1:74277289-74919789 GCA_036927565.1 Tuctoria greenei | reverse complement strand
TTATAAATGTACGTCTATAGATTTTGACCTATTTATAGTTCTCGCGCGCTCTCTAGCGAAAATTTTCGCGCGAAACTTACTTGCACTCTCTCGAGCAAAGGGAGATGCTAAAATGAGAGACGTGTGTGAGAGAGGTCCATCTTTGAGTTTTGCTATTTTTTTCTCTCGTGCGCTCTCTCCCAACACTATACGAAAATTATTAGCTCTCGCGCGCTCTCTCGACCTAGAAACCGTAGCTCCTGAGCACGTTGTCGTCGTCCCTCTTCCTCAACTCGCTCTTCGTCATTGTCGAGCTGCCACCGTCGACCCCGACCCCGCCGTCGACCCTGACCTTCGTCATCAGAGAGTTGAACACGCGGAGCATGCCGCCTCATCTCCTGTCCCTAGAGCATGCCGCCGCCTCGACTCCAGCCTCCGTAATTAGTAAGAGCACGTTGCCGCCATCACATAAGTGGAAATATTCTCCCTGTCCCCGAAGCACCGGCCTGCTGTCATCGGAGAGTTGAGGAACCGCCGCTCTGGTGCCTCTGCCAGCTCGTTTCGAAGCACGCCGCCGCCTCGTCCCCTGTCCCCGGAGCACGTCGTTGCCTCGACCGTGTCCTCGGAGTGTGCATTTCAGTGATTTTATTGAATTTGAGGATGTCCAATGAAGGCTCATCGTTAATGAAGTCATTGATCCAAAAGGAGAATTTTCATTACGGTATACATTCATCTTCCTTGTTTATGTCCAATGAAGAAGTAATGTTGTATATAATGAATTCTGATTTGCAAACCCTTGATACTGTAGGAACTGTGGTTCACACTAGCATTTGCCATCCCAGTAAGTTTGATTTCTATCTCTGCAGCCATGCTGGAGTCAAGGTACTTATGCGATAGTTGGTGTTTCTGTCACGAGTTTTTGATATCAGACTATTATTGCATCAGTAGAATGTAAATTGTTTGTTTTTTCAGGGGACAATCACACCAGCTCACTACCATGTACTTTATGATGAGGATAATTTCTCTGTTGATGCTTTGCAGATGCTCACCAACTGCCTGTGCTACAAGTAAGCTCGGTTCTCCATTCACTAACAGTTCCTGTGTCTATTACAATTGTATATCAATTTGTTCCTAAGCCTTCAGATATTTGCTCCCTTGTGTGACTATTTAAGCGAATGTGACTGCAATTTGATAATGTTTCATATGATTTCAGTGATTTTATTGTCAGTTCTACACCAAAGGGGCCAGAAAAACTGATAAGGAAGCATGACTTTGCTGTTAAAAACTTGGGCCCTTTGGAATATTATCTGGGAATAGAACTTAATCAAGGAAAAGATGGTATACTGCACTCACCGAGAAGATATGATCTTTACATGTTAAAAAGAGCAAACATGGACAAGTGCAAGGCCATATCTACACCAATGTCCTCAAGTGACAAGCTTCAGAGAGATCAAGGAGAAGTTCCGTCAGAAAAGGATCAAGCTCTATACAGAAGTATAGTAGGGGGGCCGCAATACTTAACTCTAACTAGACTAGATATCTCCTTTGCAGTAAACAGGGTTTGTTAGCATATCCAAACACCCAGTAACACTCATATGGCAGCTGTCAAAAGAATACTGAGATATGTCAAAGGGACTGGCAGTCTAGGACTGAAGATTCAAAAGTTGAAAACAGTCCTTAGTGCATTTTCGTATGCCAATTGGGCAGGGTCACCAGATGATCGTAGGTCGACAAGTGGATTTGTTGCGCTCTTAGGAGGGAACTTGGTATCATGGTGCTCACATAAACAGTCCATAGCGTATAGATCAAGTACGGAATCCGGGTACAAAGCCATAGCTAATATGACAGCTGAAATGATATGGATTCAGTCTCTGTTAAAAGAGATTGGTGTATATCAAGTTAAACCTCCTCTGCTTTGGTGTGACAACCTCGAAGCGACATATCTAACAGCAAACCCAATGTTTTATGTGAGGACAAAGCATATTGAAGTCGATTTTCATTTTGTTAGAGAGCAAGTTGCAAACAAAGAAATGGAGGTGAGGTTCATTTAATCTAAGAATCAACTTGCTGATATTTTAAAAAAGCTGTTTTCAAGAGCTCCATTTATGCAGAACTGTCACAACCTCAACATGAGAACACCATGTCAAGATTGAGGGGGGGTAGATAATCAGTCTTCACCTCAACTCTGAAGACCCAGAAGACCCGGACGTTTTTCAGTTTTGTTAGAGTAGCGTCGTGTTGATCTTGTGTTCAGCAAGTTGGTTTGTGATCCACAAATATTGCAATGTAGTGGAGTTAGTGTGACACCCTCATTTTCATGCATCATGCCCTACATGCACTCATATACATGTTTAACATTAACCCACAACAAGAGGAACGGGTTTAAAATTGATTTGCAGCATTTAAAATTGATTTGAAACAAAACTGCACTTAAAATGCAGGAAGACTAGTCCGATTTTACTGAGGACTAGTCCAATTTCTCTCTGACTAAAAACGGACTTGTCCATTTGTGCTGCGGACTAGTCCAATTTTGCCTCTGTAAACCTTCGGACTTGTCCGATTCTGTGCGGACTAGTCCGATATTCCAAAAATCCTTGAAAAATTGCTAAGTCCTTGGACTTTTCCGGACTAGTCTGGTGTTTCAGCGGACTTGTCCGATTTCCTCTCTGTTTAAAGTCGGACTTGTCCGATTTTCTCTCTGGACGACTTCGGACTAGTCCGGTCCTTTCCGGACTTGTCCGATATTTCACGACTCCGAGTTGATCTTTTATTTTACGACTTGTTTCTTGGGTTTCACGTTAAGTGGGCCTAGGGACGTCATGCCTAACTCTTTTAGAGCCCATGTGAGACTCTAAACTGGCCTCTACTCCTCTCAAACTCTAAATCCATCTAACCCTAGCTTCCACCTCTATATAAACAACCTCACCCCCTGGATTGACATCTATTTGCCACTTTTCCACCCCACCCAAACCCTAGTTCATGGAGAGCCACCACCAAGGAGGGAGGAGAAGATCCCAAGCAAGTAGAAGAAGAGGACGAAACGAAAGAGGATCAAGATCTCCACCAAGTTTCGTTCCTCATCACCAATTCATCCCCAAGTTCATCACCAACCCTAGATCACCAAGATCCAAGTGCTACCTCTAAGTTTCTTGATTCATTGGAATCCTAAACACCTGGTATACCTTCTATTCTCTTTTCCTTACGAGAATTCAACCCCTAATCTCCAAATTCACGTCGATCTAGAAAACCCTAATCTGCTGATCTTGCAGAGGGCGGACTTGTCCGGTCCCTAGCGGACTAGTCCGATCTTTCTGGTTAATTTGTGTTGAATTAATTCTAAAATTGGATCTAATCAACTCCAAACCTGTATAAACTTGTTAAAAGCTATTAGAACTAGTTATTGATCATTAAAAGCAATCTAGTAACAAGTTCTACCTTGCATTTGCATCAATCATGCATGTCATGTCATATTGAGTAATATTTGTGCACTCTTTGATTGTGTTTCTTGTCTTGTATGTTTATTGTGCGGATTAGACGGATTTGCGCTAGAGAGTGCCGCGGAGGATCTACAGCACCAAGAGTTTGAAGGCTTTGACCCTAATCAACTGCAAGAGCAAGGCAAGTGTCCTTGAAGCATATTGATCCTGTTTTAAAATAAATGTTTTGTTTGCAAAACTGCATGCTTGTGTCAATTTTGATGGGAAATCCTATGATAGGAAGTTTACTAGCTTTGTTTGACCACCCTTGTCACCTGGAATTATGGTAGAGAGTCAGGATGGGCTTTTTACTCTTTGCTTCGCTTAATCAACTGGGATGGGAAACAACTACACCACTCAATTTAATTAGGCATGGATGAGATTATGGTTAACATGAACTGGTTAAATATGACATGGTAATGGGTGATCTAAGCAAGCCTGGTATGTGGATGGGTTGGATGTTATGGTGGTTTGCTTGCTTTAGATCTAAGGATCGATTCATGCGAGAATAAGCCAGGATTACAGTGCCACCACGAGGCCAAGTATGGGTGCGGTGTAGCTGATTAATTAGGGCTTTGCCAGTGCTATTTGGACCATTATGGATGCTCAGGGAAGGGGTAGTCGGATTGGGTTTGTTGATGGTTGGTGGGACTACCCTGGGATCCGAATGGCTCAAGAGGGGGCTCTTGGTTGAAGATGTGCTCAGTTGGAGACATCGCCACTGGTGAAACCTCAGTGGGGTCTAAATAGGCTAGTAATCCCTTTGTAAAGGCTATTTTGTGATCTCTTGTCCACACACCGACAGAAGTGTGAGACGGCATAATAGAGGTTCTAGTCATCGAAAGGTGATGAAATCACAAACACGTGGGTAAAGAGGTACAAACTCTGCAGAGTTAAATAAAACTATCATGATAGCCGTGCTCTGGGTTATGAGCACCTGGACAACTTCCATGATTAGAGGGAACTTGGTATTGAGATGGTATTTGGGATGGGTATGGTTGGTATTATGGTATTGGTTGGTTATGAATTGAATTCTGGTATTAAATATGGATATTGGTATATGATGATGGATATGGAATATGGAAGGGTATTATGATAACTACATGGTTTACAATGGGTTTATTTCGGCCGTTTCTAACTAGGCTTGCGTCCTACGGGCAACACGGCTCTGATACCACTTTGTCACGCCCGGTCATCGTAAAGATGAACAGACGCTAATCACATGTACGCCAGGATCAGTTGAATCGTACATGTGTTGACGAAAGTGAAATACCATTACATTGCCATGTTCGATTACATAAATAGTCTTACCGAACGACCCGAAGGTCTACGAATACACACCACAAATATTTACAACACTAAACGGTTCAACACTACAGAAAGCAAGATAGGTAAGCGGGCTTCGTCTCCACAGGCAGCCGTTGCGCGTGAGGTCGCCAGCCTAGACCAAGTCCTCCGGGTTGACGTAGAAGTCCTCCGGTGCAGCTTCTTCTTCTTCATACTCTAAAGGAGAATTAAACGCTTGAGTACATAAAGTACTCAGCAAGTGCGGGAAGAGAATGACATGATTGGCTAGAGCAAGGAAAGGCCAATTATGGCTCAGCACTATGCTTAGAACCTATCCTTAGCTTTCAATTATCATTACCATAATTCAATAAATAATCAACACATGATTAATGATAATGAAAGTACTTGAACCATAATGAACCATCATTTCCCAACCATAGACTAATTATGAACTGGCCCCAAGCCGCTCTTGTCCGTGAGCACGGCTGTCATGACAGTTTTACCAAATCTCTGCAGAGAGTGTACCCTTTCCCCACAAGTAGTGATTTCATCCCCTGTTGCCAGGTGGACTAAGTGAACCTCCCTGATTGCCCATGGTAGCTAACCACATTACACACTTCCTTTGGTGTGAGGCCAGGAGATCACAACATGGTCTTTACAAAGGTACTCCCGATTAGTGCTAGCCCTCTAAGGTTTCCACCACTGAGGATTCTCGGAGTAACCCTCCGCCCCAGAGCCCCCTCTTGAGCCTTGCGGTTCCAAGAGCGGATCACCCGACTCATTCCCCGCACCATCCAACCACTAGCAGTTCATCGGGAGAAACCTAATTAATTGACCAAGCTGCCCCATCTCAGTCTCGTGGTGGTACTATAAAGCTTAGTGGCTTCCTCCATAAACCGGTCCTTAGAATCCAGTGGTAACAAACCCCAATCCCGGGTCTCGTGCACAATGCACCATACCAAAACTAACCAACCACCAGATTCCTATCCACTAAAATTATGTATATTCATCACCAAATTAAAGTAACCATAAAGTTGAGCATAGAACATTTGTATGGTATCCCAATCCCAACATCTAAGCATGGCTAAGCATAAATAAAGCCTATCTACTTCCCACCCCATTTCAGGTAACAAGGAATTATATGGAACAGGGCATGTAAACATGAAGTAGGACATCAAATTAATTAGCATGCAACTAGCTAAATTCCTAAAATAGGCACAAGATGGTCAAGGGCACTTGCCTTCGTTGAAGACTTGGGTGTTGTCGAAGTCTCGGTCTTGGAGGTTAAGATTTGGGTCGTAATACGACTCTAGACATATGCCCAAGCATGGCAAGAATAGAATAAAGCTAAATAAGTAAAGGCACGCAAAACAATACATCACACATACACATAAGCACAAAATCCTTTACTAATGCGTCCCTACGAGGTATTTATCACTTATCATGGCCAAAGTATGCATTTTATATTTTTCCTAGAATTTTGGGATTTTATTATAGCCTAAAACCATTTTTATTGAATTTTCTATAGCAAAAATGTATTTTAAAACCTTTATAATAATTATTCCAGGGACCAAATATATTTTATCTGAACACTACAATTAATTCACAGCATAAAATAGATTATAACAATTTTTCATAACATTCCTACACTTAATTACCATTTTTATCTAATTTCTACACCTCAAATGCAATTAAAAACCCTATTCAGCAAATAAATAAAAGTCCAGGGGTTAAATAAATAGTTTTCTACACTGTTCAGGGTCTAAATACATTATTCTACCAAATTACAGGGGTTGAAATGCTTAATTAAATGATTAAAACCCATTTTTAGGGTTTCAGGGGCTAGTCTGTGATTTCTGGGGGCTAGATTCGAATTACCGAGAAGCACAGGGGGTAGCTAGTGAAATTCCAGGGGCTCCGGTGCAAATGCGCAGGCGGGAAATGGGGCTTTGAATGCAGGCCGTTGGATCTGAGATGGATGGCTAGGATTTTAAATAACCGAACCGGTATGAACTTCTAATCGTGGCCGTTGGCCGGGAATGGACGGCTCCAGATGGGGCCACGTCGCCCCCGGCGACGTCGGTGGTGCCCGGCGCGGCGGCGCTAGACGCCCGCGGCGGCGAGCTCGCCGGAGACGGCCAAAACGGCGAAACAGACGCCCAAACATGGCGCTAAAGGCATGGAACGAAAGAGGAGAAGAAGGGGAACTCACCTAGGGGAGTAGCAGAGGTTGAATTCGGCCGGAGGGTGGTCGGCGACGAGGAATGGCGGCGGTGGCGTCGGTGCTCGTCGGGCCTGGCGATTTCCCGGCGATCTCCCTGCTCAAACGTGTCCGGCGTGCTCCTGGGGTCACGGCGAAAAGGTCAGAGAGGAGGGAGGGGTGCGGGGATCGCTGGTTAGTCGGGAACGTGGGCGCGGGGTTGCTCACCGGTGAAGAGTGGGCTAGGGTTCCGGTAGGCTCGGGGAGAGAGGGAAAAATGGGGTGCGTCGGGTCCTCTATGGCGCGGAGAGGGAGAGGTTTGAGGGGCGCGTGCGAAAACCGCCTGAGGAGAGTGGGTTCGGGGGGGGGGGGGAAAGATCGTGGGCGCGGGGGCGTCGGTTGCGCGCGGCGCGGGAGAGAGAGGTGGCGGTTGGGAGGGATGACGGGTGGGTCCCGCTCGGCAGTGGGAGAGAGAGGAGGGGAGGGCGCGGTTGGGCTGGCGGGGGGAGAAAAGGGAATTGGGCCAGGAAGGAGAAATCGGCCCAAAAGGGGGTTTAATTCCTTTTTCTTTTTTTTCTTTTTCATTTTCTCTTCTTTTGATTTGAATTCAATTCAAATTTAAACGTTTGCTACTCGATTGAACATCAAAATTCATCCAAAAATGCATGCTACAATGATCAAGGGTTTGAGCGAATTTTTGCACAAGAAATATGGATGTTACAACTCTACCCCCCTTAAAAGGAATCTCGCCCTCGAGATTCGGACGCTCTAAGAGAATAGATGAGGGAAATACGCCTTGAGAGCTTCTTCTCTTTCCCATGTTGCTTCTGCCTCAGAATGATGCTTCCATTGCACTTTACACATGCGAATGACTTTGTTTCTTGTGATCTTTTCCAGTGTCTCAAGTATCTTGACAGGCTGCTCCACATAAGACAAATCTTCTTGTACATCCACTGCTTCCATTGGCAATTGCTCTTCAGGCACCCTTAGGCACTTCTTAAGTTGCGACACATGGAACACATTGTGCACATCTGCCAGGTGTGGCGGAAGCTCAAGTTGATAAGCCACTTCACCACGTCGTTCCAGTATCTTGAACGGACCAATGTATCGGGGTGACAACTTGCCTCTTACTTTGAACCTTCTCAATCCTCTCATAGGTGACACCTTCAAGTATACATAGTCACCAACTTCAAATGTGAGATCGCGTCTTCGTGTATCCGCATAACTCTTCTGTCTTGTTTGAGCTGCCTTTAGATTCTTCCGAATTTCTTGTACTTGTCTTTCAGCCTCTCGTAATACGTCAGGCCCAAAGACTTGACTTTCCCCAGTTTGATTCCAAAACAACGGTGTCCTACATTTTCGCCCATACAATGCTTCAAAAGGAGACATCTTCAAACTGGCTTGATAACTGTTGTTGTAAGAAAATTCGGCATATGGCAGATTCTTGTCCCAACTCTTGCTATTCTTTAAAGCACACGCTCTCAACATGTCTTCTAATATCTGGTTTGTGCGTTCTGTCTGACCATCAGTTTGAGGATGATACGCCGAACTAAAATTTAGACGGGTATCCATTGATTCATGCAACTTCTGCCAGAATCTTGAGGTGAATTGAGTGCCTCTGTCTGAAATGATCTTCTTAGGAACCCCATGTAAGCATACAATCCTGGAGATGTACAGTTCCGCCAACTTGGGACCATTATAGGTCTCTTTCACAGGAATAAAGTGAGCCACTTTAGTTAGACGGTCCACAATAACCCATATAGAATCATATCCAGACTGTGTTCTTGGTAGTCCCACAATGAAGTCCATACTAATTTCTTCCCATTTCCATTCTGGCACTTTGATTGGTTGCAATAACCCTGCTGGTCTTTGATGTTCCGCCTTAATCAATTGACATGTATCACATATGGCCACATATTCGGCTACATTCCGTTTCATTCCATGCCACCAATATCGATCTTTAAGGTCTTGATACATCTTTCTGCTTCCGGGATGAATGGAGTATGATGAGTCATGAGCTTCTCTTAGTATCAACTCTTTAATCTCCTTGACATCTGGAACACAAATCCTCTTTCCAAGCCATAAGGTTCCTTGTTCATCCTCTCTAAAGTTTGGAGCTTTCCCTTTCTTCATCAACTGCTTGATCTCTTTGACTTTCTCATCATTCTTTTGTCCTTCTCGTATGTCATGTTCAAGGGTTGAGTCCACTTCCATAGCAACTGCTTCAGTGCTAGACACTAGACATAGATTTAACCTTGCAAACTCTTCACATAGCTGGGGTTGAAGAGCTTGTATTGACAAGTTATTACTTTGTCCCTTCCTGCTCAGAGCATCAGCGACCACATTAGCCTTGCCTGGATGGTAGTTGATTCCCACATCAAAATCATTTATTAACTCCAACCAACGTCGTTGCCTGAGATTGAGATCCGGCTGTGTAAATATGTACTTCAAGCTCTTGTGATCTGTATATATCTCCGTCCTTTTTCCCATTAAGTAATGCCTCCATATCTTCAAAGCATGAACAACAGCTGCCAATTCTAAGTCATGCGTTGGATAATTTCTCTCATGTTTACGAAGCTGTCTTGAAGCATAGGCCACAACATGTCCTCCTTGCATTAAGACACATCCTAAACCATGACCAGATGCATCACAATAGACCACAAACTCCTTTTGCATATCAGGCATCACCAATACCGGTGCACTGGTTAACCTCTTCTTCAATTCGGCGAAGCTTACTTCACACTCGGGGGTCCACTTGAAAGCAACTCCTTTCTCAAGCAACTTGGTTAGTGGTCGAGAGATCTTTGAAAAGACCTCGATGAATCGACGGTAATAACCAGCCATACCTAAGAATCTTCGTATATCATGTACACTCTCAGGTGTTTCCCACTTAAGAACATCGGCCACTTTGCCCGGATCCACTGCTATACCTCCTTCGGATATAACATGTCCCAAAAATGATACCTCCTTTAGCCAAAACTCACACTTACTAAGTTTGGCATACAGTTGATGTTGGCGAAGCTTCTGTAGGGCCATCCTGAGGTGCTCCTCATGCTCTTCTTCCGTCTTGGAGTAGATAAGTATGTCATCGATGAATACCACTACGAACTTGTCCAAGTACTCCATGAAAACCTTGTTCATAAGATACATAAAATATGCCGGAGCATTGGTCAATCCAAATGACATGACTGTATACTCATACAATCCATACCGAGAGACAAATGCCGTCTTGGGAATATCCGACGGTCTAATCTTCAATTGATGGTAGCCCGAACGAAGATCAATCTTGGAAAACACACATGCTCCTCTTAACTGATCAAATAAATCTTCAATCCTTGGTAGTGGGTATTTATTCGTGATTGTTACCTCATTTAGAGCACGGTAGTCCACACACAACCTTTGAGTCCCATCCTTCTTAGGTACAAATATGACTGGTGCTCCCCAAGGCGATGAGCTAGGACGAATATATCCTTTTGCCAATAACTCCTCAATATGATCCTTTAGTTCAGCCAATTGTTTAGCATCCATTCTATATGGCCTCTTATATATTGGGGCCGTTCCAGGTACTAATTCAATGACAAATTCAATCTCTCGATCAGGGGGCATACCTGGTAAGTCATCTGGGAATACATCCGGGAATTCCTTCACAATCCTGATGTCTTTGGTACTCTCAAGATGGTTGAGTTGTACTACTGCCTCTTGTGTCTGATCTGGCTTGAATTCCACTGTGGTGCCATCCGGGTGTGTTAAGCAGACTGTTCTAGTTGCACAATGAATTACTCCTTGATTCTTTGTCAACCAGTCCATTCCCAGAATGATATCTAATCCTTGTGAGTCCAACACTATTAGGTTGGCCCAAAAGACTACCCCCCTTATGTTTATACTCACTTTTCGGCATAGATGCCTTGCCACCATCTCTCCTCCAGGAGAGTTTATCAATAATGGCCCATTCAAGAATGTAACTACCATGTCATGCTTCTTTATGAAATCTTTGGATATGAATGAATGTGTAGCACCCGAATCAAACAATATGGTGGCGGGGTGGGAGTTGACAGAGAACGTACCGATCACCACATCAGGTGCTTCCTGTGCTTGCTCCAGAGTCACATGGTTGACACGGCCAGTTGGGTTTTGCTGCTTCTTTGGACAACTGCTGGCATAGTGTCCCCATTCTCCGCACTTGTAGCATTGTACTCCCGCAGCATTATTTGGACCCTTGTTGCCTCCTGACTGGTTTCTTGGGAGTTGGCCACTTGGACGGTTAGCTGGGGCTGAAGGGCGGGGTGGCTGCATCTGTTGGCATGGGGGTTGCATTGGCTGGCGTGGTGGCTGCTGCTGCTGCTGGCGTGTTGGCTGGTTGTAGGGAGTGGGTGGCCTGTAGTTAGAGTTGGGAAACCTCTGTCCCGAGTAGTTCATGGGACGAGTCATATGAGTTGTAGGCTGAGGGTGGAGACGGGGGCGTACATTGCTGCTGGAGGCATGTGCTGCTAAAGTCAACTTCCTCTTTCTTTCATCATCATCCAGTTCCTTCTTAGTCCTCTCCACTTCAAAAGCTTTGTCAACTAACTTCTGGAAGTCGCCGTAGTCGCTGGAAGACATGGCGAACTTTAACTCTTTGTCCAGCCCATTCTTGAAGCGGAATTGCTTCTTGGCGTCGGTATCCACGTCTGTTGGGGCATAGCGGGATAGCTGGGTGAAGGCATTCAAGTAGGCCCTCACAGTCATACGGCCTTGCTTCAGCATCAGGAATTCTTCACGCCTGGCTTGTATCTCTCCTTCAGGTACGAAGTGATTGCGGAAGTTGGTTCGGAATTCTTCCCATGTAATATTTTCCGGGTCCCGGTGGGCTTCGGTGAAGGCGGTCCACCAGTCAGCTGCTGGTCCTTGGAGTTGATGGGAGGCTAGTAGCACTTTCTCCCTTCCTTCACAGTGGATGAGCCTCAGCTTGCTATCAATGGTACGGAGCCAATCATCGGCGTCCATGGGTTCGGTAACGGTGGCAAAAGTGGGTGGATGGGTGTTCAGGAAGTCCCTAAGGAAGGACCTAGGTGGAAAAGGTGGTGGTGGCGGAAGGTTGTAGTTTGGTGGTGGTGGGGGTGGGGCTTGTTGCAGGTTGGTGACAATCTGGGTGAGGTTGTTAAGTAGTTGAGTCTGAAGAGTCATCATCTGTTGCATCTGTTGAGAGGCTGGGGCTCCTCGAGCACCCCTTGCATTCCATCCAGGGACACCTCCAAGTTCTTCATCCAGAGGTGGGTTACCACGACCACGACCCCTACCTCTACCTCGTCCAGCCATTTGTGATAGAAAAGTTCATTGAGGTCTTAGAATAATGGATGAGATGGGAAAGGATACACTAGGGTAACACGGTCCCAACTACATGGATCAAGGGTAATAGATATAAAGCAAGTTCATTAGTCAACTAGTGTGGAGGTGGACAAGATGCCTAAGCATTCCACCACTCACACGACACCTAAACAAGACTAAAGACATGGATGTGGACAGGATGCCGAAGCATTCCACAACTCATGTCGCACCCAACACACACAACATGAAGCAAACTACTAGCATAACAACATAAACGACATAACTCAAGACTAAGGAGGGCGCAGCTACACGCTCCTACAAACTAAGGATAACTGTCCTGAGTCGTACAGCGGGGAAACGAGTCCACTCCTACTCGTCGGAGTCCTCCTCAACCTCCATCTTCGGGTCTTCTTCTTCTGAGTCTTCTCTTGAGTTCTCGGGGGAGTTCATGCGGCGATCCGGAGAGTTCGGGTCCCAAGGCTCCACGTCTGAAGCGTACTGCGGAGAGTTAGGATCAACTCCAGTGATCCTCGTGTAGCGTCGGCGAAGTCGCTCGTAGCGGTCGACCAGGTCCCTGCTGTCCTGCAGCTCCTGCTGACAACGCTGGAGTCGCGAAGACAACTCCACAACGTCGTCCACCAGCCTGTCGCACTGGGGGTGAGTCAAGCGTCCCTCGACGTCACGTCCAGTGAAGGCGGACGTGCCACTAGGGCGCTGAGGGGTGTACGCGTGCTCCGTGCACCCAAGAAGGAACCTGTGGGCGTGGCTCCAGTAGGTGGTCGCCTCCCACGTGGCGTCCTCCTCAGCTGCACGCTGGGAGCTCCTCCAGGCCGGAGAGAAGTGCGAGTGCAGCAACTCCGAGTCGTAGTAGACGGCCAGCTGAGAAGTCCACTCCAGTCCACCAGTGTAGGGTGCAAAGACCCTAGTGGTGTGGTAGACTAAGCGGACACGGTACTCACGGTACCCCGCAGCTCGAAGAAGAGAACGAAGACGGACGCGCATCCTCGAAGCAGCACTCCCGTTGGAGAACAGCGTCGTCTCCCTCCGGGGTGTGTGAGGTGCGGAGCGACTGGCTAGGGCGTGCTGAGGAACACGACCTCCAGTCGACTTACAGGCCGTCTGCTTGGTCCGCGCCATCTACAAACATTTGAAAAGAAGAGAGTGAGATTAATAATTCATAAATCAAGTTAGAATAAAAACAATAGGCAAAGCAAGGTAAGAAGAACAAGGGTTGAGATGGAGAGCACAAAGTTTTGGAAATACTATTTCATATGAAAATAGTATAGTCCTTAATTTTCGGCCGTTTCTAACTAGGCTTGCGTCCTACGGGCAACACGGCTCTGATACCACTTTGTCACGCCCGGTCATCGTAAAGATGAACAGACGCTAATCACATGTACGCCAGGATCAGTTGAATCGTACATGTGTTGACGAAAGTGAAATACCATTACATTGCCATGTTCGATTACATAAATAGTCTTACCGAACGACCCGAAGGTCTACGAATACACACCACAAATATTTACAACACTAAACGGTTCAACACTACAGAAAGCAAGATAGGTAAGCGGGCTTCGTCTCCACAGGCAGCCGTTGCGCGTGAGGTCGCCAGCCTAGACCAAGTCCTCCGGGTTGACGTAGAAGTCCTCCGGTGCAGCTTCTTCTTCTTCATACTCTAAAGGAGAATTAAACGCTTGAGTACATAGAGTACTCAGCAAGTGCGGGAAGAGAATGACATGATTGGCTAGAGCAAGGAAAGGCCAAATAGGGCTTAGCACGATGCTTAGAACCTATCCTTAGCTTTCAATTATCAATATCATAATTCAATAAATAATTAACACATGATTAATGACAATGAAAGTACTTGATTCATAATGAACCATCATTTCCCAACCATAGTCTAATTATGAACTGGCCCCAAGCCGCTCTTGTCCGTGAGCACGGCTGTCATGACAGTTTTACCAAATCTCTGCAGAGAGTGTACCCCTTTCCCCACAAGCAGTGATTTCATCCCCTGTTGCCAGGTGGACTAAGTGAACCTCCCTGAATGCCCGTGGTAGCTAACCACATTACACACTTCCTTTGGTGTGAGGCCAGGAGATCACAACATGGTCTTTACAAAGGTACTCCCGACTAGTGCTAGCCCTCTAAGGTTTCCACCACTGAGGATTCTCGGAGTAACCCTCCGCCCCAGAGCCCCCTCTTGAGCCTTGCGGTTCCAAGAGCGGATCACCCGCCTCATTCCCCGCACCATCCAACTACTAGCAGTTCATCGGGAGAAACCTAATTAATTGACCAAGCTGCCCCATCTCAGTCTCGTGGTGGTACTATAAAGCTTAGTGGCTTCCTCCATAAACCGGTCCTTAGAATCCGGTGGTAACAAACCCCAATCCCGGGTCTCGTGCAAAATGCACCATACCAAAACTAACCAACCACCAGATTCCTATCCACTAACATTATGTATATTCAACACCAAATTAAAGTAAACATAAAGTTGAGCATAGAACATTTGTATGGTATCCCAATCCCAACATCTAAGCATGGCTAAGCATAAATAAAGCCTATCTACTCCCCAACCCATTTCAGGTAACAAGGAATTATATGGAACAGGGCATGTAAACATGAAGTAGGACATCAGATTAATTAGCATGCAACTAGCTAAATCCCTAAAATAGGTACAAGATGGTCAAGGGCACTTGCCTTCGTTGGAGACTTGAGAATTGACGAAGTCTTGGTCTTGGAAGTTGAGGTTAGGGTCGTAGTACGACTCTAGATATATGCCCAAGCAATGGCAAGAATAGAATAAAGCTAAATAAGTAAAGGCACGCAAAACAATGCATTCACACATACACATAAGCACAAAACCCTACACTAATGCGTCCCTACGAGGTGTTTATCACTTAACATGGCCAAAGTATGCAATTTATATTTTTCCTACAATTTTGAGATTTTATTATAGCCTAAAACCATTTTTATTGAATTTCCTATAGCAAAAATGTATTTTAAAACATTTATAATGATTAATCCAGGGACCAAATATATTTTATATGAACTCTACAATTAATTCACAGCATAAAATAGTTTATAACAATTTTTTTATAACATCCCTACACTTATTTACCAT
This sequence comes from Tuctoria greenei, assembly GCA_036927565.1. Classification (NCBI taxonomy): domain Eukaryota; kingdom Viridiplantae; phylum Streptophyta; class Magnoliopsida; order Poales; family Poaceae; genus Tuctoria; species Tuctoria greenei. Next base: position 74,904,419 of record JAYESD010000005.1, on the reverse strand, counting down.
TTTTATCTAATTCCTACACCTTAAATACAATTAAAAACCCTATTCAGCAAATAAATAAAAGTCCAGGGGCTAAGAAAATAGTTTCCTACACTGTACAGGGCCTAAATACACTATTCTACCAAATTACAGGGGTTAGAATGCTTAATTAAATGTTTAAAACCAATTTTTAGGGTTCCAGGGGCTAGTCTGTGATTTCTGGGGGCTAGATTTCAATTCTGGAGAAGTCCAGGGGGTAGCTAGTGAAGTTCCAGGGGCTCCGGTGCAAATGCGCAGGCGGGAAATGGGGCTTTGAATGCAGGCCGTTGGATCTGAGATGGATGGCTAGGATTTTAAATAACCGAACCGGTATGAAGTTCTAATCGTGGCCGTTGGCCGGGAATGGACGGCTCCAGATGAGGCCACGTCGCCCCCGGCGACGTCGGTGGTGGCCGGCGCGGCGGCGCTAGGCGCCCGCGGCGGCGAGCTCGCCGGAGACGGCCAAAACGGCGACACCGACGCTCAAACATGGCGCTAAAGGCATGGAACGAAAGAGGAGAAGAAGGGGAACTCACCTAGAGGAGTAGCTAGCCTTGAAATCGGTCGGAGGACGGTCGGCGATGAGGAATGGCGGCGGTGGCGTCGGTGCACGTCGAGCTCGGTGAAACCTCGGTGATCTCCCCTCGATCTCTTGCCCGGCGTGTTCCTGGTGGAGCGGTGAGCACGTGAGTCCAAGAAGATGGGGGGCAAGGGGACTGCAGTGGCGGGAACGCGAGCGCCGGGCGACTCACCGATGATGGAGGTCTAGGGTTCCGGGGAGAGCTCGGGGAGAGGGGAAAATGAAGGCGTCGGTTCCTCTTAAGCGCAGAGGGGGGGTGCGGGTTCGATGGGCGCACGAAAACCGTCAGGGGGAGTGGAATCGGGGGAGGAAACGTGGGCGCGGGGGCGTCGGTTGCGCGCGGCGGTTGTGCGGGCGCGGGAGAAGGAAGTGGCGGTTGGGAGGGATGACGGGTGGGTCCCGCTCGGCAGTGGGAGAGAGAGGAGGAGGGGGCGCGGGATTCGGCTGGGCCGGCGGAGGGGAAAAGGGGAAATGGGCCGGGGGAGGGAAATCAGCCCAGGAGGGTTTTATTTCCTTTTTCTTTTTCTTTTTCCATTCATTTCTTTTGATTTTGAATCCAAATTCAATTTGAACCGTTTGCTACTCGTTTAAACACCAAAAATTCACATGAAAATGCATGCTACAATGATCAAGGTTTGAGCAAATTTTTGTACATAAAATGCAGGTGTTACAACTCTACCCCCCTTAAAAGGAATCTCGCCCTCGAGATTCGGACGTTCTAAGAGAATAGATGAGGGAAATCCGCCTTGAGAGCTTCTTCTCTTTCCCATGTTGCTTCTGCCTCAGAGTGATGCTTCCATTGCACTTTACACATGCGAATGACTTTGTTCCTCGTGACTTTTTCTAGTGTCTCAAGTATTTTGACAGGCTGCTCTACATAAGACAAGTCTTCATGTACATCCACGGCTTCCATGGGCAATTGCTCTTCAGGCACTCTTAAGCACTTCTTAAGCTGCGATACATGAAACACATTATGCACGTCTGACAAGTGTGGCGGAAGCTCAAGCTGATATGCCACTTCACCTCGTCTTTCGAGTATCTTGAACGGACCAATATATCGGGGTGACAGCTTGCCTCTTACTTTGAATCTTCGCAATCCTCTCATAGGTGACACCTTCAAGTATACGTAGTCACCAACTTCAAATGCGAGATCGCGTCTTCGAGTATCCGCATAACTCTTCTGTCTTGTTTGAGCCGCCTTTAGATTCTTCCGAATTTCTTGTACTTGTCTTTCAGCCTCTTGTAATACGTCAGGCCCAAAGACTTGACTTTCCCCAGTTTGATTCCAAAACAACGGTGTCCTACATTTTCGCCCATACAATGCTTCAAAAGGAGACATCTTCAAACTGGCTTGATAACTGTTGTTGTAAGAAAATTCGGCATATGGCAGATTCTTGTCCCAACTCTTGCTATTCTTTAAAGCACACGCTCTCAACATGTCTTCTAATATCTGGTTGGTGCGTTCTGTCTGACCATCAGTTTGAGGATGATACGCCGAACTGAAATTTAGGCGAGTATCCATTGATTCATGCAACTTCTGCCAGAATCTTGAGGTGAATTGGGTGCCTCTGTCTGAAATGATCTTCTTAGGAACTCCATGCAAGCATACAATCCTGGAGATGTACAGTTCCGCCAACTTGGGACCATTGTAGGTCTCTTTCACAGGAATAAAATGAGCCACTTTAGTTAGACGGTCCACAATAACCCATATAGAATCATATCCAGACTGTGTTCTTGGTAGTCCCACAATGAAGTCCATACTAATTTCTTCCCATTTCCATTCTGACACTTTGATTGGTTGCAATAACCCTGCTGGTCTTTGATGTTCCGCCTTAATCAATTGACATGTATCACATATGGCCACATATTCGGCTACATCCCGTTTCATTCCATGCCACCAATATCGATCTTTAAGGTCTTGATACATCTTTGTGCTTCCGGGGTGAATGGAGTATGATGAGTCATGAGCTTCTCTTAATATCAACTCTTTAATCTCCTTGACATCTGGAACACAAATCCGCTTTCCAAGCCATAAGGTTCCTTGTTCATCCTCTCTAAAGTTCGGAGCTTTCCCTTTCTTCATCAACTGTTTGATCTCCTTGACCTTCTCATCATTCTTCTGCCCTTCTCGTATATCACGCTCAAGGGTTGAGTCCACTTCCATAGCAACTGCTTCAGTGCTAGACACTAGACATAGATTTAACCTTGCAAACTCTTCACATAGCTGGGGTTGAAGAGCTTGTACTGACAAGTTATTGCTTTGTCCCTTCCTGCTTAGAGCATCAGCGACCACATTAGCCTTGCCTGGATGGTAGTTGATTCCCACATCAAAATCATTGATTAATTCCAACCAGCGACGTTGCCTGAGGTTAAGATCCGGCTGTGTAAATATGTACTTCAAGCTCTTGTGATCTGTATATATCTCCGTCCTTTTTCCCATTAAGTAATGTCTCCATATCTTCAAAGCATGAACAACCGCTGCCAACTCTAAGTCATGTGTTGGATAATTCCTCTCATGTTTCCGAAGTTGTCTTGAAGCATAGGCCACAACATGTCCTCCTTGCATTAAGACACATCCTAAACCATGACCAGATGCATCACAATAGACCACAAACTCCTTCTGCATATCAGGCATCACCAATACCGGCGCACTGGTCAACCTCTTCTTCAATTCGGCGAAGCTCACTTCACATTCGGGGGTCCATTTGAAAGTAACTCCTTTCTCAAGCAACTTGGTTAGTGGTCGAGAGATCTTTGAAAATCCCTCGATGAATCGACGGTAATAACCAGCCATACCTAAGAATCTTCTTATATCATGTACACTCTCAGGTGTTTCCCACTTAAGGACATCGGCCACTTTGCCTGGATCCACTGCTATACCTCCTTCAGATATGACATGTCCCAAAAATGATACCTCCTTTAGCCAAAACTCACACTTGCTAAGTTTGGCATACAGTTGATGTTGGCGAAGCTTCTGTAGGGCCATCCTGAGGTGCTCCTCATGCTCTTCTTCCGTCTTGGAGTAGATAAGTATGTCATCGATGAATACCACTACGAACTTGTCCAAGTACTCCATGAAAACCTTGTTCATAAGATACATAAAATACGCCGGAGCATTGGTCAATCCAAATGACATGACTGTATACTCATACAATCCATACCGAGAGACAAATGCCGTCTTGGGAATATCCGACGGTCTAATCTTCAGTTGATGGTAGCCCGAACGAAGATCAATCTTGGAAAACACACATGCTCCTCTTAAATGATCAAATAAATCTTCAATCCTTGGTAGAGGGTATTTATTCTTGATTGTTACCTCATTTAGAGCACGGTAGTCCACACACAACCTTTGAGTTCCATCCTTCTTAGGTACAAATATAACTGGTGCTCCCCAAGGCGATGAGCTAGGACGAATATATCCTTTTGCCAATAATTCCTCAATATGGTCCTTTAGTTCAGCTAGTTGTTTAGCATCCATTCTATACGGCCTCTTATATATTGGGGCCGTTCCAGGTACTAATTCAATGATAAATTCAATCTCTCGATCAGGGGGCATACCTGGTAAGTCATCTGGGAATACATCCGGGAATTCTTTTACGACCCTGATGTCTTTGGTACTCTCAAGATGATTGAGTTGCACTATTGCTTCTTGTGTCTGATCTGGCTTGAATTCCACTGTGGTGCCATCCGGGTGTGTTAAGCAGACTGTTCTAGTTGCACAATGAATTACTCCTTGATTCTTTGTCAACCAGTCCATTCCCAGAATGATATCTAATCCTTGTGAGTCCAACACTATTAGGTTGGCCCAAAAGACTACCCCCCTTATGTTTATACTTACTTTCCGGCATAGATGCCTTGCCACCATCTCTCCTCCAGGAGAGTTTATCAATAACGGCCCATTCAAGAATGTAACTACCATGTCATGCTTCTTTATGAAATCCTTGGATATGAATGAATGTGTAGCACCCGAATCAAACAATATGGTGGCGGGGTGGGAGTTGACAGAGAACGTACCGATCACCACATCAGGTGCTTCCTGTGCTTGCTCCAGAGTCACATGGTTGACACGGCCAGTTGGGTTTTGCTGCTTCTTTGGACAACTGCTGGCATAGTGTCCCCATTCTCCGCACTTGTAGCATTGTACTCCCGCAGCATTATTTGGGCCCTTGTTGCCTCCTGACTGGTTTCTTGGGGGTTGGCCACTTGGACGGTTAGCTGGGGCTGAAGGGCGGGGTGGCTGCATCTGCTGGCGCGGGGGTTGCATTGGCTGGCGTGGTGGCTGCTGCTGCTGCTGGCGCATTGGCTGGTTGTAGGGAGTGGGTGGTCTGTAGTTGGAGTTGGGAAACCTCTGTCCCGAGTAGTTCATGGGACGAGTCATATGAGTTGTAGGCTGAGGGTGGAGACGGGGGCGTACATTGCTGCTGGAGGCATGTGCTGCTAAAGTCAACTTCCTCTTTCTTTCATCATCATCCAGTTCCTTCTTAGTCCTCTCCACTTCAAAAGCTTTGTCAACTAGCTTCTGGAAGTCGCCGTAGTCGCTGGAAGACATGGCGAACTTTAACTCTTTGTCCAGCCCATTCTTGAAGCGGAATTGCTTCTTGGCGTCGGTATCCACGTCTGTTGGGGCATAGCGGGATAGCTGGGTGAAGGCATTCAGGTAGGCCCTCACAGTCATACGGCCTTGCTTTAGCATCAGGAATTCTTCACGCCTGGCTTGTATCTCTCCTTCAGGTACGAAGTGATTGCGGAAGTTGGTACGGAATTCTTCCCATGTAATATTTTCCGGGTCCCAGTGGGCTTCGGTGAAGGCGGTCCACCAGTCAGTTGCTGGTCCTTGAAGTTGATGGGAGGCTAGTAGCACTTTCTCCCTCCCTTCACAGTGGATGAGCCTCAGCTTGCTATCAATGGTACGGAGCCAATCATCGGCGTCCATGGGTTCGGTAACGGTGGCAAAAGTGGGTGGATGGGTGTTCAGGAAGTCCCTAAGGAAGGACCTAGGTGGAAAAGGTGGTGGTGGCGGAAGGTTGTAGTTTGGTGGTGGTGGGGGTGGGGCTTGTTGCAGGTTGGTGACAATCTGGGTGAGGTTGTTAAGTAGTTGAGTCTGAAGGGCCATCATCTGTTGCATTTGTTGAGAGGCTGGGGCTCCTCGAGCACCCCTTGCATTCCATCCAGGGACACCTCCAAGTTCTTCATCCAGGGGTGGGTTACCACGACCACGGCCTCTACCTCTACCTCGTCCAGCCATCTGTGATAGAGAAGTTCATTGAGGTCTTAGAATAATAGATGAGATAAGAAAGGATACACTAGGGTAACACGGTCCCAACTATATGCATCAAGGGTAAGAGACATAAAGCAAGTTCATTAATCAACTAGTGTGGAGGTGGACAAGATGCCTAAGCATTCCACCACTCACACGACACATAAACACGACTTAAGACATGGATGTGGACAGGATGCCGAAGCATTCCACAACTCATGTCGCACCCAACACACACAACATAAAGCAAACTACTAGCATGACAACATAAAAGGCACAACTCAAGACTAGGGAGGGCGTAGCTACACGCTCCTACAAACTAAGGATAACTGTCCTGAGTCGTCCAGCGGGGAAATGAGTCCACTCCTACTCGTCGGAGTCCTCCTCAACCTCCATCTCCGGGTCTTCTTCCTCTGAGTCTTCTCTTGAGTTCTCGGGGGAGTTCATGCGGCGATCCGGAGAGTTCGGGTCCCAAGGCTCCACGTCTGAAGCGTACTGCGGAGAGTTAGGATCAACTCCAGTGATCCTCGTGTAGCGTCGGCGAAGTCGCTCGTAGCGGTCGACCAGGTCCCTGCTGTCCTGCAGCTCCTGCTGACAACGCTGGAGTCGCGAAGACAACTCCACAACGTCGTCCACCAGCCTCTCGCACTGGGGGTGAGTCAAGCGTCCCTCGACGTCACGTCCAGTGAAGGCGGCTGTGCCACTAGGGCGCTGAGGGGTGTACGCGTGCTCCGTGCACCCAAGAAGGAACCTGTGGGCGTGGCTCCAGTAGGTGGTCGCCTCCCACGTGGCGTCCTCCTCAGCTGCACGCTGGGAGCTCCTCCAGGCCGGAGAGAAGTCCGAGTGCAGCAACTCCGAGTCGTAGTAGACGGCCAGCTGAGAAGTCCACTCCAGCTCACCAGTATAGGGTGCAAAGACCCTAGTGGTGTGGTAGACTAAGCGGACACGGTACTCACGGTACCCCGCAGCTCGAAGAATAGAACGAAGACGGACGCGCATCCTCGAAGCAGCACTCCCGTTGGAGAGCAGTGTCGTCTCCCTCCGGGGTGTGTGAGGTGCGGAGCGACTGGCTAGGGCGTGCTGAGGAACACGACCCCCAGTCGACTTACGGGCCGTCTGCTTGGTCCGCGCCATCTACAAACATTTGAAAAGAAGAGAGTGAGATTAACAACTAATAAATCAAGTTAGAATAAAAACAAATAAGCAAAGCAAGGTAAGAAGCACAAGGGTTGAGATGGAGAGCACAAAGTTTTGGAAATACTATTTCATATGAAAATAGTATAGTCCTTAATTTTCGACCATTTCTAACTAGGCTTGCGTCCTACGGGCAACACGGCTCTGATACCACTTTGTCACGCCCGGTCATCGTAAAGATGAACAGACGCTAACCACATGTACGCCAGGATCAGTTGAATCGTACATGCGTTGACGAAAGTGAAATACCATTACATTGCCATGTTCGAAATACATAAATAGTCTTACAGAACGACCCGAAGGTCTACAAATACACTCCACAAATATTTACAACACTAAACAGTTCAACACTACAGAAAGCAAGATAGATAAGCGGGCTTCGTCTCCACAGGCAGCCGTTGCGCGTGAGGTCGCCAGCCTAGACCAAGTCCTCCGGGTTGACGTAGAAGTCCTCCGGTGCAGCTTCTTCTTCTTCATACTCTAAAGGAGAATTAAACGCTTGAGTACATAGAGTACTCAGCAAGTGCGGGAAGAGAATGACATGATTGGCTAGAGCAAGGAAAGGCCAAATAGGGCTTAGCACGATGCTTAGAACCTATCCTTAGCTTTCAATTATCAATATCATAATTCAATAAATAATTAACACATGATTAATGACAATGAAAGTACTTGATTCATAATGAACCATCATTTCCCAACCATAGTCTAATTATGAATTGGCCCCAAGCCGCTCTTGTCCGTGAGCACGGCTGTCATGACAGTTTTACCAAATCTCTGCAGAGAGTGTACCCCTTTCCCCACAAGCAGTGATTTCATCCCCTGTTGCCAGGTGGACTAAGTGAACCTCCCTGAATGCCCGTGGTAGCTAACCACATTACACACTTCCTTTGGTGTGAGGCCAGGAGATCACAACATGGTCTTTACAAAGGTACTCCCGACTAGTGCTAGCCCTCTAAGGTTTCCACCACTGAGGATTCTCGGAGTAACCCTCCGCCCCAGAGCCCCCTCTTGAGCCTTGCGGTTCCAAGAGCGGATCACCCGCCTCATTCCCCGCACCATCCAACTACTAGCAGTTCATCGGGAGAAACCTAATTAATTGACCAAGCTGCCCCATCTCAGTCTCGTGGTGGTACTATAAAGCTTAGTGGCTTCCTCCATAAACCGGTCCTTAGAATCCGGTGGTAACAAACCCCAATCCCGGGTCTCGTGCAAAATGCACCATACCAAAACTAACCAACCACCAGATTCCTATCCACTAACATTATGTATATTCAACACCAAATTAAAGTAAACATAAAGTTGAGCATAGAACATTTGTATAGTATCCCAATCCCAACATCTAAGCATGGCTAAGCATAAATAAAGCCTATCTACTCCCCAACCCATTTCAGGTAACAAGGAATTATATGGAACAGGGCATGTAAACATGAAGTAGGACATCAGATTAATTAGCATGCAACTAGCTAAATCCCTAAAATAGGTACAAGATGGTCAAGGGCACTTGCCTTCGTTGGAGACTTGAGAATTGACGAAGTCTTGGTCTTGGAAGTTGAGGTTAGGGTCGTAGTACGACTCTAGATATATGCCCAAGCAATGGCAAGAATAGAATAAAGCTAAATAAGTAAAGGCACGCAAAACAATGCATTCACACATACACATAAGCACAAAACCCTACACTAATGCGTCCCTACGAGGTGTTTATCACTTAACATGGCCAAAGTATGCAATTTATATTTTTCCTACAATTTTGAGATTTTATTATAGCCTAAAACCATTTTTATTGAATTTCCTATAGCAAAAATGTATTTTAAAACATTTATAATGATTAATCCAGGGACCAAATATATTTTATATGAACTCTACAATTAATTCACAGCATAAAATAGTTTATAACAATTTTTTTATAACATCCCTACACTTATTTACCATTTTTATCTAATTCCTACACCTTAAATACAATTAAAAACCCTATTCAGCAAATAAATAAAAGTCCAGGGGCTAAGAAAATAGTTTCCTACACTGTACAGGGCCTAAATACACTATTCTACCAAATTACAGGGGTTAGAATGCTTAATTAAATGTTTAAAACCAATTTTTAGGGTTCCAGGGGCTAGTCTGTGATTTCTGGGGGCTAGATTTCAATTCTGGAGAAGTCCAGGGGGTAGCTAGTGAAGTTCCAGGGGCTCCGGTGCAAATGCGCAGGCGGGAAATGGGGCTTTGAATGCAGGCCGTTGGATCTGAGATGGATGGCTAGGATTTTAAATAACCGAACCGGTATGAAGTTCTAATCGTGGCCGTTGGCCGGGAATGGACGGCTCCAGATGAGGCCACGTCGCCCCCGGCGACGTCGGTGGTGGCCGGCGCGGCGGCGCTAGGCGCCCGCGGCGGCGAGCTCGCCGGAGACGGCCAAAACGGCGACACCGACGCTCAAACATGGCGCTAAAGGCATGGAACGAAAGAGGAGAAGAAGGGGAACTCACCTAGAGGAGTAGCTAGCCTTGAAATCGGTCGGAGGACGGTCGGCGATGAGGAATGGCGGCGGTGGCGTCGGTGCACGTCGAGCTCGGTGAAACCTCGGTGATCTCCCCTCGATCTCTTGCCCGGCGTGTTCCTGGTGGAGCGGTGAGCACGTGAGTCCAAGAAGATGGGGGGCAAGGGGACTGCAGTGGCGGGAACGCGAGCGCCGGGCGACTCACCGATGATGGAGGTCTAGGGTTCCGGGGAGAGCTCGGGGAGAGGGGAAAATGAAGGCGTCGGTTCCTCTTAAGCGCAGAGGGGGGGTGCGGGTTCGATGGGCGCACGAAAACCGTCAGGGGGAGTGGAATCGGGGGAGGAAACGTGGGCGCGGGGGCGTCGGTTGCGCGCGGCGGTTGTGCGGGCGCGGGAGAAGGAAGTGGCGGTTGGGAGGGATGACGGGTGGGTCCCGCTCGGCAGTGGGAGAGAGAGGAGGAGGGGGCGCGGGATTCGGCTGGGCCGGCGGAGGGGAAAAGGGGAAATGGGCCGGGGGAGGGAAATCAGCCCAGGAGGGTTTTATTTCTTTTTTCTTTTTCTTTTTCCATTCATTTCTTTTGATTTTGAATCCAAATTCAATTTGAACCGTTTGCTACTCGTTTAAACACCAAAAATTTACATGAAAATGCATGCTACAATGATCAAGGTTTGAGCAAATTTTTGTACATAAAATGCAGGTGTTACACCAGGCCGCACCACGCTACCCTCTGCAGCAGACCTGCTAGGCGGTCTGCGGTCTCCCGCTGTTGATGGTGACGGTGCTGTAGCACCTCCCCAGCTAGCTGCATCCCCTTCGAACCTGCAAGGGGCTTCCCTGAAACCAGATCGGGACAACAATGAGGGGCTGGAGGCAGCTGATTGTCCGACTGCAGCAAGAAGGTATGCCGTCCTCAAGCCCACCGTGGCTGCGCCGGCCTCTCCTTGCCTGCCCAGGCTGAGGTCGGAAGCGTGGGTTCCGGTGCGCCAAAATCGTGGTGTGCAACCCAACAACGAAGCCCAGGAGGAATCACAAGGATGGGAACGGGTCCTGCCCAGGAGAGAAAAGCGTAGAACTGGGAAAGCAAGTACGGTCGGACATGGCACAACTGCTGCATCTGGAGCGTCATTTACAAGCCACTCTGGTCGGCGTCTGGCGAAGCAAAGGCTCAACTATGGCTCGGTACAACAGCGGCTCATTCATGGTGCGGTGAGGGTTTCGCCAGACCAGCATCCTGGAGATACTGCTGCAGGAAAGGGGCAAGCTGGCCTATCATCCCAAGCCAACTAGAGTTATGGCACCTTGGCCACCGCTGAGCGTCGAGCTAGGTTCATGGCTTTTAAAAACCTCTTTCTTGGCCGCTGTTTTCGTTGTCTCGCCAGAGATCATCGGGTTGCACACTGCAGAGATCCAAAGCGGTGTGTGTGTTGTGGAGGTACAGGTCACTTTGCTCGCCATTGCTCCGCCGCTAAACTCCCCAACCCTCCAGCTCCACCGCCTCGAAGTAGTGTTCGTGATCGTCTTGTCTTTCCAGCTCAACCACCTGCACCGACCCGCTCCTACGCGGCGGTCGTAGCTCCGAAGATGGCTGGACAAAGTCGTTATCCCAGGTTTCCCTCATGACAGACCTGCCTGTGGGCATGCGTCTGTGGTCGCTGGAGAAGCCATGGGTTTTGAGCTGGACAAGCTCCGTGGTAGAGCGGTGCTGCTTATGGCGATGGACGGCAATTACCAGGCGAACGCTCTAGAGATGAATGCGGCCATTAGCACACAGTTGCGCATTCCGCGGCACAACATCACCGTGTCATGCCACAGGCCGAAGGACTTCCTCGTCTGCTTTGAACATGACGGGCAGTGCGAAGTGGCGATCCGGGCGGGGCACATTCTCTGCGGCAACACCAGCTTCGCCGTCCAGCCTTGGCAGGTCTCGAACCGTCGAGTCATCTGGCCTTACCACGTACAAATTTACGTGGAGAACCTCCCTATACATGCATGGAATGAGGATGGAGTTCGTCAAATTTTCGGTGATCATGTCGTCTTCGATCGCATGGCGGAGCAATCCTTCTTGCAACATGAAAACACGGAGTTCTTCAGTTTCTGGGGGTGGATGGAGAACCCCAGCCGGCTGCCATGTGTGAAGATGGTCTCCTTCCTACGACGGCCACCAGGCATCTCTCAGGACGATTCGAGGGTTGCTTCCCCGCCGGAGGGAGACGTGGTGGAGATACTTATTCACTTGTCCCAGTACTATGATTGGTCACTAGTGCCACCACTCAGCCATGGCGGACTCCCATCGTCCTCGTCTCGGTCTGGCTCGGCCAGACAGCCATACCCCCTCTTCCAGCGATTCTACTGGACCCCGGGTGTGTCCGATGACAGGGTGCCCCTAGACCGTCCGCAGCAGATCGAAGTTTGCCATCGGGTGGCTGGTGGTGATCACGACGATCGTTTGGACATGCATGCAAGAGGGCGCACAACAGAGGTTTTGGGGCATCGTCATCGTCAAGGGAGCCAACCTGCACTTCAGCATCAAGCAGGCAATGTGCAACGTGGTACTATGGAAGCATCGGTTGATGGCCAGAAGCTCCCGCGCGGGAGGCCGCAGTCTCCATCGCCGGCTCGTTTCCGCAGGCGGGACCCGCCACGGCGAGGGGAGGGCTGGGATAGGCATCGCTCCTGCTCGCCGGTACGATGTGGTCGCTCGCCTACGCGCCGTTCGGGTTCGGCCGTGAGTCACGTGCCCACACCAGCACTGAGCCCGGGCAACCAGGCTCGTGACACTGCTATCTTGGGCAATGCGTCACTTTTGGAAGCCTCAAAGATGGTCAAGTCTTGCCTGCCTGTTGATCCCATTCTTGACGCCCTGGCAAACGCCAGCCTCCACTCTCAGACCACGACCGGTTGCCATTCTGGGGCGGACCAGGACCCCATGCTTCATGAGGCTTTCATCCAGGCAACCAGTGGGGGGGGGGGGGGGGGGGGGGGGTGCAGCCGGACAGCACGCGCGCCAGCCTTGGGGGTGTGGGGCCGAGACAGGCTGACGATGTGTTTGCCCTCGCACTGCAGGCCAGTCTGCTGGTGCAGGAGCCTACCGCCCAGCTTTCGGCGGCTCCGGAACCAATGGCGGCCATGGAGTGCCTCACACTGTCCGCCTCTATTCAGCCACAGCGGGAAAGTGGTCCAAGTGATGGATCATCAACTCAGCAAGTGGGCCTGGGAGACCTGGGCAGCCTCCGTGACAAGGTTTTCAAAAACCTGCCTCCCGCCATCCTTCCAACGCCAACCACTCGTCGCCCTGCGCAGAGGACCCGTTCTGCTTCCGTCGAGCCTTCACGACGGAGCGCCCGTCAGGCCGAACAGCCATCCATCATTCCGGTTGCTCAACGTGCGACGTTCCAACTGATCCGCCAACTTGACCTAGTAGGGAAAGATGAACCGATTGGTCCTGAGGTTCTAGCTAGATACAAAGCACTGTATCGTCAACCTCTTCCAGCGAAGGCGGTGTCTGTGATCCGAAGCCTCACTGGCCTAGCGAATGATGCAGCTGCGGGAGCTGTTGCAGCTTTGGCGTCTGAAGAGCTGGCTGCTCAGGCCATTGCTTCTTGAGCAGTCCCAATGACCTTTGTTGTCCAATTGATCCAAGATGTCAGTCCTCTACCAAGGTGTGCTGTGTCGGTATCAATCTAGTCTCAATACTCTGCTCAGGTTGTGTGAAAGCAGAGTTGCAAGGATTATGGCTAGGTTATGGGAGAGGGCACATTTTAAGTGCCACACCTGTCGTCCAGCCACCATCAATGAGTAATGAACTCGTTGTTTTAAGCTGGAACGTTCGCGGTTTGAATACCCCGGTCAGACGTGAAGTCGTACGCTCCCTGATTCAGCTGTCGAAGCCCTTTGTGTTGTGTCTTCAAGAAACCAAGTTGCAACAGATTGATAGTCAGATGGCTGCTTCCTTCCTAGGACCATCCCTCTCGGAATTTTTCTACCTCCCTGCTGATGGCACCAGAGGTGGACTACTACTTGCATGGAACCCTGACTTTGTTGAAGCCACCTGCCCAGTGCTGAAAAATTATTGCTTGTCAGCAGTGATCAAGCAAAGACTCACCAATGATGTGTTCTTGGTCACGAATGTATATGGGCCGACGAGAGAGTCAGATAAAATTGCTTTCCTTCAAGAATTGATCTCCCTCAAGCCGACAAGAGGATCATCATGGTTATGCATAGGGGATTTCAATCTCATCTACGCTGCAAATGATAAAAGTAATTCAAACCTTAACAGACGCTTGATGGGATCTTTTCGCAGAACTCTGGATGGAGCAGAATTATTTGAACTGCCGTTAAGGAACCGGCGTTTTACGTGGAGCAACGAGCGACAACAGCCGACAATGGTACGACTCGACAGAGCGTTTTGCAACAAAGAATGGGATTTTGTTTTCCAAGATTTCATCCTGCACGCGCTGTCCAGTTCGCTGTCAGACCATTGCCCAATTCTGCTTGTTGCTGAGCAGAGGCCAAATAGGCGCAAAGAATTTCGTTTTGAAAATTTTTGGACAAAAATACCCGGTTTCTTGGAGGTTGTCCAGTCGGCCTGGGCCTCACCAGCTCAAGGGGTCTCTCCCATGACAATCCTGAATAACAAGTTGAAACACACAGCCAAAGTCCTGACAAAATGGAGTTCTGAGCTATTCGAGCGGGCGCGGCTACAACTATGCCTAGCAAATGAAGTAATCCAAAAGCTAGAGGAAGCCCAGGAAAGCAGAGCTCTAAGTGATGATGAATGGCAGCTCAGAAAAGATCTCAAGCTCAGAGTTTTGGGCCTCGCAGCAATTGAACGCTCACAGAGGCGTCAAGCATCTCGAATCACATGACTCAAGGAAGGGGACGCATGTACGAAGTTCTTCCACGCCAAAGCAAATGGCCGAGCTCGGAGACAGCACATCGCTTGCCTCAAACACCAAGATGGGCAATTTGCCTGGAGCCAGGCGGCAAAAGAAGAGGTCTTGCACATGCATTTCATGAGCATCATTGGCTCACACCAGCCGAGGACGACCACTTTTAACTGGGACGAGTTGCATATGCCTCAAGTGCAGAGAGATGACCTGGACACATTGTTTACCGAGGAGGAAATTTGGGCCTGCATTTCAAGGATGCCGGCTGAGAAGGCTCCTGGACCAGACGGGTTCAACGGTATGTTTTACAAATCATGCTGGTCTGTAATCAAGCAGGAAGTGCTGGCAGCATTTCAGAGTTTCTACAATTTGCATGTTGGCACTTTTCCAAGGTTGAATCGAGCAATGATAACTCTGTTACCAAAGACTGAGCTACCGGAGGCACCTTCGGACTACAGGCCAATAAGCTTGATTCATTCTTTTCCAAAACTTGTCTCCAAGGTTCTCGCAATGCGTCTTGCCAAAAGTATTGACAATTTGGTATGTCACACACAGAGTGCATTCATTAAAAAGAGAAGCATCCAAGAGAATTTTCTCTATGTTCGACACCAAGTCAGGCACTTCCATTGCACAGGCAAACCAGTTATATTTTTTAAGCTTGACATTTCAAAGGCATTTGACTCTATTTCCTGGGAGTACCTACTTGAAGTTCTGGTGCAGCGAGGCTTCTCATGGCGTTGGCGTGATTGGATCACTACTATGCTCGCGACAGCCACATCCTCAGTTTGCCTAAATGGAAGATCAGGTCTTGCGATCCAGCACGCGCGAGGACTGCGCCAAGGTGACCCGCTATCACCCCAGCTCTTTATTCTGGCTATAGACACTCTGAACCTCATCATTGACTTGGCAACATTACATGGTTGTCTCGCTCTGCTCCCTGGACGACATGGACATCTAACGGTCTCAATGTATGCGGACGACGTCGCGCTATTTCTGAACCCGACACGATCGGAGGTGGATTCAATAATAGAACTTCTAAGCGCCTTTGAGGAGTCCACAGGGCTGAAAGTTAACTGGGCAAAGACACTAGCAGTGCCAATTCGATGTGAGCAGATCAACATCGATGACGTCTTGGCCGGTTTCTGTGGGCAGCGTGCGCACTGGCCGATCAACTATCTCGGATTGCCGCTAACACCAAGGCGTCTTTGGATGATACACTTGCAAAGAGTGCAGGATCGGGTAGCCGGGAGGCTGGCTGGTTGGCAACAGAAGCTCATGTCCTTTGCCGGGCGAAAGGAACTAGTCCACACAGTCTTAAGCTCTATGTCGACGTACTTCCTCTCTGCCCTAAAGCCACCAAAGAAATTCATCAAGGCCTTGGACAAGATCAGAAGTGATTCTTATGGGTGGGCACTGGCCAGCTTCAGGGTGGAAAGTGCAAGGTTAGTTGGACACGTGTTTGTCGGCCACTCATCTTCGGGGGCCTTGGCATCATTGATCTCCAGTGCTTCAGCAGAGCCTTAAGGCTACGATGGTTGTGGATCTCATGGACAAACCCTGACAGGCCTTGGCATGGTGCAGAGCTGCCCATCGACTCCACAGACTTGGCACTGTTTGCGGTGGCAACACAGGTCACGGTGAGGAATGGCAAGACCGCCAAATTCTGGCACTCAAGTTGGATGGGTGGATGTGCGCCAGTGGCCTTATTCCCTGCGCTCTTTAATATCAGTAGGGGAAAAAATAAATCAGTGTGTGACGCCTTGCAAGCCAACACTTAGTTAAGAGACATGCCACTGGATATGACAGTGACGCAGCTCGTTGAGGTACTAAGGTTGTGGACAATGATTGAGGAACTACAAATGCAACTAGAGCCAACAAGATCAGATGAAATTAAGTGGACGCGCTCAGGAACTGGGGAGTATTCCTCACGATCTGCATACCTCATGCAATTCGAAGGAGGCATCCGCTCTACATTTCCAACAACGGTGTGGAAGATCTGGGCACCTCCTAAGTGTAAGGTCTTCTTGTGGCTTTTTCTACAGAATAGGATTTGGACAGCCGACAGGCTCTTACAGCGGAGTTGGGCTAACAACTACTTCTGCCCTCTTTGCATATGCAATTTAGAAACAACTCGACATCTATTTGTTGAATGTCCTGTTGCGCAGCTCATTTGGTCAAGGATTAGCGAGTGGGTGCATGAACTTTCACTGACACCAGAGAGCTGGGACCAATCCTCACCCTTCGAGGACTGGTTCCAGTACCTATCGGCTGTTGCCTCGCCAGCTCGAAAAAAAGGAATTTGTTCGGTTGTGATCGCGGTTATTTGGGCCATATGGCGAGAACGAAATTCAAGAATTTTTTAGCAGAAGGAAACAGGTGTGGAAGAAGTGGTCCGCGGAATCAAAGACGAGATCAGGCAATGGGTATTGGCAGGGAACAGATCACTAGCGGTGATATTGCCGAGCACGGCTTCGGATAGCTAGCGCTTGTAAAATTTTGTACCCCGCCTTGGCG
This sequence comes from Tuctoria greenei, assembly GCA_036927565.1. Lineage (NCBI taxonomy): Eukaryota > Viridiplantae > Streptophyta > Magnoliopsida > Poales > Poaceae > Tuctoria > Tuctoria greenei. The sequence goes on along the minus strand of JAYESD010000005.1, from coordinate 74,887,482 downwards.
GCTTCCAGTTGTACGGCTTCGTGTAAAACTCTTCTACTTAAATTAAGCACTGGGTATTTACCTGGTTTTTCGAAAAAAAATATCTACTCTGACGTCTCGTACGCCACCACCAGACTTCCTCTTCACCCGCAATTTCCTCGTGCATGAAGAAGTTCGTCTGGCTGAGACGACGAAGATGGAGGCTGCATCTGCGTTGATGGCCACTTCCGCATCTACCTGTACGACTACGACTCTTCCCTCTTCTACAATGTCTTCTCCGAGTTTCCCGCCGCCCACCTCGAACAAGAATGGTGGATCTCGTGGATGCAATGTGGCAAAGGCACTGGGCGCAAGAACAACAATTCTGGTTCTTCTGGATCCTCTTCGAACTATTGGAGTTTATCTCCAACAGAATGGGTCCAACAACCCATTCCGACCCCACTTCGCGCCCTGATCGGGAGCGCATACCGTTACATGGGTATGGCCCCCTCTCACGTTGTGCCTAGTATATAAGTCATTATACGTTAACAAGAGGGTTAACCCACACATAACCACTCTTAGATCCGATCATTAAGGAGCACAAAAGTGAGGGGAAACGCCATGCCATGACCCCGTCGTCCTTCCCCACGGATCAGCAGCGCCACCGCCTTCCCTTGTCGTTGCCCTTCTCTGCAATAGAGGTATGCACAGCCAATGTGCTTCCACTCTGTCCTATGTTTATATTATACTTATTATTGTGCTTAGATCTATGACCTATGATGTTTGTCACTTGATTTGATTTGGTTGTTCTAGTAGATCTAGCCTCTTGGGATCCTAAGAAAATAACATTAGTATCAAGAGCCACCTAGTAGGTTTTCTACCGTGGATTAAGTCTCTGTAGCATTTAGAAGGAGGAGATTCACTTAGATCCGAATGGAAATCCCCAAATCCCGAAATAAGACTCAAAGCCTAGCAAAATCGGCAAGAATTTGGGCTAGACGGGAAGACAGGGACTTACCTCTTAGGTTTCTCCGTCGTCGTCATCACTGTTGGTTCGCCAGTCTCTGCATCAGCATCCGCAATGATGACACTGAGCCGCCGCCAACCCCTGAGGAACACGTGCGCGCTCGGGCTGCCTCTAAAGGCACCACAGCAGTACCACTCGAAGGCGACACGTCCACGCTCCGGTGGGCGCGCACAATGGCGAGAGGACCCGCGGTGGCACCGCCTTTCAGCCATGGCCGCCGCTTCTTTTTTCTGTGCGGCGCGTGGGGAGCGAGAAGACCATTAGCAAAATGAATGCTAGGGTTTCTGAGGGGCCGCGTGACATGCATTTTTCTGCGTCTGATCCGTGTGCGCAGCCGTCGGATGAAATCCGACGGTGGACGGCATTCAAGCCTGGTAAGCGGCCGATGAGCGAGCGTGGGCGCTGACCTTGGCGACGTGCACACGTGCAGGACGACTGAGCAAGCATGGGCGCTGGGCCTTGACCACGTGCACACGCAGGCACGCTAGTAAGCATGCTCTGACACGTTGAGCTCCCTGGCGGGGCTGATGCTTAACCACCAGCCTCCAGCATGTGGTCATGCTGGCCATCGTTTTTTTTATCAGTCAATGCATTTAGGCTCATGTGGGCACAGCATTTTGTGCTCCAAGAATTCATTTTTTGTGGGCTGCGCACAACCTTTGACATTGGGCCTACTGAGAACATTTGGAGTATTGATAAAAAAACAGTAAGTGTTGAGCTGTTAGCTCAACTTTTTAGTAGCAGACCTTGCAGTTTTTAGTTAATCCTTTTTTTTTCAGCCTTGGGCTGAAAATCTTTTGGGCCTTGCAGAAAAAATAAGAAAATGCTTGAGAATTATAATTTCCCTTATCAAGTTAAGTTTAAGTGATTTAATCAGTGTATTTAAGTTTGATTTTGCTTGAATTAGAAATATCTACTAGGGAAATTTAAAATTCTCATTTTTTATAGATAAGTTGCTATGGAGTATTAAGTGTATTTAAAACATTTTCCCGAATTTCTATAATTTCAAAAAAAATTATTTAGAAATTAGTATAATATTTAATATTTCAATAGAAAATTGATATTTCTCAATATCATTAAAATAAGATTATTTTGCTGCTATGTATAAATAAGTATGAATTAAGTACATTAGTTTTCGCTGTTAAGTGTTAAATTTATGACTTTCTAGTTAAACTTTTATCACCAACGTGAGAAATTTTACTTAGAATATTTTGAGTAAGTTTTCACTGTGTTGAAATACTTAGTTATAAGTATAAGTGCCCAATCTTGTTTCAAGAGTAATTTATATAAGTTTTTAGTATTTAGCTAATTAGTGTAAGTATAAGATTAGTAAAATTTAACGTTGTAATTTTATGTATTTAGATATAAGTTTAGGTATTTAGTCATCATTTAAGTAGTTAGTCACTGTTTTAATTTTTTAGTATTTTGGGAATCTGTGTTTAACATGAGGCAATTTTCTCAAGTTTAAGTAAGTTTTTATGTTATAAAACAAAATTGATCGTAGTGATTAAATATCTAGTCAGCATGGTAATTTCATATTGCAATCGACTTCACTGGTAGAATTTTACTATGATATTGTAGTAAGTTAATCTGAGGATTTTACGCTACTCCCTAAAAGTGATGTAAAATTAATGTTTAATCTTATTAAGTAATTAGATTTGCCTCATCTTAGTTCTTAATAAGTAACATGATGATTCAATCATTGTGATTAAGATTAGTAAGTCCTTGTTAAGATTCAGATGTATATGGTGTACATATACATATAAGTTTAGTAAGTTCATCATTAAGCTTCTGTTGTTCTTGTAAGATGAATTAGTTTAAGTATTCTTCTATTTAAATTGGATCTAATATGAAGATTTATTTAGAAGAATCAATTTATTAAATTGTCCCATTAGTTAATTCAGTTCTAATAATTAAGCTTGTTAAGACTTAAGCTTCCGCTGTCATTTTTTGGTGCGGTAAATTTATTAAGTAACCGACGTGAAAAATAAATTTACTATGTGTTTAAGTTTATTAAGATCTTTTGTATTAGTGTATGAAAATTATGTTGAGTAACCAACGTGAAAGACAAAATTTTCATACTTTAATGTCGTGTTATGTCAAGTAACTTATGAGAAAGACAGAACATGTCTTTTAAGTAACTTTTAGTTCGTAAAGAAATTCGTTGAGTAACCAATGTGAAAAAAGAAATTTAATACGTTTTGAATGTCTTGTTTTGTCAAGTAACTAACGTGAAAGACAAAACACATATTTTTAGTTGTTTAAGTAATATTTAGTTCATAATGAATTTCGTTGAGTAACCAACGTAAAAATCGAAATTTGTTATGTTATGAATTTAGTATGTTTTGTCAAGTAACTATGTGAAAGACAAAACACAACTTTTGTAGTTTATTAAGATAATTAAGTTATTGTATATTTTGTTGAGTAACCAACATGAAAGACAAAATATTCTATGATGATTAAGGTGAATTAAGTTATTGTATATTTTGTTGAGTAACCAACGTGAAAGACAAAATATTTTATGTCAATTAAGATGTATTGAGTATTGTATTTTGTTAAGTAACCAACATGAAAGATAGAATACAATATTCTATTTAGTCGTGTATGTTTTATTAAGACTATGGTCAAAATGTTGCATACACTTAGTAATTGAGATCAACTTTATTTAAGTACTTAAGTTTAAGATTAATTCAGATTTATTTCTGAATATATATTGTCTCAGATATTAAAATTATTTCTCATGCCTTGAGTTTTATTTAGTAATTAAGTCGCTTCATCAGGAATTATCTCGCGTGATAAGCAAATCAGATATGTCTTTTGTATGCTATTTTACATTTTAATAAGTTTTTCATGTCGATAAGATCTTAAGTAAATTAGAAATTTTTATGAGAGTATTCTCATTGTATCATTAATACTAAAATAACTATTAGGAATTGAATATTTACAGTTGAATATATCTTCAAATACATATTTTAGCACTTGTTAGAACTGTCGTTTTACGATTGATTTAGCAGTGGTATATCATGATAGCACATTCTTGAAATGTGCAATATTGTTATTAATATTAAGTTATTTGACATGAAATTCAAGAGTAAGAAATTAGTTTTTCACATTTTTACATCGTCAAATGTGTTAAGCATATCGTTTATAATCATTCAACCATTAGATGATGGCATAGAGAAACTTTTATATTCTAGAAAGAGGTGATGTGCTCCCATTAGTATTAAGTGATGTTATTAGGATATAATTAAGTAATATAATTATCTACTCATGATGAGTATTGTAAATTATCTTCGAAACTATAACACTATTGTATAGACCATATTTCGAGGGGGGGGGGGGAGTTGTAGGTTTATCACTAAGATCATGAGTGAAGTAACAGTTTTTTCATCATTAGCACCTCACACTTTTCAGTTTTAATATAATACTTTGTGTGCATTGTAATAATAATGATCTATACAATAAGGGGGGTACAATATATATTATCGTCTAATACCCCGAATTAGAAATGTACGACTATTTCCTTACATTTTATTAAGTTTGTAAGGAAATATAACATAATTAAGAGAGTGATCTGGTAAGATGAAATTTTAGTATTTTCACTTTGTCTTTCCTTAATGAGTTTTAGATTAATTAAAGGGATGCTTATAAACATCGTATAAGTTATACAATTAAAATTACCCAAATAGTTTTAAGTATGATATTAAGAAGATAAGATTATTATTAAGAAATAAGTTCTGATTTTGTCGGCCTTTTGATAAGATTTAAGATCCTCATTTTGAAACGAGGTATTATAGTCTTCTTAAACGATGACTAAATCAGGGGGAGTTTGACATCTAAAGATACCGATCTTGAAAATAAGTGATTTGCGTAAGCACTTTTATTTTCAAGATTCATTCTTTATGGTGTCTTAACGATATTGTGTTAACAATGTTAGACATTATTCTCACAATACCTATTACTCCCTCGTTTCTCAAAAGATTGTCACCTTCTAGTTCAAAAATGAACTAAAAGGTGACAATCTTTTAAGAAAGGAGGGAGTATTATTTTTCATCATTAGTGGCCAATAATGATGAAGAATGAGAGCAACCTCATTTAAGATTATAAATAAGCCAACAAATGTGTTAAGAAATTCAAATGATGATGATCACACTTCATATGAATAATTTGTGAGTGATTATCACTCATTTGAATGACTTAGAATTTTGGTTTTCCAATAGAGTCAAATCAGTAGATTGTAATGAGTCTATAAAAACTAACGTGACTCTGAAAGGAATTATAAATGTTTTTGATGTAAGTGTCATCGTAAGATGTTCATAATTGAGACATTTCTCAATGAGTTTAATTGAGAATGTTTTAGATAATTCGAACCATGAGTTCTGTCATGTAAGTTAGTAAATTGAGATATCTTAAAGTAAATTCATTCATGGATTGAAATAAGAGTATCCAAGTTAAGAATATCTCACATTCAATAAATTTCCAATAGATTTTGGGTATTATAAGATATTGAGAAGGACAATTAGTGTTTCTCTTAAGACAATAAAGTTAAGTATCTATTAGAGGATGATATACTACAGTAATAAATAATGTTGATCAACTTAAGATTAAGTATATTATCATCATCGTTGTTAAGATCTTGGTGAGTTTTCTCATTTGTTAGTATGTAAGTTTCACCAAGATATAATAAGTAAGTATTTAGACTATCAGATAATGCATATCTACTATAGTCATAAGAATATGTGGTATGCATAGATTAAGTTCAAGTATGCTCCTAAGGTCAAGGGTGTTAAGTATAGGAATGAATCAGAGATCGATCGAATAAAATCGGTTCCATGTACTTCTGCTGTTAGAAGTTTCTTTAAGTTTGCTCAATTAATGATACACTCTGATATAGTTTAAGTAACTGGGATATGTTAGCATAAGTAAACTCAATCCAGATATAGATTACTGGTTTAGAAATAAGAAAAGTTTGAAATTTGATAAGTTATTTAGGCCTCATGATAAGATGAGTAAGAATTGACGTCATTTCGAATGAAGTTTTAGTAAGATTCAGTTTTACAAGATGTGCAGCAAAATCCACAATCAATTGCTAACACTCGTATTTTGGAGTTTTATTATGAAAAAATTTCAATTGAGTGGTCACTACATCATGAGTGATGTATACTGAATCTTCTTTAAGCATGAGGCCGTCGAGCAGACACTAGAATTATATTACCCGGCTTAAGAGTGGTCGACAGCATCAAACCACTTAAGTTGTGTTATATCAAGTGCAACAAGTCAAGTGTGCCGCCGAATAAATTTACATTAGGTTGCAAATGATAAAATCCAGGATCATTATATTATTTTGAGCAAATCAGTGACAAGCGATTGTTTGTGGTACCGTTTACAAAAGGTCTTCCACCCAGGTGTTCAGTGAACACAAAGTCGACATTGGTTTAAGGAGGAACCTATGATCAACTGGATACTAAGGGGCCATTAAGGGTAAGATTACTTCTAAATGTGAGATGTATTATGGTCGTTCGAGTCAGATAGCACGTAACTGACTATTCTTGATGCGATGTGCCCTATATGTCAAACATAAAGAAGCTAACACTAAGTTCAGAATTAAGTAAGTATAAGTTTTGAGATTAAGTATTAAGTTAGTCTTGATCTTTGGAGATCAAAGGGGAGAATGTTGGAGTTGATCTCCAACGGAATGGGTCCAACGACCCATTCCAACCCCACTTTGTGCCCTGATCGGGAGCGCATACCGTTACATGGGTATGGCCCCCTCTCACGTTGTGCCTAGTATATAAGTAAGTCATTACCGGTTAACAGGAGGGTTAACCCACACATAACCACTCTTATATCTGATCATTAAGGAGCACAAAAGTGAGGGGAAATGCCATGCCACGACCCCGTCGTCCTTCCTCACGGATCTGCAGTGCCACCGCCTTCCCTTGTCGTCGCCCTTCTCTGCAATAGAGGTACGCACAGCCAAGGTGTGTCCACTCTGTCCTCTGTTCATATTATACTTATTATTGTGCTTAGATCTACGATCTATGATGTTTGTCACTTGATTTGATTTGGTTGTTCCCGGTAGATCTAGCCTCTAGGGATCCTAAGAAAATAACACGAACCAGTCATCTACAACTGCACCAACCTGGCAGCCACGTCAGGCTCCCTGGATCGGCATGGTTCAGGCTTGGCAGTTCCCACAATGGGCCCATCCATCCATGAGCTCCTGCGGTCCTCCACCGACGGCCCCTAATCATCAGGCCCTTGCTGCTGCAACGATGTCTTCACCAGGCTTTTACTACAATCCATATTAGCAGCCGCAGCCTTCACCAATGCCACCTCCGACCGGCTCGCCAGAGTTATTCTCTTCTCTGAATGGCATGCCAACAAACACTTCGTACACTGGCAATGATTGGTTTCTGGACACGGGGCTACTACACACATGTCTAACAATCCTGGTATTCTTTCTTCTCGCTCAACCAGTTCTACTCTCTCTCGCATTGTTGTTGGCAATGGTGCCTCGATGCCTATTCAATGTTCTGGAAAAGCTATTTTTCTGACGCCAACATCTTCTTTACATCTCAAGAACGTTTTGATTTCTCCATCATTGGTCAAAAATAATCTTGTGTCTATTCGAGCTTTAACTAGAGATAATAATATTACTGTTGAATTTGATGCCTTCGGCTTCTCTATTAAGGATTTGGTGACTAATATGGTACTTCTCCGATGTGATAGCTCCGGGGACCTTTATCCCCTTTGCTGCTTGTCGTCCTCTGCTGCATACAACCTCACGGCGACAAATAATGTAGATCTTTGGCATGCAAGACTTGGACGTGTTGGTCTGCAGTCCTTATATCAGCTTCCATTCAAGTTTGATTTTTCATGTAATAAGTCTGCTACTCATACTTGTCATGCGTGTCGCTTGGGCAAGCATGTGAGACTTCCATTCTCATCTTTGTCAAAATTTTCATATTTTCCATTCCAACTGCTACATTGTGATGTTTGGACATCTCTCAGTGCAAGCAATTCTGGCTTCCAATATTATTTAGTGATTCTCGATGATTACTCACATTATGTTTGGAGTTTTCCTCTACGTCACAAATTGCAACTGTTATTTCTTTTCATGCAAATGTTCGGATGCAGTTTCAGCATGATATCTTCTGCTTCCAAACTAACAATGGGAAAGAATTTGACAATTTGGCACTTCGATCTTTTCTAGGTGCTCATAGAATTGTGCTTCGGTTGACCTGTCCATATACATCCCCACAGAATGGCCGTGCTGAGAGGATACTTCGTACACTCAATGATTCTGTTCGGACGCTCCTTTTTCATGCCAACATACTACCAACCTTTTGGCCAGATGCATTGTCAACCGCCACATTTCTTCTCAATAGACGACCGTGCGAGCCTCGCAATAATATCACTCCTTATGAGATGCTCTTCGAGTGTGCACCAGAATTTGATCATCTTTGAGTCTTTGGCTGCCTGTATTAACCAAACAGCTCAAGTATCTCACCGCACAAGCTGGCTCCCTGCTCATTACCGTGTATCTTCCTTGGCTATCCTCCAAATACAAAGGGCTACAAGTGCTACGACCCTGTTCAGCACCGTGTTCATACGTCTCGACATGTCTACTTTGATGAATCATCATTTCCATTCCAACTGCTCACACAGCCAAACGTGCCTTCCCCATATCCTTCTGTTATGCCTCCTACAGACATAATTCCCGTGGTTTTGCACTCGGGTCACACTACGCAGCCCTCCCATGCATCTAGAGCCCATCCTGTTGCCTCACCAACTGCTGCAGACTCACATGTACGCCACCTACCGGGTCATTTAAGGTCTGTTTGGATCTATGCCTAAGTTGCCTAAGCCTAACTTTAGTCACTTGTCACACTTGTGGCACGCCTAAGCTAACTAATGTTAGCTGTTGTTTGGTTTGTTACCGTAGCTTAAGCTTAGGCGCACCTAAGAAAGTGTAGCATGCTTAGGTGGTCGATTCGAGTGCCTCAGTGAAGGCAATTTTTTATTAGGCAATAGATGCAAAAGTTGCCTAACTTTTGTGGCGCGCCTAACTCTAGTCAACAACCAAACAACCGCCTAAAACAGTGTGGCATGCCTAACGTTAGGCTTAAGCAACTTAGGCGTAGAACCAAACGGGCCCTAATTCCCATGCATTGGCTCCTACGACGACCACCAACGATCAACCTGTTGTGCAGCACGTACTCACTCCATGGTCACCAGACTGAGGTCTGGCATTTCAAAGCCCAACCCTAAGTATGCATATACGACTGCAGAACTGAGTCTACTGAAGTCTGTGCATGCTGCTTTGCGCGATTCGGACTGGTGTTCTGCCATAGAATCGGAATTTCAAGCGTTGAAATCAAACAACACATGGACTCTGGTTCCAAGACCTCCGGGTGTTCATGTCATAGCCGGCAAATGGATATTCAAAAACAAATTGAAACCTGATGGTTCTCTTGAGAGACGCAAAGCCCGCTGGGTGGTAAAAAGGATTTCGTCAACGTGAAGGTATTGATTTTACTCAAACTTTCTCACCGGTGGTGAAACCAACTTCTATTCGCATCATGCTTCATATTGTTGTGTCCAATCAATGGCCGGTACATCAACTAGATGTCAATAATGCATTCTTGCATGGATTTTTAAAAGAAAAAGTGTACAGCCTACAGCTTGCCGGTTTTGTTGATGAAGCTCATCCAGATCATGTGTGCTTATTGTCTAAATCACTTTATGGGCTTCACCAAGCTCCCACGGCATAGTTCAAGAGGATCTCTGCCCATCTCAAGACTATTGGGTTTAAACCTACTGTTGTAGATGCTTCATTGTTTGTCTACAAAAATGGTACTGCCACCACTTATCTATTGTTATATGTAGATGATATTGTCGTTACTGCCTCAGATGCTTCTCTACTATGAAACGTTATTCATCAATTGATACAAGCTTCTCTATGAAGGATCTCGGTCCGCTGAACTTTTTTTTTTGGCATTCAAGTTCGGCATCAACCTGATGGATTCTTTGTTTCACAAAGCAAGTATACAGATGAAATCATTGATCGTGCCGGGATGACCAACTGTAAGCCTTCATCTACACCTGTGGACACAAAACCTAAATCATCAAGAACTGACGGTGCTCTACTCAGTGATCCATCATTTTATCGCAGCATCGTGCCCTGCAGTACCTTATCATGACATGACCTGACATAGCGTATGCCATCAATCAAGTTGCACTTCATATGCGAGCACCAAGAGATGTTCACTTGACTCTAGTCAAACACATTCTCTTTTACCTCAAAGGCTCCAAAGACAAGGGTGTTTGTATCACAAGATCATCCAGTACAGATTTGGTGGCTTATTCCGATGCCGATTGGGCGGGCTGCCCGGATACCAGAAGATCTACAACAGGGTATTGCTTTTTCTTTGGTGGATCCCTCATCTCCTGGTCATCCAAAAGACAGCCTACCGTGTCTCGCTCTAGTGCTGAAGCAGAATATCGAGCCGTCGCAAACGTCACTGCCGAATGTTGCTGGATTCGCAATCTCCTCAACGAGCTTCTTCTACCGATCACCAAGTCGACCTTGGTTTATTGTGACAACATTTCAGGTTGCTTTCAGTCTGAAAATCCTGTCAATCATCAAAGGACGAAGCACATTGAGTTAGACATTCACTTCGTCTGAGAAAAAGTTGCCCTTGGCAAGCTGCGGGTGCTTCACGTTCCAACTTCGCTGCAATATGCGGACATAATAACCAAGGGGCTCACCAGCAATGTATTCCATAGTTTCTGTAACAGCTTGGGTGTTTCTGCAGACACCACCCAAACTGAGGGGGGTATTAGCACGTTACTCTGTGTTGAACGTGTCTATGCTTCAGTTAGAGTCATCCTAGATTGTAGGCTACGGTAGCTGACTCCTTTGTCATTAGTTTTGGCCTCAATCAGTTATGTACTCATGTATAAATACCTCCTCTGATCAATGAAACGGGGCACACTTCATTCCATTCGCTTACAGTATTCTCGATCAAATCTCTTGTAACATCTTGACACTGTTTGACCAACTTTGTCGCAGATATGACAAGTTGGTCTTGAGTCTTGTGGGCCACGTCCCCTAACTCCTTGCCTCGGAAGGCGCCTCCCTGGATGCAGAATTAGCACTGTACTGGTACTGGTTTGGAGCTTGTCTCTCTAGCCTTGCCTCTGTAGCCACCATCTGAGCAAACAAATCAAATAAAGCAATAGGATCAGATCAGATACTTACATTCTTGACAAGGGAATTGTAATCCGCATCGAGGCCAGCTAGGATATATACGATCACATCATCATCTTTGAGTCTTTTACCAGATCCAGCCATCTCATCTGCATATCCCTTCAACTTAGACAAATTTGTTGCTATGGTCAGATCACCTTTCTTGGTGCTTGAGAGTTGGCGCGAAGATGCATGACCCTTGCTCATTGTGATGCAAAACTTCCATGATTCGCATTCCACACTTCAGCAGCAGTGAATACACCAAAACTTTTTTTGACGGCATTGAGTTCAAGTAACTCAACAATTGCTGGTCTTGTACTATCCATGCAAAATACTCGGGATTGAGCACCTGTTCGGTAATCTTGTCGCCCTTCTCATTAGTGATGAACTTGTTTGGCCGTTTGCAAGTTCGATCAAGGAACTCAAACAGTTGTGCACCTCAAATGGCTGGAACGACTTGAGTGCGCTAGAGGAGGAAATTGTCACGCGTTAGCTTCTTGACATGATGTGTGAGAGTATTGATCGCTTGTGAAACCGAGGGCGTCGAACTAGCCATAATCTCGTTGGAGATATTAGCCGGTTGTGATACCATCTAAGGAAGCGTAGACTTGGATGTTTGGGGGTAAAGTCGGGTCCTCAAACTCGAGAGACACCGACCCTGCATGTTGATATTTATAAGGAAAGTTACAGCCTAGATGTACGTTGGCTTAAAGATAAAGAAGAGATTGAGATCGAGATGCATTCAGTTTATATAATCGGATCCTATTGTAACTAACCAAGCCAGCGCACACCAGATAAACTATACGTAGAAACAACTCTATATTATTCTATCTAAAGATAACAGCTCAATCTTCAACGGGCGTTGCCCTTGATCTTCTTCGAAGTATTTAATGTAGATTCTCCAACAATGAGAACAGGGGTCCGATTGCCATACGACCTCTCAGCTTTTGTGACGGGTAGTAGCCCGTCACAAAAGATGCTGCTTAATTTATCCAGTTCCTTCTCCGCTTGTGTAATTGTGCAAGCTCACATCATTGTGCGATGATGCATCCATCCAATACAACCTAAATTGCCGTGATGCTGGTTCTTCGTGCGGCAGGAGAAGCCCTAAATTGCTTCCATTCGTAAATACGCACACTCGCTGACTCGAACGCACCCACTCAAATTTGGGCACCCATACCGGTGTTCTGGGTACTCCACACGTAATATTATGATACTCAGATCAGGATCTCTCCAATGCGCGGGGCACAAACTAATTTTTTTCGCCGCTCCTGTCAGAAACTTGTTGCTCCCGCCACAAACCTGCTCCTCCCACCAAAAGGACGTAAATAAGGCATCCATTTGGATTCTCCCGTTGGAGACATTTTTTGACCATTGGAATACGCATTCTGCATTTGGGTTTCCCTATGCGTTACCGGTTGGAGTCAGCCTAATGCACGCATGGTTTCATAAAGGAGATCAGAAGTCATGTGTGCTTCTGATATCATTTTCCATCCTATATTTACGTTTAAAGCGGTCCTATAAGCTTAACATGAAGAAAAAATACTATAAATTTTCATTGTAATGTTGGTTTACAAGTTATTTTTTATAATTATAGAGGTGGTTAAATTAGAAACAAATACCAGTGATATTTTAGGCAAAAATTTCAGTGACAGACATGCAAATGTTTTGTTTTTGCTATATAGATCAACTGCTATAGTTAATCAAATGGCAACAACTAGAATGCAATCAATGATTCGGCGCAATCGTGCAATCAATCATCCTTAATCTTTCAGCTGCATCCTACAATTGATGTATATTTTTATTTAACCCCCTCCGTGTCAGTATTTCCATGTGGAGAGAGATAAATAAAAACATGCATCAATCATACGATGCAAATCTAACGGTTGAGAGTGATTGATCTAACAGTTGAGAGTGATTGATTGCACGATTGCATCAAACCACTAATTATATTCTTGTTGTTGCCTAATCAAACATCCAATCCAATGGACCGATGTTTTCTTTAAGAATTTCTATGGTTTTTCTTTGATTAATATGGACGTCTTAAAAGGGGCCTTCAATTATTAGTATATATAAGACCCTTGGTGACACCAGAGAGATGAATTTCAGAGAGCGCTTTACAAACATTCAGGACACACACTTCCAAACTTTTCCGATGCACACTTGCAGCAACCCATCTTCTGGCGTGAAGTTTTAATGCTATGAACTATACAAGGGAAATAAACAAATTTACTCTGATTGTAAGTTACTGGGAGATTAAATCTGAAAGAACAGGAGCACAAAACACGTGGACAGCACATGCCAGTAGACCTGGCATCTGCAGTCTTTGTCAGTAATTGTGAGGTCAAAGATGAGGCTCTACTGCTTGAACAATTGCCGTTCTGAGACAACCATACAGAAAGGCTGCCCTTACATAGTTCTTTTCATTGGACGTCCAGTCATACTTTCACAGTAGCAGAGTACTGTTACCATTGTTCCCTCTGATGGAGGTGTACAGAATTGGAGCTAGCATATTCTTATCTGACATGACAGCATAACCTATGTTTCAGCTCTACATCGTTTTAGACACTGTTATGAGCAAGTATCTTGTACTGTGTCATGATGTTATAATTTCTAGTGTTTAGTGGTCGTGTCTCAGTTATGCAAAAGCGAGATGCAGATTCTAATGTATCTCCTAGACTATTTTGAGTTTAATAAAATGCTCATTATTGTTCCCTCTTTGATGGACGAAGTTGTAAATCTGTAGACACCCATTTCCAGCGCCTCATGAACAATCCTTCTCAATCCACGGTTAAGAAGCACTCTCTATGACTTCCAATGAGTTTGAAACAATGCATAACTCCCAGACAAACGCACACATTCAGATGATCAGAATATCAGCCCTTATTCCCAAGAGGCACACTATCTTATATCTGTAACACCTACCTTAACATTTCTACTATCACTATGCATCGCCATCCATCCTAAAATTCCCTTCTTTAGATGTACATATAGTGGACATGCCTCCTTGGGTTATAGCAAGAGAGAAGATGAAAACAGGACGGATTATTTTTGTGCTACGAGTAGCCAGACATCCTTCAAACTTATGTATTGTAAACACCGGAACGAACAGCCTGCACCTCACTCATCAGCCGTTTTCAGCATACTTTTACCGCACTGTACTAAAGTTTCAAGTTCAAACATCTCAACCCACTAACGTATAGTTATCAATTCAGCAGTGGCGACTGTTTATTAGGCACAAAACCTCCGTCTCTGAAATAAATAGAAGAAAAAACTGAGACACACGATAGAATGGCAATAAGATCCATGTTTAAAGAAAAAAGATATTTACCCGAATATTTGACCGGATCATTTCCTCTAGGGACTCTGCAATTTCCAGTTGCTTCATCAACGTAGCTTGCAGCACCTGATCCAGGGAACGGGAATATTATTATCACTTGTCCTTGGCATCAACATTATGATACTGATCTATTTGGACAATCCTGAATAGTGTTTCTTGTATTTCAAAGTTTCGAGCACCTGTAAAGGTCCTGTTTTTTCCACTAATTTTATAAAATATATGCTATGATGGTTATGTTTCGCTAGAAATCACAAAGTTTACGTATCTTTTTATTTGATTCCTATAATTAATTGCTTTCCACATTTACCTTCTTTGTTCTGTCCAGGTCAGACTCGATAGATTTTATCCTATTCCATGACTCCAAGAGGGAGCGTTCTTTCTCCAGAGGAATCTCTGGGGGCCTGCTGCCAAGTTCGTCAACCTTCCCTTCGAGCCTCTGAAGGCGTTCGATGACAGGGCTGATGTGGTCTATCCTGAAAGTCTCTACTGCTGGATGATCTTCGGAAATTGGTTCAGTTTCAGCTGGAGGTGTTGGGTTAGTGACTCTCATTTCCTGCCGACCATATGCTATGTGGAAAAAGGCAAATACTCTGACAATCAAGGCAAGTAGTGATCTGACAAAACGATAAATTTTCCCTTCCTCAGAAGCCTCCTTGGGTATTACCATATCCCGTCTGTTGCTTGAGGAACCTAGATAGAGCAGAGATACGTGAATAAGCGGTTTCCAAGAATGACTCGAAATAGTAAGTACAACAGCTTATTCCTCATTTTATATAAAAGAAGGTATGCTATCGAGTAAACAAAGAAGTTGGCAGTGGTGAAACACATACTTGGCATGTGTGACGCTCTGCCAGTGTGCAAAGGTCGAGATTCAGCTCTTATTACTGAAGCACTGCTTCTATCTGACATTGATCCTCCTCGACCATAATCAACCGTTTTGTCAACAACAACAAAGTGATCGTCACAACTGTAATAAGCTGCAGAGTCTCTTGCTCTCATCTGCATCTATGTAAATCATAAGCTTCAGTATGCAAGGAAAGACATGCTGGGGTAACGTTAAACAATGTTGTTAGAACTTAAAATTCTCACTTCTTCACGGACTGGAGCTAATCTACTACACCCAATTGTACCCCTCTCCATTGTGTTCCTCATCATAGGAGAGCCTAGCTCATCAATGTCAGATCCTGATTCCACTGTCGATGTGCCACTGTTTCTACCCTGTCATTAGAAGAAGGAAACAAAGCTTAATTTGCTTGCCGAAATGAATGTAATTTATGGAGTAAAATGGTTCATTCATATTAATGAAATTAACCGCATGGTAGTACAGTCAATTAAAAGTGTAGGATTTGCCTTCAGAAGATGTAACTGAGCAAATGAACTCCTCCTTTGCTCAATCTCGGACAAACGCCTGGTATGCCTCATAAATCTTGCCTCCTTGTTATGTGCAAGCTTCCAAAAAAACATACAAGGTACTAAAATCGTGAGTGGGGCCTTGTAAAAGCTATGCACATGTATCAGAGATAATGACATTTTACTAAGCTACCACACACAAAACCTTTTCTATGTATCAGAGAACAGAGATAGACAGTTCTAGACTCTGCTTGAAACAAAAATGCCTATGACAATCTTACTATGTTTTCTAGAAGAAATATGCATTATGTATTCTTTTCTATCTCAATAATAGATCAAATGATCAAATCATTATTTGTTACAAAATGGAAACTGACAGACCAATCTCAATAAAAAGTACACATAGCCTTATAGATATGAAATAAATCAGTGTTTACCTTCATAACATTTGAATCATTCCAAGGACCTCTGTTAGACTTCAGACACCCTCCCTCAGCAGCACAAGTGCATGTTCCCCCAAAAAATTCAGGAAGTTCGCTATAAATGGGGGAAAAAAGTGTACTCAATCAGTGTTACTGGGACATAGTCAAAATGATCAAGAAATTACTCTTATATGGTTCAATGGTTGTAGACAGAAAGCGTACCTTGCATCTATTACCTCAAGAAGTTTGTTTTGAAATTTTGTCCCCAAAACCTACGAATTAAGGCTTGGTAAAAATGTGCACAATTTATTTTTAAAATGGCAAAGGAAACAAATAGCTCTGGATATCATTGTGCTCACATGTATCTTTGAGGCAGTTTTAGGGTCAAGAAAGCCTTTCACCGAATTCCAGAGTAGCTTGAAACCACTACCAGCATTCACAACAAACATCTGGTGCAGTGTCTAAGCATACAAGCAAAAGTGTTACCTAACAAGCACTACGTGTACACAATGACAAGTAACAAAATTTGCCTTGATAAAAGACAAATAACAAAAGCAGGCATACCTCAGGATAATAGTCACTGTCGATCTTCTGCATTCTACTTAGCATATCTCTTGCTGTTTTGCTGAAGTTCTTGAAACCCTGAAACATGGTTCACATTTATCATGTTTCTATTGAAAGCATCTAGTCCTTACTCATGTTTGGTTGCAAAATGAAAATTGACCACACTAAGTTTCCTCATATAGACAAAAAAAATCTTTAAAAACGGGAAGAATCTTCATACCACTCCGTCGACATCTAATATAGTGGTTGTAGAATCAATGTGCCTTTTTGCTGCAATGGAGCAAGCAGGGAACCTTTCCCTGAAGGCTCTCTCAAACTCTTGAACATGGTACTTCATGTAACGGTCAACAGTAGTGATGTGCATCAGTTTGTTTGGCTCCACCTTCCCTAGTCTCTCTATGTATACAGGTCTTCCCTGCCTGTCAACTCCATGGTAGCACTGAGGATAGTAACAAAGCACCTCATCTAGCTCTCCGAAATTGAAATCCTACAAGATTAGACATGAGAGTTCCAAATATTAGACATGATTTGCAGATTTTGGAGAAATATAAAAGCAGAATTGAGCTCTGACATGCAATTATGCAAATAAAATCATGCATCCATTTATTCATATATATCTTCAGAGTGAGCACAGCAAGATGGGAAATGTCATTTCCTACAAGGACACTAAAGAAAAGAACCAGTGGACCAGTAGGACATCTAAGCCAGAACAACTAGCCCAGCAATGTTATCCTCACCTCTAGTATCGTATCTGTTCCAAATTCCTTTCGCCAGTGGAGCATCTCTGCCCACATTTGGATTGCTTTCTCGGTGTCAAATTTCCTAGCCTTCAAAAACCTACAGAGATTCAACAAGAACATGGAAGTGCAACAGTCATAGTCTTATACTTCATATAACATATGTAAGAGTTATGACAGTTTTCATCAGGCACCAACCTCAATAACATGTGATAATCATTATGCCTGTCGGGTAGCAGGTTCCTATCCAAAAGCTCCTGCTGGAAGGTAAAGACAGCACGCTCCTCTGCCTCATCTCTGACATCTTCGATTGTGAATGAAGAGGCCCGGTGTTCCACCTTTCTCTTCCCTCTCTTCTTGAGCGAATGTGTGAGCTTGTTTGATGCATTCAGGGCCTTCTTCTTGAGCGATCCAATGGAAAGCCTCCTCCGCTCATCTTCTGAGTTCTCCACATCTGACTTCCTCTCTTTCCTCTCATCTAACGTGAGTAGACCTTCCAGGCTTGCTGAACGTCGGCGAACTTCAGAGAGCAAATGAGTAAATTAAAATTAGTAAACTGATTAGACAACAGTTGCCATGGTAACACAAGAAAAAACTGCAAGTGTAGCATAAACAAGCTAAGATTATACCTGACATTTCTTAGGAAGACGACTAGCCTTGCTGGTTCTGCGGTTCTGTAAAGATATCAACAGCAGTGCCTACCAAGTACTTATATTCCCGCCTACGATTGACCTGGAATGGAGTAGAGATTAGGCAAAGGATCATGAGAATATGCCAGCCAACCATACTTCATACTGCAAAGCAAGCATCCATTTCCTTCGCAAAGAGGAGACTTTTGGGGTCTATCTACAAGACAGGCAGATGCCACCCAATTTGTCGGTATCTGTAGTAAAAACGGCTGGACAGCGCTTTGAAGGCACCGCATTGGAGTCACGGACAAACGGAATTCCCCCCACTAGTAAAGAATAACAAAACGCTCTGCATGTCAACCGTCGCTGATACGGCCGTCATACTGATACTCCATTAAAGAGTCATAAAAATAGGTGCTCAGCAAAAGGGCAGTGAACTCCTGTGTGGGGTTACCGGCAGAGATTTTAGTGGTACTTAATTTTCTTGAAAGAACAACCAGAGACTGTAAAGGCAAACAAGCGCTGACGAGGAGCGGTGCACACTTGGCCGCGTTCGGCGTGCCAGGTTGCAGTCACCCGAAAAGAAGTGTGGTCAACAAGCAGCTTTTGACGAGGCCAAAGCTATTCACAGAAATTTGTGAAATGATGCTAAGCACTGGCGAGCAACACGGGCACATATGTCCCTGACAAAGATTGAACAACCGAATATTATAGATCGAGCAAAACGGAATAAAAAACTTCAACCAAGATGACCTCCAAGTTCGGCTGGTACAGGGTACAGGTCAGCCACTCATCTATCTCAGGACATGAAGCGCACAGCACTACCGAATTCAGTTGCCCTTCGCTTATCAGAACAGAATTTATCGGCCTCTCATTCGTTGCTGAAAAGGCAGCCCAGCTGTAGCATTTAAATGGTCGAGGAAACTTTCCATCTAATAAATCGATCCGTTTATAATATTATGAGATTCGTAACAATTCAAGAACAGATGAATTTAACAAAGATACTGGGAAGCTTGCATGGAGAACCAAACAATTCGCTCTCTGCAAAAACATGACAGAAAAGAGGAGATCCTCTAATAACATGTTTCAGAGATAATTTGGTGGGTCGAAAGGTTCAGGATTTTAGTAGAATTGGGCTCCGGCGGCAGTTGGGACGCGAATTTGGAGGCCTCAAAGGTTGAGGGGGAACCCTTAGAAGGCACCAAATTCCATCAATTTTAGTAGTAAGGTCTCAATCAATCCGGCAGTTTCGCGATTAGGATGTGCCTACCAAAACAATCGAAACCTTAATTTTGACGCCTCACAGAGCATCTGTCGGTCCTCTCGAGATTCAGAATAGAATTTGATCACCCACAGAAGCGCAGATGCCGGCAAGAAACGAAGCAGACATATCAGGAGAGGCCGAATCGACCATCAACAGAGATGGATTCCGGTCCAGGTTCCTGGGGCAGACAAACAAACCAGGAAAAAAAATAACATGGAACAAGCCACCGCCAGGCGTACGGAACAGGAGAAACGGCACGGCAGGACAGAATATCACCTGAATTTGGCACCGGATTCTTGGACCGCAGCTCCCACACAAGGACAACCCGGCTCGGATCCTTCCTCCTCCTCCGGCTAAAGCCCCAGAGAGGGGGGGGGGCGGGGGGGGGGGACGAGGAGAAGGTAAGGTCCAGCCGAGGACGAGGAACAGAACAGAGTGCCTGGTGCCCTGGTCCTGCGATAATCTTGTTGTCCAAGGGGGTTTCCGCGCACTGCCATTTGGTTGTTGTTGGTCTTCCAATTCCGGGCGGTGGGACCCGCCTGTTTTTAGCTTTAGCAGCTGCAGCAGCCCACGCCGACGGAATAAAGGCCTCGCCTGTTGGTCCCACACACCCCCTAGTGTTTTGCTACGGTTTGATTTCTGTTGGCCCCTTTTCCGTTGTTTAAAACTTACTGTACGTTTCACAAGGTAGCTATGACAACTCAGTTCTTGCGAGGGTGGAAGGCACCCGGTGGGAGTGGAATACGCGTATTCTTTTGTAGTAAAATATAAGCACCATGGTGTTTTATACAATGAAACGAAACTTTCCGCTCCCAGCTGCCCCATTATTCTGGTGCGCCCTTTTGTATTTACAATGTACTTGTGTTTGCTATACAATACACGATACTATCATCGACGATGAAAAAGTTAGATGTCGACTTAGTATTTACTCTCACCGTTTCAAATTTACTTGTTATTCTGGACTTCAACACTTTTCACAAATTGTGTATCATCTTCACTTGTACTTGTGACACGAGGGGACATAAACGTGGAAATAAAAATCCTGCGGCAATTATATATTGTACCAGAAAAGGAATTTGAATTGGAGTTGGACATGGGGTGAGAAGAAAACGAGCACTTTGGCTATCAGAGGTATTCATCGCGCTTACAAAAGCCGCGAATAGAAGGGGCCGGCACGGCTTTTTAGGCAGTCGTGTCCGCTCCGAAACTCACTGGCGGGCAAACAGAACTGCCGTCACCTTTCTTCGTTCGGGTCGTAGTGTGCCATCGGGGCAGCATAGCATACGTGAACCGCCCGCAGCCGCTGCAACTCGGTAAACTTGTCCACCTCCTTCCTGCTCCACCACCTTATTGCATGAGCCATGCGACTTGCGCGAACAGGGTTGTCCGACCCACCTTGATCCAAGCTTGTTTCCTACGTGCCATTTACTAGCTATCTATCCTAATCAACACTTCAACTGATTGCATGAGCCATGCGACTTGCGCGTTTCTGCTTTACCTGTTTGTCTAACCGAGTACAAGTCGCACGCCGTTGATTTACTTGCCCGCCTGTGGTTGTGATGTGTGGATACATCAGACAAGAAAAGTTTGTCATTATGTAGTTCAATTTTGAATTACAAAACGACAAATTTTTTGAAACAGATGGAATACTAGCTAGAGCTACCAAATTAGGCGGACTTGTATGAATCGTAGAATTAGATAATTCTATTAGACCATATAGAGTTACAATATATAGAGGGGGAGACCCCTAAGGGTGGCCGACAGCCAGAGGAAAACCCTAGGGGTGCCAACCCCTGTTGCCTTGGGCAGAAAGAAGCTTCTATGAGCTGAGCCTACCTCATGCACGAGGAGGCCCATCATACTAAGTAATCCAATACTCTAACACCCCCTGCAGTCACAACTCAGCCATCACAAATGTTGAGACTGGACCAAAACTCATTAAACACTAAGGAGGGGAGACCCTTTGTGAAGATCTCAGCGAACTGCGATGTTTTCATAATATGGAGGACGCAGACTTGACCAATGGCAACCTTCTCTCGGACGAAATGAAGATCAATCTCCACATCCTTCGTGCGCTGATGTCGAACGGGGTTGGTGGAGAGGTACATTGCTGATGTTGTCGCAGTAGACGAGAGTGTTGCGTGATGGAGGAGTCTGGAGCTCATGCAGGAGCTGGCGCAACCACATGGCTTCAGCAACACCATTTGCGACGACACGGTACTCGGCTTCAGCGTTGGAGCGGGAGACGATTGTCTGCCGCTTGGCAGACTAGGAGACCAGATTGTCCTCGAGAAAGACGGCATAGCCTGACGTGGAGAGACGAATATTCGGGCAACCAGTCCAGTCAGTGTCAGTGCAGATGACCAGGTCGGAGCTGGTCGATCAGCATAGCAGCAAGCCGAAGATAGGTGTCCCATGAAGATAGCGCAGGATTCGCTTCATGGCCATCAAGTGGGGCTCCCGAGGGTCGTGCATGTGTAAGCATATCTATTGTACAACATACGCGATGTCGGGCCATGTAAACATCATCTATTGGAGGGCTCTTGCAATGCTCCAGAAACTAGAGGCGTTCGTAACCGGAGGCCCCGAGTCGTTTGCCATCTTCGCATGGAGGTCGACTAGAGTCATACACGGCTTGCAGTCAGCCATGACTGCCCGCTTGAGGATGTCCATCGTGTAGGTGCACTGGTGGAGGAACAACCCATTTGGTCAACGCTCGACGGTGACGCTGAGGAAGCGATGGAGAGGCCCAAGGTCCTTCATGGTGAATTCCCGCTGAAGAGCAAAAATAGTACGACGCAGAAGCTCTGTGCTGGATGCACTCAGGATGATATCATCAACATATAATAAAAGATATACCAGCTCTGAGCTACGACAGAAGATAAACATCAAGGTGTCCGACTTGGATTCAATGAATCTCAGTGTGGCCAGATAGCTGGCAAAACGACTGTACCAGGCCCGGGGTGCTTGCTTAAGCCCATATAAGGACTTGCATAAGTGACAAACCTGGTTGGGGTGAGCTGGATCGGCGAAACCCGTGGGCTGGCAGCAGTAGACAGTCTTAGTGTGGGTGACATGGAGGAAGGCATTCTTCACATCAAGTTGCTGAATCGGCCAGTCATGGGAGACAGCAGTAGCGAGCACCGTGCGCATGGTGGCTGGTTTTACAACCTGGCTGAAAGTCTCATCGTAGTCGACCCCTGGTGGTGAAACCCCGAAGAACCCAATGAGCTTTGTAGCGATCGAAGGTTCCGTCAGCATGGAACTTGTGCGTGAAGACCCATTTGTTGGTGACGACGTTGGAGTTCTGAGGTCGTGGAACAAGGTCCCAGGTCCCATTACTCAGCAGAGCTCCGTACTCATCCTCCATTGTCGCACGCCAGATGGGGTCAATGAGGGCAGCGCGAACGGAGGACGGGATTAGAAACGGTGTCGGAGGCGCAGTCGTGGCAGTGAGGATGAGTCGATCAGGTAGCACTCGGAACCCATCCTTCACTCATGTGATCATCCGGTGAGGATTCTCCAGGGGCGTGACAGGCACCACTACACCCATTCCTCTCGTAGGAGGTCGTTGAGGAGGAGGTGGTGTTGTGATACCTGTAAGGGTGGGTTGCCGCGGACGTCGGACGTAGACGATCAGCAACGCTGCCCACTGAAGGGTAGGCGGGCCATCTGGGACAACTACCGGTGCAGCAGGAGTGGCCGGAGCCGCGCGTGGCACAACAGTGGAAACCGGGGCCGCACGTGGCGCAACAATCTATGCACTTGGGACAAAAATCCCGAAGGGACTACTGAAGCGGGAAGGGGAGCCACAAAAGGCTTGTATCCCAGAGGGACCTCCGGAGCTAGCTGGCATGGACGGTACCTGCAGTGGTGAGTCGGGTTCCATCGGTGGGGACCATGGAGCCAGAGTCACAAAGAAAATCTAAGTCACTTAGATTGGGCGAGGTAGCGAGGGGGGAGTTGTCCTCATCAAAAACCACATGTCTAGAGATGATCATGCGATTTGTGGAGAGCAAGGCAGCGATAGCATTTATGATCAGAGGAGTAGCCAAGAAAGACACAGCAGATAGAGCGAGGAGCGAGTTTATGCGGCGCAATTGCAGCAGTGTTAGGGTAACATGCATAGCCGAAAACTCTGAGATGCTCATATGAGGGCGAGTACCTGAAGTAAACGGTGTGCGGACATGTAGCCTGAATGGCTTTCGTCGGAAGGCAGTTCAGGAAGTATGTTGTAGTGTGCAGCCCTTCAGCCTAATAACGCCTGGGAAGGGAACCCTGAATAAGCAAGGTGCGGATAACATTATTAATGGAACAAATGATACATCATCTTTACCATCTATGGAGATGTGTATGGGCACAACATCCTGAGTTGTGTGCCATTTGACAGGAGGAAATGCCGAGTGGAAGAAATGTCAAATTCGCGCTTGTTGTCACTCTGGATGGCTTTGAGCTTCTTGTCGAACTGAGTAGACACATAAGCAAAGAAGTTGAACAAGATAGCGAATGTGTCAGATTTATGATTTAGAGGAAAAGTCCATAAGTATTGAGTAAAATCATCAAGAATGACCAGATAATACTTATAACACGACACACTAACAATGGGAGATGTCCAAAGATCAAGATGCATTAAATCAAAATCATGTTCCGAACGATGAGATGAGCTACAAAAGGGTAACCTTGTGTGTTTGCCTAACTGACATGCATGACAAAAATCATGTTTATTGTTGGTGCACTGAATAAAAGATGAGCTAGATAAACTAGATAAGATGTCAGGGCCAGGATGACCAAGACGACGGTGCCACTTGGTGGGAGAGACAATAGCAAGGGTTTGAGGGACAATGGCAAGCTTGGCCACAACACTAGAAGATGGAGTGAGATACCCTGGGTGATGCATCCTGTACAATGGGACAGTACTATTCGATCTGATGATCACATTCTTGGTTGTGAGATCCTTCACATACAAACTGAACTAGTCAAATTCCATAGAGCACCAGTTATGAGTTGTAAAACGACAAATAGAAAGGAGGTTTTGAACTATGTCAGGAGCAAGCAAAATATTGTTAAGGTACAATGGCCCAGGAAGAACCAAGTCACCTACTGAGGTGATCGGAAGAGAAGAGCCATTACCTACAATGATTGATGAAGGATTGGATGAAGCTAACGAAGAGTAGTAATATTACCAATTGACGGGGTGGTGTGGTGCGTGGCGCCAGAGTCCACCACCCAGTGTTGCACCGAGGTAGGGGGCGGGTGAAACGCCATGGTACTGAAGGAGTTGGCCAGTGATTGTTGATTGCAGCGTGTGCCTAGCCAAGGATTTCATCCCGGGGCTGGGGTGGCTTGCTGGTACAACGGCTGTGAGGTGGCACGGACAGGGTGCCAGAAGACGTCTAGGAACCACGAAAGCCCGCGGACGCTTCTGTCCAGCAGGCACAGGGCCGGGGTACATTGTCATGTGCCCTGCCACAGATGGCCGTATGTCGGCCACGCTGCATTGGTCCTACCTCGGGACCAGTTGGAGCGGTGGTCTGGCCAGAGGAGCCACCACGACCTCTGCTACTGTTGTTGTTCTTGCAATTTTTATTCTTGTTTCAGTTTCCACTATTGTCGTCGTTTCCGCCACTAGGCGACTGAGATGGCATGGAGGACAGTGGCTTGGATGCTAGGGATACAACGTTAGAGTAGGGTGCCGTCGAGGCAGCCGCAGGTCTTGTATTGCCCATGTGGATCTCCTCCAATAGTATGTCATCTCGAACTTTGAGGAAGTTTGGAAACGGCGAGTAGCGCTGAATGATGGCGCTCACATGCTCGAACCGCTGATTCAGCCCCCGGAGAATGTTGAGGACGAGGATGCGGTCTTCAATGAGTGCGCCAAGCTTGGTCAGGCCATCGGCCATGGCCTTGAATTTGCGGCAGAACTCATTGATCGAGAGGTCACCCTGAACAAAATTGCGAAAGGCAGCATCAAGGTAAAGAGTACGTTGTTCACGATTACCGAGAAACTAGTTCTCGATGGAGAGCCAGAGGTGGCGCACTGTGCAGCCACGTTCTCGGACCACCTGGTGAAGATCCGTTGAGATAGAGTTTCTGATCTAGATGATGATGATGTTGTCCATTCGAATCCACCTCGGATCATTGGACAGAGCATCGTCCGTGACATGATTGATCAGGACGTAATGTTGTAGGGCCTGGTCCATGAGATCATGCCAGCTCGCGTAATTGGTGGAGGAGTCGAGGATGATGTTCACCAGCTAGCGGATGTTGAGCACGGTGGCTATCTGAAGGTGAAGGTCAGTGACGACCATGTCATCGTAGTT
This sequence comes from Tuctoria greenei, assembly GCA_036927565.1. NCBI lineage: Eukaryota > Viridiplantae > Streptophyta > Magnoliopsida > Poales > Poaceae > Tuctoria > Tuctoria greenei. The sequence continues at coordinate 74,861,616 of JAYESD010000005.1, read as the reverse complement.
CGAAGGAGTTGTAGAGATGACAATACGAAGGTCTGAGGAAGAAGGCGATGGTACGCGCTGACGGGCGGCAGTAGCCGTCTGCTCTATGGCGATGACCTTAGACTCCTCTTTCTCAAGGAGGATGCGAGCGGCTTAGACGCGACGACGGGCAGTAGCAGCGTGTGCCTCAGCATCCTCACCCTCCTTGATGATCATCTCTAGTCGAGCATGGAGGCCAACAGCCTCGACATCGTCCACCATGGTAGTCGCATGGGCAGAGAACCGGCGGCGGCGGCGGGCAGGGTTAGCAGAAGCGGAAAAAAATCAAGCTCTGATTACCATGTTAGTAGAGAGGTAATGTCGCAAAATTAGATAATTCTATTAGATTATAAAGGGTTACAATATATAAATGGGGAGACCTTTAGGGGTGGTCGGCGACTAGAGGGAAACCTAGGGGCGCCAGCCCTATTGCCTTGGGCGGCAAGAAGCTCCTATAAATTGGGCTTACCTCATGCAGAAGAAGGCCCAACATATACTCTAACATGCACCTTTAATCATCACGTTAGATAGTGTTGTGTAGTACAAGGCCCGACACATACATTAAGTAGGGCATTATGCTCTTAAATGTTAATAAATGGAATAGTTACTACCAGGTAATCCGTACTCCCTCATGTTTTTCCTTGACGCTAGGACATGATTGTTATCTCCATTTTGAACTAATGAATAATCCATCTTAACATCAACAAAAATGACAATATGACGCTGGGGTACATCCAAACTGCTACGTGGCACACAACTAACATGTTTGCCAGACGAAAAAGTATGTCCTTCCTGCTGTAGCTAACATGCTATGTGGCACAAAACTTTAGGGCCTGACCTCTGTAACTTCTCCTTCCTTCCAGCTGACGGCACTAGGAGCAGCATTGTGGTCGCCTGGGACCCAAATTATATTGATGCAGACTCTCCATCTTTGCATGATTAGCCCCTTTCCATCAGGGTCAAGATGAAGGGAAGTTTTTCCTCCTTCTTGCTGATGGCTATTTATGGGCCTCACAGAGACACAGACAAGCCGACCTTCCTGCGAGAGTTGACCTCCCTCCAGCCACCAGCAGGAACCCCCTAGTTATGTCTTGGAGATTTCAACTTGATCTATGAAGCCCAAGATAAAAATAACCTCAACTTAAATAGGCGCCTCATGTGGTCTTTCCGCAGAACATTGGACTCGGTGGAATTGATGGAGATAACCCTTCAGAATAGGAGGTTCACTTGGAGCAACGAGCGGGAGAGAGCCGACGCTCATTCGCTTGGACATAGTTTTCTGCTCGAGAGACTTCGACTTGATTTTCCCGGACTGCTGCTTATATGCGCTGTCCTTCTCCCTTTCCGACCATTGCCCCATCCTTTTGTCTTCGCAGGACAGGCCTCGTAAAAGAGCTGAATCTAAATTTGAGCACTTATGGACTAAGGCGCATGGTTTTCTTGAGACCGTTAAGCACGCCTGGAGCAACCCCGTGGGCAGCACGTCGGCGCTGCGCGTGCTCCATGTGAAGCTACACCGTACGTCTAAAGAGATTCGTCAGTGGAGCAACAGTCTCTTCCGTCAAGCACGTCTCCAACTTCATGTCGCGAATGAAGTTATTCAATGCCCTGAGTCGGCTCAAGAACTCCGGGTTCTAAGTGAGGAGGAATGGCTGCTCTAGAAAGATCTGAAAGTCAGAGTGCTCGGACTCGCGGCGATCGAGCGCTCATGTCGAAGGTGGGCCTCGAGGGTCCTTTGGCTACGTGAGGGCGACACATGCACCAGGTTTTTCCACCTCAAAGCTAATGGTCATGCCCGGAAGAATTATATAGTCTGCCTCAAAGGTGGCGAGGGGCAGTACCTGCATTCCCATGATCAGAAGGAAGCTGAACTTTGGAAGCACTTCACTGCTATCATTGGGTCCAGACATCAACGTTCCTTCACCATCAACTGAGAGCGGCTGGCCCTGCTGCAGGTTCTCCCTGTTGTTCTGGACGGGCCGTTTTCGGAGGCTGAGGTATGGGCGTGCTTGCAAGCTATGCCCGCTGAGAAGGCGCCTGGCCCTGACTATTTCACTGTTACCTTCTATAGGCACTGTTGGCCTATCATCAAGCAAGATGTTATGTAGGCCCTCCACTGTTTCTTTAACCTGTGCATGGGAAACCTCCATCGCCTCAATGATGCTCGTATAGCACTGTTGCCCAAAGCTCCTGGTGCGGAGTTTACTAGTGACTTCTGACCCATTAGTCTGATCAACTCTTTTGCCAAGTTGGTGACAAAGATCCTCGCGTCGCGATTGGCTAAACACATTGACGACCTTATCTTGGTGGCGCAGAGTGCTTTTATCAAGAATCGATGCATTCAGGAAAATTTCATTTACGTCTGCAATGTGGTACGTGATTACCATCGAAGCGGACAACCAATACTCATGTTCAAGCTAGACATTTCCAAGGCATTCGACTTGGTTTCTTGGAAATACTTAATTGAGTTACTGGGGCACCACAACTTTTCACGGCGTTGGACGGACTGGCTCTCGCTTCTCTAGAGTACAGCCTGTTCTCAGGTCAACCTCAATGGGATGCCATCACCGGCTATTCTTCATGCTAGGGGCTTGCAGCAGGGTGATCCACTGTCGTTGCACCTATTCATTTTAGCCGTCGATATGCCCTCGAGGATTTTTTTAGCCTGCGACTAATGATGGCATTCTATCACCTCTTTCCCGTCGCCATGCCCGCCTTCGGCTCTCCTTATATGCCGATGATGTTACACTCTTCGTCAACCCCAACCGTGAAGAGGTTCTGGTTGTCATGGAGATCCTTCGCTATTTCGGTGATTCCACTGGATTGAGGGTTAATTGGCACAAGGCTACCGTGATGCCTATCCGTTGTGATAATCTTGCTCTAGCCTCAATTTTGGATGGCTTTCCTGGGCAGTAATCTCCATGGCCTATTACCTATCTTGGCCTTCTGCTCTCTACTGGTCGCATTCAGCTGTCACATCTCCAGCCGGTGCTTGATTGTTTGACGGCCAAACAAGCGGCGTGGCAAGGAAGATTGCTTACTTTAGGTGGATGCCGGGAGTTAGTACATTTTGTACTTAGCTCCATGTCCACGTATGTTCTCTCAGCCTTGAAACCACCCAAGAAGTTTATTAAAAACATGGATAAAATCTGACGACGCTTCTTGTGGGCGGGCACAAATCAACTGCATGGTGGTCAATGCAAGGTGAATTGGGTGCTCGTTTGTCATCCCCGGGAGTTTGGAGGTCTGGGGATTGTGGATCTTGAGAGATTCAACAGGCCTCTCAGATTGCATTGGCTTTGGTGCCTGTGGAAGCAGCCTGAGCGGCCATGGCACGGAGCAAACCTTCTCGTTGATGATTTTGACTTACAGTTGTTCACTGCTGCCACTACTGTTTCGGTCTGTGATGGGCAATGTGCACGCTTCTGGACCTCTAGCTGGCTGCATGGACTGCACCTTCATCTATGTTCCCTGGCCTGTACAAAGTAACCAGGGGAAAGCGACGTACTGTTGTTGCGGCCTTGCATCAGTCTGCTTGGATCAACGACATTGCACCCCGTCTGACTCCTGAGATTTTTCTTGATTTCCTCAGGCTTTGGGTGCTGATCAGTGAGACTCCAGCACCCCTAAGTGACGCCGACCCTGACCTTATTATCTGGACGCGTACAGCCTCCAGCGAATACTCATCCAGCTCTGCATACCTTATGCAATTTGAAGGGAGTTTCGGTCCATCTTCCCGCATGCCATCTGGTCGGCCTAGACACCTCCAAGACTCAAATGCTTTCTTTGGCTCCTACTCCTAAATAGAATCTGGACAGCTAACCGCCTTCAGCGCCGAGGTTGGCTGAACAACTATTTCTGCGCATTGTGTCGCAGAAGCTTAGAATCTGCTTATCATCTATTTTGTGAGTGCCCCATCACCAGGGTCATTTGGTCCCAAGTAAGGGTCTGGGGCGATGACAGCCGCCTGCATCCCCAAAATTGGTGTCCCAATTTCTCACTGTAGGATTAGTTCTCGCACTTCTCGGCTTCCCCTTGCACAACACGCTCGAAGGCCCTTCAATCTGTTTGGTTCATTTGGAAGGAACGTAACGCGCGCACCTTCCAAAATGAAGAGCGTCATGTGATAGTTCTCCTCAAGGACATCAAAGAAGAGTTGCGGTTCTGGACGTTGGCCGGTTGCAAGTCCCCGTATTCTGTCTTTCATCCCCCTGTGCCATCCGTGTTGTAATTCTTTTTTTCTTAATTTTTGATTTTTCACTATACTGCTACTTCTTCCTATAATGGAATGCCATTCTGGCTTTTCAAAAAAAAAAAACATGTCATTGGCCAAACACAGTACCGATCGGTGGCAGGCACCTCGTCATACTAGTAGTCCACATAAAACTGCAAAAAGCAAAAGAGGCACCTCGATGACGTGATGGATCATCGCGTTTTAAACTGCGGCCTGCACCCGTGGCTACTGGGATCGCGCAGCCCGTGCCAGCGACAGGTGGGAAACAAGAAAGCCAGCCGCCGATGCCGGGGCACTATTCGCTGTGCCGCTGCCGGCTTTGCTGCATGGAATTCATGGTGGCATCTTCTGTGGCACGAAGATGATGATGACGACGACGGGTTGATGAGGCCGCGTGCTCGCCTGCTCGGAGTTCTTTTCTATCGAGGCGGCTCTTCTTTCCATGGACGGACGGGCTTTACCTCTGGCCCGGTGCGGACAGCCTTATCATTTTCTCCATTGACTCTGTTTGGTGGGTGGAAGCAGCCCTATAAATTGGCATTTCACATGGACCTAATACGTGGGTGTAGGAATGGGCGTCAGCCTGAGTGGTCGGAGGCAACAGTTGTAAGTGGAGACACAATGGTAGTGCATTCATCGGATCTCAATGGATTCTGTTGTACAAGTCGTATGTAATTGTGGGGCTGATTGTGTGTGGGAGTGTGTGGTGGTGTGAGTGAGTGTGTTCACACATAAACAGATACTATAACTGTACTCGATAGAGAGTTTTTTTTTTTAAAAATCCGTGGGCGTAATCACAGTTTCTTTACAACAGTTCTAGCTCTATATTTGTTAGGAAAATTAAAGCCAAGGCTAGAATTACTACAATCTTTTTACGATCTAAAAATATTTATTAACAAATTATCTTAGCTTCACTGATTGAGTATCACCACTTTGTTATGCATTAAATAAATTTTATTCTTTGTATTCCTATGAAAAAGGGAAAACTCATCATTTTAACTATGAGCGAGTAAAGTTTACTAAATTATGTGTAGTTTGTCAAAACTATCATAAAAATATAAATTTAATTACTTGTTGTCGGTACCTAGCAAACCGAGTACCCATAGATACAGGAAAGAAGGCACGCTAGGTTCCGCCCCCCACGGGGGAAAGATCCGGCGTGGTCCCAGGGTGCCACGTGGCGTGCGGCATGGCCTTGCCACTCCACTGAGGGAAGGCCCAACGCTACCACGTGTCCTGCAGCTCCAGGTTTGCCTTCCCCTTGGATCGGAGGTTCGGCGCTGCCACGAGTCTCGCAGCTCTGGGCCCGCCTCCCCGCTGAGGAGAGGTTTGGTGCCTCCGCAAGGCCGGCAGCCCCGACCTGCCCCACCACTGAAGGAAGGTCCAGCGCAGTCACGTGTTCTGCAGCTCCGGATCCGGCCTCCCCGCTGAGAGAAGGACCAGAGCTGCCATGTGCCAGGCAACGTCGGGCCTAGGTCATCCTGCGGTAGCGACAATGAAGGGCGACGTGCTCAGTGCACCTAAGCTAGAAGGACACGCATGTTCCCTAGGTAAGCGGGAGCTCGCACTCATAAGTCAAGAGGTCAATGGCCAGTCTTGTTATAATAGGCCAGAGTCGAACTACTATGTATAGCGGACGAATGAGAGGCCGCGACAAGACAGACAAGACGCGGCCTACCATGATGAGGGGCTATTTGTAGCCCTGCAGTAGGGCATGGCCAGGCGGCACATTGAAGCCATTGTCAGAAGATAGCATTTACTCCCGGATCTTAGAATGGATTTGGTTGCTCCCGAGGCCACCTGTCAGGCCCTGGACCCCACTTGTAAGTTGTCTGGCCTTGGACTATAAAAGGACCAGATAGCCATCGACTTAGACATCTTGGCTCAGACCCAGGCATACGCTTGACCAATACAACACACACAACCACCGTGGAGTAGGGTATTACGCCCAAGCGGCCGGAACCACGTAAATCCCTTGTGTTCATCATTCGCTAAGCTCGATCTTGCTAGGACTAGTCCCTGAAAATACATCGAACCTCCGCGGGCTGCTTCCGAGCAGGTCCGGGGGAGGTGTCAGTTAGACACCTCGACATTTGGCGCGCCAGGAAGGGGGCTTTTCCCTGCAAGGATCTTCACCAGCAGCATGGTGAATGCTCATTCCAATGCTAGTTCCTTCAAGCCACAGCCCCGCCAGCAGGCGGCGGGTGAGGACCAAGCTTCATCCCACCCCAGGGCTGGGTCCCGCTCTAGGGCGGGAAGATCAGGACCATCGCGTCGCCGTGCAGTCACTCCATCGATTGCAGGACCGCACAACACGACACGGCGAACTCCTGCCGTGACAGCTGCTACAGCGCCACCGACGGCAAGCCCGGAAAGTGCGCTTCTAGCCGCGCGTGCGCTACTCCGCAATGCACCGACGACAGGTGCCCCGCAAGGGGCAACCTAGCAGTGGGTAAACGACGTCGACCACCTGGTCGTTGCTGCACTCCAAGCGACTCCGCAAGGCGGGAGGCGAGCGACATCAACTTTTGTTTCACTGTCGCGAACGCCTACTATTAACCGGCGGGCTGCTGATAGCTGCTCAACAAGGCTTTCGACGACAGACTTACGGGCTGAGCTGCAGCATCGCAGGGCTGGTGAGGACTGTCGAGTCGTCATCGAACGACAACGGGAGTGGCGCCGCAATCTTGAAGCTGACTACATCCTGCCGGGTCCTGGACCCCAGGTGCATGACGCTCTCCCGCAACGACAGATGTATGTGGCACCTCCTGCGCAGCACCAGGCGTACGTGGCACCCCTCCACACCAGACGTATGTTGCGCCTCCCCCACTCTAGAAGTATGGTGTGCCTCCACCGCACCAAGCAACTGCCGCCACACCTCAACACCAGGCGTACGTAGTGCCGCCTGCCATCAAGGTCACGCAACACCAAACCTGCCGTCCTCAAGCACGGGTGGAGGGTGTGCAGCTTTAGCTCCACACCTGCGCAGGGTAGTGTGACCTCACATGTTTCGGCCGCACACGCCAGAGAAGTATGATGGAAGTGTGAACCCGAGTGAGTTCCTGCAGATCTACTCCACCTCGATCCTAGCTCTGGGGGGTGACGAGGTCATCATGGCCAACTACTTCCGTGTAGTCCTAGTCGGCCCAGCCCGGTCATGGCTCATGAATCTACCCCTGGGGTCCATTACCTCATGGGAGGAGCTATGCCGACAGTTCGTGGCAAACTTCGGAAGCTCGTACGAGCGCCCTGGCACGGAGCTCGACCTCCACGCTGTTAGGCAGCGCACTGGGGAGCCGCCGCTAGCATTCAGCCAGCGATTCTCCCAGGTGCGGAACACCATCCCGCACATCTCGAATGCATCTATCATAGTTGCATTTAGATAAGGTGTGAGGGACAAGAAGATGCTCGAGAAGCCCGCCACACACGACGTGTGTGATGTTTCCGAGTTGTTTGCCTTGGCGGGCAGATGCGCCAAGGCTGCGGAAGGGCGTAACTGCCACCTCGACCCTCCTCAAAGAGTGGGGAGCCCTCACAGTTCGAAACGGAGGCCACTACCAGGAGTGGTGGCAGGAAGAAAAAGAACAGGGGTCGCGACAGGAGTAGGCCGAGGCCCGGCGCTCCCATGGTGGCAACAGCGGCAGCTGGAAGAGCCCGGGGCTCGCGCCAAGACAAGCGCCCACGCCAGTCACATGAAGGTGACGACGCTGACTTCAAGTGCCTGGTGCACCGGACCAATGGTCACAGTGCAAGTGAGTGCCGGAAAGTCAAGGAGCTCGCGGAGCGTTACCGCGAGCAGAGGCAGAAGTAGCAGCGCCAAGAGAGCGAGCCTTCCTGCCAGAGGGAGGGTAAGCAGAAGCTTGATCCCGGGGAGGACAAAGACGAGGACATGGGGTACCAGGAGCCCCACAGGGTGGTGAAAGCCATCTTCACGAGTGCTGACTCAGACACTAGCAGCTATCTGGAGCGTCGGAAGCTCCTCTACGTCATCTACGGGGGAGCCATAGACCCCACGTCCCGGAATGCGGTGAAAGTCCTGCGATGGGTTGTGGCTGCGGTGGCCCCGGCACCAAGCCCTGCACCCCACAACAAATGGATGAGTACTGCAATGGCTTTGATGCCTTAGACTGCCCGAAAAACATGGCAGGAGCTGGGGTGCTCCCGTTGCTTGTGGCCCCAACTATCACCAACGTAAAGCTCCATTATGTGCTGATCGACGGTGGTGCCGGCCTCAACCTCATCTCATCTGTTGTCTTGCGAAAGCTGCAAATACCCATGTCCTGCCTCACACCTTTGAGCCCGTTCTCAGGTGTAGGCCCGGGGCAAATCGTGCTAGCGGTTGCATCCACCTCCCGGTAACCTACGGTACTCCGAAGAACTACCGCACAGAGAGCATCCTGTTCGATGTGGCAAACATCGAGCTTCTCATCAATGCCATCATCGGAAGGCCAACATTGTACCAGTTCATGGCAGTAGCTCACTACGGCTATCTGGTCCTGAAGATGCCGACACCATTTGGAGTCCTCAGGGTCCGGGGAGATCGCACTTTGGCAGTGTCAGCCTTGGAGTAGCTCCAAGCACTCGCTGCAGGGCGGACCCCGAGCCTTGACGGTGCAAGGGAAGGCCGACCAAGCCAAGGCCCGCCCCAACAGACCTCCACCGCAGCTCCGCGCGTGCTGCCCGCCGAAGATGATGTCCCAGTAAAGGTCCTCAGAATCGGCTCTGAGGCTGCCCAGATGACCCGCATAGCGTGCAACCTTGACAACAAATAGGAACTCGCGCTCGTCACCTTCCTCCGGGACAATGTCGATGTGTTTGCCTGGCAACCATCACAGATGCCCGGGGTCCCCAGGGAGGTGATTGAGCATCATCTGAAGATCTAACCCGACGCCCGCCCGATACAACAAAAGCCCCAGAAGTAGTCTGTCAAGCGCCAAAACTTCATACGAGAGGAGATTAAGAAGTTGCTCGACGCTGGCTTCATCCAGGAAGTCCACCATCCTCGGTGGTTGGCTAATCCTGTTGTCATCCCTAAGGCTGGTGAGAAGCTTCGGATGTGCATCGACTACACTAACTTAAATAAGGCATGCCCAAGGGATCCATTCCCACTCCCCAGGATAGATCAAATGGTAGACTCTACGTCAGGCTGTGATCTGCTATGTTTCCTAGATGTGTATTCCGGTTTTCATCAAATACCTATGTCTAGAGATGATGAAGAACACACCGCTTTTGTAACAGTAGATGACCTGTATTGTTATGTCTCCATGCCTTATGGTCTTAAGAATGCTCTCCCTAATTTTGTACGTGTAATGCATAAAACATTTGGGGACCTCATTAGAGACCTTGTAGAAGTGTATGTCGATGACATCATGGTAAAAATAAAAAACCACGCGTCTTTCCTGGACAGCTTAACGCAAGTCTTCAACACGCTGCACATCACATGCACGATGCTAAACCCCGAAAAGTGTGTCTTCGGGGTCTCTTCTAAGAAGCTGCTTGGATTCCTGGTCTCTCACTGTGGAATTGAAGCTAATCCCGAGAAGATCAAGGTAATAGAGCTGATGCGGCCCCTGGCACGTATCAAGGATGTGCAGAAGCTCTGACACTATTTCCAGAGCCACAAGATCTCGATGGTCACCTCCTTCCCGCTGAGAACAGTGCTCCACAGCCCTAACACTACCGGCAATGTTGGCAAGTGGGCAATCGAGCTAGCAGAGTTTGAGCTTGAGTTCCTTCCTCAGCACGCGGTCAAGAGTCAGGCACTGGCGGATTTCTTGGCCGAGTGGACTCCATCACCTAGCAACCCAGAGCGCTCGGGCAGTGAGGAGACAGTGCCCAGTGCACCAGTCTTCACTAAGACCCCCTGGACACTTTACTTTGATGGTTCCGCACGGAAATAGGGGGTCGGAGCCAGAGTGATTTTCATTACCCCGACAGGGGAACAATTTAAATATATGGTGCATCTTGGCTTCAAGGCCACCAACAACATGGTAGAGTATGAAGCCCTTATCTTCGGGCTGAAGACAACGTTGACCCTCAATGTCCGCCATCTCCGTGCCAAAGGTGATTCCCATCTAATTGTCAAGCAGGTCAAGGGGGAGTGCAATTGCAATGACCCCTAACTGGCAGCATACTTGCTGCACGTAAGGAAGCTAGAGAAAGACTTTGATGTCTTGGATCTGTGCCATGTGCCCCGAGCTGACAACTCAATCGCAGACGACCTGTCAACAAAGGCCTCCACAGAGGCACTAGTGCCCGAAGGAGTCTTCGCAAGGACGTTATCGCGACCAACCGCCTGAGCTACCGAACCGGGTGAAGGGGGTGAAGCTAGCACCTCGAAGCTAGCAATCCCAGCGGCCCTGCAACCATGGTGCCCGCCAAGGTTCTTATGCGCCACCGGCAGCTCCGAGCAGCTGGGTGCCCAAGAACAAAAAGCTCAAGAAGGTCCTGATGCATGGATCTCGGAGGTCCGGGACTACTTGAAAGACAATTACCTTCCCGAAGAACATGCCTTGGCAGAACGGATTGTGCGGATGGCTAAGAGATACACGCTGGTGGAGTGGGGATCTCTACCGGTGTGGCACCAATGGCATCCTACTGCGATGCATTACCCGGGAGGAAGGCTGCGACTTGCTCGCAAAAATCCATGGAGGTGAGTGCGGGAACCACGCATTGGCCCGCACGCTGGTCGGCAAAGCCTTCCGGCACGGCTTCTACTGGCCAACAGCACTCCAGGATGCCGTTGAGATGGTCAAAAGATGCAAGGCATGCCAGTTCCATGCCAAGCAGGTCCACACACCAGCTCAAGTGCTGCAGATGATTCCCCCCTCGTGGCCATTCGCTGTGTGGGGGCTGGACATCCTGGGACCTTTCCCAAGAGCCGTCGGAGGATTCTGGTACCTCTACATCGCCGTAGACAAGTTCACCAAATGGCCAGAAGCCACCCTAGTCACCACCATTAACAAGCAGTCGACAATGGAGTTCATCAAGTCGATCGTCTGCAGGTTTGGGGTCCCGAACAGGATCAGCACTGATAACATGACCCAATTCACGAGCGCAGCATTCCAAGAATACTGCGAAGACCTTGGGATCCAAGTTTGTTATGCCTCTGTTGCTCACCCTGAGAGCAATGGACATGTAGAGAGGGCAAACACAGAGATTCTTAAGGGCCTCAAGACTCATACATACTCAAGCCTTGAGAGGCATGGTGCAAACTGGGTGGATGAGCTTCCATATATGTTGTGGGATAGCCGAACATCAACCAGCCGGGTTACGGGAGAAACGCCCTACTTCTTGGTGTACGGGGCGGAGGCCGTCCTTCCCCCAGAGATCACCATGGGCTCCCCCTGTGTCCGGATGTATGACGAAGCCACGCAAGACCAATTCAGGTGTGAAGACATGGACCTCGTCGACGAGGGACGCATACGAGCAGCCCTCCAAATCACACGGTACAGGTAGGCGCTCCGGCGCTACCATCAGCGGACCATGCGCAGTAGGGAGCTGAAGGTAAACGACATGGTCCTACGACGTTTGCTTTCCCGTGAAGGAGCAAACAAGCTCTCCCCTGGTCGGGAGGGCCCCTTCCGGGTAATAGAAGTTTGTCGTCCCAGGTGCGTTCGCCTAGCTACGGAGGATGGGCAACGAGTGCCCAACCCATAAAATATCGAACACCTCCGTAAGTTTTACCGATAGCCCAGTGGTAGGACATTTTATTTTCTTTTATTATAAAGAGAGCATAGTGTCTAGAGACAGCACTTGGGTTAACCAAGGCCAGGGAGATGAGCTCCGGGTGTACGCCTTGCTCGGCACGGTCCGGTACCCTGAGAAGGTACACTCAGCTCCCTACCACCCAGGCCGGGTTGTTCTTCCTGTAAAGTCTGTTCTCTCCTATGAGGATTATAATGAAAAGATGTTTGCCCTACCCTGAAGTGCTTTCTTCATTTGAAGTTATCTTTAGTTCTTATAAATGACATCACGCGTTTGCCATTAGCTCATCACCTAGCGTGGGTGCGGTCAGTTTTTCCCTTGTCTCTGCAATAGTGGGAGCTTTGCTGTCCGATTCCTGGCAGGTTACTTGAGGTACTTGCTAAGTGTCCGAAACCTTCAAACCCACTCCCCACGTGCGGTGGGTACTGAGTTCCGGGTATGGACGCCCTGAGTTAACCAAGTCCCCCACGACGGTAAAGGATTGTAAGACAAACAACACTAATAGAGCATGGGCAAAGAGTGGCTGGAGAGCGGAATTACCTTTTATCTGTCATGTGTGCAGGTTCCTAAGGTTGTAACGCTAGTAAAGCCACTCCCGTACCACCGATGATGAATAGTTACCTCACCGAGAGTGGGCTCGGGGGCCCGTCGTCGACGTCCTCTACGTCGGCAATGGGCATCGTCGGAGCTCCTGAGCTCTGACAACCCCAGGGGGCCCGACGGTGACGTCTTCCACATGGACAGTGGACGTCGCCGGAGCTCCTAAGCTCCGACAACCCTAGGGGGCCCGACGTCGACGTCCTACGTTGACAATGGGTGTCGTCAGAGCTCCCGAGCTCCGACAACCCAGGGGGCCCGACGGTGAGGTCTCCTACATGGACAATGGGTGTCGCCGGAGCTCCTAAGCTCCGACAACCCCAGGGGGCCCAACGTCGACGTCTTACATTGACGATGGGTGTCGCCGGAGCTCCTAAGATCCGACAACTCTAGGGGGCCCAAAGCCGATGTCCTCAAAACAAGTGCTAGTTCTACTTGATACATGTACACAATCAAAATTACGTACATCTACCAGGGGGCAGGACACAAAATATCAAAGACAAAAATCAAGAGGACTTCATTCATTGAAAGATCATATTACAAAACCGGAAGCATACAAGCAGAAGCAAGGAAGGAAAGGCCTAAGTCCTACGGATAGCTGAGGCTACGACTTGAGCAGCCTCCTGAACGCTCTCCCTGGCGGCATCCATCCCTTCCTCGATCGGCCCTTCGATTGCCGGACTCAGGGGAAAGTGGGGGTCCCGACTCCGATAGCACGTTAGCACGTACTCGGCGACGGTCTTGGCCAAGTACCTCCCCTCTGTCTCCAGCTGATCCGGGACGACGTCACCCACCGCGTCGAGCTTGCCACCAGCAGAGCTAAGAGCTGCCAGTGCTTCGTCCAGCTCCGGCACTGGGTTGGCCAGATGTACGGGACTGAAACCAAAAAGCACCAGTGCTCCGTCGGCCCGTCCCAGGAAGTCCCACACCCGCTGGGACTCAGCCGCTCTCGAGCTCTACAACTCCTCCAGTGCCCTCTTGGTGGCCGTCAGTTCTGCACCCTCCTTTGTAAGGCGCTCAACCTCTTTGCCGTGCTGCTGAATGCTCTTGGCTAACTGCCGCTCGCGATCTGCAAGCTCTGACTCCTTGAGGTGGATATGGTTCTGCCGCTCTGCCAGGTCTTCCTCCCGGCCCTGAACCGTATCCTCCTAGGCGGAGATGTCGACCTCTCGCTTGTTAAGGTCTTGACCCCGTTCCCAGAGCCTGTCCTCCTCGAGCTTACACCGCGCATCAAATTTCTTGCGGCGGTCCGCCAAGCTCTGCTCACCCGCTGACATCTTCTGAGAGAGCTCCTCCTCTCTCTAGCCCAAGTCCTTCCGCTTCTCAGAGAGTTCGACCTCCCTCATGTCGATCTCCTAGTGGCGCTTCTAGAGAGTCTCATGCCAGTCAGTTAGACCTCCATGGCGCTGGTCCGCATCTCTGTGGCATTCCACAACTTCCTCATATATTTTTTGCATCTTCGCATCGAGAGCTTTGAGGGTAGCCTCCTCTCGCTGAGCAACTCACCTTGCTCGACCATCCGGGCTTTCTCCCCCTCGATCCAGTCTTCGTGTTGACGGAGCCTATCGCGCCAACTATCAAGGGCGATACGCTCTTCTTCCAAGGCCTTGTGGTTGTGCTCGAAGGACACTGCAACCTGCTGTAGGCTAGAGCGGGTGTTGTCGATAGCTAGTACCAAGGGAATGGGCGCCATACCTGATGGGGGCGCCTCCTCCCCCATCTCCACTAGGATGTCCGCCGCCATCAGGGAGGGGCTCCACCTCGCAGGCGGGGGCACCCACGGGCTTGAGGCGCCTGGGGTGTCCTCTAGAGGCCCCGCAGCCCCGTCGACGCCTAGAGGAAGGTTGACTGGAGCAGCGCTGGTCTCCGCCGGGCCCTCCGGTGCGGCCACATACTCTTCTGGATCAGCCTCCACCAGTGGAGAGGCCGGCTGCTCGACCGGAGCCTCCACGTCTTGCAGCCTGGGAACAGGTGTGTTGGGCGCCACTGGCCGAGGCACCAAAGCCTCAATCACCACCAGAGCAGGAGCAGATACTTCGACCACCATTGGGTCGGCCACCACAACCTCTGCAGTAGTTGGCGTGGGGGCCGACTCTTCAACTACTTCCAGCCCGTTGGTCGGAGCCTCTACTGCATCTGGCGTGAGGGATGGCCCCTCAGCTACATCCGATTGGGGCACCGGAACCTCTCCAGAAGACGGCGTGGGGGCCGACCCTTCGGTGGCTCCCCGCACGGGGGGTAGAACCTCTGTCGACGCTGGAGCTGTGTCGGCACTCGACATCTCCGCTGGAGCCTCAGAGGCTACCAGCTCTAGCGCTGGAACTCCGGCCATCTCTGCGTCAACGACTAGGGCCCTCGATGCTGGTGCAACCGCATCTGCGGTTGGTGCCACCCTCGTGGCGCCCGGAGCCTCCACATTCGCCCGCAGGAGCTGGAGTTCAAGTGCCCGCTTGCTCAGCCACCTGCGCATTCGTTGGAGTGGCAGTCGTCTCTCCCTTCTTGGAAGCACTGCACACCAAAGATAGAAACGTTCAAAGGGTGACTTTAACCCAAAGAGAAATCAAAGTAAGAACTTAGTCGTTTACCTTGGGAAGCTCCAGGTGCTGCGTAGGCAAAGCCACTTTGGAGCAGGGCCAGAGCCAGAGCGTGATGGACCCGATGTGGCTGGAGCCCCTGGCCCCCTAGGGGCTTGGGCCGGAGCCTCCCTGGCTGGAGCATCCCTCGACTGGGAGGGGCCTCTAGAACTTGGCCCTACACTTGGCGCCAAGGTGGGAGGTGGCCCCCAGAGCTAGCACCCGTCAGAGGTTCCTGAGCTGGTAGAGGTGACCCTCCAGAGGTCCCGACATGGCTTTGTCGCCTCGTACCAGCTTCCTCTTGCGCGGGAGGGATCCACTGGTACCTCGCCCTTGCCGGAGCTAGCAGCTTCACCCACCTGACTTGGGGGAATAGGGGCTGGCCCCCCAGAGGCTCCAGGAACAGTAATCGCGGAAGGAGCCCACCTCTGCACAACACCGATCTCGTCTAACGTTGGCATCAGATTCTGGAGCTCCCGGCAGAACTCAGGAGCCAGGTTCAAAGGCGAAAAAGACTCTGGGGGCGTCAAGGAGTCAACCGGGATGTTGGATTTGCTCTGGAATTTCTTCAGCAGAACCTTCAGAGCTTCGTCCCTCATCTGGGTATCTGCATCGCGAGACATGAATGTCCACGCAGCCCGTTCCTTGAACTTAAGTGGAGCCCAGCTGTTCCTCAGGAAGTTCCCAAAGACCATCTGGGAGGTCACTCCGCCGGCGATGCAACCTTCGATCCTCGCCACAATAGGCTTGTACGCCGCCGACAGCTCCGGGAGCTCGTTCCAGAGGTCAGTGTCCACGTTAGGGAGGCCCTCAGGTAGGTCCAGCTTCTCATGCCTGTGATCACCCACTCCTTTTTCCAATCATCCCATTTGCCGGATGGAAAGTCTTCCAAGTACTTGAAGGGACACCTCTTCCGCTTCACAAAGTAGTACAACCTGATCATCTCGTTCCCCTTCCCAGTGGTCTGCAGGGTGAAGATATTGCAGAAGAGCTCTAGGCTGGGTCGCACCCCCACCCACATCTCGCAGAAGTGAACGAAGGTGGCGACCAGCAAGAGGGAATGGGGGCCGAGGTAATGCAGCTGGATGCCATAGAACTCCAACAATGTCATTAGGAAAGACGAAAAGGGGGGGAGCAAGCTGACCATGGCGTATCCTTGGAAGAAAACCATGTTAACGACACTCTTCTTCTCGAAAGGAAGCTCGCCTAAGTGGATCTTTTCGTTGAAGGAGTCATGGGACCACCCCATGTAAGCAGGGACCTTCTTCAGCTCCTTCTCGTTCTTGATCTTGCTGACAGGGAGACCCAACTCCATTGCGACAAGATGGAGCAGGGGAAGGATGGTTTTGCAAGGGCTAAGGTTAAAGAATGGAGGATGTGAGAAAGCAGTAAGGTCCTAAGTGCAAGTGCAAATGGAGGTGTAAATGGCTCGTGATCTATGCTAATCCCCTCCTTATTAAGTATACTTCCGCGATGTTTGGATGGGAACCGCGGACGCTGCAATGCTGGAGCTACCCTCACGATGACTGGTGGGCCAGAGTCCAATTCGACGGAAAGGCCGAAGTCACCGCCTCGAGGCAACCGCTCCCATAGGGGAGAGTTCAAAACATAAGAGCAGCAACATAATGGGCGCGCGAAACTGAAACAAAATTCTTATGGGAACTGACGCCAGTTGATGGCATGATATCTGCAAACAAAGATTTTATCCGCCGCATTGAAGGGAAGCCCTTTGTCAAAGGTCGTAAACGACACTTCCCCCGGACCTGCTTAGAGAGCAGCCTGCGGAGGTTCTTTAGATTCATGAGGGCTAGTCCCAGGAGATTGAGCGCAGCAAGATGATGAACACAGAGGGTTTATGTGGTTCGGGCCGCCGTAGCGTAACACCCTATGTCCACGGGAGTGTTTGTGTATTGCCTGCTTGGGCGTGTATGAGTTTCGATCCCTTGTGAAGGTCGCCTGCTGAGTCCTTTTATAGTCCAAGGACTCTACAATCACAAGGTGGGCCCTAGGGCTCGACTGGTGGTCCCGGAGAGAGCCAAATCCTATACAAGATCTAGGATTAAATGCTATCTACTTCCCGTTGTCAGGAGCTTCAATGTGCCGTCCCGCCGCGTCGTGCGCCAGGGCTACACATAGTTGTTGATGATGGCAGGGCATGTGCTGCCCATCTTGTCCCCGCGGCTCACTCGTCCATCTTGCGCAGTGGGTCTGTACCGGCTACTTGGACGAGACAGGACACTGGAGCCTTGACTTGCGCATGCTCGACTCCGCTTCACCTGAGGAAGGCGCGCATACTTAATGCCTATCTGAGCAGCGCACCCTTTCCTTTACTGCGGCCTCCTACCGCATTGAGTTGGCCGTCCGCCACGTGGTCGCACTGAAGCCTGTCTCTACGAGGAGTCGAGCGCCCGGCTGTATAGGCCACGTGGCGCCTCCAGAGCCCACCTTCGCGGAAGGGCGGAGGCTCAGCACTGCGGGCCATGTGGTAGTTCCGGAGCCCTTCCCTGCGGGGAGATGGGTCTGGTCCCGGGGGTTCCGATGACGACATGGCAGCCCCGAAGCCTGCCTCGGCGGGGAGGCAGGATCCGGTCCTTCCCTCCACGACATGGCAGCCTCGGATCCGGCCTCCAAGTAGGGGCCAAGTCCTTAGCCGTTTTCTCCTTGTGCGCGGGGGTACCCAGTCTGCGGGGTACCGACAGTGGCCCCCGGGCCCACCTCAGGAGAGATGACGATCCCGTGGGTGGGGCCTTCATCTTGTCTTGTAAAAGTGACATCGGCGGCCCCCTTGGGGGCGCCGGAGCTCGCTGGAGCGACATCGGCGACCCGCTTGGGGACGCCGGAGTTCGGAGAAGTGACGTCAACAGCCCCCTTGGGGGGCGCCGGAGCTCGCAGAAGTGAGTCGGTGACACGCTTGAGGACGCCAGAGCTCGGAGAAGTGACGTCAGCAGCCCTCTTGGGGGGCGCTAGAGCTCGGCGTAGCGTCGCCGGCGCCTACCACAGATGCGTAGAACGTTAGCGGCGGGCTCCCTATATGTCCTGCACACACGGTAGATAAAAAGTAATTTCGCTCACCAGTCATCCCTTCCCTGCTCTTTAGTTTCGTGATGGCTTACAATCCTTAGCTAAGATACGGAGCATGGGCAATTCGGTGCGACAACATTCAGGGTATGGTCGCTGCCTTGCACAGGGCATGAGTCGTCCGGCCCCCTGTACTCAGCTGTTAGCACTGGGAGGCAAGGTGTGCATGCTTAGGGTACGGAACGAGGCTAAGAGAGCTGCACACTCTGGACCTCCAGCTCGGCATTTAGCCTTTCCGGAGTGAGAACCATTCGACACCATGGACCCCCAGCTAGAAAACGACCATCACACTCCAAACACATTGCAGGTACCTCACGCGGATCCGCCTTTAGCAGGATAGCACAACTTCAACTAGGACGAGGCAAAAAAAATGTAACCGGGCGTATGGCAAACGATATGTGAAAGTAAGCAAAAAATTAAAGCATAATGTAAATTGTTTTGTTCGTCAGTTACTCCCTTCCTGCTTTTAGTCTTGTTATGTCTTATGGTCCCGAGCCGGGCTTACGGTGCGTGGGTAATTCAATGCAAAAATATCCAGATTATGGTTATCACCCTCATCAGAAGTGTGTGCCGTCCGGCCCCCTGTACTCAGCCGTTAGCGCTGAAGAGGCAAAGTTTACATGCTTAGGGTGCAGGACCAGCCTAAGCAGGCTGTACACTTTGGACCTCCCACAGGCGTTAGCTTTTCAGGGGCCACGGGCTCCCGAGCAGGAAAACAACCAAAGAACCCAAATACATCATAGGAACCCCCAGCAGACTCGCCAGCAGCAGAATTGCATCACTACACTAGTCGCGAGACAAGAAGAGAGTGCCCTAGAATATGACAGAGAATATGCGAGAACGAGCATGGCCTGGAGGAGCTAGCCTTGGAACGGGCGTTCACCATGCTGTCAGTGGAAATCTTCACGAGGAAAAAGCCCCCTACCTGGCGCGCCAAATGTCGAAGGTCGTAAACGACACTTCCCCCGGACCTGCTTAGAGAGCAGTCCGCGGAGGTTCTTTAGATTCACGAGGGCTAGTCCCAGGAGATTGAGCGCAGCGAGATGATGAACACCAAGGGTTTACGTGGTTTGGGCCACCGGAGCATAACACCCTACGTCAACGGGAGTGTTTGTGTATTGCCTTGCTTGAGCGTGTATGAGTTTTGATCCCTTGTGAAGGTCGCCTGCTGAGTCCTTTTATAATCCAAGGACTCTACAGTCACAAAGTGGGCCCTGGGGCCCGACAGGTGGTCCCGAGGAGAGCCAAATCCTATACAAGATCTAGGATTAAATGCTATCTACTTCCCTTTGTCATGGGCTTCAATGTGCCGTCCCGCCGCGTCGTGCGCCAGGGCTACATAGTTGTTGATGATGGCAGGGCATGTCCCGCCCGTCTTGTCCCCGCGGCTCACTCGTCCGTCTTGCGCAGTGGGTGTGTACCGGCTACTTGGACAAGACAGGACACTGGAGCCTTGACTTGTGCATGCGCGACTCCGCTTCGCCTCGGGAAGGCGCGCATACTTAATGCCTGTCTGAGCAGCGCACCCTTTCCTTTACTGCGGCCTCCTACCGCATTGAGTTGGCCGTCCGCCACGTGGTCGCACCCGAGCCTGCCTCTGCGGGGAGTCGAGCACCCAGCTATACAGGCCATGTGACGCCTCTAGAGCCCACCTCCGCGGAAGGGCGGAGGCTCAGCCCTGCGGGCCACGTGGTAGTTCCGGAGCCCTTCCCTGCGGGGAGACAGGTCTGGTCTCGGGGGTTCCGACGACCACGTGGAAGCCCTGGAGCCTGCCTCGGCGGGGAGGCAGGATCCGATCCTTCCCTCCACGATGTGGCAGCCTCGGATCTGGCCTCCAAGTAGGGGCCAAGTCCTTAGCTGTTTTCTCCTTGTGCGCGGGGGTACCCGGTCTGCGAGGTACCGACACCCTTAAAGTCGCAACACGAGGATTCAAAATGGCCCCACCTCAGGTATAACCACTTAACCGAGGAAGTTCCTCCCCGAGATGGGCTCGGGGGCCACTGTCGGTAGTTGGCGAACTGGGTACCCATAGATACAAGGAAGAAGGCACACTGGGTCTCGCCCCCCACGGGGGCAAGATCCGGCATGGTCCCAGGGTGCAACGTGGCGTGCGACACGGCCTTGCCACTCCACTAAGGGAAGGCCCAACGCTACCACGTGTCCTGCAGCTCCAGGTTTGCCTCCCCCTTGGAGGGGAGGTCCAGCGCTGCCACACGTCTCGCGGCTCTTGACCCGCCTCTCCGCTGAGGAGAGGTCCGGCGCATTCGTGAGGCCGGCAGCCCCGGACCTTGCCTCACCACTGAAGGAAGGTCCAGCGCAGCCACGTGTCCTGCAGCTCCGGATCCGGCCTCCCCGCTGAGGGAAGGACCGGAGCTGCCACGTGCCAGGCAACGCCGGGCCTAGGTCATCCTGCGATAGCGACAATGAAGGGCGACGTTCTCAGTGCACCTAAGCTAGAAGGACACGCATGTTCCCTAGGTAAGCGGGAGCTCGCACTCATAAGTCAAGAGGTTAGTGGCCAGTCTTGTTATAATAGGCCGGAGTCGAACTACTATGTACAGCGGACGAATGAGAGGCCGCAACAAGACAGACAAGATGCGGCCTACCATGATGAGGGGCTATCTGTAGCCCTGCAATAGGGCATGGCCAGGTGGCACATTGAAGCCATTGTCAGAAGATAACATTTACTCCCAGATCTTAGAATGGATTTGGTTGATCCTGGGGCCACTTGTCAGGCCCTAGACCCCACTTGTAAGATGTCTGGCCTTGGACTATAAAAGGACCAGATATCCATCGACTTAGACATCTTGGCTCAGACCCATGCACACGCTTGACCAATACAACACACACAAGCACCGTGCTGTAGGGTATTACGCCCAGGCGGTCCGAACCACGTAAATCTCTTGTGTTCATCATTCGCTGAGCTCAATCTTGCTAGGACTAGTCCCCGAAAATATATCGAACCTCTGCGGGCTGCTTTCGAGCAGGTCCGGGGGAGGTGTCAGTTAGACACCTCGACACTTGTATATCACGAAGTTATAAATCTAGTGTATCCTTATATCAAAAATTACAGATTTAAAGAAATGTATTATAAACTGTATATTTTGTGAGCAATATATGTGTATATATATATATATATATATATATATATATATATATATATATATAAACTGTAGATTTAAACTATGTAAGACTTGTAGTTTTCACACTCATGCACATTACATTAAATATGTAGGTTCTTTATAAGATTTCTTATGTGTTTAGTTTCATGATACAATTATTCACTATCAATGATATAACTCTTTAAATATGTAGATTTATCATATTTTTGACAAACTATTAGCAATTGTTATGAAAGTGTACTCATTTAATTTACTATCGCGCGACGTAAGTCTCCTGGACCAGCCCGCAACCCAATTCGAGAAGTTACTTACGTCGGTTGCGGGCCGCTGACGTAAGTTACCGTAATTATGACTGAAATATTACGTCAGCCAATAACCGACATAATGAATGATAAACCGATGTAATTAAGTAATATATATATATATATATATATATATATATATATATATATATATATATATATATATATATATATATATATATATCGGTTTTAGCTTTAATTACGTCGGCCGTGACCAACGTAATTGGTTGGGATTCTGTAGTGCACATCTTTTGCAAATGAGCATGTAGCCTTAGTGGTGCAGAGACATTATTAGTAGCTCCGTCATGCACGTTCTGAGTTTGACTCTCTTGACAGTGAATTTAAACAGGCTTGGGTAAAAAAACACCGCTCACCCCTTTGTGGCATTAGTGTCCGTTGTTATAGAGATATGTGTGGCCTATAGTTCTGGCTGCACCTGTGGGCAGATGTCTGTTTGGGAGCTCCTTCGACTGTTTTCTCGATTCTACAGATGAAATGTTTCTCCTTTTTGCAAGATCTAGGGAAGATATTTGTAAGGGATTCCATCCACAAACACAAAGTTTGTATTTGTATTTTTTTCTCTAAGGACGAAATAGTGCGTATTGTTGTATGTTTGTCCTTTGTCACCAGGTTTTATTTTTATATCTCTTAAACGAATATGTGCTTTCTGTATGCTCTTTTTTCGTGGAAATATCATATGTTTAAACTTGAAATTTTGTGCACATGTTTCTTATCTACGCACACATATTTTTTGGAACTGGGCCAAGGCTTCACATATTTTTTGATACAGAAAAAGTATACATGACCTCCCAAACTACGACATGTTGACTAGTTAACCTCTTCAACATTGAAACCAGTTATTTAGCACCACAACCTTTCTAAAACCGTTTAAATAACCCTCTAACCTAGTTTTGTAGGGTGGTTTTGCCACGACGACAGTTGAGATGACATTTTTACCTCTAATAATTCTTTTCTCTTTTTTTTTTAGAGGCCAGCACTGTTAACAGTAGGAGAACAACACTGCTTGAATATTCTTAGCCTCTTTTTGGTTTATTGCATTACCACAGTTCATCAATTTTTTGCATCATATTTTGCGGGTTCATTGCATTACCTTTTTTGGGAAAACCTGGCACTAGAGATTGGGTCAGGACAATGACTAGTGTATGATCCTTTCGATTTGTTGGCTCATTTATTGCCCGACATAATCTCCGTTAGGAATCTTTCCTTGTGTTGTTTCATCTTGATGAGCTCGCCTCCATATAGGGTACAAGATTATTCCCTGCTGTTAACAGTGCCATCGTCTAAAAATAAAGAAAGAACATAATTATTAGGGGTAAAAATGTTATTTTAACTGCTATCATGGCAAAACCACCCAACTTAGGGGTTATTTAGATGGTTTTACAAAAGTTGTAGTGTTAAATACCCGATTTCAAAGTTGAGGGAGTTAAGTAATCACTATAACATAGTTTGAGGGGGTGTTATGTAGAGTTTTTCATTTTGATAGCTATCCTTTTCATGATGGTGGTTTCTACTATATATTTTCCTGGTCCCTTCGAAAAGAGAAATTGAGTTTGACGGAGTGAGAGTCTCTTCAGTTTTGTGTTAGAGGTTTTGGGTTCGAATCAACAACTGATTGCTAGTGACTACGCTAAAGTAGGAACAATATATCACCAATGATCCTGGAACTTTGACTAGACCAAAAACTTGTTTAATTTGTGTGTATGCTATAGCCTATAGCAAACTGACCATAGGTCAGTTGGTTAGGAACTCGTGCAAGGCCTGCCCACCAGGATTCAAACCCCTGGGTGCGCAATTTATGGAATAAAAATACCCTCTCACTAGTAGCCCAAATTATAGCGGTGACGAGGCGAACGGCGTTGAGGGCGAGCCAGGGCGGCGCGACTTGCTTGACGACGGCGGGAGCGCACGACGAGTGCGACGGAGCACTCGACGGCCAGTGGATGCGACCGCGCGGGGCGGCGGGGCCTGGGTGCTTAGAGGCGACGAGTCGCACTGCTACAATAAGCTTCATCTCAGGCAGCTCCAAACGTATTATCACACGCGGTTTTCAAAATCGCTTGAAACAAAGAGTCTGTGATAATCTGCAATTTCACACGCGGAAAAGTAAAACTGCCTATGATAATAAGTTTATCACAGACAGTTCTTTACCTATTACTAGCCGCCTGTGAAGATATTTTATCACAGGCAGTTCGTACAGTATATGTAATCGCCTATGATAATGTTGTTATCACAGTCAGATTTTTACCTATTACTAGCCGCTTGTGATAATGGATTTATAACAGGTGGTTACTTACCTATGACTAGCTATCTGTGATAATATAATTTCACAAGCAGGTCTAGCCGTAGGTAAAGAACCGTCTGTGATAAAGTATACCCTATGCAACACTACCTGCTGTTATTTCTAATTTCCAGGTCAATTTCACTAAATCAACACAGAAGTCATCTCATAGTTTACGCTAAAACAATATAATCATAGAAGTCAATTTTACTAACACAATAAACATATGTACAAGTTACACTTTCAATTGACATACAAGTCATCTCATAGTTTACAAGTTTCACTAAAAACTGTTTCTATTGTCTTACTCGCAAAGTTCTGGCACATCAACTATTACACCATCCTCATCAAATAACACCCCCTTTTCGGTGGAAAATTCGGCGATGCATGAATTGACACAGTTCACTGGCAATCTTATCGGCTCCTCCACCAGGAATACTTCTAGAAACCGTCCATTCTTAGTACACATTCTTCGTGTGCTGCAATGAAACACATAACAAGGTTTAGAATGTGTTGGTTTGAACTACCTCAAAGTATAGATCAAAGTGAGTATACATGAATTTATTTGGTATTTTCGGAGCAGTTCTACTATGAGCAATTGAATTTTGAAGTTGGAATCAAAATTTGAAAATAATATTTCTGGTAATATTAAACAACAGAGATAAAATTTGAATCTAGGAATTTTATATAGGTGAAATAGCTATGAATTATAAGACTTCATATACTTGACAACCAACATTAACTTGAATTGCTGGAGTTAAGATTTGTGATCTATACCTCGTCGGCGGGATCATATTCCGGGTTGGGATCCTCTGATGTTGTTTTAATTATTATATTTGGAAAAGGATCCGATGGACTGTGAAAGAATCCTGAACTATTGGAGTCACTAAACTCCATATTATCTTCTTCATTGTTACTACCAGCAACAGTCTTCTTAGGGCTTTCTATTCTAGAACTAATAAGATAAAAAATATGTCCCACTTTAATGAAAGGTACAAAATAAATTTTCTAACACATAGCGGAAATATGTCCCACTTATGTAGCATAAATCATGAGAAGAAGAGGAAAAATACTAATACATAGGGGAAATATTGTGATAGTAGATATTAAGTGAGGCACCACAATCAATTAACCATATATTTGTCTGTAAGGAACTGTGCATGAGCATATTGAAATGACAAGTCTTAAACCAACAATGAAACAAAGTTGGACTGATAATGCTTCCATCTTCATGTTTTATTTCAAGTTGCAGTGCATGGTTCTTTGCTTTATACTATAATTGTAAATGCTTTAAACAGGGGAAAGTTTAAAAGTTAAATTTTTTCACAAAATAATCTTCTTGCTGTTTTTTTTATCAAAAAAGGAACTACTCTCTAGGTAAGAGATAACATATGACCTACAATCTGCATTGCCCATCTTCATATGACCTACAATCTTCATTTGACTTTGTTGCCTGTTCAAAAACTTTGATTAATGAAGAAAAGATAGGAACCTAGGATTTGAGGCGACTGACCAAGGCACCTAGGGTTCAAAAACTTTGATTAATGCATATTGCTTGTATCAAAGGCAGATAAGAAAATCTAGGGTGTGCGACGGCAAGGACATGACTTGGCAGACGGTGAGGGCGAGGAGGAAGGCGGCACGGGGACGGAGGAGGGAAGGAAGCGATAGCGTACCTGACAGCAAGGTCGAAGCTCAACTGCGACGTCGAGGGCAAACCTCAGCGTACCTGGAAGGAAGGGAATGAAGCAGCGAGGGCAAAGCTCGATGACGATGATGAAGCTCGGTAGCAAGGGCGAAGCTCAGCGGCGAGGGCGGCGAAGACTTGGCGGCACACGAAATTTTGGCAGCCTGATGATGTCTAAGTGATTTCGCCCGGGTTAGGTTTTTCCATGGAAGTCGAGCGCTATATATAGATGCAATCGAAGTGTTAATGCGACACTTCCCCCAGATCTGCTAAGTAGCAGCCCACAGAGGTTCTTTGATCCGCAGGGTTTAGTCCTCTATAGAGTGATTGCACGTATGAGAGTATGAGATTGTGGTTTTTATGTGGTTCGGGCCGCAAGAGCGTAACACCCTACTCCATGGTGAGGTTGTACTGCTGGTGTGTGTGTGTGTGAATGTGTAGGTTGGATATCCTTTGTAACAGTGGCAGTCCAGTCCTTTTATAGACAAGGCCGAATGCCTTACAAGTGGGGTTCGAGGCCCGACAGGTGGCCCTGGGGTGATGTTATCCTAAAGATCTGAAGCTTCTCGCACAAGCCTCCTCTGATCGGGGCCTGAAGCCTCGTTGTCTTGCCACCTCGATCGCCAGTGGACCATGCATAGTCGTTGCTGATGGCAGGGAATGTCCCATCCGCCTGTCCATGTTGCCGCAAGCTACCGACTTGGTGAAGTGGGGTAGGCCTGTGGCATCTTCACCGCGATGCGATTAGGCACAACGGTACCTGACAGCAAGCATGCACCGCGTCACGCGCCTGGATAAGATGCGAGTCTTCAATGCCTGATCAGGACAAGGCGCACCACCCTCTTTACTCCCGCAACCCACCGCCCAGGGCAAGTTGCAGGGTACGTGGCAGCTCGAGAGCTAGCCTCTACTGGGGAGGTTGGGTCCCGATCCGCGTACCACGTGGTAGCCCCGAAGCCTGCTCCTAAGTAGAGTGGAGGTTCGAGGGTCGCGGGACACGTGGCAGAGCCGGAGCCCTTCGGGGGACGTGGCCCGTCTGTTGCCTCGAGCCACGTGGCAGCACCGGAGCCCTCTCCCATGAGGGGAGCGGGATCCCGCCCTGCTGGACACGTGGCCGCTTGGGAGCTCGTCCCTAAGAGAGAGCTGGACTCCTCCTTGAGGTCCATGTGGATCCTCCGGACCCCGTATCTGAGGTAGAGGGGTCTGGGCCTTCAAGACACGTGGCTCCCTTGGACCCTGTCTTGGCTGGAAGGCAGGACACCTAGACGCCTTTAACCTGTGCATGAGGGTACGCGGTATGTCGGGTACCGACAGTAACCCCTGGGTCCACCCTAGGGGATGTGATGAGCCCGAGGGTGGAGCTCTATCCCAGTTTTCCTGTGCTATCTTTCATTTATCTTGATCAGTCGAAGTGGTGTGCACCTCTACCATCATGGCCACGCGGAGGGCTCGTGGCGACGGGATCTTTGCTTGCTGCAGCTTCTTTATCGTGATGGTTCCCAATGCGGTTGTTGCTCTTCTGCTGCTTCCACTCCCACCTTTATGGGAACCGTCGGGTTGCCTTCTCAAGTCGAAGCCCCCTCGGGCTAATCTCCCTGACAGGAGATCTGAGCCCAGCTTTTAGGGATGCTATGGGTTGAGCAGCGGGTTTCAGCCTCAAGTGATTTGCTCAGTGCGCTCAAACGCCAACATGGTGTTAAAAGGAAACCTTTGTGGGCAAAGGTGGTTCCTCCTTACGCACACCCCAACATTCGAGCCTTCGTCTTCATCCTTTAGCACCCACTCTCTCCCCACCTTCGAGGTTCTCGACTCCTACTCCAATGGACTCAGCCTTGCCTCCTTCCCGCATAGAGGATGTAGCATCTGTGAGGCGGCTATTCGGCTGGGAGGACGAGGAGCGGCGGAATCTGATCCGTCCTGGTTCCCTACCTCTAGAGTTGGGGGTGAAAGAAATAGTCTTCTTCAAGTCATATGCGTACTACGTGTTCGTTCCCCCCGCTTCCTCCTTCCCGGTGACGCTTCTGGAGGTCCTCGGGCTCCAGCTTCATCACCTGCCGCCAAACTCTCTTGTGGTGGCAGCGTTGTTCTTGCACTCCTGCAGATGTTCATCAGGGTGTACCTGTCCGTGTTGGTGTTCCGGTAGTTCTTTGTGATGAGGCAGACTGAGAGAAGAGCAAGACGAGTTTCCTTGGCGCCTACTACTTCCAGCATCGGGCCAACAACCCCTTCAAGTACATCTCCCCGCTCTCCATAGCAAAATGGGCCGGCTGGAGAAGCGACTGGGTGATCGTACACGCTGGTGCCCACGATCGCATGGTCCTGCCCACCGGCTTGCCGATACTTAGGAGGAAGACCTGGGAGGAGTGCCCTGAGTTGGAGCAGGCGTATTCCTCGGTGATGGAGAGTACCCGATTCTTAGCAGATTAGGGTTTGCTGGAGCTGATAGTGATGGCAGACTTCGTGCGTCGACACTTGGCTACCCTCCAACATCGTAGCTGCCCTACATGGCTTTACATCGGGCCGCAGGACGACACCAGGCTGGTCCGGGGTCGCGACAAGGAGAAAACCCCGCAAGAGGTGTTTGATGTAAGTTTCCAAGGCGTGTGACGACCGGCTGACTTTCGACGTCTTCAACCTTCCGGGGTCCTGTCCACTGCTTTGCTCGGATTGGAACCTTCAAATGAAGATCTTGAAGGAGATGTCGAACCTGGACGCGCTCGGTCTCGTGCCGTGGCAGGTTGATGATGCAGACCATGGACTGGCCATGTTCGACCCTCCACAACATTCTACACCTGCTCCAGACATGCTCTCCAATGGAGGGAAAGGCAAAGCGTCGATCCCCGACACAGGGAAGGGGAAGGTGCCCGTCTCCAACGTAGGGAAGGGGAAGTCGCTGGTGATCGAGGTTGCGAAGGAGAAACACCCTCAGTCGCCGACGAGGGCGCCGCCGTGGGCGGTCCTGGCTCCAAGTCAAAATCCACTGGAGCGCCCTTCCTTTGCATCGGGTGTTGGCAGTTCTTCGGGGGGAGGCCCAACCGTCAAGCGCCGATTCTGCAGTCATCTGCGACTGGTGCACCGACCACCATCTCTATCATCGGTGCCATCCAAGGTGCCAAAGAGGGCTCTAGGAGTGCTACACCCACGGAGCCTCAGGGCAAGAGGCCTCGGGCCAACGTCAGTGGTGGCTCAGGAGGAGGCTTCAGGAGTGTCACCGTTGGAGTCGGTGGAGGTACGACGATACAGGGTGGTAGCATCATCGGTGGTTCCGGTGGAGACTTGGCCGAGGCGACCACGCCCACCATACCGTCGACAGGTCCCGCAACCTCATAGCCGCCAATGGTCGAGGCCCGCTGGAGCTTCTAGGGATGTCGGTAAAGCATTCTTACTAATGCTTGCTTTGTTATCTCTTATGTTCTTCTAGTTTGGGTATATTTTGAACTTGATCTGCATGACTATGTCAGATGTTGTGATGCCTTTACCGCCGGGCGTAGTGTCGCGAAGTGCTCCGAAGTCGGCCCGGGGGGCTATAGGTGCACCGGCGGAGCAGACCGCCAAGCCTGCACAGGGGAGCATTGCTCCGGCATCCGCGCTTGGTGCGGGTAGTGAAGCACCTCCGGCCGTCGTACCAGTGGCAATGCCAAAGTCGGCTAACCGGGCTGAGGGCCTGGCCTCAACGGCTGCAGATTTGGCGGGTGGCCCCCTTGGTGATGGTGGTGCTACCGCTTCGGGTAGCACCACAACTCCCGCTCAATCTCCGGAAGGAGGTCCCCGATACTGGTAGTCTCGCCTTCATCACCGCGGGAGGAAGAGGTTCTCGAGATGATCACTGGGCGGCCTTCCATAACTTCGGCTCAGCCAGAGCGCCTCTCCTACGTCATGGACTCGACGTAGTCCAACATCAACCTGATGCAATCCAACCTCCACCGAACGCAGGAGGCCCTTGCCGCAGAGTGGGAGAAGCTGTGTGCTGAGGGTGAGAGCCTCTGAGCCTGGGAGGACCTTCTGAGGTCCAGGATTGCCGAGGCGAAAGGCAAAGTACTAGAAGGAGAGTGGAGAGCTGGAGTTGAGGCAACACTTGGCAAAGGCCATGGCGTAATGTCTCAAAAGATTCTGGCTGATGCCAAGGTAGTCAATGACACGACTGACGCCCGCCTACGTGCCCTTGAAGAGGGTCGAGAGGCATTGGGTCGTAGCAAGGCTGTTGTTGACGAGCGGGAGGCCGCTATTGCCGAGCAAGAGGCGGCGACCCAGGCGATGATGGCTCGGGCTGCAATAGATCAGGACAAGCTGCAGTGTTGCATCGAAGACCTTGAGCTTCGGGAGAGTAATCTGGTGCGGGATCGGGAGCAGCACCTAGCCGAGTGCCAAGAACTCCTCCTGCTGGAGCTTGATGTTCGGGCTTGGGAGAAGACTTCAGAGCATCGCGCCTGGGAGCTCGATCTATAGGAGCATCAGCTGGCCCAGCGTATGGAAGCCGAGGGCAGAGCGATGGTAGAGATAGTGGCATCCCATGTTCTTGTGTGCTACCGTAGTCGGTACCCTAAGAGGCCACTAGAGCCAATTTTTGAAGGCCGCGTCGAGGAGCGCAAGGAGACGGCAGCCTCAGACAAACAACATTGGGAGATACGTCCTTGATATTAAAAGTGTTGCAGATCTCAAGGAATTGTTGTAGGTGAGCACTTAGAAGGGATTCGAGATCTCCAACAATGTTTTCTGGCAAGCGGGAACCAGACATACACCACCCTATTTTCACATAAAATGCAAAAATAAAGAAGGGTCATCCTACTAAAACCTACCAGGGTCCTATCCTATTCACTCAATCATGCAATACTTCGGCTGCCTTCATTGGCAACAACGCTAGAAATTCTTGTTGACGGTTCCTACGCACTACTAACAATTCATTCCTAGCAGTGGTAACAGGAATGGTCGTTAATAGATTTAGATTATACATGTATATCTGCAAGCGCACGAAAACTATCGATGTAGCATTTCCCCTCTAAGAGTATTCACAAAGGGTGTCATTTATATTCTCCCAAAGGAAGGCTAGATGGAAGCAAGCAATCATCAAGTGGAGAGGCTAGGTTGATCTAGGCAAGGTTCTAGCAAGGATGGATAAATGATAAATTGGAGTAGTTTGACACACACAAGAGAATTCTATCCTAAGGGGATAAATGAGGTAAAAAGGGACTAGACTAAGACTTAGGTAGAGACTCCTACTATGCTTCTAATGTACATATACATAGCGTAAATTAGTTACTAATGATCATGTCAATAATGAATTCTCATGCTAAGTGGATTAACACATCGGGCACGGGTTTACCCCTAACAATACTAGGACGACTCCCGCTAAGAGCCCGTGGCATAGCCGAACGTGGAGGATTACAAAGGACAGATAGGGCTGTCACCACCTACTTCCTACCTCTTCATTTCGTGGATATACGAGACATTCAATGCAGCCTAGGCACAAGCCATCCTAAGGCAATGAACTAAATCATCGTTGAACCAATGTTAATTCATAGCATAAGTGATTCATGTTAACATAATCATATCATAGCTAATTAGACTATAGTAGGGGTTTGTAGTGTTTATGATGATATAATGACAATGATATAGCATAATCATAAATACTACTACCACATACATGGAATCCACAATCAAACAAGAAACGCTTCATCCAAGTATATGAACAATGGAAGACTAAAGATATGATATTTATTAAGAGCAAAGTCACAAATACAAATAGGAATATAAGAGACATAATGTCAGCACCCTGCAGATGGGGTACCCTCGGACTTAGGATGAAGATAGCAAGGCACGTCCAGAGGCGCCATGCGTTCTATAGGCGCCAAGACCTTTGCCCCCCTTGAAGATCAAGCCGCGGTGCTGCCACATAAGCCTTGAAGATGGGACTTGGCTCCTTCGTTGTGACGGGCTCCCTAGATGCCATGTGTAGGGACATGACCTCACCCATCCTTGGGGCAGCGCCCCCGAGACAGCCACGTGGCACGAAGCGCAAAGGGCCAATATCCCCCGAGGGAAGAAGCACGGAGCTACCACGTACCCTGGGGAGCCCCAGAGCCGCCACGCGTCACGAAGGACCGGAGCAAGCCTTCCCATCGAGGACCTGCCCCGACGCTACCACGTGTCCTGCAGCTCGCCCCAGATGGTAAGGTGCGAGAATTAAAAGGTGGAGCGCTCCGCTCCGGTCAAGCATTGAAGACCCGCAACCACCCCTGGCGCACGACGTGGGGCATGCCAATTGTCAGAGACCGCTATGACCAATCACATTACAGTGAAGGCGTTGCAGGCCTATCCCACTCAGCCAAGTGGGTAGCTTGCGGCAACAAGACAAGCTGACGGGACACCTTGTGCTGCCGTTAGATGGTGAGTCCCCACTGCCACCCTCAGAGGAAGCTTATGCGAGAAGCCTTAGATCTTTAGGATAAGTTCATCCCAGGACCACCTGTCGGGCCTCGGGACCCCACTTGTAAGGCAACCGATCTTGGTTATAAAAGGCCCGGACTGCCATCGCTACGAGGACAAGACTCAGAATCCCCGATACACACACACTCGCATACACACTCACCAGGTAATACAATCCATCGTGTAGTAGGGTGTTACACTCCTTGCAGCCCGAACCACGTAAAAACTCCACTGTCTCATACCCTTCCGCTAGAACACTAGTTTGAGGCCTAAGCCCCGCCAAACAAGAACCTCCGCGGGCTGCTCCTTAGCTGATCCGGGAGAAGTGTCGCATTGACCCTTCGACATTTGGCTTGCCAGGTAGGGGCTTTTTCCCTGAAAAAAGTGGTAGTGCTTTCAACAACCATGGTGTTAATCAAGTCTGAGAGATGTAGCGAGATCAAGCCACAAAAGGTCGACCATCGTGTCAACAAACACATGGAGAAGGAGTTCCAAAGGTCGGAATGCGCCATGGAAACAGTACACCAGGCTGCAAACTTTGACCTCAACAGCGACCACGAGCGTTGCAAGGCACTCCACATCATCTGTGGAGGTTCTTGGGAACCCACATCCAGGAATGCGGTCAAGACCCTGCGCCTGGCAATGGCTTCGACAACCTCTACGCATGCTCTAGCACCGCATCACGAATGGATGGAGACGCCGATCAGCTTCGACACCTCTGACTGCCCCGAGAACATGACGGGAGCCGGGCAGCTGCCCCTCCTCGTTGCCCTCACCATCGCCAATGTAAAGTTTTACCACGTTCGGGTAGATGGTGGAGCCGGCCTCAACCTCATCAGCCGCGCGGCCTTCGGCAAGATGAAGATCCCCGTGTCTGAGCTCGCCCCGTCAAGATCATTCTTGGGAGTAGGTCCAAAGAGTGTTGTCCCGTACGGCTGCATCCACCTCCGGGTGACCTTAGGGACACCCGAGAAATTTAGGACGGAGAATATCCTATTTGACGTCGCGGAGGTTAGCCCCCCCTATCATGCCATTATCGGCAGGCCAACCCTGTACCGGTTTATGGATGTAGCCCATTACGGCTACCTCGTCCTCAAGATGCCAACATCCTCCGGCGTCCTCAAGATCTGCGGAGATTGTGCTGCTTCGGTGATAGTTTTGGCGAAGCTTCGAGCGTTGGCGACGGCCCCAACACCTGTCCTAAGCAATGCTGGGTCGAGTGAGCCTTCGCCAGACCCACGCGCGGGCTGCCGCGTCACTGCACCACGAGTGCAGCCTTCCGACGACGACGACGTACCCATCGAGACAATCCAGATTGGCTCTGATGTTCCTCAGACCACCGGTATCACGGGGAGTCTAGACAGCGAGCGGGAATCAGTGCTCACTACTTTCCTGCGAGCTAACATCGACGTCTTCTCCTGGCAACCATCGTAGATGCCAGGCATCCCCAGGGAAGTGATCGAGCACCATCTGAAGATCTACCCCAACACACAGCCGCAACAATAGAGGCCCCGTAAGCAGTCCATCGAGCGACATAACTTCATCTGCGAGGAGATCAAGAAGCACCTCGATGCTGGCTTCATACTGGAGGTCCACCATCCCAGATGGCTGGCCAATCCAGTTGTTGTCCCCAAGGCTAGCGGTAAGCTTCAGATGTGCATTGACTACACCAACCTCAACAAGGCATGTCCTAAAGATCCTTTCCCTCTCCCTAGAATTGATCAAATCGTAGATTCAACTTCGGGGTGCGATATGCTATGCTTTCTAGATGCATATTCAGGGTTCCACCAAATCCCAATGTCTAGAGATGATGAAGAACATACCGCTTTCATAACTGTAGATGGACTTTACTGCTATGTCTCCATGCCTTAGGGTCTTAAGAACACCCTCCCCATCTTTGTACGTGCCATGAATAAAACATTTGGGGACCTCATTCGGGACCTAGTAGAGGTGTATGTTGATGATATTGTAGTGAAAATCCAACTACAAACATCACTGCTAGAAAACCTCGCCCTAGTCTTTGACAGACTGCAAACCACACGCATAAAGCTCCACCCAGACAAGTGCGTGTGTTCGGAGTCAAAGCCGGGACGCTCCTCGGGTTCTTGGTCTCACCCCGGGGAATCGAGGCCAACCCAGAAAAAATCAAAGCGGTGGAGCTGATGCGGCCTCCAGCCCGCATCAAGGACATGTAGAAGCTTGCAGGGTGCTTGGCAGCGCTCAACCGGTTTATCTCTAGGCTGGCAGAGCGGGCTCTTCCGTTCTTCAAACCCCTACGCCAATCTGGACCATTCGTCTGGACTGAAAATGCGGAGAAGGCATTCCGCGAGTTGAAACAGCAGCTGACATCGCTACCAGTAATGGTGGCACTGGAGCCTAGGGAGCCCCTGTACCTCTACATCGCCGCCACAACTGAGGTGGCAAGTACGGTATTGGTTGCAGAACGGGCCGACCCCCTAGCAGCACCGACAAAAGGGAGGGTGTAGGATCGAAGAGCATGTGAAAAGCTACCAGAGGGGGGGGGGGTGAATGGTAGATTGTTGACGGTCCTTAAGTACCACATTTTGACCGTCAATTCACCTCATAATGTGCATAAAAGAAACACAAAACATAGTGGTAGGGATATACGCTAACCCAATTCCACAAGTGTTGGTGTTTATTTGTATGCAGGTGAATTATTACTTAAAATACCAAAACATGCAGGGATGAATCCATGAAAATGGATTTCAACAAATCAGGCGATGACACATGGCAACACATGGATCAAATGGCCCACAAACATAAGAATATGAGGATATCCATTGGTGTTGCACCCATATATATCAAGAGGGCCCACCTAGAAGCCACCTTGAGGAAGCACTCCCCGAGGGGAGCCTTGACCAGGTCGGCCGAACCCCCTGGTCAACCGACCTCTTCCTGGCACCAAACTTGGTCAAATGACACGTGTTGGCTCCTCCCGGCTCCCTGAGGCCAATGGTGACTGATTCGCGTGTAAATTGTGGCGGGAACCGACCCTTCTCCACCTATAAATAGACCCCCTCACCTCACTTCTCATACACACCAAAAGTTGAGAATAGTGCTACACTCCAAAGGTTTAGAGTAGTCCTAGAGGCTGCCAAAGTAGAAGGAGAGTGTGATGAAGAGTCTAGGAGAAGGAGACTTGGGCTTGTCAAGTCCCTCTTCTACACTTGTACCACTACAAAAGTTTTACTCAATCAAGTAAGCCTTTGTGAATTAAACACATGTTTGATCTTTTATTCTTAGTACTTTGCACAAGTAGTTACTTGTGGGTTCACTGCTTTAATTCATTAGAGGCTCTCGTTGTAGCTTTGTGTTCGAAACAACTAGATTAGTGATTTAGAACGTAAGTGTGGTGCTTAGGTTATAAATCATCAGTGGATATATCGTAGACCCACGGATTGAAGAGGTAGGCAGTAGGTGGTGACAACCCTATATGTCCTTCGTAATCCTCCACGTTCGGCTATGCCATAGGCTCTTGGCGGGAGTCGTCCTAGTATTGCTAGGAGTAAGCCCGTGTCCGAAGCAAGCATCTACTGCAAACTACCTTGAATTAGGATCAATACTTTGAATTCCTCTCTGTTCCTTGCCTACCAAACAACTTTGTGTCTTTGGGTGAGCTAGTTCGAAAGATTAGCACACACGTTCTTTGGATTCGATACCCTTGGGAATACTCTTTAAGGGGAAGTGCTACAACGTTATTTCCGTGCGCTTGCGGATAACTCTGTGGTGTTAAGAAATACCAACAAGCATTCCTGGCGCCGTTGTCGGGGAACGGTTGTTGTTAATCTTCGAACCAAGATCACCCTCGTATCATATCCCCCTTATCTAGCATCTTACCTTTCTTATTCTTACCTTACCACTACCATATAAATGGAGCAACCCACCATTCTTTCTTATTCTGCTCCGAAGGGCAAGTTATGTGAGCCACCGCCTTCGGCAGAACCTATTTGTTCAACCAGCTATGAACTTTGCCCTAGCTTTACAGCCATGGTTCGGGAGCAATCCTTCTCAGGAACAGATTGTGAAAACCCTTACCACCATCTACGAGAGTTCGAACAACTGTGTTCATGCCTTCTAATCAAAGGTATGACACAGGAAACTCTCAAATGGAAGTTGTTTCCTTTTTCCCTCAAGGAAAAAGCCAAACAATGGTACAACCACTACGTTGGGAAGACAAACGGTGATTGGAGTGAATTACGAGACAAATTGTGTCTTGCTTTCTTTCCCATTGCCCAAATTGTTTCCTTACGAAAGGAAGTACTATGCTTCCAGCAGATGGAGAAGGAATCTATAGGTGCAGCTTGGGACAAATTTTCTCTTTTGAAAAATTCTGGCCCAAATTTGTTAATCCCTGATCCAATGCTTTTGCAACATTTCTTCATGGGATTGAACAAAAAGTCTGCCCTATATCTTGACATTACGGCTAGAGGATCTTTCCTCCATAAGACTCTAGAGGAAGGCAAGGATCTTCTGGACAGAATTCTAGAAAATTCTTCCTTCATTATGGGTCTTAATGAGCCTCCCACAGAGGAAGTCGTGTCAAGAGCAGAGGATACACTCTTGGACAAGGATGAACCCATTTCTTGTTTACCCCAAGCCTTGCTAGAGGAATCCTCTCCCGAACCTGAAACTACGAAGGTAGAAGAAATTCAACCCTCGCAGTTTCCATTTTACTTCGAGGAAGAGCTTTTTGAAGATTATGGAAATACCTCGAAGTATTGTTGCTATAGAAAACCTTCATTGCCACCAACTCCACCTGAACCACCTGATGGGGTGTTCGTCTGTCAGACGATCAAGGAGTTGACCTCTATCCCAGGCAGAGAGTGGACAGCTGAAGTCAAGAATTCACCTGAAATTCTTCGGATGACCTCACCTTTGGCTACCATTTTGTGTTCTATTAGAGGGACACCAATGAGAATCCTATACAACCATACTGTTGGAGCAAATCTCATTTCCGATTCTTGTGCTCTCGCCATTCTTGGCGATGTGCCATTGGAACCAACACGCAAATCCTTCCGAGATT
This sequence comes from Tuctoria greenei, assembly GCA_036927565.1. Taxonomy (NCBI): domain Eukaryota; kingdom Viridiplantae; phylum Streptophyta; class Magnoliopsida; order Poales; family Poaceae; genus Tuctoria; species Tuctoria greenei. The sequence goes on along the minus strand of JAYESD010000005.1, from coordinate 74,824,532 downwards.
CATTTGGAACCATTATTGAAGGATGTGGGGTTCTGCAACAAGTGTCTGTTAGACACAAAGATGTTGAGTCTCTCCTAGATTTTCATGTGTTCAAAATCCAAGATTTCGACATCATGATAGGGATTCCCATAGATAAATTTCTCATGGAAGTTCCTTTGGAAGGAAGCCTCAATATCAATCTTGGAGGGAGAAATTTCTCCATGCCTATTCTGCGTTCAAAGAACACATTTGCAGAATCTCCCATCCAAGATGAGCCAATGGAGGAGGTTAGGACTCTTAAATTTTTAGAACCCCCTGAAATTGAAGGATAAGAAGACTTCGTCCAAGAGGAGGATGAATTTCACGAGGAAATAGAATTGCCAAAAGAAGAGCCTCCCCAAAACCTCCTGTTGAGCTCAAGATTCTACCTCCAGTTCTACGTTATGCCTTTCTAAATGGCGATTTGGAAGCCCCTGTCATCATAAGTGACAAGCTTTCAGATGATGAAACACTCAAACTCATAGCCATGTTAGAAAGGCATAGAGTTGTTTTTGGATATTCACTTCAGGATCTCAAGGGAATTAGTCCAGCGTTATGCACCCATCGTATTCCTATTGACCCTGAGTGTGTCCCCTCAAGGGAACCTCAAAGGTGATTGAACAATGCGATGTGGGAAGTTGTCAAGAAAGAAGTCTTGAAACTTCTGCATGTCGGGATTATTTACCCTATTCCTCATAGTGAATGGGTAAGTCCAGTTCAAGTAGTGCCTAAGAAGGGAGGTATGACGCTCATTCAAAATGAGAGGAATGAATTAATTCAACGGACCGTCACGGGATGGAGGATGTGTATTGACTACCGGAAACTTAACAAGGCAACAAGGGAAGACCATTTTCCATTGCCGTTCATCGATGAGATGTTAGAGCGATTGGCAAAACACTCATACTTCTGTTTCCTTGATGGGTATTCAGGATATCATCAAATTCCTATCCATCCCGATGATCAAAGTAAGACCACGTTCACATGTCCTTACGGGACCTATGCCTACCGGCGTATGTCCTTTGGACTGTGTAACACTCCTGCCTCTTTTCAGAGATGCACGATGTCTATATTTTTAGACATGATCGAGGATATCATGGATGTTTTCATGGATGATTTCTCTGTCTATGGAAACTTTTGATCATTGTCTAGAAAACTTAGACAGGGTCTTACAAAGATGCCAGAACAAGGACCTTGTGCTTAATTGGGAAAAGTGTCATTTCATGGTTCGGGAAGGCATCATTCTTGGACACTTGGTGTCCGAAAGAGGGATAGAGGTGGACAGAGCTAAAATTGAAGTTATTGAAAAACTTCCACCTCCTATAAATGTTAAGGGAATCCACAACTTTTTAGGTTATGCGGGGTTCTACCGGCGATTTATCAAGAATTTCTCCAAAATCGCTAGACCCCTCACCAACCTATTAGCTAAAGAAGCTCCCTTTGATTTTGATGATGAATGCCTTAAATCATTTGATATACTCAAGAAGGCACTCATCTCAGCTCCAATTATCCAACCTCCTAATTGGACGCTGCCATTCGAAATCATGTGTAATGCCAGTGACTTTGTTGTTGGTGTGGCCTTAGGCCAAACCAAAGATAAAAAGCATCACGCAATAGCCTACGCTAGCAAAACTCTGATAGGAGCCCAACTCAATTATGCCACAACTGAAATAGCTCCTAGCAGTAGTTTTTGCTATCGACCAGTTTAGATCCTATTTGGTTGGAGCAAAGGTCATAGTCTACACAGACCATGCTGCTTTGAAATATCTGCTTACCAAAAAGGATGCTAAACCTAGGCTAATTCGATGGATTCTTCTACTCCAAGAATTTGATCTGGAAATAAGAGATAAGAAAGGAGTAGAGAATTTAGTAGCAAATCATCTTTCACGTATGTAAGTCACACAAACCATGGACATACCTATCAATGACTTCCTACGAGATGATATGCTCCTCAAGGTGACAGACTCTCACCCTTGGTATGCGGATATCATGAACTTTATGGTCACAGGATACGTACCACTAGGAGAGAACAAAAAGAAACTCATTTATGAGAGTCGTAGACACCTTTGGGATGACCCTTACGTCTATCAAGTATGTGCCAATGGCCTTCTTAGAAGGTGCGTCCCATCAATCGAAGGCACCAAAATTATAGAGAAATGCCATGCTGGCCCCTACGGTGGTCATTACGGTGTTTACCGTACTCAGACATAGATCTGGCAGAGTGGATTCTATTGGCCTTCAATGTATGAAGATACCAATGAATTCATTCGCAGATGTTGGAAATGCCAGAAGCATGGAGGAATCTCTGCTCGCAATGCGATGCCCCTAACATACAATCTCCAAGTGGAATTATTTGATGTATGGGGTATTGATTTCATGGGACGTTTTCCTAAGTCTTATGATTGCGAGTATATTCTGGTTGCTATTGATTATGTGTCAAAATGGGTAGAAGCATTACCATGCAAAAATGCTGATTCCAAGCAAGCAAGGAAAATGTTGCACGAGATCATTTTCCCACGCTTTGGAACTCCCCGTATGGTCATAAGTGATGGAGGGTCTCATTTCATAGATAAGACCTTCGGGAACTTTTTAAGGGAACTTGGAGTCCAGCATAACATTGCTACCCCACACCACCCACAGACAAGTGGTCAAGCAGAAACATCTAATAAGCAAATTAAGAATATTCTGCAAAAGACTGTCTTAGAAATGGAAACGGGATGGAAGCAAAAGCTACCCGACGCATTGTGAGCATATCGTACTGCCTACAAGACACCTATCGGCATGTCTCCTTTCCAACTTGTCTATGGGAAGACTTGCCATCTTCTCGTAGAATTGGAACATAGAGTGTATTGGGCCATCAAGCGGCGGAACATGAATCCGAATGAAGCTGGGAATCACCGATTAAAGAAAATCTCTGAGTTGGAGGAATGGAGAGATAAGGCGTACCACAGTGCCAGGATTTATAAAGAGAGAACCGAAAGATGGCACGATAAGAGGATTACGCCGAAAGAGTTCAAACCTGGAGATAAAGTTTTACTCTTTAACTCTAGGGTTAATCTCTTTGGACATGGGAAGCTTAGAAGTAAATGGGAAGGACCCTTCACTGTAGTAGAGACTTCATCCCATGGAGAAATCACACTCCAAGGTGATGACGGTCAACTATTCAAAGTGAATGGGCACCGACTCAAATTATTTCTTGATTCCCAGAAGGATACAGAAAAAGATTTTGACGTGGTAAATCTAATCAATTTCCATGACATTTCTTTCAATTCTGTTTAAATCTTCTGCGTCCAACTAACGGGCCCATCCAATTTTTCTTCTAGAAGACCCATTTGATCGACCCGAGAAAATTTGGCCCAAACGGAGCATCCAGCTCCGGCACCTCCCAAGGGGCTTGCCATCAACGTTTCTACGAAGATGGTGGGCGACGCCGGAGCATCCAGCTCCGGCACCTCTCAAGGGGCCAGCCGTCGATGTTTCAACGAAGATGGTGGGTGACGCCAGAGCATCCAGCTCCGGTACCTCCCAAGGGGCCTGCCGTCGACATTTCGACGAAGATGGTGGGCGACGCCAGAGCACCCAGCTCCAGCACCTCGCAAGGGGCCTGCCGTCGACGTCCCAGACCGTCAACGTCAGCACCAAGCGCGAATAAGTGAGTAAACTCCCCTGCCCTGCACTTGTTACTAATAGGGTTCTCTCGCGATAGCCTGTACACCAGGGGTCTACCGTTGACGACTCTACGATAATGGTGGATGACGCCGGAGCATCTAGCTCCGGCACCTCCCAAGGGGCCTGCTATCGACGTTTCCACAAATATGGTGGGCGACGCCGGAGCATTCAGCTCCGGCGCCTCCCAAGAGGCCTGCCGTCGACGTTTCCACGAAGATGGTGGGCGACGCCAGAGCATCCAGCTCCAGCACCTCCCAAGGGGCCTGCAATCGACGTTCCCACGAAGATGGTGGGCGGCGCCGAAGCACCCAGCTCTGGCACCTCCCAAGGGGCCTACTGTTGATGAATCTACGGCGATGGTGGGTGACGCCGGAGCATACAGCCCCGGCACCCCCAGGGGGCCTGCCGTCAACGTCCCGACACGCCAGCAACAACAACAAGCGTGGACAAGTGAGTGCACTCTCCTGCCTGTTTCTGCTGCTATCAAAGTTTGCTTGTGGTATCCTGTCCACCAGGTGCCCGTATTCCACGACTACACGATGGTGGTAGGCAACGCCGCCTAGCTCTGGCACTTCCCAGGGGGCCTGCCGTCGACGACTTCACAGTGACTGAGGGCGGAGCTGGAGCAGCCAGCTCCGGCTGCCAGCAATGACAACACTCATGCTCCCTCACTCTGATGGGGGCTAGTCGAAGACATCCTGCGTTCAAGTGGCAGGTGTACCCAACAATTTGGCCACGCCTACCAAGGGGCCTCTAAGGGGGATTCCATAGGAAGGACGTTATCTAGCGACAAACCGGCTGCCTCAATTGTGCAAGCATTGGTCCCTAAAAGGCTAACAACATGAACAGAGGCTCTTCAAGACCTTCTTCAAGAGAAGGAATTGGTGCAACAACCTGGAAGCACACGATAAGCCAACAGACAAAACAACATGAATCCAACTAGTCCTGTTTATTTACACAAGGGGGCCATCCCCAGATACAAAAGCCTTGTGCCCAGGTGTCGCCGGCCTCAACTCCGCTGGAACAAAGAAGAAACCTCCCTGGCAAGGTCTTGGACTTCGGCCCTAGCCTCATCCTCCCGCTCACCAAGGGGACCGTTCTCCACTGCCTCCAGCAGAATCTTCAGGTACGAGCTTTGCAAGCATACCAGGACGTGGTAGGCCACTAGCTCAACCAGCTCCTTTCCTTCGGCCTCCAGCCACCTTGCAAGGATGGTGTTCACCAACCCCAATGACAAACAGAGGGAGTCCAAAGGCAGGAAGCAGCTGGGCCACCCCCTAAGATGGCTCGCCACGCGGCACGGGACCAAGGCCGAGGGACTCCAGCACCGCCCCAGAGCGGGCCAGGAAGTCCCGAGCCCCTTGGGCCTCGGCCGTACGGGAGGCCTGAAGGCTCTCCATCTCTCTCCGCGCAGCCTCCTCCCGGTCGGCGAGCTCCCGAGCATGACACTCCATATCGTCCTCCTGGCGCTTGATGACGACAGATGGTGGAGCTGCAGCTCGTACTCCTCCAACAGCGCGAAAAAGAACCACGACAGCGGAAGTCCAAGCCCTGCAGACACATAGGCAGAGAAGAGGATGGTCTTGTCTTTACGCAAGTCTTCAAGAGCGGGAGATCCACAGCGGATCATCCCCGCACGCTCCGCCACCAACCAGCCAAGCAGTCGCCGCATCGATAACAGGTTGTCGGCCGACAGAAGGCAAGATGGATGCAATGGGGAAGCCATTGGAGCAAGTTAAGGTGGGAGCTTTGACTAAGGTAAGAAAGCTCAAGTGCTCGAGGGAGAGGCGAAAGCTTAGGATGTGGGGTGTGAATAGGGAGGGAAACGATCCCTCTAAAAGGTTTTTTTAATCACCCCCGCGAACGCGTGAGTACCTTGAATGAAGGATCGACCCACACCACTCAGGACGCGGCGCCCATGGCAATGGGCCCTACGCCACCAGGTTGGAGCGCTGGCCCAGGCGGTCAGTCACCCAGAAAAATAGCTAAAGCAGCTCATGTAAAAGGCGAGGCGTACGAAAGTGTTGTAACCGCATCGGGAACCGTAGCGGTTAAAGGCACCGCAGATGGTAGAGAAGCGGCAACAACAAAGATCTCGTTACCACAACCTCTCGACTTGAGGAGGACGCGTGGCGATGATTGGCAGAAGCACCCACCGCTTCGGCTATCCAAGACATAATTTAAAGCACAGTGCAGGAAGACATGGAAAGGGCTCCACCTTTGGGCTCTTCACCACGCCCCAAGGTGGACCCAGGGGCCACTGTTGGTACCTGCAGATAGGGTACCCTCGCAGACAGGATGAAGACAGCAAGGCGCATCCAGAGGCACCACGCTGTCTATAGGCGCCAAGACCTTTGCCTCCCTTGAAGATCAGGCTGCGGTGCTGCCACGTAAGACTTGAAGATGGGACTTGGACCCTCCGGTGTGACGGGCTCCTGAGACGCCATGTGTAGGGACGGGACCTCACCCATCCTTGGGGGAGCGCCCTCAGGACACCCACGTGGCACGAAGCGCAAAGGGCGAGTACCCCCCAAGGGAAGAAGCACAGAGCTGCCACGTACCCTGGGGAGCCCCAGAGCCGCCACGCGTCATGAAGGACCGAAGCAAGCGTTCCCGTCGAGGACCTGCCCCGGCGCTGCCACGTGTCCCGCAGCTCGCCCCAAACAGTAAGGTGCAAGAGTTAAAAGGTGGAGCGCTGCGCTTCGGTCAAGCATTGAAGACCCGCAACCACCCATGGCGCACGACATGGGGCACGTCAATGGTCAGAGACCGCTATGACCAATTGCATCACAGTGAAGGCGCTGCAGGCCTATCCCACTCAGCCAAGTGGGTAGCTTGCGGCAACAAGACAAGCTGACATGACACCTTTTGCCGCCGTCAGCAACGGCGCGTGGGCTACTAACAAGGGAGGCGGCAAGACGGCGAGTCTCCACTGCCACCCTCAGAGGAAGCTTATGCGAGAAGCCTTAGATCTTTAGTACAAGATCGCCCCGGGACCACCTGTCGAGCCCCGGGACCCCACTTGTATGGCGTCCGGTCTTGGTTATAAAAGGACCGGAGCGCCATCGCTACGAGGACAAGACTCAGAATCCCTGATACACACACACTCGCATACACACTCACGAGGCAATACAATCCACCATGGAGTTGGGTGTTACGCTCCTTGCGGCCTGAAGCACGTAAAAACTCCACTGTCTCATACCCTTCTGCTAGAACACTAGTTTGAGGCCTAAGCCCCGTCGAACAAGAACCTCCACAGGTTGCTCCATAGCAGATCCAGGGGAAGTGTTGCATTGACCCTTCGACACATACCTTTCCCAATTAGGAATTGGGAATAGACTTCTACTCCTCCTACTTGGACTATGGACTAGAGACTCTCCTCTCTACAACCTATTCTCATCTAAACCTATGGAGAGTAGTGGATACAATGGATGAATACTCAACTGGTGTGTGTTGAAGTGAGGAGTGAGGGCTCCTATTTATAGCCATGAGGAGCCAACACATGGCGTTTGACCGCGTTTGGCGCTAGGACCTAGTCACTTGACTAGGGGGGGGGGGGGGGGGTCGACCGACCTGGTCTTGGCTCCTTTTGCGGTGTGCTTCCTCCAGGTCTCTACCAGGTGGGTCCCATTGATTGATATTGGTGCTACACCGTTGGATGGCCTCGAATACTTCTGTTATTGGGTCATTTGATCCATGTGGTGCCACATGTCATCGCTTGATTGGCTGGAATGATATTTTATAGGATCCATCCCCTTGTTTCACTTCAATTCTACATAGAATCCCTGCATGCACTACTTTCTCCGAAGACAAGTGGAAATAGGTTAAATAGAAAGGTGATGTGTGCACGAAATGATATTTCCTTCACATAATTGAGTTATATTGACAGGTGAAATTGGTACATAACAGCCGTCAACAAACTCCACCAAGCTTATCCTTTGCTCATCCCGAGCAAAGTCAAGACTTCAGGTTGATGATCAGGAGTTACTACAATGTTCTACTTTTCAAAAGTACCATGTGCACAACAAAATACTCTACCTAGTATTCCAAAAATTGGCATGGTACTTCGCCCATCTTAGGTCATTATGGGGCTTATGCCATCTCCTATTCATGGGTGGTTGAAAGATAGAACAAAAAATGGAGCACACATGCTCTAGAAATCAAGTTTCACTCAAATTCCGGAGAGTTCAATTTAGATTATAAGTATCTCAATCTGATTCTCTCAGTCTCTCATTTATGTGTAGTGGAAATGTATCCTCACCAAGACATTTTGCCTAAATTCATCCTACCTCTACATAAGGCTTGTATGTGGAGCTTCATAGTGAATATAGTAGGCATATTTGCAACACATAATATTGCTAATTCAAAAGAGCAAGCCTTAGGAGAAATCAATTCAAAACATTTTGATTCAAGACTTGTGCATGTGTGATGGAATGAAGTGATAAAATACTCTACCTAGTATTGCAAAAATTGGCACGGTACTTCACCCATCTTAGGTTATTATGGGACTTATGCCATCTCCTATTCATAGGTGGTTGAAAGATAGAACAGAAAATTGAGCACACATTCCCTAGAAATCAAGTTCCACTCAAATTCCGGAGAGTTCAATTTATATTTTAAGTATCTCAATCTGATTCTCTCAAGTCTCTCCTTTGTGTGTAGTGGAAATATATCCTCACCAAGGCATTGTGCCTAAATTCATCCTACCTCTATATAGGGCTTGTATGTGGAGCTTGGTAGGGAATATAGTAGGCATATTTGCCGCATATAATATTGCTAAGTCAAAAGAGCAAGCCTTAGGAGAAATCAATTCAAAACAATTTGATTCAAGACTTGTGCATGTGTAATGGAATGGAGTGGATGTAGATATTTTTGAGATGACTCCTTTTTGAGTGGACACTCTTATTTTGCAGGGATGAAACATGGCTATTTTTTTTTTCTCATGCTTATGATGTAAGCATGTATTTTTTTCTTCTTGTAGCCATGTCTTCTACTCCATTTTTATGCAATGAATTTTGGAGAGACTACTACGCGTGAATGATATGGAGTTTCTCTTTTTGTTGTGGGATGGTGGTATGATGGAAATTTGCTTACTTCTAGTGCAGAAGTATAGCATGTGCAAGTGAAGTGTTGAATTCAAAAAGTAATGAAAGAAATCTCACATAGGTCTATACCAGTTTGACAAAGCTCAATGTGAAAGCAAATAGCATATGCATAAGGTCTATCAATGTAATGTATCATATGGCTTTGGTGGGTATCTCCAATCAAATGATGATAACTTAAATCTTTTTAGAATTTCTTCGGAAATCTAAGTTTCACTATCAAACTAGGAATAACAGCCCTATCACTATATCATCTCTCACAACAACTTAGAATGGATTAAGCTTTTGCTACCCACAATTTCCGAATCAAGGCAAAAGCAACTTTTAGCCAAAGAGAGCAATATGTTGGAGAGTAGTAAGTTGTAAACTAGGGACTTAGGAAAATTAAAACAGAGCAACTATTCATCATTTCATCTATGTGAATTACAAGTTATTCTTACCGCACATGATCTATTTTATTTGAAAATAAAACCTATCCTTTTTTTAAATACAAGGTGGATGATGGGTAAGTGGAAAATAAATATGCAAGGGGTTGATACAATTTACCTCAAGTGGGGTCCTCCCCCAAGCTTGTTCTTCACTCACCTTCGTGTCGAGGGTTGAACCCTTGATGACGGAAGTATGTCGCGAGATCAGCTTGTTGTTGTTGTAGCGTGGAGTTGAGGTTGAGGAATTGAGTATCCATGTGTTGTTGCCAGTCTTGGGTACCTTGGACAAGCCCTTGGAGAGTGTTGTAGATGTCATCCGTCCTTACTTCAAGCTCCTCCATACGTCTAGAGAGGTCCGTCATTCCTTGTCTATAGTCACGATGACTTCTAGCTGAAGTGGAATGACATCTTCTCATAGATGTTGGAGGCAAGCTACTAGAGCTTGAAGTGGATAGGGGTTTCTCCCATGTAGCACCTAGCCATCCATGCCAAGACGGACCTTTGGTCTCATACGATGGAGGTTGAGTCCATACAGGTGCATCACCCATTGGGTTCTCTTCCTCTTCGTACTCATGGACAGTGGAGGTTGTCGAGCCACTCTCCTTGTACAACTTCTAGTTATCCTGCCAGAGACATTACTTCTTCCGGCTTCCTCGATGGGAAGTAGATCAATGGTTAGCCTCCGGTATTTGTACAAATGATAATCCAGGTTAGGTAACCGAATTTCATTGACAAAGCTGGGATAATAAAATATCAAAGAGCCGTCTTGATCATGCTTAATGGTATGTCCTTGCACTAAATATTTTCATCAATTAATTCTCTTTCATTTTCAATGTATTCAAATGAAGAATATTCAAGTGCTCCTACCCTAGTAGCAATATGGGTAATCAATGAAGTGCATTCAATTGGCCCTACCCTTGGAATGTAGTCTAACCATTATGTCATCATGGCAATAACTGGAGTAACTATCTTTTTAATTATGGCAAATAAAACATTTAGCTCATCATCACGCACTATCCTTACATCTCCTCTAGGGTACATAGTCATAGCCAACCATCTATGCATGAAGCGTAAAGTGGGGTTGTGCAAGTGGCTATTCCTAGGTGCACTACATCTGACCTCACCAGTTAGATCTTGCAAAAAACTTTGTTTGTTAAACTTAGGCAAATTGTCCAATTCGAGAAAACAACGTTTATGAAAGCCTAGGATTTCACTTAACTCTTTCCATAGGATGTTGTATTCCTTTTGAAATAATCGAAAAGTAATACCATCAAATCCTATCTTGAGTGTGAAAAGGAATTGTATGGAGAGAAGGCGTGAACCTTTCTCCTCTATGTGAGCAAAATTTTCCCATCATAGTGCACGCCAAACAGAAAAGAATTCGGAATCCATACCTATTTTGGAGGTGAAATCCGGATCATAAGCTTTCGTATGAGAAAACTCACGATCTTGGAGGAGCTTGCGTGCTTGATCTTCAAGTTCACTTTTGTTGTCGAGGTCGTCATCGTGAAGAAGTTGGTGAGGGTTGCTCCTCTCACCCATGGGGGGGGGGTCCTATCCTACTCCTCCACCGTGAACTTGGTGTAGCAACGGAAGAGGGGCGTGCACTTGAGTCTCTGCCATGGCTTGAGCTTGCAACCTTCTTCCTCTTTCCAAACAACCTTTTCATTCCTTTCATGGCCACAACAAACAAGAACACAACAAGGAAAAAAACTCGAAAGAGGTGATGTTACTGAAAACAAAACTCTGGCAAATTTTTCCTTGAAGAACTTGAGAGCAAATTGCAAATGCAATCAAAAGCAAATCTTTTTGAGTTGGATTTTGAACAAGAGTGCTTCAATGAAGAGCAAGAAAAACAATATGAGCAAGTGTGACTTTGGGAATGTATGAAATGAGGTGAAGTGTGATGAGAAGAGCTCCTCACGACCACCATCTATAGTGTGCAATCCTCAACGGTCACTAGGACACCAAATGTAGCTGTTGGAGAAGAGAGAACCAAATTGGCTCTTTCCCCTAGTCGGCCAAGCAGGGGGGTCAGCCGACCTGACAGGTGGGCCCCCTTTTCTCCCTTTTGGCAGGTGGCTCCCCAATGGCTATGGAATCAGCACGTTGGTGAAATACCACTTTTGCAGCTCAAAAAATTGTTTTCCAAATAAAAATTCCTTTTTCAAAACCCAACAATTTCCTTTTTCAAAACCCAACAATTTTCTTTTTGTGAAACATAAAGAAATAAAAACGATAGTTGAGAATATAAGATTCTCAACTTGCTAAGAAAATCAAATATGCAGTGGGAGAATCAAACTAAATGGGAAATCCAAATAAAAAGAAAAACAAGAAGAAGGATAACTACCAATTTAACCTATTGGCTAGGTCTCACCACCATCCGATGAGATGGATATTCCTCCTTCTTCATTTATTGACATCCAGACCCAGAGGGATGGGCTCGGACGGCTTGTTTTGCTTCTTCCGCCATTCCTTATTTGGCGGCTTGGTGGACTTTGGCCATTGAGGAGGCTCGAACTTCTCTGTCTTCATGGGGTATCGACGTGGACGATAAGACGATTTTTTCGCATAGATCAATTTCCTCATGAATGCAATGAGCGGGTCCACCTTTGGGGGTGTGATTTCGACCTCTTGAATGTGTTTAACATTTTCCCCAATGCGGATCATTGAGCATTGCTCCAACTTTGGGCAAAAGTTAAACTTCTCCTCCTTGCCATTGATATGGAAGTGGATTTCTCCAGCTCCCACATCTATGTGAGCTTTTGCGGTTCTTAGGAATGGACGTCCAAGAATGAGCGGTGTATTCTTCTCAACCTCCATGTCGAGCACCACGAAATCCACGGGTATGAAGCAGTTCCGGATTTTCATTGGGACATCTTTGGCAATACCCGCCGGATAACGGACTGGAGAATCAGCCAGTTGGAGCTGCACTGGTGTTGGAGTAAGCTCCATGAAGTTCAGTTGGTCGAAAACCACCTTGGGCATCACACTCACACTTGCTCCAAGGTCACAAAGGACCTTTTCAAAGTGGTGTGCCCAAATTGAGCATGAGATTGTAGGACATCCGGGGTCATTCTTCTTTTCCGAAAGCCTATTGAGCATGGTTGCGCTGCAGTCTTCCGTAAGCTTGACAACCTCAGTGGTGGGCAATGGCCGCTTGTTATTCAATATGTCCTTGAGATAGCGAGCATAGGTGGATAATTGCATTGCATCAATCAAGGGCACATTGATGTGGATTTTCTGGATGATCTCAACATAGCGGTTGAATTGCTCATCCACTGTTGGCTTCCTTTGCCTGTGAGGGAATGGCAATAAGTTGGTGTCCTCAAAGTGTTTGGCCATTCTCTCACTAAGTGGTTCACTTATGCCAACTGGGACATCCTCCTTCTCCTTTGTAGTTGTCCTCTTCTCCAATGTGGGATACGGTGGGACACGAGTGGTCTTGCCACCTCTCGTAGCCACCGCACTCATTTTCTCCATTGGAGGAACAACTGCAGCCAGTTGAGCCAACTGAGTCTCCAACATCTTGTTGAAACTCAATTGATTCTTAAAGGCTGAGGATAGTCCTTCAATCTTGGCATTAATGCTCTCTAGGGTCTTGTCACTAGCTGACAACTTCTTGGATAGAGCATCATTGATCTTCCGCTGGCTAATGACAAGTTATCTCAAGTTGGGTTGATTTCCAATTTTTCCATTGTTGTTGTACCCTTCTTGAAAGAATGGGCGTGGTTGGCCCCACCCTTGACCTCCTGGACGATAACCATTGTTGTTTCCATTGTTGGCTAGGTATAGGGCATCCTCACGGGTTTCTGGGCAGTCATTGCCCAAATGGCCCGTGTTGCCACAGACTTCACATGTGATGTGAGAGTCTAAGGCATAGGCATTGCCACATACTTCACCATTACCTTGTCCATCAATCTTCTTCATAAGGAGGTCCAATTTAGCAGTGATCATGTCCACCTCTTTCAAGGTGTGCATGCCTCGCTGGCGGGTATGGAGATGCTCATCGCTCCAACCCATGTTTGACACCATCTTCTCAATCAAATCATTGGCTTTGGGCACCGTTAATGAGAAGAAGGCACCTCCAGCAGTAGTATCAACATGGTCGGGCAGAAGGGATCAGCCCATTGTAGAAGTTTTGGATTATGAGCCAGTCATCCATCCCATGGTGGGGATAGGCTAGGATGTACTCCTGAAGCCTTTCCCAAACCTTGGGAAAAGATTCCTTGGCATCTTGTTGGAAGCTGGAAATTCTTCCACGTAGGGCATTGGTCTTGTCCAATGCAAAAAACTTAGCGAGGAATGCCGTAGAACATTTCTCCTAAGTGTCTATAGCACTTTGGTTTGCGTAGAACCGCTGTTTTTCTCTCTCAAGAAGAGAGAACGAGAACAACCTAAGATGGACAACATCAGGGGATACATCCTTTATCTGAAAAGTGCTACATATCTCAAGGAACTGTTGCAGGTGAGCACTTGCATCCTCTTTAGCCTTCCCACAAAATGGGTTGGCTTGCACCATAGTGATTAGGCTAGTCTTGAATTCGGTGTTCACATCTCCCGTGTTAACAGTGGGCCCAATAGGCACATTGTTAGCAAAGGGAGATAAAAACTCACGAAGGGTCTTCTGGGCCATTAGTGTTTCAGTAGTTGGTGCGATTGTGCTGGCTTGCTTTGCCGCTCGAAGCTTCTGAGGGGTTACGACACGAGGTCAATCTCTTAGAAGAGATTTGAGATCTTCAACAAAGTTTTTCGGCAAGCGGAAACCAGGCATACACTACCCTATTATCATATAAAATGCGAAAACAAAGAGGGGTCATCCTACTAAAACCTACCAGGGTCCTAGCCTAATCACTCAATCATGTAATACTTCAATTGCCTTCCCCGGCAACGGCGCCAGAAATGCTTGTTGATATTTCCTACGTACTACTAACAATTCATCCCTAGCAGTGGTGCCATAAATGCTTGTTGGTAGGTTTTAATTCTCAAGTGAACGTCCGCCAAGTGCACAGAAACTGTCAATGTAACATTTCCCCTTTTAAGAGTATTCCCAAAGGGTGTCATTTATATTTTCCCAAAGGAAGGCTAGATGGAAGTAAAACAATTATCAAGCGGAAAGGCCTAGGTTGGTCTAGGTAGGGTTCTAGTAAGGATGGGTTAAATGATAAGTTGAGGTAGTGTGACACACACAAGAGTATTATATCCTAAGGGGATAAATGAGGTAATAGAGGAATTTGGCTAAAAGTTAGGTAGAGACTCCTCCTATGCTTCTAATGTACATATACATAGCCTAAGTTAGTTACTAATGATCATGTCAATTATGAATTCTCATGCTAAGTGGATTAACACACCAGACATGGGTTTACGCTAGCAACACTAGGCGACTCCCGCCAAGAGCCTGTGGTATAGCCGAACGTGGAGGATTACAAAGGATAGATGGGGCTGGCACCACCTACAGTCTACCTCTTCAATCTGTGGGTCTACAAGACATTCAACGCTACTCTCTATCATAGCACCATGCTAGCATATTAAGTAATTAACTTAAGAGCCTAGGCACAAGCCATCCTAAGGCAATGAACTAAATCATCGTTGAACCAATGTTAATTCATAGCATAAGTGATTCATGTTAACATAACCATATCATAGCTAATTAGACTATAGTGGAGGTTTATAGTATTTATTTACGATAATGTAATGAACATGGTATAGCACAATCATAAATATTGCTCCTACAACATACATGGAATCCACAATCAAACAAGAAAAGCTTCATCCAAGTATATGAACATATGAAGACTAAAGATAACATCTTTATTATGAATAATGTCACAAATACAAATAGGAATATGGAAGGCATACCTTTCCCAATTGGGAAGAGTCTCCTTCTACTCCTCTCCTACTTGGACTATGGACTAGAGACTCTCCTCTCTACAACCTATACTCCTCTAAACCTATGGAGAGTAGTGGATACAAGGACGAATACTCAAGTGGTGTGTGTTGAAATAAGGGGTGAGGGGTCCTATTTATAGCTTGGAGAAGGGCCAGTTCCCACCACCAAAAGCGCGCGAATCAGTCACCCATGACCACTTCAAGCCGGGAGAAGCCACCACGTGGAGTTTGACCGAGAAAGGCGCGAGGAACTAGTTGGCTCACTAGGGGGGGTCCGCCGACCTGGTCCTGGCCCCTTTTGCGGTGTGCTTTCTCCAAGTGTTTGATGTGTGGGTCCCATTGACTGATATTGGTGCTACACCGTTGGATGGCCTCAGATACTTCAGTTTGTGGGCCATTTGATCCATGTGGTGCCATGTGTTGTCGCTTGATTGGCCGGAATGATATTTTATAGGATCCACCCCCTTGTTTCACTTCATTTCTTTATAGAATCTCTGCATGCACTACTTTCTCCAAGGACAAGTGGAAAAGGTTAAATATAAAGGTGATGTGTGCAAGAAATGACAATTCCTTCACATAATTGAGTTATATTGACGGGTGAAATTTATGTATAATAGCCGCCAACAGTGAGCACCAACAGTGAGCAAAGTTTTCCCATACTAGTGCACGCCAAATGGAAAAGAATTTGGAATCATACCTATTTTGGAGATCAAATCCGGATCATAAGCTTTCATATGAGAAATCTCACGATCTTGGAGGAGCTTGCGTGCTTGATCTTCAACTTCACTTTGTATGTCGAGGTCGTCGTCTTGAAAAAGTTGATTAGGGTTGCTCCTCTCACCCATGGGAGTGTCCTCACCTACACTCCTCCACCGTGAACATGGTGTAGCAACGGAAGAGGGGCATGCACTTAAGTCTCCACCATGGCTTGAGCTTGCAGCCTCCTTTCTCTTTCCAAACAACTTCTTCATTCCTTTCATGGCCACAACAAACAAGAACACAACAAGGAAAAAACTCGAAAGAGGTGATGTTAGCAAAAGCAAAACCTCCGACGAATTTTCCCTTGAAGAACATGAGAGAAAATTGCAAATGCAAGCAAAAGCAAATCTTTTTGAATTGGGAATTGATCAAGAGCACTTCAATAAAGAGCAAGAAAAACAATGTGAGCAAGAGTGACTTTGGGGAGGTATGAAATGAGGTGAAGTGTGAGGAGAAGTGCCCCTCACGGCCACCATTTCTTGTGTGCACTCCCCAACGGTCACTAGGGTACCAAATGTAGCCGTTGGAGGAGAGAGAGAGCCAAAATGGCTCCTTCCCCTAGTCGGCCGAACAAGGGGGTCGGCCAAACTGACAAGTGGGCCCCCCTGTTCTCCCTTTTGGCAAGTGGCTCCCCAATGGCAATGGGATTATCACGTTGGTGAATTACCACTTTTGCAGCTCAGAAAAATTGTTTTCTGAATTAAAAACTCATTTTCAAAACCCAACAATTTCCTTTTTGTGAAAATAAAGGAATAAAAATGGTAGCTGATAATATAAGATTCTCAACTTACAAAGAAAACCAAATATGCAGTGGGAAAAATCAAACTAAATGGGGAAAATCAAATAAAGAGAAAAGAAAAGCAAAGAAAAGGATAACTACCAATTTAACCTATTGGCTAGGTCTCACCAGTGTCCGATGAGATGGACAGGACATTCCTCCTTCTTCATTTCTTAACATCTGGGCCCGAAGGGACGGGCTCAGACTGCTTGTCTTGATTCTTCCATCATTCCTTCTTTGTCGGCTTGGTGGACTTGGGCCGTTGGGGAGGCTTGGACTTCTCCATCTTCTTGGGGTGTCGACGTGGACGAGATCAAATTCCTCATGAATGTGATGAGCAGGTCCACCTGTCGGGGTGTGATTTCGACCTCTTGAATGTGCTTAACATTCGCCCCAATACGGATCATGGAGCATTGCTCCAATTTTGGGAGAAAGTTAAATTTCTCCTCCTTGCCATTGATATGGAAGTGGATTTCTCCAGCTCTCACATCTATGAGAGCCTTCACGGTGCTTAGGAATGGTCGCCCAAGAATGAGCAGTGTATCCTTCTCGACCTCCATGTCGAGCACCATGAAATCCACGGGTATGAAGCAATTCCGGATTTTCACTGGAACATCTTTAGCGATACCCGAAGGATAACAGACTGAAGAATCATCCACTTGGTGTTGGATTGGTGTTGGAGTAAGTTCGTGAAGTTCAGCTGGTCGAAAACCACCTTGGGCATCACACTCACACGTATCCAAGGTCACAAAGGGCCTTGTCAAAGTGGTGAGCCCCAATTGAGCATGAAATTGTAGGACATTGAGGGTCCTTCAACCAGTTGCCTCCTTGTGGAGAAATCATGGTTGCACTTTCCACAGGAGGTTCAGGCTGTCCTTGCATCTTGCCATTCTCCACTGGAGGAACAACAGCTGCCAGTTGAGCCAACTGAGTTTCCAACATCTTTTTGAAACTTAATTGATTCTTGAAGGTTGAGGATAGTCCTTCAATCTTGGCATTAATGCTTTCTAGGGTCTTGTCATTGGCCGACAGGTTCTTGGATATAGCCTCATTAATCTTCACCTCGCCAATGGCAAGTTCTCTCAAGTTGGGTTGATTTCCGTTATTGCCATTGTTGTTGTACCCTCCTTGAAAGAATGGGCGTGATTGGCCCCACCCTTGACCTCCTGGACGATAGCCATTGTTGTTCCCATTGTTGGCTACATACAAGGCATCCTCACGGGTTTCTGGGCAGTCATTTCCCAAATGGCACGTTACCACAGACTTCACAAGTGATGTGAGAGTCTAAGGCATAAGCATTGTCACATACCTCACCATTGCTTTGTCCATCAATCTTTTTCATAAGGAGGTCCAATTCGGTAGCGATCATGTCTACCTCCCTCAAGGTGTGCATGCCTCGCTTGCGGGTATGGAGGCGCTCGTCGCTCCAACCCATGTTTCACACTATCGAAGTGTTAATGCGACACTTCCCCCGGATCTGCTAAGGAGCAGCCCACGGAGGTTCTTTGTTCGGCGGGGCTTAGGCCCCAATCAAGTGTTCTAGCAGAAGGGAGTATGACACTGTTGTTTTTACGTGGTTCGGGCCGTAAGGAGCATAACACCCTACTCCACGGTGGGTGGTATTGTTACTATGTGTGTATGCGTGTGTGTGTGATGTTCGGTCCTTTGTAACGGTGGCGGCCCGGGCCATTAATAGACAAGGCCAGATGCCTTACAAGTGGGATCCCAGGGCCCGACAGGTGGTCACGGGGTGATCTTATCCTAAAGATCTAAGGCTTCTCGCATAAGCTTGCTCTGACCCTGGACTTGAAGACTCACCGTCTTGCCACTTGAGTCGTTAGTAGCCCATGCGCCGTTGCTGACATTGGCAGGGGATGTCCTGTCCAATTGTCTCTGTCGCCATGAGGTACCCACTTGGTGGAGTGGGATAGGCATGTGGTGTCTTCACTATCATGCGATTGGTCGTAGCGGTACCTGACATTAGACGTGCGTCGCGCCATGCGTCTGGGGAAGCCGCGTATCTTTAATCCTTGACAGGAACAAGGCGCATCGCCCTCTTAACTCCTGTGTCCCTCCGTCCAGGGCAAGTGGCTGGACTATGTGGCGGCTCGGGAGCTCACCTCTGCGGAGGAGGTCAGGTCCCGCCTTGCGAACCACGTGGCAGCTCGGGAGATCACCTCTACGGAGGAGGTCAGGTCTCGTCCTGCAGTCCACGTGGCAGCTCGGGAGCCCACCTCCCCAGAGGAGGTTAGGTCCCGCCTTGCGGGACATGTGGCAGCGCTGGAGCCTGCCTATATGGAAGCTGGCCCGCCTGATGCCTCGGGCCATGTGGCAGCTCCAGAGTCCTGTCTCGTGAGGGAGAGGGATCCTTCCTAGCTAGACGCGCGGCTGCTTTGGAGCTCGTCTTCAAGGGGGAGCTGATCTCTTCCCCAGGGTCTCTTGCAGGTACACTGGACCCCGTATCTGAGGTCGATGGGTCCGGATCTTCTGAACACATTGCACTCTCAAACCTTGCCTCTGCAGAAGGCGAGGTACCTAGGTGGCTCTAGCTTGGGCGCGAGGGTACCCGGTATGCCGCGTAGCGATAGTGACCCCTGGGTCCACGTTGGGGGGAGGCGAGGAGCCCGAGGGTTGAGCCCTATCCTGCATTCCCGTGCGGCCTTTTAAGTTTGTCTTGATCAGCCGAAGCGGTGTGCACCTCTGCTGTTGTGACCACGCGTTTCTCTCTGGTTGAGGGGTCGTGGTGACGGGATCTTTGCTTACTGCGACATTATTGCGATGATTGCCAAATGTGCCTGCTGCACTTCTGCTGCTTTCACTTCCATCTTTATGGAACCGCCGGGTTGCCTTCTCAGGCGGAGAACTACCCGGGCCAGTTTTTCTGACAGGGGACCTGGGCCTGCTTGTCATGGACGCTGTGGCACAAGCTGTTGATAAGGAGCCCGCTCAAATTTGCATGGTGCACACAAAAACCACTAGGGTGCTTTAAAGGGGTACTTTTGTGGGCAATGGAGGTTCCTTCCTTCCGCATGCCCCAAGAATTTGAGCCTTCGACTTCCTCCTTGAGCGTCTACTCACCCTTGAGTTCTCGACCCCTGCTCTAACAGACTCAGCCCTGCCTCCTTCCCGGATGGAGGACGTCTCACCCGTGAGGCGGCTTTTGGCTGGGAGGACGAGGAGCGACGGGATCTGATCTGTCCCGGCTCCTTGCCACTAGAGTAGGTGGAGAAGAGGTCTTCTTCTTCCAGGTGTACGCATACTCCACGTTCGTCCCTCCTGTTTTCTCCTTCCTGGTGACACTCCTGGAAGTCCTTGGGCTCCAGCTTCAACACCTGCTGCTAAACTCTCTAGTGGTGGCGGCGGTGTTCTCGCATTTTTGCGAGATGTTTGTCGGGGTGTACCCGAGCGTGCCGATGTTCTGGCAGTTCTTAGTGCTCAGGCAGACCGGGAAGAAGAACAAGGAATAATTCCTTGGCACCTACTACTTCTAGCGTCAGGCGCACAACCCCTCCAAGTACATTACTCCGCCCTCCTG
Source organism: Tuctoria greenei (assembly GCA_036927565.1). Taxonomy (NCBI): domain Eukaryota; kingdom Viridiplantae; phylum Streptophyta; class Magnoliopsida; order Poales; family Poaceae; genus Tuctoria; species Tuctoria greenei. The sequence goes on along the minus strand of JAYESD010000005.1, from coordinate 74,804,357 downwards.
TGCAAAGTGGCCTGGCTAGAGGAGCGACTGGGTGATTGTACGCACCGACGCCCACGATCGCATGGTCCTACATACCGGATGGTCGGCAGTTAGGAAGGCGGCCTAGGAAGAACGCCTGGAGCTGGAGGCGACGTACACTCCGGTGTTGGAGAGGATCCGATTCCTGGCAGACCATGGCCTGTCAGAGCTGGCGGTGACGGCAGACTTCGTTCATCATCGTCTGGCCCCCCTTCAGCACCGTTGTCATGCTGCATGGCTCTACTTCGGGCTCCAAGATGGCACCAGGATGCTGAGGGATCGTGATACGGAGACGACCCAGCAGGAGGTGTTTGACGTAATGTCCAAGGTGTGCGACGACCCACTGTCGCTAGACGCCTTCAACCTACCGGTCTTGCCCACCACTTTGCACGGATCAGGACCTTCAGACGAAGGTCCTGAAGGAGATGCCCAACCTGAATGCGATCGGTCTTGCACTGCTGCAGGTTTGTGATGAGAGCCGGGGCTTGGCCATCATCGACTCTCCGCAGGATTCTGCACCTTCTTCATACTCTGAAGCTGCAAGGGAAGACGAGGAGGCACCTTCTGTCGGGGGGAAAGGCAAGGCGCCGGTCCTTGACACAGGTAAGGGGAAGGCACCGATCCCCGACTTAGGCAAGGGGAAGGCCCCGGTGGTTGGGGTCATGAGGGAGAAACACCCTCGGTCGCCACCGAGGGCACCGCCGCAGGTGGCCTTCGCTCCTCTTCAACCTTGGGTGTCGGCGGTTCTTCGGGGGGAGGCTCAATATGTCGAGTGGTGGCTCCGTCGACGTTAGTGGTCGGCACATCATCCAACATTCCCGTCGTCAGCGCTGTCCTAGGTACCACAGGAGGCTCCAGAGCGTCATGCCTACGGAGCCTCATGCAAAAAGGCCTCGGGCCGACGTCGTTGGCATCTTGGGAGGAGGCTCCGGGAGTGACTTCTTTGGAGTTGGTGGAGACACGCTGGTGCAGGGTGGCGACGCTGCTGGTGGTTTCAGTGGAGGTCCGGCCGGGGCGACCTCGCCTGCCATGCTGTCGTCAGGACCTGCAACTTCTGGGCCGCCAAAGGTGGAGGGCCGCTGGAGCTTTCGGGGATGTCGGTAAGGCATTCTTACCAATGCTTGCTTCATTATTTTGTCTGCCTTTGTTGACTGGTTAAGCCTTGATCTTGATTTGCAGGGCTACGTTCAGCTGCTGTGATGCCCTTACTGCCGGGGGTAGTGCCTCGAAGCGCTTCGAAGGTGGCCGAAGGGGCTATGGCTACGTCGGCGGGGCAGCCTGCCAGGCTTGTTGAGGGAGCGCTGCTCCGGCGTCTATGCCCAGCGCGGGTAGTGAAGCATATCCTACTATGTCTCCAGCTGTCGCGTCGGAGGCATCTTCGGCAGTCGCGTCAGAGGCAATTTCGGCCGTCGTGCCAGAGGCAATGTCAAAGTCAACTCACGGGGCTGAAGGCCTGGCTTCCACTGCTGCTGATCCAGTGGGCGACTCCTTGAGCGATGATGGCGCTGCTACTTCGGGTGGCACTGCAACTCCTGCTCAGTCTTCGGGGGCAAGATCCCCTGTACTGGTGGCCTCGCCTTAACCGCTATGGGAGGAAGAGGTCCCCGAGATGATCGCCAGGCGACCTTCCCTAACTTCGGCGCAGCCCGAGCGCCTCTCTGACATCATAGACTTGATGCAGTGCAGCATCCTTCAGGTGCAATCCAACCTCCGCCGGGCGCAGGGGGCTCTCGCCGCAGAGTGGGAGAAGCTGCTTGTCAAGGGCGAGCGCCTCCGAGGCTAGAAGGACCTTATGAGGTCCAGGATCGCTGAGGCGAAGTACCAGAAGGAGAGCAAGGAGCTGGAGCTTAGGCACTGCTTGGTGAAGGCCACAAACGCCCTGTCCCAGAAGATTCAGGCTGACACCAAGGTAGCCAACGACATGGTTGACGCCCGCCTGTGCGGCCTTGAAGAAGGTTGAGAGGCCCTGAGTCGCCATGAAATCACTATTGCCGAGAGGGGGGCTGTTGTCGCCGAACAAGAGGTGGCGGCTCAGGCGATGATGGCCCGGGCTGAGGCTGATCGGGAGAGGCTGCAGTCCTGCCTCGAAGACCTTGAGCTCTGGGAGAGCGACTTGGCACGGGATCGGGCACGACACTTAGCTGAACATCAGGAAATCCTCCTGCATGATCTCGACATCGAAGCCCAGGAGCACACAGCAGAGTGCCGCGCTCGGGAGCTCGATCTGTGGGAACGTCAGCTGGCTCAGCGTCTGGAAGCTGAGGGTAGGGCGGTGCCGGAGACAGTGGCATCCCATGTCTTGGAGTGCTGAGGGTAGGCCCCGTCGAGGAGTGTGAGGCGATAGCAGTGGTGGAGGTTAAGGATGTTGCCAAACATGTCATAGAGCAATTCAGCCGGGACTGAGGCTAGTAGCTCGTCTTTGTATTCGGGGCTTCCCCCTTGTAAAAATTTCTTGATGAATTTGAATTTGTGTCTGGCTTTTTGGCTTGTCTTTGTGATTCTCAACTGTTGCTCTGAGTCCTTAGTTGCGTAAGGGTTTGCAAAACCTTTGTCGATCCCCTTAGCTTTTGAGGACCAACGGTTGTACAATTGATATGGCCGAGGTGTTGTCTATTGACTTCCTGCCTATGGAACCCCCTTAGAGGCCCCTTGGTAGATGTGGTTAGTTGGTTGGGCACATCTACCATTTGATTGCAAGATGTCTTCGATGTGCCCCCAGCGGAGCAGGGGAGTTGGAGTGTCGGAGCTCCACCAGATGCTGGAGCTGGATGCTCTAGCGTTGCCCACCACCGTCGTGGAGACGTTGGCGGTAGGCCCCCTGGGAGGCGCCGGAGCTGGATGCTCTGGCGTCGTCCACCATCGCCGTAAAGGTGTCGACAGCAGGCCCCTGGGAGGTGTCGGAGCTGGATGCTCCGGCATCGTCCACCATCTTTGTAGAGTCATCGACGGCAGGCCCCAGGTTTACAGGCTATCACAAGAGAACCTTGTTAGTAACAAAAGCGAGGCAAGAGAGTTTACTCATTTGTCCGCGCTTGTTTTTGTTGTTGACGCGCTGGGACATCGACAGTAGACCCCTAGCAAGGTGTCAGAGCTGGATGCTGCGACGTCGTTCGCCATCTTCGTAGATACTTTGACAGCAGGCCCCTTGGGAGGTGCCAGAGCTGGATGCTCTGGCGTCCCCCACCATCGTCGTGAAGACGTCAACCACAAACCCTTTGGGAGGTGCCAGAGCTGGATGCTCCAGTGTCGTCCACCATCGTCGTGAAGACGTCGACAATAGGCCTAGGTGCCGAAGCTAGATGCTCCGGCATCGCCCACCATCGTCGTGAAGACATTGATGGCAGGCCGCTTGGGGGGTGCCGGAGCTGGATGCTCTGGTGTCGCCCACCACCGTCATGAAGACGTTGACGGCAGGCCTCTTCGGAGGTGCTGGAACTAGATGCTCCGGCATTGCCCACCATCATTGTGAAGACGTCGACGGCAGGCCCCTTGGGAGGTGCCAGAGTTGGATGCTCTGGCGTCGTCCACCATCATCATGGAGACATCGACGGCAGGCCCTTGGTTTATAGGTTATCACAAGAGAAACCTGTTAGCAACAAAAGTGAGGCAGGAAAGTTTACTCATTTGTCCGCGCTTGTTGTTGTCTTTGACGCGTTGGGATGTCGACGACAGGCCCCTTGCAAGGTGCAGGAGCTGGATGCTCCGACATCGTCTGCCATCATCGTGGAGACGTTGACGGCAGGCCCCTGGTTTACAGGTTATCACAAGAGAACCCTGTTAGCAACAAAAGCGAGGCTGGAGAGTTTACTCATTTGTTCGCGCTTGTTGCTATCGTTGACGCGCTGGGACGTCGACGGCAGGCCCCTTGTGATGTGCCGGAGCTGGATGCTCCAACGTCGTTCGTCATTTTCGTAGCTACGTCGACGACACGCCCCTTGGGAGGTGCCAGAGCTAGATGCTCCAGCGTCGTCCGCCATCTTTGAGAAGATGTCGACGGCAGACACCTTGGGAGGTGCTGGAGCTGGATACTCTGGCGTCGCCCACCATCGTCGTGAAGACGTCGATGGTAGGCCCTTGGTTTACAGGTTATCACAAGAGAACCTTGTTAGCAACAAAAGCGAGGCAGAAGAGTTTACTCATTTCTCGGCGCTTGTTGTTGTCGTTGACGCGCTGGGACGTTGACGACAGGCCCCTTGCGAGGTACCGGAGGTGGGTGTCCTGCACATATGATAGAAAAAAGGGTGTACTAGTTTGCTCGTTGGTTTACCTGTTCCTCTCCCTTAGCTTTGTCATGCGTAACTGTCCTGGACTAACGCACGAGGCTTGGGTAATTTGATGCGTTGGTGCTCCGGGGTTCAGCTCCCACCGTCCTCAGGGTGTGAGCTTTTTGGTTCCAGTACTTGGCTGTAGCATTGGGAGGCAGGGTGTGCATGCTTAGGGTACGAGACCAGGCTAAGCAGTTTACACCCACTGGACCTCCTGCTCGGCATTGGCCTTTCTTGGGAAGCCTGCTGGCGCCACAGGACCCTAATGATGAGAGCAGCCGGAAGAACCCCTCATACACTGCAGGTACCTCAAGCGAAACTGCCTGCATTAGGACTGCATGACTCCTGCATGGGTGAGTTACAAGGCATACAACCATGCATATAAAGGTAATATGCGATAAACGAGTCTAGTATGGCATGTTCAAAAATTAATGCGTAATTAAATGAACAATGTTTTTTAAGAAATCATTAAGTAAAACAGTGATTCTTTTTTATCAGAGTCCATAGGGGGAGACAGGCTTTTCCAAAAGAGGGCAACGGCTTGCTTCCGGATGATGAGGGAGGCAGGGTGTACAGGCTTAGGGTTCGAAACCAAGCTAAGCTGACTGCACACTCTGGACCTGACCCTCCCGATGCTCGGTTGTCCTTAGTGCTGCTCCTAGGTCCTATGAAAACCTTTACACTGTCCTACTAAACTTAATATTTACAATAGGGGTGCCCAAAGCTCCAAAGGCAGCTGTGATAGTTGTGGTGCAACCTTGTTGTCGACAGCTACTAGAGGGGTGATGAGCGAGCGTCCCTACTTCATGTCGGTGCCGCCCGCCTTGCGGGTGGTCTGAGCAGTGCTGGGACTGAGCTTGCCAGCTTTGACGGGGGTGTTGGTGCTGCCGGAGGGCTGTAGTCGGGGCGCAGCGGGTGCTCCGTGCTTACGTGAGCTCGGCGGAGGCTGACTTGATCCAACGTCGCCCGGGATGGGTGTTGGGTCTGCTGAGAGGGCTTGGAGCTGCTCCAAGGCTAACACCGCAGCGGTGCAGTCTCCGCGGTTCATGAGGACGCCGGAGGGGATTGGCATCTTGAGGACGAGGTAGCTGTAGTGGGCTACGACCATGAATCGGTACAGGGCCAGCCTGCCGATGATGGCGTTGAAGGGGAGGCTGAAATCGGCGACGTCGAAGAGGATGCTCTCCGTCATGTAGTTGTGGGGTGTCCCGAAGCTCACTTGGAGATGGATGTTGCCGTATGGGACGATGCTCTCTGGTCCCACACCCGAAAATGGGCTTAAGGGGGTGAGCTTGGACACCGAGATCTGCTGCTGCTCGAAGGCTGCGCGGGTGAGAAGGTTGAGACCGGCCCCATCATCTATCAAGATGTAGTGGAGCTTGACGTTGTCAATGGTGGGGGCGACCAGAAGACATAGAACCCTTGCTTTGTCCATGGTTTTTGGGCAGTCAGAGGCGTCGAAGCTGATCGACGTCTCTTTCCATTGGTGGTGCCGCGTTGGAGTGGGTGCATGTCCTATTGAAGCCACTACACGACAGAGGGTCTTGACTGCGTTTCTGGACGTTGGATTCCAAGATCCTCCGAAGATGACTTCGAGTGTCTTGCAACGCTTGTGGTCGCTATTGGCGTTGGAGTCCTCATCTTGGTGGACCACTTTGACGGTCAGCTCTTGCTTCTGGTACTCCATCTCTTCATCGGTGTCGACTTTGGGGTTGACCTTCTGCTTGCCATCCTACTGGCGGAAGGGGGCACCGTCTGGGCGCTGCTGCGCCTGCTCTTGGTAGCATTTGGCGCATCTCTTGATCTCCTGGCACTCGCTCGTGGTGTGGTCGCGAGTCTTGTGCACTGGGCAGGGCTCGGCGCCGTCGTCAGTAGCAAATGGCTAACGTGGGCGCTTGTCGGAGGGGGTTTTCCCCACCGATTTCTGCTGCTATAGCAACGGGAGATCCGTGCAACGGCTTGTTCTTGTTGCCACCCCGGTTCTTCTTCTTGCTGCTACCCGAGGTAACGGCACTGTCGCCGGCCTGGCCGACTCCACCTGTTCCAGGGGAGGTCTTGGTGTGCCAGTCATGGCCCTTAGCCGCGTGGGCACACCGATCAGCGATGGAGAAGAGCTTGGAGACTCTTGCACGTTGTGCGTGGCTAGCTTCTCGAGCATCTTCCGGTCACGCACTCCCTGTCGGAATGCTACTATGATGGAAGCATTCAAAATGTTGGGGATGGAGTTGTGTACCTACGAGAAGCGCTGGATGAATGACCTCAGCGTCTCCATGGGTTGCTGATGCACGGCATGGACATCGAGCTCGGTGCTGGGCCGCGTGTAGGAGCTGCTGAAGTTCGCCGTGAACTGTCGGCAAAGCTCATCCCAAGAGGTTATGGACCCCTCGAGTAGGTTCATCAGCCATGACCGGGCTGAGTCGACCAGGGCGACGGGGAAGCAGTTCAACAGGACTATCTCATCTATTCCTACAGCTAGGAGCATCGTGGTGTAGATCTGCAGGAACTCTACAGGGTTGACACTCCCATCGAACCTTTCCGGCAGGTGTGGTCAGAACTTACGTGGCCATGTTGTGAGTCGGAGGTATGGTGCCAAGGCCTTGCACCCTCCGACGGGCTTCATCGGAGAGGCGTAGGGGACAACATACGCCAGGGGGGTTTGCTGCGCCACGTGTGGCTGCTACAGGACCTATTGTTGTGGCAAATACTGCTGCGGTACCTGGTGTACCGAGCAGTGCAGGGGTGCAGTCGACCCAACGTAGTCCTGGTCTGATGGTGGCGGTGGGGGGTTTACCTCAGGTGCACCTCGGACGGAGGACTCCTTCTGCTCAGGCCCTCGAGGCCCGTACTCGGAGTCGAGGTTGTGCCGTCTCTCCTGCTGTCATTCTATGATTACGCGGTCATCTAACTAAGCTTGACGAAGGTCAAGCTCAACCCTCAGGTCCTCCGTAGGGATCTTGCCAGCACTGGTAGGCCTGGTAGATCTGGAGTCGACGGTGCGATGGTCGATGGACAGCGTGCGCAATAGCGACACGTGACGTCTCCCTCTATTGGGAGAGTTGATGTCTTGGACCCACTACTCAACCGCTCCCTGGGAAGCGTTCAATGACGGTGGGTGGTGGAGAAGTGCCCTGGCCGCTGCCAGAGCGCTCTTTGTGCTTGCTTTCGGCAGCGCTGGGGGAGCCGACTGAGTCGGGATGTATCCCGACATGCCGTTCTGGCCAGCCGTACCTGCACGGGGGCATGACGGACCAGAGAGTGCCGCTCGAGCGACGGATCTGGTCGCCGGACGACGACCGCGGAATCCGCCTTCCATGGGCCTGATGAACACCATGATTAATGAAAGTGCTACCACTTTTTTGAGGGAAAAAGGCCCTTCCTGGCGCGCCAAATGTCGAAGTGTTAATGCAACACTTCTCCTGGATCTGCTAAGGAGCAGCCCACAAAGGTTCTTGTTCGGCAGGGCTTAGGCCTCAATCAAGTGTTCTAGTGGTAGAGAGTATGACACAGTGGTTTTTACGCTGTTCAATATGCAAGGAGCGCAAGACCCTACTCCACGGTGGGTGGTATTGCTAGTATGTGTGTAGGCGTGTGTGTGATGTTCGGTCCTTGGTAACGGTGGTTGTCCGGGCCTTTTATAGACAAGGCCAGACGCCTTACAATTGGGGTCTTGGGGCCCAACAGGTGGTCCCTTGGCGATCTTATCCTAAAGATCTAAGGCTTCTCACATAAGCTTGCTCTGACCGTGGACTTGAAGACTCGCCGTCTTGCTGCCTGAATTGTCAGTATCCCATGCGCCGTTGCTGACATTGGCGGGGGATGTCCCGTGCAATTGTCTCTGTCGCGTAAGCTACCCACTTGGCGGAGTGGGATAAGCATGCGATGTCTTCACTATGATGCGATTGGTCATAGCGGTACCTGACATTAGGCGTGTGTCGCACCATGCGTCTGGGGAAGCCGCGTATCTTCAATTCTTGGAAGGGACAAGGCACACCGCCCTCTTAACTCCCGTGTCCCTCTGTCCAGGGCAAGTGGTTGGACTATGTGATAGCTCAGGAGCTCACCTCTGCAGAGGAGGTCAGGTCCCTCCTTGCTGACCACGTGGCAGCTCGGGAGCTCACCTATGCGGAGGAGGTCAGGTCCCGTCCTGCGGTCCATGTGACAGCTCCGGAGCCCACCTCTCCGGAGGAGGTTAGGTCCCGCCTTGCGGGACATGTGGCAGCGCCAGAGCCTGCGTATACGGGAGGTGGCCCACCTAATGCCTCAAGCCATGTGGCAGCTCCAGAGTCCTGTCTCGTGGGGGAGAGGGATCCTTCCCAGCTAGACATGTGGCTACATGGGAGCTCGTCTTCGAGGGGGAGCTGAACTCTTCCCCAGGGTCTCTTGTAGGTACCCCGGACCCCGTATCTGAGGTCGATGGGTCCGGATCTTCTGAACACGTGGCACCCTCGAACCTTGCCTCTGCAGAAGGCGAGGTACCTAGGCGGCTCCAGCTTGTGCGTGAGGGTACCGAGTATGCCGGGTACCGATAGACACCATATTCTCAATCAAATCTTTGGCTTTAAGCACCGTCAATGAGAAGAAGGCACCTCCAGCAGCAGCATCAACATGGTCACGGGCAGAAGGGAGCAGCCGGTTGTAGAAATTTTGGATAATTAGCCAATCATCCATCCCATGGTGGGGACAGGCTAGGATGTATTCCTGAAGCCTTTCCCAAGCCTCGGGAATAGATTCTTTAGCATCTTGATAGAAGCTAGAAATTCTTCCACGTAGGGCATTGGTCTTGCCCAACAGGAAAAACATAGCGAGGAATGCCATAGAACACTTCTCCCAAGTATCTACAGCACTTCGGTTTGTATAGAACCACTGTTTCGCTCTCCCAAGAAGAGAGAATAGAAACAGCCTAAGACGAACATCATCGGGAGATACGTCCTTGATCTTAAAAGTGTTGCAGATCTCAAGGAACTGTTGCAGGTGAGCACTTGCATCCTCGTTAGCCTTCCCACAAAATGGGTTGGCTTGCACCATAGTGATAAGGCCAGTGTTGATTTCGAAATTTACGTCTCCCGTGTTAACAGTGGGCCCAACAGGCACATCATTAGCAGAGGGAGCCGAAAATTCACGAAGGGTCTTCTGGGCCATTAGCATTTCGGTTGTTGGTGCAATTGTGCTGGTTTGCTTTGTTGCTCGAAGCTTCTGAGGAGTAACGACACGAGGTCGATCTCTTAGAAGGGATTCGAGATCTCCAACAAAGTTTTCCGGCAAGCGGGAACCAGACATACACCACCCTGTTTTCACATAAAATGCGAAAACAAAAAAGGGTCGTCCTACCAAAACCTACCAGGGTCCTATCCTATTCACTCAATCTTGCAATACTTCGGCTGCCTTCATTGGTAACGGCACCAAAAATGCTTGTTGATGGTTCCTATGCACTACTAACAATTCATTCCTAGCGGTGGTGCTAGGATTGCTTGTTAATAGATTTTAGATTATACATGTAAATCCACAAGCACACGAAAACTATCGATGTAGCATTTCTCCTCCAAAAGTATTCACAAAGGGTGTCATTTATATACTCCCACAGGAAGGCTAGATGGAAGCAAAGCAATCATCAAGTGAAGAGGCTATGTTGATCTAAGCAAGGTTCTATCAAGGATGGATAAATGATAAATTAGAGTAGTGTGACACACACAAGAGCATTCTATCCTATGGGGATAAATGAGGTAAAGAGGGATTAGGCTAAGAGTTAGGTAGAGACTCCTACTATGCTTCTAATGTACATATACATAGCCTAAATTAGTTACTAATGATCATGTTAATTATTAATTCTCATGCTAAGTGGATTAACACATCAGGCACGGGTTTACCCCTAGCAATACTAGAACGACTCCCACCAAGAGCCTGTGGCGTAGCTGAACATGGAGGATTATAAAGGATAGATAGGGCTGTCACCACCTGCTCCCTACCTCTTCAATCCGTGGGTCTACGAGACATTCAACACTACTCCCTATCCTAGCACCATGCTAGCATATTAAGTAATTACCTTAGAAACCTAGGCACAAGCCATCCTAAGGCAATGAACTAAATCATCGTTGAACCAATGTTAATTCATAGCATAAGTGATTCATGTTAACAAAATCATGTCATAGTTAATTAGACTATAGTGGGGGTTTGTAGTGTTTTTGATGATATAATGACAATGATATAGCATAATCATAAATACTACTGCTACCACATACATAGAATCCACAATCAAACAAGAAACGCTTCATCCAAGTATATGAACAATGGAAGACTAAAGATAACATCTTTATTAAGAGCAAAGTCAGAAATACAAATAGGAATACAAGAGCCATACCTTTCCTAATTAGGAGTAGGGAAGAGACTCCTACTCATCTCCTACTTGGAATATGGACTAGAGATTGTCCTCTCTACAACTTATACTCCTCTAAACCTATGGAGAGTAGTGGATACAATGGATGAATACTCAAGTGGTGTGTGTTGAAGTCAGGGGTCCTATTTATAGCTTGGAGAAGGTCGGTTCCCGCCGCCAAAAGTGCACAAATCAGTCACCTATGACCTCTTCAAACCGGGAGGAGCCAACACGTGGCGTTTGACCGCGTTTGGCGCCAAGACCTAGTCGGCCGACTAGGGGGGTCGGCCGACCTAGTCTTGGCTCCTTTTGCATGTGCATCCTCCAGGTCTCTACTAGGTGGGTCCCATTGACTGATATTGGTGCTACACCGTTGGATGGCCTCAAATACTTCGGTTTGTGGGCCATTTGATCTATGTGGTGCCACATGTCATGCCTTATTGGCTGGAATGATATTTTATAGGATCCATCCCCTTATTTCACTTTAATTCTGCATAGAATCCCTGCATGTACTACTTTCTCCAAAGACAAGTGAAAATAGGTTAAATAGAAAGGTAATGTGTGTAAGAAATGATATTTCCTTCACATAATTGAGTTATATTGACGAGTGAAATTGGTATATAATAGCCGTCAACAGCGTCGCCCACCATCGTCGTTGAGACGTCGATGGCAGGCCCCTTGGGTGGTGCCAGAGTTGGCTGCTCCAGCGTTGCCCACCATTGTCATAGATTTGTCGATGCCAGGCTCCCTGGGAGGTGCCGGAAGTGGCTGCTCCGGCGTCGTCCACCATCGTTGTTGAGGCGTCGACGGCAGGCCCCTTGGGTGGTGTCGGAGCTCGTTGCTCCGGCAACGCCCACCATCGTTGTTGAGTCGTCGATGGCAGGCTCCCTGGGTAGTGCTGGAGCTGGCTGCTCCGATGTCGCCCACCATCATCGTTGAGACGTCGACGGCAGGCCCCCTGGGTGGTGCCGGAGCTGGTTGCTCTGATGTCACACACTATCATCGCAAAGTCGTCGACAACAGGCCCCTTGGGTTGTGCCGAAGCTAGATGCTCTGGTATCGCTCACCATCATCGTAGATTCGTCAACAGCAGGCCCCCTGGGAGGTGCTGGAGTTGGCTGCTCCGGCGTCGTCCACCATCGTCGTTGAGGTGTTGACGGTAGGCCCCTTGGGTGGTGCCAGAGCTAGCTGCTCTGGCGTCGCCCACCATACTCATTGACTCGTTGATGGCAGGCCCCCTAGGTGGTGCCAGAGCTGGCTGCTCCAGTTTCACCCACCATCATCGATAAGACGTCGACGGGAGGCCCTTTGGGTGGTGTCGGAGATGGCTGCTTTGGCGTTGCCCACCTTAATCGCAGAGTCATCGACAGCAGGCCCCTTGGGTAGTGCTGGAGCTGGCTGCTCCGCCATCGCCCACCATCATCATATATTCGTTGATTGCAGGCCCCCTGGGAGGTCCTGGAGCTGGCTGCTCCGACGTCGTCCACCATCGTCGTTGAGGCGTCGATGACGGCCCCTTGGATGGTGCCAGAGCTGGCTGCTCTGGCGTCGCCCACTATCGTCGTTGAGTCATCGACGGCAGCCCCCTGGGTGGTGCCAGAGCTGGCTGCTCCGGCATCGCCCACCATCGTCGTTGAGTCGTCGATGGTTGGCCCCCAGGGTGGTGCCAGAGCTGGCTGCTCTGGCATCGCCGACCATCATCGTTGAGTCGCCGGTGGCAGGCCCCTAGTGTCCAAGCTACCACAAGAGAACCTGTTAGCAACAAGAGAAGGGCAGGAGAGTGTACTCACTTCTCAGCGCTTGTTGCTATCGTCAACATGCTAGAACTTCGATGGCAGGCACCTTGGGTGGTGCCAAAGCTAGTTGCTCTAGCATTGCCAACCATCATCGTTGAGACATCGACGACAGGGCCCTTGGGAGGTGTCGGATCTGGTTGCTCTAGCGTCGTCCACCACCGAAGTGTAGCACTTCGACGGCAGGCCCCTTGGGTGGTGCCGGAGCTGGCTGCTCCGGCGTCACCCACCATCGTCGTAGAATCTTCGACGGCAGGACCCCTGAGTGGTGCTGGAGCTGGCTGCTACGACATCGTCCACCATCGTCGTTGAGGCATCAACGGCTTGCCCCTGGTGTACAGGCTACCACAAGAGAACCCTATTAGCAACAAGAGCAGAGCATAAGAGTGTACTCACTTATCAGCGCTTGTTGCTATCGTCAACATGCTGGGATGTCGACAGTAGGCCCCTTGGGTGGTGCCGGAGTTGGTTGCTCTAGCGTCGCCCACCATCGTTGTTGAGATGTCGACGACAGCCCCCTTGGGAGGTGCCAGAGCTAGCTGCTCCAACGTTGTCCACCACTGATGTGTAGCACTTCGATGGTAGGCCCTTTGGGCGATGCTGGAGCTGGCTGCTCTGGCGTCGCATATTATCGCCGTTGAGTCATCGATGGCAGAGCCGTGGTGTACATGCTACCACAAGAGAACCCTGTTAGCAACAAGAGCATGACAGGAGAGTGTACTCACTTATCAGCCCTTGTTGTTGTCGTCAACATGATGGAACATCGACGGCAGGCCCCTTGGGTGGTGCCGGAGCTGGTTGCTCCGGCGTCGCCCACCATCGTTGTTGAGACATCAACGGCAGGCCCCTTTGGAGGTGCTAGAGCTGGCTGCTTCGGCATCGTCCACCATCGAAGTGTAGCACTTCGGCGGCATGCACCTTGGGTGGTGTCAGGGCTGACTGCTCCGGCGTCGCCCACCATCGTCGCATAATCATCGACGGCGGACCCCTTGGATGGTGCCGAAGCTGGCTGCTCATGCGTCGCCCACCATTGTTGTTGAGGCGTCGAGGGCAGGCCTTTTGGGTGGTGCTAGAGCTAGCTGCTCCGACGACGCCCACCATCGTCGTTGAGGCGTTGACGGCAGACCCCTGGTGTACATGCTACCACAAGAGAACCCTGTTAGCAACAAGAGCAAGACAGGAGAGTGTTCCTCACTTATCAGCGCTTGTTGCTGTCGTCAACATGCTGGGATGTCGACGGCGGGTCCCTTGGGTGGTGCCGGAGCTGGCTGTCCTGCACACACGATAAAGGAGGGACTAGTTTGCTTGCCAGTTTTACCTGTTCCTCTTCCTTAGCTTTTTCATGTCTTACTGTCCTGAGATGACACACGGGACTGGGGTAATTCAATGCGTTAGTGCTTCCGGGTCCGGCTCCCGCCGTCCTAAGGGTGTGATCTTTCTAGCCCCCAGTAGTCGGCCACAACATTGAGAGGCAGGGCGTGCATGCTTAGGGTATAGGACCAGGCAAAGTAGTTCACACGTCCTGGACCTCCTGCTTGGCTTAGGCCTTTCCTAGGAGGCCATCCGGCTTCATAGAACTCCAAGGATGGGGGTAGCCGTGAGAACCCCTCACACGCTACACATACCTCAAGTAAGCCCACCTGCATTAAGATTGCACGACTACAGCAAGGGTGAGATACAGAGTGTACAACTGTGTATATGAAGGAAATATACAGTACACAAGTCCAGCATGGTTGATCATAAAATTACCGCCTAATTAAATGAACATTGTTGGGTAAACATGAAGTAAGACAATGATTCTTTTATATCGATATTCATAGGAGGAAATATACTTTTACAACAAAGGGCAACTGCGTGCTTCTGGGTGCCGAGGGAGGCAGGGTGCACAAGCTTAGTGTTCGGGACCAGGCTAAGTTGACTGCGCACTCTGGACCTAACCCTCCCGAAGCTTGGTTGTCTTAAATGCTGCTCCTAGACACTATGAACACCTTCACACCGTCCTATTAAGCTAATATATACAGGGTGCCCAAAGCTCTGAGGGTAGCTGTGACGGTTGCCGGGCAACTTGTCGTCGATAGCTACCGGTGGGGTGTTGAGCACAGTCTTTCTTAAGGTACTATTACTACTAACTAACAACATTCGTTGACTCGCTCGTGAAGGTATTTATGTTAAGCATGGTTCCAGGACCTTCCGTGACGAAGAGGGCAAGGCGTTCCTACTTTCTGCCTTGGCCCCCCGCCTTGCAGTGGTTTGAGTAGAAACGAAACTGATCTTGACATCTTTGACAGGAGTGTCGGTGTTGTCAGAATGCTGCAAACGGGATGCAGTCGGTCAGTCATGCTGGAGCGAGCTCGGCGAAGGCTGACTCGGCCCAGCACCGCCCTGGGCTGGTGCTGGATCTGTTGTGAGGGCTTGGAACTTCTCTAAGGCTAACACTGTTGCAGTGCAGTCTCCGCGGATCCTAAGGACACCAGAGGGGGTCGACATCTTTAGTACAAGGTAGCCATAGTGGGCTACGACTGTGAATCGATACAGGGCAGGCCTGCCGATGATGGTGTTGAAGGGGAGGCTGACGCCTGCGATGTCAAACACGATGCTCTCGGTCTTGTAGTTGCCGAGTGTCCCAAAGGTCACCTGGAGATTGATGTTGCCGTACAGGATGATGTTCCCTGGCCCCACCCCCGAGAACAGGCTCGAGGGGGGTTAGCTTTGACACCTGAATCTGCAGCTGGTCGAAGGCCGCACGACTGATGAGGTTGAGGCTGGCCCCGCCATCTATCAAGACGTAGTGGAGCTTGACGTTGGCAATGGTGGGGGCGAACAGGAGCGGCAGGACCTCGGCTCTCGCCATGTTCTTGGGGCAGTCGGAGGCGTAGAAGCTAATCGGTGTCTCCTTCCACTTGTGGTGCAGCACCAGAGCGGGAGCAGGGGCTATCGAAGCCGCTGCTCGGCGCAGGGTCTTGACCGGATTCCGGGATGTGGGATCTCAAGACCCCACGAATATGACGTGGAGAGTCTTGCGACGCTCGTGGTCGTCGCTGGCATCAGAGTCCTCGTCTTGGTGGAGCACCTTGACGACCCTGTTGCTGCTTGTGGTACTCCATCTCCTCGTCGTCATCGACATTGGGGTCGACCTTCTGCTTTCCATCCCGCTGGCAAAAGGGGGCGCCATCGGCATGATGTTGCGCCCGCTCTTGGTATCACTCAGTGCACCTCTTGATCTCCTGGCACTCGCTCGTGGTGTGGTCACGAGTCTTGTGCATCGAGCAGGGATCGACACCATCATCAACTGCAGGTGGCTAACATGGGCGTTTGTCGGAGCGTGGGGGTCTTCCACCACTGATTGTTGATGCTGTGGTGATGGGTGACCCAAGCAATGGCTTGTTCTTGCCGTCGCCCCGGTTCTTGTTCTTCTTTTTGCCGCTGCTCGGGGTAACGGCGCCTTCGCCGGTCTAGCCGGCTCCCCCGCAAGCTTGGGTAACTAAGACCAAGGCGTGATTTGTTTTTGCAGGCCTATTCCTCCAGTGGATCGAAATGGGTGCTAGATAGTGTATGCACCAACCACATGACCGAGAAAGAAGGATGTTTGATGAATATGAAGAAAATGAAGATCCAAGCGAAGGCATCTAGTTTGGAGACAATAGTCAAGGAAGGGTGCTCGGTACCGGTAAGATTGCAATATCGTCTCAACACACTCTTTCTCATGTTTTACATGTCGATTCCTTAGATTATAACCTACTGTCCATATCTCAATTATGTGACAAGGGTTATAATTGCTTGTTCACTAATGAGGGTATGACCGTCTCTAGAAGGAGTGATGACTCGGTTGCATTCAAGGGTGTGTTAAAGGGAAAGCTTTATCTTGTTGACATCTACAAAGATAAAGACGAACTTGACACATGCTTGATTGTAAAGACCAACATGGGTTGGTTGTGGCATAGACGGCTAGCACATGTTGGTATGAGGAATCTTCAAAAACTCCTTAAGGGCGATCACATCTGAGGTTTGAAGGATGTTGTTTTTGAGAAAGACAGGCCCTGTAGCGCGTGCCAAGCCGGGAAGCAAGTAGGAGCACTCCATCCCACGAAGAACGTCATGACAACGACAAGACCGCTCGATCTCCTTCACATGGACCTATTTGGTCCAATTGCTTACATAAGCATCGGTGGTCACAAATACAGTTCAGTAATTGTTGTTGATTTTTCGCGCTTCACGTGAGTTTTCTTTTTGCATGATAAGACAGAAACTCAAGGAACCCCGAAGAAGTTTTTCAAGCGTGCCCGAAGAACCAAACCCTCATAGAGATGGCGAGGACAATGCTCGATGAGTACAAAACTTCGGATCAGTTTTGGGCTGAAGCGATTAACACCGCTTGTCACGCCATAAACCCACTCTATCTTCATCGCCTACTCAAGAAAACTCATATGAACTACTCACCGGTAACAAGTCGAATATTTCCTATTTTCTAGTATTTGGTTCTAAATGTTATATTTTGAACAAGAAGCCTAGGACTTCAAAGTTCGCTTCGAAGTCCGATGAAGGTTTCTTGCTTGGCTATGATTCGAACTCTTACGCCTATCGTGTCTTCAACAAAGTTTTCGGACTTGTTGAAGTAGCACGTTACGTAGTGTTCGATGAAACTAACAGCTCTCGAGAAGAGCAAGTTGATCAATGTGTGCTAGATAGAGAAGAAGCTCCATGTCAAGCGTTGAGAAGAATAGCGTTGGGCGTTGTTCGACCACAAGTGCCACCTCCAAATGCGAATGAATAAGATGAACCACATGTGGACGTAAATGATCAAGGGGGAGCATCTACTCAAGATCCACCTCATGAAGATCAAGGTGATCAACAAATCAATGAGGGCAACCATCTAGGGGGAGAAGAAGATGATCATGAAGATCCGAGACCACAAATGCCACATCCAAGAGTACATCAATGCATCCAAAGAGATAACCCCGTCGACAATATAACCAGTGACATCCAAAAGGGAGTAACAACTAGATCTCGTATAGCTATTTTTTGTGAACATTACTCTTTTGTATCCGCTTTGGAACCACATAGGATTGAGGATTCATTGAAAGATCCGGATTGGGTGGTGGCGATGCAAGAAGAACTGAACAACTTCAAACAAAATGAGGTGTGGGAGCTTGTCAAAAGACCCAAGTTCAACGTCATCGACACTAAATGGGTCTTTCGCAACAAGCAAGACGAACACAGGGTGGTGACAAGGAACAAGGCGCGACTTGTGGCCAAAGGGTATTCACAAGTCAAAGATAGATTCGAGATGTCTATGATGGGAGAATTGAAATATTTTTTGGGATTCCCAGTGAGGCAACAAAAGCAAGGGACGTTCATAAGCCAAACCAAGTATACTCAAGACATACTCAAGAAGTTTAGAATGGACAAGGTGAAGCTTATAAAGACTGCCATGGCAATAAATGGACACTTGGATCTCAATGAAGACGGACCAAACGTGGATCAAAAGGTATATCGCTCCATGATTGGATCCCTACTTTACTTATATGCATCTAGGCCTGATATTATGTTGAGTGTATGTTTGTGTGCAAGATTTCAAGTCAATCCTAAGGAGTGTCATTTGACAGCCGTAAAAAGAATCTTGCGATATTTAGTTCATACACCCAACCTAGGCCTTTGGTATCCTAAAGGTTCCAAGTTCAATCTCATTGGATACTCCGATGCAGATTATGCCGGGTGCAAAGTAGATAGAAAAAGTATCTCCAGTACATGCCAATTCCTAAGTAGATCCCTAGTTTCTTGGTCATCCAAGAAACAAAACTCTATTGCCTTATCCACGACCGAAGCGGAGTATGTTGCAGCCGGGAGTTGTTGTGCACAACTCCTTTGGATGCGACAAACTCTAAGAGATTACGGTTACAATATGAGTTGTATTCCACTCCTTTGTGATAATGAGAGTGCTATTAAAATTACCCATAAACCCATTGAGAACTCTAGGACCAAACACATAGACATCCGGCATCACTTTTGAGAGAACACTCAATGAAAGGAGACATAGCCATTTCCCATGTCAACACCGAAAAACAACTAGTTGATATATTTACCAAGCAACTCGATGAAAAAAGTTTTTGCGAGCTCCGAAATGAACTAAATATCCTTGATGCTCGGAACGTGGCTTGAAAACTTGCATACCTGTATGGCTTCTTCAAAATCCATTGATTATGTTGTGAAAATCATCTCTCTCCATTTTCTCCAAAAAACTATGTTAATTATTTGATCTTGGTGAATTATTGTCATAGCTTGATTGTTGGATGTTTACTGATCATATTCGTCAAGATTATTTGTGTGTTTTGCCCCCTATTTTATTTGTAAGCACCTTCGAATATATACGAATGGGCTAAATGCTTCTGTTCTGGTGACCACAGACTAGTCTGTGGTTACCCGAACTAGTCCGCACACTGCAGACTAGTCCGCAGAGATCTAGTAGTCTGGACTAGTCCAGTTGACCACGGACTAGTCCGATTTTTCGATTCCATAACTCTAGGGCCTCCAAACCCTAATCTCCTTCACACTCACAACGTTCCTCACATTCTCTCTCCTCACTCGAGCGCCCCCAAGGTGATTTGGTGATTTCTCCAACAGATCTCTTCAACTCTTCGTGGAAAACGATCTTCATCGCAAGGGGATCGAGGTCCACAGACTAGTCCGCAACAACAACACCTCCTCAGGCTAACGACAATGAAGACAATGAAAGGACGGACAATGAGGAGTGAGTCGGCGTCGACCTCTAGATCCCTCCTCTCCTTATTTTTGGTGCCTTGATGCCAAAGGGGGGGGGGATTGAGGGGGAGCCATTAGGTTGTAGCCGTAGATGAGAGATGAGAGCTCCTTTTGTATCTTTTGATCTCTGTTATGCTTTTGGTGGTGTAAGACTATTTTTAGTGTTGTAAGACTCTTATTATGCTTCTAAGTTATGTTTATGAAGTCTGTGATGATAATTTGATATAATCTATGCTTATGCTTTGAAATTGACATATATGCTTGATGTTGATATGATTATGTCAATTATCTCATTCTCATCACGAATATTGCTTACACACATTTAGTTTTGAACGCCACCATAAAAAGTGTGCATATGTCTTATGTTTTCATTGCTTAATTTGTTCCAACCTCATATGTGCACACTTTATGAAAATCTGGACTTTTAATTATATTTGTGAAATCTCAATTGGTTGTCATCAATCACCAAAAAGGGGGAGATTGAAAGTGCATCTAGGCATTCCTTGTGGGTTTTGGTTGATTTATGACAAATAAATGAGATCCTACCTAAATTGTTGAGATGAGCGCAAGTTTTAATGAAATTATAAAGAAAGCGCAAAAAGAAAGGAGAGTGGGAATCAAGTTGAAAAGAGCTCAAGAGATGAATAAAATACTCTTTGTGTATGGAGTGTGTTGGAGAAACACACCCCAAGAGCTCAAGCAAAAGAAAACACTCTCACTGCAAAAATTTACATAGGTCCGGACTAGTCTGATATACCCCGGACTAGTCCGATAATCTCTATGTCCAAGAACGGACAAGTCCTCCCAGTGCGGACTTGTCCGCAACAGACTAGTCCGATAAAGTCCGGACTAGTCTGGTAATACCTCTGATCAACATCAGACAAGTCTGATATTCCACGGACTAGTCCGAAATCCTCACTGACCAACTTCGGACAAGTTCCCCAATTTCGGACTTGTCCTTAGCCCCTCAAAATTTCACAACACTAGACTAGTCCGATATTATCCGGACTAGTCCGATAACCTCTCTGACTAAAATCGGATAAGTCCTCCAAGTGCGGACTTGTCCTCAATTCACTAAGGGATTCACCACACCGGACTAGTCTGAATATCTCCAGTGTCCAGATCGGATTAGTCCGCATGTTTTCGGACAAGTCCGATATTCCTGAA
Organism: Tuctoria greenei; assembly: GCA_036927565.1. Lineage (NCBI taxonomy): Eukaryota > Viridiplantae > Streptophyta > Magnoliopsida > Poales > Poaceae > Tuctoria > Tuctoria greenei. The sequence goes on along the minus strand of JAYESD010000005.1, from coordinate 74,783,988 downwards.
CACTTAGGATTTTCCACACGCCGCACACCGGACTAGTCCGGAGTCCACCACGGACTAGTCCAAACTTTATAAACCCTAACGGTAACCTTTGGAAACCCTAGTATAAAAAGATGTGTACGGCCCCTAATCAATAACTCTCGACCCCCTGTGCCGTCACACCTTCCAAGAGCCCAGAAAACACGTCTCTCCACACAATCCAACATAAGAAAGATCAAATCCTTGAGGATTAACCATAGATCAAAGGAGAGACACGTTCTTCATGTCTTGAGATCTTGGGTTTGAATCTCTCACACACTCTCGTTGTTTTATTGCATATCTTTCGAGTGTGTTTGGTGGTGTTTCGAATTGTAAATATTGGGGAGCCCTCAACTTATGAGAAGGCCCCTTGAACACGGTTATTTACCCCCTTTGTGATTAGTGGAAGAGAATCGGCCTCCGTGGTGATTCGACGAGGGTAGGGTTGGTGAAGACCTGGTCCTCCGTGGACTCCTCAACGTGTATGTAGATTTCCTCTGTGGAATCAAACCACGGGATAAAATCATTGTGTCTCTACTTTTGTTCTTACTATTCATTGCAATCTAGGGTTTGCTCAATCTTGTTCAACTTACGTTAAAACTTTGAAACCAAAGTTAACTTGTGCCATATCTAGTTTCATTGAAGCAATACACTCGAGTTACAACTCAATTTTTGCTGCATAGAGTACTTGGATCAAAATCATCGATCAAACTTAATCGATCTAGTCCGCACACACTGGACTAGTCCGCACCCTACCGGACTAGTCCGATTTCTCTGTGTTTGATCAGGTTGCTAAGTGTTTCAGGTTCCGACAAAAGTTCAAAAAGCCTATTCACCGCCCCCCTCTAGGCTACATTGAAGCAGCATTTTCATATGTTCCCAGAACCATGAAGAGGTTTAGAGACTCATATTAACTCTCGTGCCAAGCCACGTGGGACAATCACCGTGCTACCTCTCGTATGGGGGAACTTACTGCAATTGATCCGCTTGCAGTGGCATACCTTATCTCTTACCTGACATCAGAGCATCGTTACGTAATATAATAGCAAATATGTTAGCTTGCCACATGACACTACAGGAAACGGGCAAACGGCCGTTGGTTCTAAAAAAGACCGTCGGGGCCGTCGCATTTATTTAATTACAAGTGTCGGTTTTTAAGTCCCGATGGTTATAAACTTATGAGCGTCGGCTGGCCGACAGCTCTTTAATTAAATTTGTAGGCCTGAGCTGGAAAACCGAAGGACATAACATTATAGCCTTCTGCTAGGCGTAAAAAACTGATGGCTATAATAGTGCTGTCAGTATTCCCGGAGACACCGACAATTTTATAGTGGGCCCGGATGTAGGTCGTGACGGGTGCCGCCGTTTGACAGTTATGGCCGTTGGGACACGAGGAGGCACTAACGATTTTACGTTAGAGGCATCGGGGGAAGCCAACCAACAGCTATAAGTGGGCCCAGTTCACACGAAAAGGTAAACCCTAACTCCCGCCTGCGCCCGCGCGCTCCTCACTCCCGCCCCCGCTCGCGCCCGCGCTCCACACATCCACCACCCTCTCTGCACGTGAGCTGCCGCCTCCGCCCCGCGCCGTCCCCCACCGGCACCGCTCGCCCGCCCGCGCCCGTCCCTCCGGTGCCTGCGCTTCCTCCGCCGCCTTTTGTCACGCGCCACCGCCCTCCGCCACGCGCCGCCGCCCTCCGCCATGCACTGCCGCCCTCTGCCCTTCGGCGCCTGCCCTCCTGCCCCTCCAGTGCCCTCTCCCCGTGCACCGCCGCCCTCTGCAATCAGGGTATAATATAAGCTATATTAGTTGCATTTCAATTTATTAGTTTAATTTTTAATGTATATTTCTAGCTATTAGTTGCATTTCTAGGTATTAATTAGTTGAATTTCTAATGTATGCATGTTTCTAGATATTAGTTGCATTTCTCTCTATTAATTAAAATGTATGTTTGAAATGTATTTTAACATACATATGAGCTATTAGTTGCAAACCGAAAAGTTGAGCTAAAATGAATTTCTAAGTATGTTTGTTGGAAAAGTAACATATATAAATTTAATTAGCGATTAGGATGATGCCGTAATGTTCACCAGGTAATGTAGAGTGAGTCTCCGTGTTGTCATCCATAAAAGAACGATACATCTTATATATAGTTATATGGTTTGTGTGTATTATCTATTAGATTTTTTTACATTTTCTGCTTTGAAGGTATAAGCTAAAATGAGTGACGATCATAAAGCGAGGTATGATGGTTGGAGTTCAAGTGGTGCGCACACTATGGAATGGGCTCGTATCGCGGATGTTTTCATCAACCAAGCCTTTTGCTAGTGGTGCTCATCTTGCGAAGTGTCCATGTAGCAAGTGTCGGAATCGTCGACATATATATAAAGATGAAATTGAGTTGCACCTTTGCAAGCACGGTTTTTTGCCTGACTACCTAGTATGGCACGAGCATAGGGAGATGGTTCATGACAATTAGTCGGATAGAAACGAGGATGATGATCGGATGGATGAGATGTTTGCGGACATTGGTAGAGAGTACGAAGAGGGGTCAATGCCGAAGGAGGTGAAGGTGTTTTATGACCTTCTTGCCGCCTCAGGTGAAAAAGTGCATGAGAGCACAAATGTGACCATTCTGCAGGTGGTGACACGACTTATGGCATTGAAGTACAAGTTCAATTTCGCAACAATTGTTATAATGGTATCTTGAAGCTAATTAGTGATTTCCTTCCATCTGGGCATAAGATGCTGGAAGACATATACTACTCTAAAAATATTTTGAGCGATCTGGGCATGAACTATAAGAAGATTGATGCATGCGATAATAATTGCATGTTGTTTTGGAAGGAACACATGAACGATACCCATTGTATGCATTGCAATGCATCTAGATATGTCAAGGTTTTGAACGATGATGGAGAGGACGACAAAAGTATCGATAAAACAGCTTTGGTACATGCCTGTTACAACAAGGCTAAAACAGTTGTTCCTGTCTCAAGAAACTGCGAAACATATGAGGTGGCATTCTGAAGGGATACGTGAGAGCAATGACAAAGGTATTATGACACATCCTTCTGATGGTGCGGCATGGAAAGCTCTAGACCATTTTGATCCAGAGTTTGCAAGAGATCCCAGAAATGTTCGTCTTTGATTGTCAACAGATGGTTTCACTCCTTTCAGCAACAGTAGCAGCCCATACTCTTGTTGGCCTGTATTTATCATGCCATACAATCTTCCTCCCAACATGTGCATGAAAGAAGGATACATATTTCTCATGGCTATCATTCCTGGCCCTAAACATCCTGGGAAGGAAATCAATGTGTTTATGCAGCCGTTGATTGAAGAACTCAAAGAGTTAGGGCATAGTGTAAAGGCATATGGCAATCATCTGAAATGTGAATTTACTTTATGCGTTGTGTATCTATGGTTGATCCATGATTTGTTGGCAAATGACATTTGGCCTGGTTGGTGTGTTCACGGACAATTTTGTTGTCCCATATGTATGGCTAACACTGATGCTACCAGGTTAAAGTACGGGAAAAAAGTCAGCTTCTTTGATTGTCATCGATGATTCCTTCCTTCAAACCATCCTTTCTGAGTGATACATAATCATTTCATAAAGGCAAAATGGTTAGAAAAGGTTTGTCTCGTCGATTGACAAGCAAACAAAAAATGGATGGCATGCAAAGTTGAAAGAGACCGCTAAAGGTGGTTTCGAAGGGTATGGTACAGAACACAACTGGACTCATATTTCTTTTCTTTGGGATCTACCATATGCAAAGGTGTTGCTTTTACCGCACAACATATATTTGATGCACCGAGAGCGTAATGTGGCTGAAAGCATCATAAGCATGTGTTTTGATTTCACCAGTCAAACCAAAGACAATACGAATGCAAGGAAAGACTTAGCTGATCTTGGTCATCGTCCTGGGCTTGAGATTATAACTAATACAAGTGGAAATGATAGTAGGCCACGAGCTCCTTACCGTGTCAAGCCAGAAGAAAGGAGGCAAATACTTACTTGGTTGAAAACATTGAAGTTTCTAGACCGCTATGCAGCTAACATAAAACGATGTGTTAACCTTAGTACCGGTAAACTAAATAGACTGAAGAGTCATGATTACCATACTATGATGGAGAGACTTGTGCACGTACTGTTCTGTGGCTACTTCAAACCTGATTTGTGGAAGATATTTGCTGAACTTAGCTACTTATATAAGCACATATGCGCTAAGGAAGTGTCAAAGAAGATGATACGACAGTGGGAGAAAGAAATTGTTGTGCTTGTTTGTAAGATGGAAAAAGTCTTTCCACCTGGTTTTATGAATGTTATGCAACATTTGCTGGTGCATTTACCTTATGAAGCATTAGTAGCGGGTCCTGCACAGTTCAGGTGGATGTATAGTCAAGAAAGGGAATTGAAAAAACTTAGAGCTACAGTGCGCAACAAGGCAAGAGTTGAGGGGTGTATTGCAGAGGCATTTGCAGCTAAAGAGATTACAAATTTCTCTATGAAATATTTCTCACATGCCAACAATTTGAATGCATCTAAGACACGATATCATGATGTATAAGAGCAATATATGACTGAGCTTAAGATTTTTAATTGGAAGGGTAAAGGTGTTGGAGTTGCCAATTCTCATCATATTTCAGAGCAAGAGAGGAACTACACTATGCTTTACATGTTTTTCAACATGTAGGAAGTGTTACTATATTTTGAAATATTTGACAAGTTGTATTGGACATCTTCTCGAAGACCTACACAAAGTCAATTGGATAAGATGTGTCAGGATGGCATAAATGGTGGGCTAAGCTTTGTGGCATGGTTCCGTGAACATGTAATGTTTCTATCCGTCTTTTGTCTTCAATCATAGTTCACATGCTTGTCTTAAGATGCTAACTTTATCTATTTATGTAGTGTATGCAAGATTACAACATCTCAGATGACTTGCAACAGATTTGCATGGTCAACTAAAAGCAAGAGAATTTAACCGATATGATATCAACGAATACCATTTTCGTAGGCAAGTTTAGAAGCAAGCCGCCCACTTGCAGTCGCATCAAACAGTGGAGTAATGATTACGTTAGTGCAGGGTAGTGGAGAAGTCAATGCTTACTACGGTGTTCTTCAAAAAATAATCGAGTACACATTTGGCGGTCCGAAAGAACTGAAGCTTGTGATTTTCGATTGCCAATGGTTTGATCCATCATCGTGCACGCGGTGGAGGTTAACCACAACTCGCGGTACACAGCTCATAACAACAATGTCGTACTTGGTCATCAGGTGGAACAAGTGTACTATTTAAATTATCCTCATCCAAGTTTCAAAAATTGGTGGGTTGTATACAAAGTTAATCCTGAAGTGGACCATTGTCGTTATGATGGATACATAGAGAATCAGGGAGATGATGATGGTGGGTTTATCAAGATGAAGTCGAGGAAGTAGAAGATTTTATGATATCTTGCGGGATGGGACTAGCAGGGATAGCTAGCGGTACCTTTGAGTTAATGTCTGAAGAACATACTGGCATTTCGAAGAAACATATTCGACAGTCAAAAAGGATTATTGAAAAGCATAAAAGAATTATTGAGAATCAAGAAGAATTTGATCAAGACAGTGAAGGAGAAAAGTTTGAAGAAGAGATAGAAGAACAAGAGATATGTGAACATCTTCAAGCACGTGTGGCAGGAGCAGGTTTTGATTTTTTATTCTTATTGTACACATTCTATTAGATATTGATTCTTATTGTACGCATTATGTTAGATTTTGATTCTTATTGTACGCATTTTGAGTATGTTTTATTATTATCATTTGTTTTGTATAACTAATCATTATTTTGAAATTTATGCAGATGTTCAAGCATATCAAACTTGGCAGGAAAAAACACAGTAGTAGTTCGGACCACACTAGTAGTTCGGAGCACACAGGCTTGTTTCAGGTACTTGTTTATTTTTAAATACATATTAGTATTATAATTAACTATCTAATATTTTTTACATGTTTATTTTCATTTGTAGGGTACACGCGTAAGTGTGAATAGGCAGAGGCAGCTCATGCAGTGTGTCTCAGAGTCTGAGCCCTCACAACAGACAGAGCCCTCACGACAGACAAAGCCGAGTCTGGCTCAGGACTTGCACGAGGAGGAGACAGATATTGTGAGACAGTCGTTAGAGCAGGTAGGAGACTCAAGTTCGAACACGAGAGACTGTACAATTGCTGCGGTCTTTGGGTGGTCCTCCTCTGAGGGTGGTGATGAGGGGGACGACGAGGGCGGTGATGACGAAGAGGGCGATGATCCCGTGCGAGATAGGAGGTTGTCAAGACTTGCGGAGCTAGCTGAGGCAGGTCAACCACCCACTCGATGCCCTTTCAAGTACTATTTCAGATTAATTGATAAGCTATCTTTTATCTTTGGTTTATTGTTAACAAATTAACTAATATTGTTTGAACAGGCTACAAAGGCACCTTTTATGTACTCCAAGCAAAAGCTTGGATGAGCGGATAGTTATAAAGCCAAAGAGTACTAGGTGCTGGGTCGAGGTTAATTGGAGTGGCAGGGGGCATCGACGAGTAATTAACACGGAGTTGGGAAACACCATCCGGTTTTGCTTTCCTGGGATGGTTGTGTTGGGCGGTCGAAGAATTACCGCGCATAGTTGGGATCCCTATGCACTGATAGAGTATGCCCCTGCGGGTACTTGTCAGAATAGAGTTTGGGATATGTTTTGGATAAGTGTATTCATAGTCCTTCAATTATATTTTATCTTGTTCTGATTAACATAAATTGTTGTTTGTATTGCAGGGTGTGTTTCGTTTGCAGGAAGGCGAGAGTGAAGCATATGCAAGAGCGGTTTTCCATGAGTCAACAAAAAGGCGCAAAAGGACTCCTTCTCTGATGCCCGAATCAAAGCTGTGATTGTGTACTACAAGACCAAGTTGTTGACACACATATAAAAAATGAAGCAGCCAAATTACATCTAACTAAGGAGGAGTACTTGAATAGCAACGTGGATTGGATATGTGTGAATCTAGAAGCTTGGGAATGGTTAAGTGAGCACTGGGCATCGAATGAGTTCAAGTTAGTTTCCGATAGAAACCGAAAAAACCAGACGAGCAAGCCTGGAAAGCATTACTATGGGCCGAATGGACATGCGCGGATGGAACAAAGAATGGTATGAATTCTTAAAATCATACTTAGATTGCTTCAAATAATTGTATTGATTAAACTTCAAATTTTGTTATTGCAGCATGCTGAAACTGGTATCGCTCCTAGCTTTTTTGAGGTTTACCTTAAGGGCATAGAGGTTCAGATCCATATCGCCTGGAGCAATTATGTGACGAGGCAGCAAGCAAAAAGTGGTAAGTATGATCTATCCAAGTCATTTTGTCTTTTATTACATCTACTCATGAACTCATTGTATCCTCGTAGGCGAAATATGTTGAGTGCATCAGGAAAAATCATGGAGATGAGGCAGATTTTGTAAGAGCGCCGTTGGATGTGGGTGTGGCGTACGAAGCCGGTGGAGGTGTACCGCCTGGAAGGTATGTGTAAAGATAATGATTTTTCTAAGTTAATGAATGTTGATTCATTGCACTTGTATCTTTTGTAGACTTGGGTTGGCCGACGGCTATGTGGAGCGTGAGGCCTATCTCAGGCGACGACACTGCAGTGCTAGTTCTAGTAGGTCCCAGTCTACTGCAGAGACAGATGCATTGAGAGAAGAATTGAGATGCACTCAGGAAGAGATACAGACGCAGTTGCAACAGCAATAGCAGCATCACCAGACAGAGATGTAGATGCAGATGTAGCAGATGCAGCAACAGATACAGCAACAGGTGCAATATCTGTATATGGCACAGGTATCTTAACAATTGAGCTATTTATTCGATTTTAAAATGTTTCACTTAAGATCTAATAAATAATTTACTTGATGCAGTTTTTGGGTCAAGGTAGCACCAGTACTCCATTCGGCACACCACAACCACCTCAGTTTGACATGATGTCGCAGGTATACTTGTTGTTTTATTCAAGTTACAATACTCTTTACTATGTGTTAAATTAACTTAACTAAATATCTTTACTTGATGTAGTTCTTCGCTCAAGGTTGTATGCCTCGTCCAATGCAGCTAGGACAACATATTGGCTCCTCGTCACAGGTATCATCGCGTGTCTTATTACATTGAGTTATAATACAAAATTCTAACCATATGTGTAACAGAGTTCTGAGAGTGGTCAACCATTTGTTCCACAACCTCAGGGATTTATGTTGTTGTTGGCTCCTGGATTGCAGTCGTATCCAGGTGTTCTACCACCGATGCCCTTTAACCGGGACAGACTAACCCATCAATAATTCCGACTGCAGCAGTATGACTTCTAAATTGTTATTTCTCATAAAAACATAGGTTAATTTGAATAATACTTAGCGACTTTGAGTCAAATTTTCATATTTGCGAGTTTTGTAACAAATAAGTCAATTGGCACATTTTAGAGATATTAAGACTCTCGAATTATAAGTATAAATGCAAAGTGTAACTTGTATTTGTTTCTTGCAGGGTTCCGATCATCTGCAAGGTTGTGATGATTTTCTGAAGTTGAACGAGGGAGGTGCAAGTGGCGGAGGTTCCAATAACAATGCGCGAATGTCGTTTTCAATGCCACTTTGTGAACTTTATGTGATCTTTTGTGATGAACTGATGGTGCTCGTTTATATATATATGTGTGAACTTGTGATGTGTTGTTTATATATGTGTGAAATGTTGAACTGTGCTGTATATATTATGCTGTAAATGTTGATGATCTTTTGTGATGTTGTGAACTTGTGAACTATTTAGTCACTGGAGCTACAGCTCTGGTCTAGAGGCTGCCCACACGGGCGGGGAGGAAAACAGACGGTTATTTAAAAAAACCCACTATAGGCATCGGTTTGGTGCCGACCAATGGTCTTAAAGGGCTTAAAGGCGTCGGCAAGGGCCCACGACCGACGTTCTTATCCATCTTAAAGGCGTTGGTTGACAGCCTGGCCTACATCCTTAGCCACCTTAAAGGCGCCGGCTTTGGCCGAAGGCCGACTGTCTTATGCTCCATAAAGGTGTCGGGTCTGCCACCGATGTCTTTAGATATTAAATGCGTCGGTGCTGCAAACTGACGACTTTAAGCCATAAAGGCATCGGCCCCGATGTACATACCAGTTAAAAACGTTGAATCTAAGTTGTCGACTATGATCATCGGTTTACCGACGTTTATACCTTAAATGTGTCGGTTTCTTTAGGTTATCGACGCCTATACGATCGATGACCTTTTGCTCGATTCCTGTAGTGTTAAGTAACTATGCTAATGTCAGTCCTTATGTGAGTTTGTGTAGTATTAAATCCTCACTCGTAAGTCTATAGTTTTCAAAATATGTTCCTTTTAAGGTGCGCTATTTCCAATGTAGCTCTGATACAATGCTGTGAGGATAGGAATCCCGACAAAACAGAAATCACATTGGATGGTGTTGTGCGATGCGACACCCAATAGCACAACACAGAAAAGAATAATGAACTCATAAGTGAGCAACTTACATTAATCTCAAAGTTCTATACAAAATAGCTTATATCAGCGGAAGTCTTCATACTACTCTCTCGAACCTACACTACAGCAGTAACGGTCGTATCCAGCCCGTTGATACTCCACTCTAGCATCACAAAAGAAAGCAGCGGCGTCCAGGGCTTCCATTGGCTAGATATCCCACGAGGGCAAAGCCTAGGAACTCATCATAGCTATATACCTTCAAAACTCGTATAAATGCAACCGTGAGCATAAGGCTCAGCAAGACTTAACCGTCTAAACTAAGAACATGAAACTCTACATGCTAGGAACATAAGACTTGAATTTAAACTGCAGTAAGTAAAGTACACTATCAGTAGGTCCTTCCTTCAGTTTTATGATAGCACGTGAAGTTGCTTAGAATCATAACTTTAGCTCTCATACCAACTACTTCAACCAAGTTAATTAACCATCCAACAGGGTCCATCCAATTCCAGTTGCTACTACGTCACAGCGCAGTGAACAAGTATGCTCCCTTTCGCGAGCGACGGTGATTCGAATCAAGATACACATGGCTTGCACGACATACACGCCATCTAGCGATATGATTTTGCACATAAGCAATCAAAAATGTGATTTAGTATTCAAAAGTAAGGGACTCTAATGAATCTAAGGGCAAGTACAATCTATGCAGGAAATCCTTCAAAAGTTGCCTCTGAGTTTTGTGAAAATCAATTGAAATACTTTTCTAAGTAAATCTAAATCTTGACACAGATTTGCAGGGTTTAACCTATATATAGGGATATCACTATAAGTCATTAATGTTCCTCTAATCACATCAATGAGTAATACGTTGCATAACAGCACCACGGGAGCGACTGACACCTTATAAGCCTTTCCTCGAACACTGGGGATGCAGTCTTGTTCTTGGTCAATAACGCACAATTCAGAGCTAACAACGGCATCGTAGACCTCGTCCGATGCGTCACCAGCTTGTTCCTGCACCACAGATCAGTGTTGGTCACCTCGCAGTTGGTTTGGCCTTGCATACATTTTATCGAACAGTTTGTCTTCAATACTGACCCGACAAATCTTTGCACAAATCAAAGCTAACCTTGGATCTTTGCACAAATCAAAGCTAACTTTGGACCAATTGTCGATGCTGTTGTGTCAATGGCGTGTTCCCTCATATCCTCCATCCCACATATCACTCGCAACACCGTTTGGACTCGGCACGTGAGCAGACCTTGGACTCGACATCATGTTGGTGACGACATCAAGTAGGCGACACAAGGCGACGCAGCACAACATATGTTCGAACTTCCCAGGGATGCAGAGGTGGTGGAACACGCTGCTGCAGTTTTGGCAGTGCGGCGGAGGTGTGACAACCACGGCGTGCCGGCGAGTTGAGGAGGCGGCAACCCGAACGATGGTCACCGTGGCCGAGGAGCGCGACACGGAAGGCCCTACAGCACCAGGATGGTGGTTTTGGATGGCGGCGAAGGTCGGAAGCACGGCGGACGACAGAGGTTGTCAGCGGACAGCGCCAACAAGAGGAACGCGATCGCCGCGGCTTGGCATGGGTGCGGCGCGAGCGGTCAGCTCTGCTGCAGCAAGGAGCGTGGCTGAAAGCGAGACGCGAGCAGTGGTGGACGACCGTCTCCGTTGATGGTGTAGCGCGGCAAGACACAGGACGGCGCAGTGCGAGGCTGTGCACGGGCGCGAACAGGACGCCAACAGCGGGACCAGCGTCAGGGAAACAGCTTGGCGGCCATGGCACGCCGGCGATGGGCGAGGTGTGGGCGACGCGTGCGTTGCCGGCGAGCAGCGGGGAGGTGCGCGGCGTCGTGCGGGAGAGGTGCGAGCGACGTTGGCGAGCAAGGCACGCGCTGGAACGGGAAGACGGAGCAGAACGGTGGGCTGCAGGCGGGTGGGGGGCGGCCAGGGCACACGGCGAGGAGATGCGCAGCCGGGCATGGCAAGGTGCCGGCGAAGGGCGGCACAAATGGCGGTGTGGGTGCGACGCGCGCAAGCAGCAGACAGCGGTGCTCGGCCATGGCGCGGCGAGCAGGGCGCGCAAGAGATTGGAAGCAAGGGCAGAGCAGGAGCAAACGGAGGCCGGTGGCAGAAAGGAGCTTGGCCGAGGTGCGCGCTGGCGCGGCGCGGACGGGCGGCACTGCTAAGGCCAGCGAGCAACAGCGACAAGCGCGCGGGTGGCACCGAGGAGCACCTGTCGGCGAGTGACAGCGGCAGGATTGGCAGCATGCGGAAACAGGGGAATGAGCAGGGTGCGATGCTGCATCAGGGCAAGGAACCAGAACGATGTAATGCATTCATTCGATAGGAACCAATGAAGAAAGGCTATGGATGGGACCAAATAAGATGCAAACGGTCGAAAACGGTAAAAAAATAAAAATATTGTTTTTGTTTTCATATTTTTTAAATGATATGAAAACGAAAACGAAAAATCACGATCGGAATACGGTATCGGGATTGTCAGTTATTCGAAAACGAATAAATCGGAAAAATATATTGATAACGGTCGAAAAATGATAATTAAGTCGGGATAACAAATACAAGCTAGTTCACGTTTCATATGTAGTCCATACATCCATACAACGTTCATACACAAATACATAGTCTATACATTAATACGAATTTCATACATTAATACATCGTTTCATCAGCAATATATGTGTGCAGATGCACATCTTCATATGCCTGATGGGGCAAACTTGCATCAACTTCAGCTTCATCGTGGTGGAGTAAATATTGGGGCCAAGCTCTCATTGTCACGTCCAGGAAACCTCACCCTTGATTTCAAGCTCCGTACTAGATGGAAATGGCATGTTAATTATTACCTAAGTTTACAAGGACTACCTATTGTTTTGTGATCCTATGTCTGTACAACGAAGCATTTAATTATTACATAAGTTTACAAGGACTACCTATTGGTAATTAGGTGTCATCAGTTTTAACAACACTGATCACGTACTGAGAAAAATAATGGGCAAATAAATAAAGATAATGTGTTGATGCCTAAATTGACCAAGTGAGAAACAATAGAGGGGGCATTGTCATCAAATTTGACACGACTCTTATATAATATACTATAACCCGACAAGAATTAGTGGCAGCGAAGAGATGGTAATGACGAACAGAGGATTAAGTTCCTTACCGAGGAAACGAAGGAGGCAAGGAGCGGATCCGAGCGCGCTGCTTAGCGAGCTCGTGTGCGTGCCGAGCGGGCCAGGCAGCGCTGGAGCCGACGAGCGGGAGCGCGCGTGCCCACGACGACGGCGATGGGGCGCCGCCTGCTGTGGCCCGATGGCCGGGGGCTGGGGCAGCACGGCCGGCGCGTCCTCCTGCGTCTGCGGTTATGGGTGTTGCTGTGCTGGGACTTGGGAGCGAGGCATCGAGCGGCGAGGATCGAGCAAGGGTCTAGGGTTCCGAGGTCGGGTCTTCGGGATGCTGCCGGTGCGGTAGATTGGCTAGTGGGCTACTGGGCCGGTCGGCCAAGAGCGTGTTTGGGCTGAATACCGAAAGCGATGAAAACGGTATGAAAACGGGATATTCTGAATTAAAAACGAGAACCGAAAAAACGATCAGGAAAACACCTAAATCGTTTTCGATTCCGATTCCGATTGCCTTCGTCCTGTTTTCGTATTCCAAATAAATTCCGAATAATTCGAAAACGATCAGGAAGAAACAAAGAAAAGCGGTATACGCTTCGGATCGGAACGGGATTTTCCCGTCCCGTTTTCAACCCTACCAAACCAGCGCAGAGCGGCAGCTGCTCCGTGGTACATGCACTGCGCCCGTAGCACTCGGTAGAAGAAAGAAGAAAAGGAGGATGATTTCCCTGACTGATTTGTTGGACTCACCCTACAGGTAGATCCAATGAACAAACTTTCTGCCGACTTCAACTCAAGATTTAAAGTACCAAAGGGTCTTCAAAAATAATAAAAGTTTATAGGGTCCTTAAATAATTTATGACGAGTCTGTTGACGAAATCAAATTTGGATTTTGAGGAAGTTGATTTTTTGAAAGTCGAAATTTAAATTTGATCTTAACCTTAATACAAATGCTTCAATTCCCACTAAGCTTTGCACAATTTTACAAAGATACTTAAGTAATTAACAATAACTTATTTGATCCTTTAAATTTTGTATTTGCCAAATTTTAGTTTTACATTTAATTAAAAATGTGCTTTCAATTTATATTTACCTTTTTAATTTACTTTGGATATTCTTTTTATACTTAAGCAATATGTGCACAACTTTACTATGGATTTCTGAAGCACTCGAGTTACAATTTTAACTCTACATTTTTTGTCATTGTTTTTACAATTAAACCTTAATTTGAGTTCTAATTTTTCAAACTGATTTAAATGCATACAGTTTTTGAAAGTTCCTATTCCGGACATCATCTATTATTTAGCGTAATTCAAATCTAGTTTGACCTTTTAATTGAACGTAAAAGATTTTTAAGTTCGTATTTTTGCAATTTCTTATTCTTCTCAAATGTGGGCTTTTACAACCAAGCTTACGACCGCCATTTCCACCACCATAGCAGCAACAACAACAACGGATAGTCTCACGTGCGTATACACCTCCACCACGTGCACCGAGATTCCATCCGCAGCTTGGAGGGAATCCAACACAACACACGTGCTACAACTGTGGACTTGTAGGGCATTTTTCTCGTGACTGTCCGAAGAAGCAGGGCAGCGGACAAGCACCATATCAGGGTGCAACTCAACCCTGACACCAGCCGAAGAAACCCATACCAGAACCTGGCAACGTCCACCACATAGCTATCGAAGACGTGCCGGTAGGCGAACCCGTCCTCCCGGGTACGTTTTCTCTACTCAATCATCCCGTAGTCATACTCTTTGATTTTGATGCCACCCACAATTTCATTAGTCAATGATATGTCGTCAAATATCAATTACCTATCATTCCTACAAAATATCCATATTTGATTTGCTCTCCGGATGGGAAAATAACAGCTAATAGTATTGGTCTATAGAGCACCACTTACAGATGGGTAGGAATATCTATCTGACTTCTCTAATTATATTAGAAGTCAAAAGCTTGATGTCATATAAGGAATGTCATGGCTCATCGTCATGGCATTGTTCTTGATATCGTTTCGCTAGTGTTTCATTTAAACTCTTCACTTCATGAATCACACACTGTCATTCACAGGCGGAAAAGTAAAGCTGCCTATGATAATGAGTTTATCACAGGCGGTTCTTTACCTATTACTAGTCGTCTGTGAAGACACTTTATCACAGGCGGTTCATACAGTATAAGTAGCCGCCTATGGTAATGTTGTTATCACGGGCAGATTTTTACCTATTACTATCCGCATGTGATAATGGATTTATCACAGGTGGTTATTTACCTACGACTAGCCGCCTGTGATAATATAATTTCACAAGCAGGTCTAGCCGTAGGTAAAGAACCGCCTGTGATAAAGTATACCCTATGCAGCACCACCTGCTGTTATTTTTAATTTCCAGATCAATTTCACCAAATCAACACAGAAGTCATCTCATAGTTTACACTAAAACAATATAATCACAGAAGTCATCTCACAGAAGTCAATTTTACTAAAACAATATACATATATACAACACACTTTCAGCTGACATACAAGTCATCTTATAGTTTACAAGTTTCAAAAGTTGTTACTATTGTCTTACTCGCAAAACGCTGGCACATCAGCTATTACACCATCCTCATCAAAGAACACCCGTTTTCGGTGGAAAATTTTGCGATGCATGAATTGACACAGTTCATTGGCAATCTCGTCGGCTCCTCCACCAAGAATACTTCTAGAAACCGGCCATTCTTGGTACATATTCTTTGTGTGCTGCAATGAAATACATAACAAGGTTTAGAATGTGTTGGTTTGAACTACCTTAAAGTATAGATCAAAGTGAGTATACAAGAATTTATTTGCTATTTGAAGCAGTTCTACTATGAGCAATTGAATTTTGAAGTTGGAATCAAAATTTTAAAATAATATTTCTGGTAATGTTGAAGAATAGGGATAAAATTTGAATCTGGGAATTTTATATAGGTGAAGTGGCTATGAATTATAAGACTTCATATACTTGACAACCAACATTAACTTGAATTGTTGGAGTTAAGATATGTGATCCATATCTCATCGACAGGATCATATTCCGGATTGAGATCCTTTGATGTCTTTTTAATTATTATATATGGAAAAGGATTCGATGGACTGTGAAAGGAGCCTGAACTGCTGGAGTCACTAAACTCCATATTGCCGTCTTCATTGTTACTACCAGCATCAGTCTTCTTAGGGCTTTCCATTCTAGAACTAATAAGACAAAAAATATGTCCCACTTCAATGAAAGCTACAAAAATAAATGCTCTAACACATAGCGCAAATATGTCCCACATATATAGCATAAACCATGAGAAGAAGAGGCAAAATACTAATACATAGGGGAAATATTGTGATAGTAGATGTTAAGTGAGGCACCACAATCAATTAACCATATATTTGTCAGTAAGGAACTGTGCATGAGCATATTGAAATGACAAGTCTTAAGCCAACAAGGAAACAAAGTTGGGTTGATAATGCTTCCGTCTTCATGTTTTATTTCAAGTTGCATTGCATGGTTCTTTGCTTTATACTATAATTGTAAATGCTTTAAACAGGGGAAGTTTAAGTTAAATTTTTCTAACAAAATAATCTTCCTGCTATTTTTTTGTCAAAAAAGAGAACTACTCTCTAGGTAAGAGATAACATATGACCTACAATCTTCGTTGCCAATCTTCATATGACCTACAATCTTCATTTGAGTTTGTCGCGTGTTCAAAAACTTTGATTAATGAAAATTAGATAGGAACCTAGGGTTTGAGGCAACTGACCAAGGCAGCTAGGGTTCAAAAACTTTGATTAATGCATATTGCTTGTATCAAAGGAAGATAATTTGGGGTGCGGTGGTGGCGAGGACATGACTCGGCCGGTGGCGAGGGCGAGGAGGGAGGCAGCACGGGGACGAAGGAGGGAAGGAAGCGGCAGCGTACCTGGCGGTAAGGTCGAAGCTCTGTGGCGATGGCGAGGGCAAAGCTCGGCGTACCTGGAAGGAAGGGAACGAAGCGGCGAGGGTGAAGCTCGGCGATGACGGCGAAGATCGGCGACGATGGAGAAGCTCGGTGACGACGACGAAGCTCGGCGGCAAGGGTGAAGCTTGGCGGCAAGGGCAAAGCTCGACGGCGAGGGCGGCAAAGACTTGGCGGCAAACGAAATGTTGGCAGCCTGACGGGGTCTAAGTGATTCCGCCCAGGTTAGGTTTTTCCAAGGAAGTCGAGCGCCATATATAGACGATGTCGAAGTGTTAATGCGACACTTCACCCGAATCTGCTAAGGAGCAGCCCGTGGAGGTTATTTGATCGGCAGGGCTTAGTCCTCTATCGAGCGATCGCGCGTATGAGAGTGTGGGACTGTGGTTTTTACGTGGTTCAGGATGCAAGAGCATAACACCCTACTCCCACGGTGAGGTTTTATTGCTGGTGTGTGTGTGTGTGTGTGTGTGTGTGTGTGTGTGTGTGTGTGTGTGTGTGTGTGTGTGTGTGTGTGTGTGTGTGTGTGTGAATGCGTAGATTGGGGATCCTTTATAATGATGGTGGTTCAATCCTTTCATAGACAAGGCCGGTTGTCTTACAAGTGGGGTACAGGGCCCGACAGGTAGCCCCGGAGCGATCTTATCCTAATAATTTAAATCTTCTCGCACAAGCCTCCTCTCACTGGGGCTTGAAACCTCATCGCCTTGCCACCTTGGTCATCAGTGGCCCATGCATAGTCGTTGATGATGGCAGGGAATGTCCCATCCGTTTGTCCCTATTGTCGCAAGCTACCCACTTGGCAGAGTGGGGTAGGCCCGCGGCGTCTTCACTGTGATGCAATTGGGCGTAAAGTACCTAACAGCAGGCGTGCGCCGCGTCATGTGCCTGGGGAAGAAGCGAGTCTTCAATGCCTGACCGGGACAAGATGCACCGCCCTCTTAACTCTCGCAACCCACCGCACAAGGCAAGTTGCAGGGTACGTGGCAGCTTAGGAGCTAGCCTCTACTAGGGAGGTCGGGTCCCGATCCGCAGACCACGTGGCAGCCCCAGAGCTAGCTACTGAGTAGAGTGGAGGTTCCAGGGCGGCGTGACATGTGGCAGAGCCAGAGCCTGCCTCTTTTGGGAGGTGGCATGTATGTTGCCTCGAGCCATGTGGCAGCATCAGAGCCCTCTCCCATGGGGAGAGCGGGATCCCGCCCTGCTGGACACTTGGTCGCTTGGGAGCTCATCCTTGAGGGAGAGCTGGACTCCTCCTTGAGGTCATATGTACACTCCGGACCCCGTATCTGAGGTAGAGGGGTCTGGGCCTTCAAGACATGTGGCGCCCTCGGACACTGCCTTGGCTGGAAGGCTTGGCACCTAGGCGGCTTTAGCCTGTGCGTGAGGGTACCCGGTATGTCGGGTACCAACAGTGGCCCCTGGGTCCACCCTGGGGGAGGTTATGAGCCTGAGGGTGGATCCCTATCTCTGCTTTCCCGGGCTGTCTTTCGATTTTCTCTTGATCAGTCGAAGCGGTGTGCGCCTCTGCCATCGTGGCCACACGTCCCTCTCTAGTTGAGGGCTTGTGGCAACAGGATCTTTGCTTGCTGCAGCTTCTTTATCGTGATGATTCCCAATGCGGCTACTATACTTCTGCTGCTTCCACTCCTGCCTTTATGGGAACCGTTGGGTTGCCTTTTTAGATTGAAGCCCCCTTGGGCCAATCTCCCTGACAGTGGACCTGGGCCTCGCTATCAGGGACGCTATGGGTTGAGCAGCAGGTTTCAGCCCCAAACAATTTGCTCGATGCGCTCAAACGCCAATAGGGTGTTAAAAGGAAACCTTTGTGGGCAACAGGGGTTCCTCTTTACGCACACCCCAACTTTCGAGCACTCGTCTTCCTCCTTGAGCACCCACTCTCTCCCCACCTTTGAGGTTCTCGACTCTTGCTCTAATGGACTCAGCCTTGCCTCCTTCCCACATAGAGGACGTAGTAGTCATGAGGCGGCTATTCGGTTGGGAGGACGAGGAGCCGCGGGATCTGATCTGTCCTGGCTCCCTGCCTCTGGAGTTGGGGGAGAAAGAAATCATCTTCTCCAAGTCATATGCGTACTCCAAGTTTGTTCCCCCCGTTTCCTCCTTCTTGTTGACGCTTTTGGAGGTCATTGGGCTCCAGCTTCATCACCTGTCGCCAAACTCTCTGGTGGTGGCGGCGCTGTTCTCGCACTTTTGCGAGATGTTCGTCGAGGTGTACCCGTCTGTGCTGGTGTTCTAATAGTTCTTCGTGCTGAGGCAGACCGGGAAGAAGAGCAAGGCGAGCTTCCCCGGCGCCTACTACTTCCAGCATTGGGCCAACAACCCCTTCAAGTACATTACCCTGCTCTCCACAGCAAAATGGGTCGATTGGAGAAGCGACTGGGTGATCGTACACACTGTTGCCCACGATCGCATGGTCCTTCCCACTGGCTTACAGGTACTTAGGAAGAAGACCTGGTAGGAGCACCCTGAGTTGGAGCAGGCATATTCCCCAGTGATAGAGAGGATTTGATTCTAAGCAAATTAGGGTTTATCGGAGCTGATGGTGATGGCAGACTTCGTGCGTCGACGCTTGGCTCCCCTCCAGCATCGTAGCCGCCCTGCATGGCTTTACTTCGGGCCGTAGGACAGCACCAGGCTGGTGCGGGGTCGTGACACGGAGACGACCCCACAAGAGGTGTTTGATGTAATTACCGAGCCGTGTGACGACCCGCTGACTTTCGATGTCTTCAACCTTCCGGGCACCTGTCTGCCGCTTTGCTCGGATTGGAACCTTCGGATGAAGATCCTGAAGGAGATGTCAAATCTGGATGTGCTCGATCTCACGCCGCGGTAGGTTGGGGATGCAGACTGTGGACTAACCATTGTCGACCCTCCACAGCAGTATACACCTGCTCCAGACACTCTCTGACGGAGGGAAAGGCAAGGCACCGGTCCCCGATAGAGGGAAGGGGAAGGCGCCCGTCTCTGACGTAGGGAAGGGGAATTCGCCGGTGATCGAGGTTGCAAAGGAGAAACGACCTCGATTGCTACCGAGGGCGCCGCCGCGGGCGGTCCTGGCTCCAAGTCGACGTCCACTGGAGTGCCCTTCCTCTGCATCAGGTGTTTGCGGTTCTTCGAGGGTCGGTCCAGCTCGTCAAGCGACAGTTCCGCAGTAGTCTGCGGCTGGCGCACCGACCACTATCTCTGCCACCAGTGCCATCCAAGGAGCCAAAGAGGATCTGGGAATGGTACGCCCACAGAGCCTTAGGCTAAGAGGCCTCGGGCTGATGTCGGCGGTGGCTCAAGAGGAGGCTCCGGGAGTGGCACCATTGGAGTTGGTGGAGGTACGCCGATGTAGGGTGGCAGCATCGTCGGTGGTTCGGTGGAGACCCAGCTGGGGCAACCATGCCTACCATACCGTCGACAGGTCCGCAGCCTCAGAGCCGCCAAAGGTCGAGGCCCGCTGAAGCTTCCGGGGATGTCGGTAAGGCATTCTTACCAATGCATGCTTCGTTATCTCTTTTGTTCTTCTAATTTGGGCAGATTTTGAACTTGATCTGCGGGTCTACATCAGCTATTGTGATGCCTTTACCACTGGGTGTAGTGTCCCAGAGCACTCAGAAGTCGGCCTAGGGGGCTACAGGTGCACCGACAGAGCAGACCACCAAGCTTACACAGGGGAGCGTTGCTCTGGCATCCGCACCTGGCACAGGTAGTGAAGCATCTCCGGCCACCACCGGAGGCACCTCCGGCCATCGTACCGGAGGCAATGCCAGAGTCGGCTCAACGGGCTGAGGGCCTGGCCTCCGCGGCTGCAGATTCGGCGGGTGGCTCCTTGGGCGACGGTGGCGCTAACGCTTCGAGTAGCGCTGCAACTTCCGCTCAGTCCCCAACAACGAGGTCCCCGGTACTGGTGGTCTCGCCTTCACAACCACGGGAGGAAGAGGTTCTCGAGATGATCACTGGGCGGCCTTCCATAACTTCGGCACAGCCAGAGTGCCTCTTCGATGTTATGGACTCGGCAGAGTCCAACATCAACCTGATGCAATCCAACCTCCGCCAGGTGCAAGGGGCCCTTGCCGCAGAGTGGGAGAAGCTGTGTGCTGAGGGCGAGAGCCTCTGATCCTAGGAGGACCTTCTGAGGTCCAGGATCGTCGAGGCGAAGGCAAAGTACCAGAAGGAGATGAGGAGTGGGAGTTGAGGCACCGTTGGCGAAGGCCATGGACGCAATGTCGCAGAAGATTCTTGTCGACGCCAAGGTAGCCAATGACACGGATGACGCCCGCCTGCAAGCCCTTGAAGAGGGTCAAGAGACATTGGGTTGTTGCGAGGCCGTTGTTGTCGGGCGGGAGGCTGCTGTTGCTGAGCAAGAGGCAGCGACACAGGTGATGATGGCTCGGGCTGCAGCGGACCAGGACAGGTTGTAGTCTCGTGTCAAAGAACTTGAGCTTCGGGAGAGCAGTCCGGTGCGGGACCAGGAGTAGCACCTAGCCGAGCGCCAAGAACTTCTCCCGTTGGATCTTGATGTTCGGGCTCGGGAGCAGACTTCAGAGCGTCATGCCCGGGAGCTCGATCAGCAGGAGTGTCAGTTGGCCCAACGTTTGGAAGCCGAGGGTAGAGTGGTGGCGGAGACGGTGGCATCCCATGTTCTGGTGTGCTTCTGGAGTAGGTACCCTGAGATGCCACTTGAGCTAGTTTTTGAAGGCCCCGTCGAGGAACGCGAGGAGACGACAACATAAGATGGACAACATCGGGAGATACGTCCTTGATCTTAAAAGTGCTGCAGATCTCAAGGAACTGTTGCAGGTGAGCACTTGCATCCTCATTAGCCTTCCCATAAAATGGGTTGGCTTGCACCATAGTGATAAGGTCAGTCTTGATTTCTTAATTTACGTCTCCCGTGTTAACAGTGGGCCCAACATGCACATTGTTAGCAGAGGGAGCCGAAAATTCACGAAGGGTCTTCTGGGCCATTAGCGTTTCCATTGTTGGTGTAGTTGTGCTAGTTTGCTTTGCCGCTTGAAGCTTCTGAGGAGTAACGACACGAGTTTGATCTCTCGGAAGGGATTCAGGATCTTCAACAAAGTTTTTCGGCAAGCGGAAACCAGACATACACTACCCTATTTTCACATAAAATGCAAAAATAAAGAAGGGTCATTCTACTAAAACCTACCAGGGTCCTATCCTTTTCACTCAATCATGCAATACTTCGGCTGCCTTCCCCGGCAACGACGCAAGAAATGCTTGTTGACAGTTCCTACGCACTACTAACAATTCATTCCTAGCGGTGGTGCTAGGAATGATTGTTAATAGATTTTAGATTATACATGTAAATCCGCAAGCGCACAAAAACTATCAATGTAGCATTTCCCCTCTAAGAATATTCCCAAAGGGTGTCATTTATATTGTCCCAAAGGAAGGCTAGATGGAAGCAAATCAATCATCAAGTGGAGAGGCTAGGTTGATCTAGGCAAGGTTCTAGCAAGGATGGATAAATGATAAATTGGAGTAGTGTGACACACACAAGAGCATTCTATCCTAAGGGGATAGATGAGGTAAAGAGGGACTAGGCTAAGAGTTAGGTAGAGACTCCTACTATGCTTCTAATGTACATATACATAGCCTAAATTAGTTATTAATGATCATGCCAATTATGAATTCTCATGCTAACTGGATTAACACATCGGGCACGGGTTTACTCCTAGCAATACTAGGACGACTTCTGCCAAGAGCCTGTGGCATAACCGTACGTGGAAGATTACAAAGGACAGATAGGGCTGTCACCACCTACCGCGTACCTCTTCAATCTGTGGGTCTACAAGACATTCAACGCTACTCTGTATCCTAGCACCATGCTAGCATATTAAGTAATTACCTTAGAAGCCTAGGCACAAGCCATCCTAAGGCAATGAACTAAATCATCGTTGAACCAATGTTAATTCATAGCATAAGTGATTCATGTTAACATAATCATATCATAGCTAATTAGACTATAGTGGGGGTTTGCAGTGTTTATGATGATATAATGACAATGATATAACATAATCATAAATACTACTCCTACCACATACATGGAATCCACAATCAAACTAGAAATGCTTCATCAAAGTATATGAACAATGGAATACTAAAGGTAACATCTTTATTAAGAGCACAGTCACAAATACAAATAGGAATATAAGAGCCATACCTTTCCCAATTAGGAATTGAGAAGAGACTCCTTCTACGCCTCTCCTACTTGGACTATGGACTAGAGACTCTCCTCTCTATAGCCTATACTCCTCTAAACCTATGGAGAGTAGTGGAGACAATGGATGAATACTCAAGTGATGTGTGTTGAAGTGAGGGGTCCTATTTATAGCTTGGAGAAGGGTCGATTCCCGCCATCAAAAGCGCGCGAATTAGTCACCCATGACCTCTTCAAGCCGAAAGGAGCCGACACGTGGCGTTTGACCGTGTTTGGCGCCAGGACCTCGTCGGCCGACTAGGGGGGTCGACCGACTTGGTCTTGGCTCCTTCTGCAGTGTGCTTCCTCCAGGTCTCTGTCAGGTGGGTCCCATTGACTAATATTGGTGCTACACCATTGGATGGCCTCATATACTTCTGTTTGTGGGCCATTTGATCCATGTGGTGCCACATTTTGCTTGATTGGCTGGAATGATATTTTATAGGATCCATCCCCTTGTTTCACTCCAATTCTGCATAGAATCACTGCATGCACTACTTTCTCCAAAGACAAGTGGAAACAAGATAAATAGAAAGGTGATGTGCACAAGAAATGATATTTCCTTCACATAATTGAGTTATATTGACGGGTGAAATTGGTATATAACAGCTGTCAACAGCGTCGCCCACCATCATTGTTGAGACATTGACGGCAGGCCCCCTGGGTGGTGCCGAAGCTGGCTGCTCCAGCGTCACCCACCATTGCCGCAGAGTCATCGATGATAGGCCCCTTGGGTGGTGCTGGAGCTGGCTGCTCTGGCGTCACCCACCATCATCGAAGATTCATCGACAGCAGGCTCCCTGGGAGGTGCTAGAGCAGCCAGCTCCGGAGTCGTCCACCATCGTCGTTGACGCATTGACAGAAGGCCCCTTGGGTGGTGACGGAGCTGGCTGCTCCGGCGTCGCTCACCATCGTTGTTGAGTCGTTGACGGCAGGCCCCCTAGGTGGTGCCGAAGCTGGCTGCTCCGGCGTTGCCCAACATCATCATTGAGATGTCGACACAGGGATCGCTGGGTGGTGCCGGAGCTGGATGCTCTGGCGTCGCCCACCATCATCGCAGAGTCATTGACAGCAGGCCCCTTGGATGGTGCCGGAGCTAGCTACTTCGGTGTCGCCCACCATTATCGTAGATTCGTCAACGGCAGGCCCTCTGGGAGGTGCCGGAGCTGGCTGCTCTGGCGTCGTCCACCATCGTCTTTGAGGCGTCGACGACAGGCCCCAAGGGTGGTGCCAGAGCTGGCTGCTTCGGCATCGCCCACCATCATCGTTGAGTCGTCGACAGTAGGCCCCCTAGGTGGTGCCGAAGCTTGCTGCTCCGCCGCCGCCCACCATCATCGTAGATTCGTCGATTGCAGGCCCCATGGGAGGCGCTGGAGCTGGCTGCTCTGATGTCGTCCACCATCATCGTTGAGGCATCGACGACAGGCCCATTGGATAGTGCCAGAGCTGGCTGCTCTGGCGTTGCCCACCATCGTCGTTGAGTCGTCGATGGCAGGCTCCCTGGGTGGTGCTGGAGCTGGCTGCTCCGGCGTCACCCACCATCGTCGTTGAGTTATCGATGGTCGGCCCCCAGGGTTGTGCCAGAGCTGGCTGCTCCGGCATTGCCCACCATCATCGCAGAGTCGTCGAAAGCAGGCCCCTTGGGTGGTCCCGGAGCCGACTGCTCTACCATCGCCCACCATCATCGTATATTCATCAACGGCAGGCCACCTGGGAGGTGCTGGAGCTGGTAGCTCCGGCGTCGTCCACCATCATCGTTGAGG
This sequence comes from Tuctoria greenei, assembly GCA_036927565.1. Taxonomy (NCBI): domain Eukaryota; kingdom Viridiplantae; phylum Streptophyta; class Magnoliopsida; order Poales; family Poaceae; genus Tuctoria; species Tuctoria greenei. Next base: position 74,759,350 of record JAYESD010000005.1, on the reverse strand, counting down.
CGTCAACGATGGGCCCCTTGGGTGGTGCCAGAGCTAGCTGCTCCAGCGTCACCCACCATCGTCGTTGAGTCGTCGACGGCAGGCCCCCTGGGTGGTGCCGGAGCTGGCCTCTCCAGCGTCGCCCACCATCGTCTTTGAGTCGTCGACGGCCGGCCCCCTGGATGGTGCCAGAGCTGGCTGCTCTGGCGTCGCCCGCCATCATCGTTGAGTCATCAACGGCAGGCCCCTGGTGTACATGCTACCATAAGAGAACCCTGTTAGCAACAAGAGCAGGGCAGGAGAGTGTACTCACTTATCAACTCTTGTTGTTGTCGTCAACATGTTGGGACATTGACGGCAAGCCCCTTGGGTTGTGCGAGAGCTTGTTGCTCCATCGTCACCAACCATCATCATTGAGACGTCAACGGCAGGCCCCTTGGGAGGTGCCAGAGTTGGCTGCTCCGGCGTCGTCCACCACCGATGTGTAGCACTTCGATGGCAGGCCCCTTGGGTGGTGCCAGAGCTTGCTGCTCCAGCATCGCCCACCATCATCGCAGAATCTTCGACGGCAAGCCCCTAGGTGGTGCCAGAGCTGGCTGCTCCGGCATCGCCCACCATCATCGTTGAGGCGTTGACGGTAGGCCTCTGGTGTACAGGGTACCACAAGAGAACCCTATTAGCAACAAGAGAAGGACAGGAGAGTGTACTCACTTATCAGCACTTGTTACTGTCATCAACATGCTGGGACGTCGACGACAAGCCCCTTGGGTGGTGCCGGAGCTGGTTGCTCCAGCGTCGTCCACCATCGTCATTGAGACGTTGACGATAGTCCCCTTGGGAGGTGTCGGAGCTGGCTTCTCTGGCATCGTCCGCCACTGATGTGTAGCACTTTGACGATAGGCCTCTTGTGTGGTGCTAGAGCTGGCTACTCCCAGCGTCGCCCACCATCATTATTGAGTCGTAGACGACAGGCTCTTGGTGTATAGGCTACCACAAGAGAACCCTGTTAGTAACAAGAGCAGGGCAGGAGAGTGTACTCACTTATCAGCGCTTGTTGCTGTCGTCAGCATGCTGAGACGTCGACAGCAGACCCCTTGGGTGGTGTTAGAGCTGGTTGCTCTGGTGTCGCCCACCATCGTCGTTGAGACGTCAACGAAAGGCCCCTTGGGAGGTGCCGGAGCTGGCTGCTCTGGCGTCGTCCACCACCAATGTGTAGCACTTCAGCGGCAGGCCCCTTGGGTGGTGCCGGAGCTGGCTGCTCTGCGTCTCCCACCATCATCGCAGAATCGTCGACGGCAGGCACTCTGGTAGTGTTGGAGCTGGCTGCTCTGGCGTCGCCCACCATCATCGTTGAGGCGTTGACGACAAGCCCCTTAAATTTTGTCGGAGCTGGTTACTTTGGCGTCGCCCACCATCATCGTTGAGGTGTCAACGGCAGGCCCCTAGTGTATAGGCTACCATAAGAGAACCATGTTAGCAACAAGAGCAGGGCAGGAGAGTGTACTCACTTATCAGCGCTTGTTGCTGTCGTCAACATGTTGGGACGTCAACGGCAGGCCCCTTGGGTGGTGCTGGAACCGGCTGTCTTGCACACACGATAAAGGAGGGACTAGTTTGCTCGCCGGTTTTACCTGTTCCTCTTCCTTAGCTTTGTCATGTCTTACTGTCCTGAGCTAACACACGGGGTTGCGATAATTCAATGTGTTAGTGCTTTTGGGTCTGGCTCCCACCGTCCTTAGGGTGCAATCTTTCTGACCCCCAGTACTGGGCCACATCGCTGAGAGGCAGGGCATGTGTGCTTAGGGTACAGGACCAGGCAAAGAAGTTCACACGTCCTGGACCTCCTGCTTGGCTTAGCCCTTTCCTGGGAGGCCATCCGGCTTCACAGTACTCCAAGGACGGGGTAGCCGCGAGAACCCCTCATACACTGCAGGTACCTCAAGCAAGCCCACCTGCAGTAGGATAGCACGACTCCAGCAAGGGTGAGATACAGAATGTACAACCGTGTATATGAAGGAAATATACAGTAAATGAGTCAAGCATGGTTGATCATAAAATTAGCGCGTAATTAAATGAACATTGTTAGGGAAACATGAAGTAAGACAGTGATTCTTTTATATCGGTATTCATAGGAGGAGATAGACTTTAACAAAAGAGGGCAGCTGCCTGCTTCCGGATGTCGGGGGAGGAAGGGTTCACAAGCTTAGGGTTCGGGACAGGGCTAAGTTGACTGCACACTCTGGACCTGACCCTCTTGGAGCTTGGTTGTCCTAAATGCTGCTCCTAGACACTATGAACACCTTCACACTGTCCTATTAAGGAAATATATACAAGGTGCCCAAAGCTCCGAGGGTAGCTGTGACAGTTGCCAGACAACTTGTCATCGATAGCAACTGGTGGGGCGTTGAGCAGGCATTCCTACTTTCTGCCTTGGCCCCCCGCCTTGCGACTGGTCTGAGCAGAGCAGAAACTGATCTTAACAATTTTGACGAGAGTGTCGGTGCTGTCAAAAGGCTGCAGACGGGGTGCAGCAGGTGAGTAGCGCTAGCGCGAGCTCGGCGGAGGCTGACTCAACCCAGCACCGCCCTAGGCTGGTGCTGGGTCTACTGTGAGGGCTTGGAGCTTCTCCAAGGCTAACACCACAGTAGTGCAGTCTCCGTGGATCCTGAGGACACCAGAGGGGGTCGGCATCTCTAGGACAAGGTAGCCGTAGTAAGCTACGACAATGAATCGGTATAGGGCAGACCTGTCGATGATGGCGTTGAAGGAGAGGTTGACGTCTGCGACATCGAACAGGATGCCCTCGGTCTTGTAGTTGTCGGGTGTCTCCAAAAGTCACCCAGAGGTTAATGTTGTCGTACGGGATGATGTTATCTGGCCCCACCCCTAAGAACTGGCTCGAGGGGGTGATCTTCGACACCGGGATCTGCAGCTGGTCAAAGGCCACACGGCTGATGAGGTTGAGGCCGGCCCCGCCATCTATCAAGACGTAGTTGAGCTTAACGTTGGCAATGGTAGGGGCGACCTGGAGTGGCAGAACCCCGGCTCCCGCCATGTTTTTGGGGCAGTCGGAGGCGTCGAAGCTGATAGGTGTCTCCTTCCACTTGTGGTGGAGCGCTGGAGCACGAGCAGGGTCTATCGAAGCCACTGCTCAGCGTAGGGTCTTGACCGCATTTCGGGACGCGGAATCCCAGGACCCCCCGAATATGACGTGGAGAGTCTTGCGACGCTCATGGTCGCTGCTGGCGTCGGATTTCTTGTCTTGGTGGACAACCTTGATGGCTCATTCCTGCTTCTGGTACTCCATCTGCTCGTCATTGTCGACCTTGGGGTCGACCTTTTGCTTGCCCTCCTGCTTGCAAAAGGGGACACCGTCGGGACGCTGCTGCGCCTGCTCTTGGTATCGCTCAAAGCACCTCTTAATCTCCCAACACTCGCTCGTGGTGTGGTCGCGAGTCTTGTGCACCAGGTAGGGGTCGACACCGTTGTTAGTTGCAGGTGGCTAACGTGGGCTTTTATCGGAGCATGGGGGTCTTACACCACCGATTGCCACTGTTGCGGCGATAGGTGACTCATGCAGCGGCTTGTTCTGACGGCCGTCCTGGTTCTTGTTCTTTTTTTGCTGCTACCCGGGTTAAGGGCGCCTTCGCTAGCCTGGCCGACTCTACCTCCTCCGGTGGCGGATTGGGTGTGTTAGTCATGACCTTCTACCGCCCTGGCGGACTTGTCGGCGATGGAGAAGAGCTCGAAGACATCTTGCACGTTGTGTGTGGCTAGCTTCTCGAGCATATTGAGTCGGCGTTGCGACGGTCGATGGATGGTATGTGCGATAGTGACATGTGACGTCTCCCTCTGTTGGGAGAGTTGATGGCCGCCATGACTAAGTTGTCGATGTCTTGGACCCACTGCTGAGTCGCTCCTTGGGAAGATTTCATCAACGGTGGGTGGTGAAGCATGGCCCTGGCTGCTGCTAGAGCGCTCTCCAGACTTGCAGCCGGTGGCTGCGGGGGCTCTGACTGCGTCAGGACGTGCCTGGAGGTGCCATCGTGGCCAGTTGCCTCTGCGCGAAGGCGTAATGGACCAGAGTGTGCCACTCGGGTGATGGATCTGGTCACCGGTTGGCAGCCTCGGAAACCGCCATCCACGGGCTTGATGAACACCATTGCGGTGAAAGCGCAACCACTTTTTTAGGGAAAAAGTCCCTACCCGGCGCGCCAAATGTTGAAGTGTTAATGTGACACTTCCCCCCAGATCTACTAAGGAGCAGCCTGTGAAGGTTGTTTGATCGGCGGAGCTTAGTCCTCTATTGAGTGATCTCGTGTATGAGAGCATGAGACTGTGGTTTTTACATGGTTCAGCCACAAGAGCGTAACACCCTACATCGTGGTGAGGTTGTAATGTTGGTGTGTGTGTGTGTGTGTGTGAATGTGTAGATTGGGGATCCTTTGTAACAGTGGTGGTCCGATCCTTTTATAGACAAGGTCGGACGCCTTACAAGTAGGGTTCCGGGACCGACAGGTGGCCCCGGGGCGATCTTATCCTACATATCTGAAGCTTCTCGCACAAGCCTCCTCTGACCGGGGCTTGAAGCCTCACCATCTTGCCGCCTCGGTCGCCAGTGGCCCATGCGTAGTAGTTGATGATGGTAGGGAATGTCCCATCCGTTTGTCCCTGTCGCTGCAAGCTACCCACTTGGTGGAGTGAGGTAGGTCTGCGGCGTCTTCACTTTGATGCGATTGGGAGTAGCGGTACCTGACAGAAGGCATGCCCTGCGTCATGTGCCTGGGGAAGACAAGAGTCTTCAATGCCTGATCCGGACAAGGCGCACCGCCCTCTTAACTCCAGCAACCAACCGCCCAAGGCAAGTTGCAGGATACATGGCAGCTCGGGAGCTAGCCTCTACTGGGGAGGTCGGGTCCTGATGCCTGAACCATGTGGTAGCCCTAGAGCTCACTCCTGAGTTGAGCAGAGGTTCCAAGGCCACGAGACACGTGGTAAGGCCAGAGCCCGCCTCTTTGGGGAGGTGGCATGTCTGTTGCCTCGAGCCACGTGGCAGCACTGGAGCCCTCTCCCATGGGGCATTGGGATCCCGTCCTGCTGGACACGTGGCCGCTTGGGAGCTCGTATCTGAGGGGGAGCTGGACTCCTCCTTGAGGTCCATGTAGATACTTCAGACCCTATATCTGAGGTAGAGGGGGTACGGTCCTTCTGGACACGTGGCGCCCTCGGACCCTGCCTTGGCTGGAAGGCAGGACACCTAGGCGGCTTTAGCTGTGCGCAAGGGTACCCGGAATGCCAGGTACCGACATACACCTATCTTCTTAGGCGGTTATTAAGTACTAACCGCCTGAGCAGAGGACTTCTCTCAGGCAGTTATTAAGTACCACCTGCTTGAGATGTTGTCTTTATGTCAGGCGGTTATTTAGTAATAACCTCCTATGAAGATTACTTCTCTTAGGCGGTTATTCAATACCAACTGCCTGAAAAAAATATTTATGTAGGCTTAATTAATATTCTTGATTAAATTGAGGGACCTTTTAAAATCCCAAATTCCACTTTCTTGTAATATGCTTTAGTATTAAAGGTTCCCATTAAATTTCACTTGGTTATTTGTCATTTTTCTATCATGATGAATATAATGATTTTTCTATCATTTTTCACAAGGTTATGCTTGCATCAACCAAGGCATGTTGTGAGGGCATAACACTTGTTGGGGCGTCACAGTTTGCTTGCCCCAACAAGTGTTATTCCCTCACAACATGCCTTGGTTGATGCAAGCATAACCTTAGCATCACTTTTCATGTTGTTGACTATTGCCATCATAGCTTCACGCTGTCTAACCTGGATATTGCCGCTCATATGTAGGAACTCTTTGTCTTCAGTCCAATTCAGATTTCATTAGCTTCGGCATACCCTTCGCTTATAACTACCATTAACATGTCTGATAAGGAAGCTTCACTTATTGATAAATCTATGCTTGAAAGATTAAGGTCAAATCCCTATGAAAGGGTAAAAACAAGATTTGTGATTGAAGTTATTCGCTTCATCGCTTGTGTGAAGCACTAAGAGAGAAGGTACTGATTTTTAGGCAATATATTTGTCGAAGCGTATGAACGACACTTCCCTCGGTACTACTAAATGTAGCCTGCAGGGGTTCTTGTATCGGTTTGGGCGTGCAGAGATCGGGAACAAGATGATTACACATGGGATTTACATGGTTCAGACCGCCTGAGCGTAATACCCTACTCCACGGGGTATGTGTTTTGTATTGAGTGTTTCAGTATAACTTGTGTGCGTCTGAGATCGAATCAGCTCAGATCAGGTGTCTCTGTACCGTGCGGCGCAATCCTTTTATAGTCTAAGGATTGCTGTTACAACACTTGCCTCGCCCCGACATGTGGCTCTGGCGTATTTACGAGCCTAATACATGGTCCAAGAGTATAAATAGTGATTAACAATGTAATAATGTGCCTTAATAGCAGTGTTACCCCAATTAACAGCCCACTGATTGTGTGTCATTAATATAGCATTAATGACACGTAATCGGGTCTTGTAACTGCCGCTTTAACTGTCCCTTGAATGTCTGTGCTGTTGGAGACCTGCCAATATTCCCGTTGGTGTAAGGTCTGGAGGATCCACACGTGGCGGCTCCGGAGCTTCCCTTCGCGGTGGGATGTGTCCAGAGCTGTTATACACGTGGCAGCACCGGAGCTTCACTCTATTGGGGGTTAGGTTCGGGGTTATTATCCACATGTCAACTCCGAAGCTTTCCTCTTTTGGGAGTTTAGCTCCGGTCTTATATTACACGTGGCATTCCTGGAGCTACCCAAATATGAGGGAGGCGGGTCCAGTGCCATGTGACATGTGGGGTCTGAGGGAACCTTCAACCCCGACATGTGGAATTCTCTTGCACTTCTTGCGGTATCATGGGGGTACCCGATACGCAGGGTACCGACAGTGGCCCTCAGGCCCACCTCTAGGAGAAACCTTTTGGGTCAAATTATTCTGCCAGAGGTGGAGCCATCCTCGATTCCCGCGTTGTAACTTCAAGGGTCTTCTGATATACCGTTGGGATGATGGTATGGGGTTAAACCATTGTCGCGTGGCTTGTCTTGAATGCGGAAGATGAGATATTTGAGTGCGGATCTCGCGCAATTGAAGGTCGCCAGTTCCCAATATGAAAACCGTATCAGTTCCGAGCGTCGTGTCAGGCTGTCGCCTTTGGGTTTCCCGCCGCCCATCATGACAACGGTTTGCCTGGGGTAATAACCTCGACCTTTTCATCGGGGTGGCCCCGGGCCCATTTGTCATTGACGGGGTAGGTTCTTTGTAATGTGGACTTGCTCTCGTTGCGGTTTCCATCCAAGCGTCATGGAGGCTTACTTAAGAAGGAAAGCACGCGCCGTTTGAGGACTCTTTACGTTTTCGATCAAACTCGCGCTCAGAGCCTCCCAAACTTTGCCTAGCTTTCTCCTCTTTCGCTCCACTTTGCTGCGATGGAGTTAGGTCTTCCCAAGAGCCGCATCCAGAGCAAGGACAATCTGATGAAGGTTCGGACCTTCATGGGATGGTCCAACGACTCCTTCAACCACCTAGTCCGTGCCGGCAAGCTCCCCTTCAAGAAGGAGGGGCGTGGGGAGATGGGGTAATTTTCGACGTACGCCATGGTGGGACTAATCCCACCATTTTCGGACTTCATCATGATACTGCTAGACTTCTACGGCCTTTAACTGCATCACCTCGACCTGCACTCCCTTCTGATTGTGGCCACTTTCGTCCACTTCAGCGAGATGTGGGCGGGCGTGCCTCTCTGCGTCGACTTATTCCGGATCTTCCTCATAGCCCATTCCACCGGCAAAGGGATTGAGTTGATTGGCTTCTATTACTTTGTGAAGCGCAAGAACTATCCCTTGAAGTACCTGTCATTCCCCTCTGGCAAATGGGACAACTGGAAGAAGTATTGGGTCATCGTTGCAATGGATGAGCATAACAGGTTGGAGCTTCCCCAAGGACTCCCCAACGTCGACACCGATGCCGGGAATGTAGTTCCAAAGTTGTCAGATGCATTCAACCCTGTCCTGGACAGGATCCGAGAGTGTGTGGAGGGTGGTGTGACCCCCCAGATGGTCTTTGGATATTTCTTGGTGAATAGGTGGGCTCTACTGAGGAGGAGGGAGAAGCTTGCCTGGGCTTTTAATAGCGTAATGGAAGACGACCGGATTGAAACCGGTTTGAAATCCAACTTAGATGATGAAGCTTTGAAGCTTCATCTCAAAAAATTTCAACATGGGATTGTCGACGATGACGCCTTAGCTCCGCCGGCTGCTTTCCTGCCTTTAAACATGATTCCAGAGATCAGCAGGGAGCTCTGGAAGAAGATGTCGGCGCTAGACGAGCTTGGTGAGGTGGAAAAACGTCGGACCTCCAGGGTTGTAATCCTCGGAGCATCCGAGGAGGTGGTCGACCCTGCTCCAAGCCAGAGGATTGAAGACATCGGCAAGGGCAAGGGCAAGGGCAAGGAGCTAGCCGAATCTTCCAGTCGGAAGAGAAAACTGAAGCATGCTGATGGGAGGTCTGTCAGGCCGGCTCCATCTACAACTGTCCCTTCTCTCCGACGAGGGAGATCTTATGCGGCTACACCTCCTCTGGTGCAAGCGTCCTCAAGAGGCACCAGTTCTGAACAGTCGACTCTGGTCCCCTTGCCAGCAAGGTGCTCCAGGTCCGGAGGTTCTTCCTGGCCGAGGGAGACCTCGACTGGGGCAACACCAACGACGATGGTTGGCTCCGGGCAATACTCTGGAGCTCCCTCCGTGCCAAACACAGCAAGCTCCAGCTCCGAGCCTCCAGTGAAGAGGTTCCGCGCCTACTGGAGCGGTAGCTTCCCAAGGTAAGCTTTGCTTTTTCACCTTGATTTGCCACTGTAATTTTTGTTATGTTTTAAGTCTCCCAATTTTTTGACTTCAGAGCGTCAAAGTCAGGGTCTAAAGCTTCGGCCTCTGTCGCAACTGCTGAAGCAGTGTGGACGAAAAGTCTGGTTTCCACACCCGTGCCTCCTCTAGTGGTGGCTGAGGTCACGGCAGCTCCGGCGCCAGCTGTCGTGGATCTGGATTTAGAGCCGTCGCCAGAGACTCCCATGGTAGCGCCGGACCACGGGGAAGAAGTTGAAGATGCACCGCCGGCAACAGCGTCGGAGGCTGAGGCTCTAGTGCAGGAGTTGGAGATGCCGGAAGTTCCGGCGTCCGAGCCAGAGGTTATTGAAGCTTCGGTTCCTGCACCACAAGTCGTTGCAGGGCTGGTGGTGCTAGAAATTCTGGTCCTTGAACCGAAAGTCGTTGAAGCCCTAGCCACTGAATCGGAGATGATCGAAGCTTCGGTCATTGAGCGGGAGGTAGTTGAAGCTCTGACCCTCAGGATAGAAGTTTTTGAAGCTTCGGTCGATGAACCGGAGATGATTGAAGCTCCGGCTGCCGAGCCGGAGGTGGCTGATGTACTGGCGCCTGAGCCGGCGGTGATAGAGGCACCGGGTGAAGCCCCAACCATTGCCACGGAGGTAATTGCTCCGGAGGTGTCCGTGCTGGAGCCGGAGCACCATGAAGAGGCGGTGGTAGGCTCTTCACCCGCAGAGCCAGCGATTGAAGTTCCTGCAGCAGGACCTTCAGCATCAGCCCCGGAGGTAGGAGTTCCCCTAACGGGTTCTTCTTCTGCTGTTGCTACCGAAGAGTTCCGGCGGGTGGCCCCAGTGCCGCAAAAGCTGAGGGTACCTCACTTGTAGAGTGGGACCCTATTTTTGTTATGGAGAATCCCCTGGAACTAGCAGAGATGACCCCAGCAGGTCCGGAGCCTATCCCCTTGGCGTTGTTCATAGACAATGCCTGCTCGAGCCTCCGACATGTTCAGCTCGACTTCGATCATGAGATCAAGGTCCTTGGAGAGGAGCGCCACACCTTGAGGCGTTCGCGCAAATAGGCTCCATTTTGAGACCCGACTTGCTCAAACGAGGCTTGCTGATCAGAAGGAGTGGGTCAAGAGGGAAATGATCAGGATGGAATACTGGGGCAAGCTGCTGGAAGAGAAGGAAGCCGCCATCAGGGTGCTTGATGCTAATTCTTGGGAGATCCTCCAGCAAGCCAAGGAAAGGCGTGATGCTGCCGATGAGCATCACGAGAACCTTAATGAATTAAATGAGGTCCTCCTGGAGCGTCGAGCGGACCTCGATACAGGAGAAGAGAAGCTCTTGGAACAGCAGGAGGATATTTTGAAGAGAAATGAGGAGCTCACCTAGAAATTGACTCTGGCTGAGCAAAATTTGGCAGATCGCATTAAGAAGTTAGATTTGTGGAGCACGGAAGAAAAGGAGAAGTACTAGAAGTTGGGGCAGGATCTCTCAAAAAGAGAGACTGATATTGCCGCTAGAGAAGGGAAAGTGAGGGGCAGGGAGAAGGACTTGGCCGAACAGCGGTACCGTATCCACCTCCGGGACACAAAGCTAACCAAATGTGAAAAGCAAGTTGCTGAGAATATGCAGCAACACGTCAAAGTGGTTGAGCACCTCGCTCGGGAGAGTTCAGAGCTAGCGGCCGCCCGGAGGTCACTAGAGGAGTTGCGGAGCTCGAGGGCAACCGAATCCCTTATGTTGTGGGATTTCCTTGGACGTGCGGACAGGGCCCTTGTGCCTCTTGGCTCCAGTCATGTACGCCCGGAGGACCCAGCGCAGGAGCTGGACCAGAGGCTGTTGGCACTTGGCTCTGCTGGCAGCAAACTCGATGCAATGGGTAATGTCATCGCTTATCAGCTGGAGACAGAGGGGAGATCTATGGCCAAAAACGTCGCCAAGTATGTCTTGGCATGTAACAGAAGCCGAGACCCCCAATTTTCTCTTGATCCAGTTTTGAAGGACTCATTGCTAAAGAAGAGGATGCTGCCAAAGCTAGTGTCCAAGATGCTGCTGAGAAGGTTGCTTCATTTTTCTACAGGACTTAGATCCTCCATTAGTTAGGTCTTTTCCTTTTGCCCTTTTTTGTAATCCCAACTTTGTAATCCAGTACTTTGAATTAATGAAATCCACTCTTTCTGCCATGAATTTCACTTTGTCTTCAATATATTGTGCTCTGTCTTGTTGGCCCCCTAGTAGATGCGCACAATTTGGTTGTGAACATATACCAAAAGGTTTTAATAGTATGTTGATGACTTGAGTGCTTCAAGCTTGTAGATTTTAGGTCCAAAGTTTTTAAATTTGATACTTCTGGAAACCCTTTATTGTGTCGACAGCAGGCTCCCTGGGTTGTCGGAGCTCGGTAGCTCTGGCGGCACCCACTATCAACGTGTAAAACATCGACGGCGGGCCCCCTTGGAGGTTGTCGGAGCTTAGTAGCTCCGGCATTATCCACCATCGTTGTGTTTTTCCTGTACATTAAAGACAAGAAAAAAGAGTAAAATTTGTCCTCTTGTCTATAAATTGTTTGTGACTTATCATTCTTATTTCAATTTTAGATCTGAAGGAATTCAATATGATAACAAACATATTGATGTAATATTTTCAGACCGGTATGCTTTTTTAGTACTCACCCTACTGAGGCCTATCGGGGTGTAGGTAGAGTGGCATACTTAGGGTGCAGGACCAAGCTAAGTCGATAGCAAACTCCGGACCTATGTTGGCTTGGCGTTCGGGCAAGTGGACTATGCAACAATGTTCAGATCCAAAAAGACCAACAATATAACTTGTAACGCATATGAATAACTTGGAGTAAAACTTAAAAATAATTGCACAACTTCATTATAGACAAGAGGGATAAAATAATAATTCAAAATGTTGAGCCTTGTACAAAAATAAGTGCACGTGGAGTCTATTTTCACACAGCAATGTCTTTCATTATAGGTTCGGATTACATGGGAGACAAGGACACACTTAGGGTACAGGACCATGCTAAGCATGTTATACATCATGTGTTAGCCCAGGGCAGGCAGTTACATTTTTAGTATTGTGACTGTATCAAGTGTTACTTGAGCTTCCTGGACCCTCCCGAAGGGGTCCGGATGCTCTCCCGGAGGACCTACCCGATTTTGTATATTGACTCTATAACATGCATTATGTGTAATTACAGACTTACCTCCGTGATTCTAAGAATAAAACTTGCGGAGATGCTCGATGTTCCAAGGATTAGGAAGTTGGGTCCCATCCTCAGTTGCCAAGCGAACGCATCTGGGATGAGATACTTTGATCACTCGGAAGGGACCTTCCTAGCTAGGAGAATGTTTCTTCATCCCTTCGCGAGTTAGTATCTTCCACAGCACTAGATTGCCTTCCTCGAGCTGTCAGTTGCACACATGTCTTTGATGATAGCGCCGGAGCGCTTGACGATAGCGTGCATTCCAAACAGCTTCTTGGCACCTTCCCTCGTCGACGAGGTCAAGGTCTTCACGCCGGAGCTTGTCCTGCGCGGCTTCATCGAAGGTATGGACTCGGAGCGACCCCATGGTGATCTCCGGAGGAAGGACCGCTTCAGCTCTGTACACCAAGAAGAAAGGTGTCTCTCCAGTTGATCGGTTAGGTGTAGTCCTGCTTGTCCACAGTGCCGATGGAAGCTCTTCATTCCAGTTGGCTCCATGCTTTTTTAGGCGCTCATATGTGCGCGTCTTGAGCCCTTCTAAAATTTCTGCATTTGCTCTCTTGGCTTAACCATTGCTTGCTGGATGAGCTACTAATGCGTAGCTGACTTGTATGCCGATATCTTCACAATATTCTTGAAATGCATCACCTGTAAATTGGGTTCCATTGTTAGTTATGACTTTTTTTGGAACTCCAAATCTGCATATTATGGACTTCAAGAACTTGATTGTTGGTTGTTTGTTGATTGTCACAACTGGAGTAGCTTCCGGCCACTTGGTGAACTTGTCGATAGCGACATACAGGAACCTGTAACCTCCGACGGCTTTTGGGAATGGTCCCAAGATGTCCATACCCCACACAGCGAATGGCCATGTAGGAGGTATCATTTGCAGTGATTGAGCCGGTGTGTGAATTTGTTTTGCGTGGAACTGGCACGCTTCACATTTTTTCACTATCTCGACTGCATCCCGGAGTGTTGTAAGCCATTAAAAGCCATGGCAGAAGGCTTTACCAACCAACGTGCGGGAAGATGTGTGGTTCCCAAACTCACCTCCATGGATTTCCGTGAGAAGCTCGTGGCCTTCTTCCTTTGCAATGCACCACATTAGGACACCGTTGGTACCACGCCGGTAGAGATCCCCTTCTACCAGTGTATATCTTTTAGACAACCTGACGATCCGGGATACACCATCTTCAGGAGGGGCGTTGTCTTTCAAGTAGCTCCAGATCTCCGAGATCCATGCATCAGAGCTAACTTGAGCTTCTGAGTCTTGAGTGCTTGGTTGCTCAGAGCTTCCGATAGCACTTATAACCCTTGGTGGACGCCATGGTAACAAGGCCACCAGGACCGCCAGCTTTGAGGTGCTGGTCTCGCCCCCTTCGCTCAGTTTGGCAGGCTGAGCTGTTGGTCTTGATAACCTCCTTACGAACATTCTGTTGGGAGCCGAAGCTCTGGTTGAAGCCTTCGTCGAGAGTTCGTCAGCTTCAGAGTTGTGAAGACGCTGAACATGGTGGAGATCCAAGACTTTGAAGTCTTTCTGGAGCTTTTGGGCTTCAAGGAGATAAGCGGCTAGTTGGGGATTGTTGCAACAGCATTCACCTTTGACTTGTTTTATGATGAGCTGTAAATCGCCCTTCATCAACAGCTGTTTGACACCATAGGATAGTGCCACCTTGAGCCCATAGATGAGAACTTCATACTCCGCCATGTTGTTGGTTGCCTTGAAGTCAAGGTGAACCATATATTTGACCTTCTCCCCGGTCGGAGCGAGGAGAAGGATTCCAGCTTTGGCCCCCTGCTTCTACACGGAGCCGTCGAAGTAGAGAGTCTAGTGAGGCTCAATGAATACCGGAACCTTGGGTTTCGGTTTCTACTCACTTGGGCCCCCACGATTTGATGGAGAGGGAGTCCACTCCGCCACGAAATCAGCCAAAGCATGACTCTTGATTGCTTGCCGTGGCACGAATTCGAGATCGAACTCAGCCAGCTCCGCTGCCCACTTTGCGATGTTCCTAGTAGAATTAGGGTTATGCAAAATAGTGCGCAATTGATAGGAGGTTACTACGATATCTTGTGGGCTTGGAAATAATGGCGAAGCTTCCTTGATGCAATAAGAAATACACAAAGCAGCTTATGCACCTCAATATAACGTGTCTTGGCATTGTGGAGTACTTCGCTGCTGAAGTACATTGGGTGTTGGACCATCCAGGCTCTTCCGGGAGAGCCTGGAGCTTCCTCTCCATCGACCTGGACCCTCCCTGAGGGGTCTGGACCTTCCTGTTGAGCTTCCCGGACCCTCCCGGAGGGGTCCGGATCTTCTTCGTGTTCAACCCGAACCTTCTCTGATGGGTCCAGATCTTCTTGAACAGCCGTTAAAACTCCCTCAGATGAGTGAGTTTGATCTTCTAGCACTCTGTATTGAAGATCCGTGTTTGGGGGCTGGGACCCAGACTCGCCTTCAGGTAGCTCTGGACCCTCCCAAAGGGGTCTAAGCTCCTGAACTGGATGTGGCTCCAGTCTTTCCACGACCAGTACCATGCTTACAACTTTCGTAGTTGCAGAAATGTAAAGCAAAAGAGGCTCACCAGGATTCAGAGCTGCCAAGATCGGTAGTGTGGTGAGGAGCTCCTTCAGCTCTTAGAATGCCTTTTCTGCTTCTTCAGACCAATGAAATGGTCCGGACTTCCTAAAGAGTTTGAAGAAGGGTAGAGCTCGTTCTGCCAGTCTTGAGATGAACCGGCTGAGCGCAGCTAGACATCCAGTTAGCTTCTAAACGTCCTTGATGCGGGCTGGGGGCCGCATGTCTTCTATAGCCTTGATCTTCGTCGGGGTTGCTTCTATTCCTCAGTGAGTCACCAAGAAAACAAGGAGTTTCCCGGAGCTAACCCCGAAGATACACTTGTCTGGGTTCAGCTTAGTGCACGTGATGCACAGCTTGTCGAAGACGGCTTGTAAATTGTCAAGGAACGACTCCTTGTTCTTGATCTTCACAATGATGTCATCGACGTACACCACCACTAAGTCTCTAATTAGCTCTCCAAATGTTTTGTACATAGCTCGTACAAAAGTTGAAGCAGCATTTTTAAGACCAAAGGGCATGGCAGTATAACAATATAATCCATCTCCTGTTACAAAGGCAGTATGCTCTTCATCTTCCTTAGACATTTGGATTTGATGATATCCAAAATATGCATCTAAGAAACACAATAGTTCACACCCGGAGGTGGAGTCCACTACCTGATCTATCCTAGGTAGTGGAAATGGATCCTTTGGACATGCCTTATTTAAGGTGGTGTAGTCGATACACATCCGAAGCTTCCCAACAACCTTGGGTACCACGACTTGGTTTGCTAGCCATTTTGGATGAAACACCTCCCAGATGAAACCAGCTTCAAACAGCTTCTTGATCTCCTGTCGGATGAAGTTTTGCCGCTCGATTGACTGCTTCCGGGGCTTTTGGTGTACAGGTTGTGCATCGGGATAGATCTTCAGATTGTGCTCAATCACTTCCCTAGGGATCCCAGGCATTTGTGACGGTTGCCAGACAAACACTTCGACATTCGCCTAGAGGAAAGTGATGAGCGCGAGTTCCTATTTGTTGTTCAGACCTCCCGATATACGGATGGTCTGAGTAGCATCAGAACCGATTTGGACAACTTTGACGGGAACGTCGGTGTCCCCGCTTGGTTGCACACGTGGTGCAGAGGTTGAGCCTCGATGACGAGAGCTCGAAGGTTTCGGAGATAGCTCCTTACCGGATGCTTCCTCCTGCACTGTAGCAAGCGTGTGGAATTCTTCCAATGCAGTGATTCCTGCAGTGCGATCCCGCGGATCCGGGGAACACCCAAAGGTGTTGGCATCTTCAACACCAAGTAGCAGTAGTGGACGGCGGCCATGAACCTGTACAAAGCAGGCCTGCCCAATATGGTGTTGAACGGTAAACTTATCTGCACTACATCGAAGACCAGCTTCTCGGTTCTGTAGTTCTCCCGAGTCCCGAAGGTCACTAGGAGTGTGATGGAGCTGATAGGGGTAATGGCCCTCGGACCAACCGTCAAAAAAGGTAGAGAGGGGCGAAGGTCTGAATGTCAGAGCTGAAGCTTGACGAAGGCTTCAAAGCTTATGAGGTTCAGCCCTGCACCTCCGTCCACCAATACATGGTGGAGTTGAACATTGTTAATGGTCGGAGACACCATCAACGGTAGTTGGCCAGCTTCGATCATGTTACGGGGCAATACGAAGCATCGAAAGTGATGGAAGTGTCCATCAACTTTCGATGTGTTTTCACCCTGGCGGTGGGAGCTGCAGCAGCCATGTCCCGCCGCATTGTCTTGAGGATGCGTTGAGAGGTAATGTCCCAAGAACCACCATAAATGGTGTTCAAGGTCTTCCTACGCTCGTTGTTAGAGACGTCGGAGTCATCGTCAACGGTGTTGTAGACAGCCTTTAGAACCTTCTTGGGGTCCTGAAAGCCTAGCTCCTCTTCAGCTGGAGCTTCATCGACTTTTTGTTTTCCTTCCTACTGGCGGAAAGGAGCTTCTTCTCAGCGCTTGTTGTAGCGCTCGACAAGGTTCTGAACCTCTCAATATTCTTCCAGACTGTGCTTGTCCGTCTTGTGGATCGGACATCACACTTTGGAGTTGCTACCGTCTTCTGACGAAGGACGAGGTCATTTTTTGGGGTGTGGCCCCCGACCACCCGGAGCTGCGGCAGCTACAGCAGTAGGTGTGCCGGTCGACCGCTTCTTTTTGCCGTTGGACTTCTTTTTCTTTTTGCCACCTCCGGAAGTAGCAGCTTCAGTCTTAGGGGATTTCTTGCTGGCCTCCGAAGGTGGTTTGGAGTGCATCTCACAGCCCTCCGCAGCTTTGGCACATTTATCTGCTAAGCTAAAGAGTTATGTGATGTTGGTGACTTCTCTGGTCGCCAGCTTCTCCAGCATCTTTTTGTCTCGAGCGCCCTGTCTGAATGCAATGATAACAGAAGCACTCAAGATTGAGGGGATGGTATTGCGTACCTGAGGAAATCGCTGGATAAAGGATCGTAGCGATTCCCCTGTTGTTTGCTTCACAGCAAACAAGTCCAGTTCAGTACCGGGTCGGGTGTATGAACTCCCGAAGTTGGCAGTGAACTGTTGGCATAACTCAGCCCAACTGTTGATGGAGTCAGGCGGGAGGCTCATAAACCATGACTTAGCAGTCCCAGTTAGAGCCACTGGGAAGTAATTGGCCATCATGGTCGCATTGCCCCCCGCTGCAAGTATAGCAGTGGAGTTTATTTGAGGAAACTCGGCGGGGTTGACAATCCCGTCGAATTTCTCCGGCAAATCAGGTCGGAACTTTTGTGGCCATCTGACCATGGGTAAGGGCATGGTCAGGGCAGAACAGCCTCTACTCCCTAAGGAACAGGGTTGTCCCGAGCCTCTTGCGAGCACACTCGATATGGACACGGTCGTCCTGCTGTCAGTAACAGCGATCAAGTCCTGACTGTAGGTCATGAGTCGAAAGCCTAGTGAGGGTGTGGGTGCGTCGTGCCCCGGAAGGCAGCGAAGTCACTTGTTGGGATCCAGCACGCCGTCGGTGTTGTGACACGTGAGGACCAAGTCTTCCAGACAAGGTCCTACGTTGAGCTGTTGCCTACCCCGAAGGGGGAGGACCTTGGTTGCTGATGGCATCGTGTGACACCCGGTTCCGAAAATGAACCAAGTGAATGCATATGTGTGCCCAGGATGTTCAACACACATACACGAGTGCATTCACAAAAGAGTACAGAAAATTACCATAGAACAAGATTAATTAACCAAATTTTATTACACAAACCCTATTATCCTCGAATACAAGTTCCAATGAATACTAATAACAAGTTCAACTAATGCAGCAGAAATAAACTAAATAAGCAAACTAAACAACTAGGCATCATAAGCAATAGGGTAGCGCAGCTCCAATCAACACCACAGGCAAAGCTGACGGTAGACACGGCCTAGAACTCTGCATTATCGCCATTAAACTCCCAATCCTGACCTACAAATGTTGGGGGGGGGGGGTTGCAAGAGTGAGTACATGTCGTACTCAGCAAGTGTGGAAAGTATGACATGTGGCTGATTCAGATGACGAATATAATAATGGTGGAGTGATGAAAAGTACATTAAAACATTTGAAGAGCAATATGTTACATGTATATGAAATAAAACCATCATAAGCCATGTAGTTATCATAGTACCTGTCCATACTCCATATCCATCATCATATATCAATATCCATATTCGATACCAGAATTCAATTCATAACCATCCATAACCATAATACCAACCATAACCCTCCCAAATCCCAATTTTCCTCTAATCATGTCAGGGTCAAGGTTGCTCATAACCGGGAACACGGCTATCATGATAGTTTTAGACACACTCTGCAGAGGTTGTACCGCTTTACCCACGTGTTCGTGATTTCATCACCTTTCGATGACTATAGAATCTCCATTATGCTGTCTCACACTTTCGTAGGTGTGTGGTCAAGAGATCACAAAATAGCTTTTACAAAGGGATTACTAGCCTATTTAGACCCCACTGAGGTTTCACCGGTGGCGATGTCTCCAACTGAGCACATCTTCAATCAAGGGCCCCCTCTTGAGCCGTTTAGATCCCAGGGTAGTCCCACCAATCATCAACAACCCAATCCGACTACCCCTTCCCCGAGCATCCCTAATGGTCCAAATAGCACTGGCAAAGCCCTAATTAATCAGCTACGCCGCACCCATACTTGGCCTCGTGGTGGCACTGTAAATCCTAGACGGTCGCTCCACGAACCGGTCCTTAGATCTAAAGCAAGCAAAACCACCATAACATCCAACTCATCCACGTACCAAGCTTGCTTAGATCACCCATTACCATATCAGATTTAACCAGTTCATGTCAACCACAATCTCATTAATGCATAATTAAATTAAGTAGTGCAGTTGTTCTTCCATCCCAATTAATTAAGCGAAGCAAAAAGGTAAAAATCCCATCCTGACTCTCTACCATATATTCCAGGTGACAAGGGTGATTAAACAAAACTAGTAAACTTCCTACCATAGGATTCCCATCAAATTGACACAAGCATGCAATTTTGCAAACAAAACATTTATTTCAAAACAGGATCAATATGCTTTAAGGACACTTGCCTTGCTCTTGGGATTGATTAGGATCAAAGACTTCAAACTCTTGGTGCTATAGATCCTCCACGACACTTTCTAGCGCAAATCCGCCTAATCCGCACAATAACCATACAAGTCAAGAAACACAATCAAAGAGTGCACAAATATTACTCAAGATGACATCATATGCATGATTAATGCAAATGCAAGGTGGAACTTGTTAATAGATTGCTTTTAAATGATCACTATCTAGTTCTAATAGATTTTAACAAGCTTATACATGTTTGGATTTGATTAGACCAAATTTTAGAATTAATTCAACACAATTTAACCAGGAAAATCGGACTAGTCCGCTAGGGACCGGACAAGTTCGCACTTTACGAGATCAGCATATTAGGGTTTTCTAGATCAACGTGAATTTGGAGATTAGGGGTCGAATTCACGTAAGGAAAAGGAAATAGAAGGTATACCAGGTGTTCAGGACTCCAATGAATCGAGAAACTTGGAGGTAGCACTTGGATCTTGATGATCTAGGGTTGATGATGAACTTGGCGATGAATTGGTGATGAAGAACGAAACTTGATGAAGATCTTGAACCTCTTTCGTTTCCTCCTCTTCTTCTTGCTTGGGATCTCCTCCTCCCTCCTTGATGGTGGCTCTCCACGAACTAGGGTTTGGGTGGGGTGGAAAAGTGGCCAATAGAGGTCAAGCCAAGGGGTGGGGTTGTTTATATAGAGGTGGAGGCTAGGGTTAGATGGATTTCGAGTTTGAGATGAGTAGAGGCCGGTTTAGAGTCCCACATGGGCTCTAAAAGAGTTAGACACGACGTCCCTAGGCCCACTTAATGTAAAACCCAAGAAACAAGTCATAAAACAAAAGATCAATTCGGAGTCGCAAAATATCGAACAAGTCCGAAAAGGACCGGACTAGTCCAAAGTTGTCCAGAGAGAAATCGGACAACTCTGGCCAAAAATCGGACAAGTCCGACTTTAGTCAGAGGGGAAAAAAGACAAGTCCGCTGGGACACCGGACTAGTCTGGACAAGTCCAGGGACTTAGCAAATTTTCAAGGATTCTTGGAACACCGGACTAGTCCGCATAAGATCGGACAAGTCTGAAAGTGTCCAGAGGCAAAATCGGACTAGTCCGCAAAAAAACGGACAAGTTCGACAGAGGTCAGAGAGAAATCAGACTAGTCCTCACCAAAATCGGACTAGTCCGCACTTTCCAGAATTTTAAGTGCAGTTTTGTTCCAAATCAATTTTAAACTCGTACCTCTTTATGTGGATTAATGTTAAACATGTAAATGAATGTATGTAGGACATGATGCATGAAAATGAGGGTGTTACAAACCTACCCCCCTTAAAATGAATCGCGCCCTCGAGATTCGACACGGAAGAGAAAAGGTAGGGAAATTCCTTCTTGAGATCATCCTCCAATTCCCACGTTGCTTCTTTTTTTGTGTGGTGCTTCCATTGAATTTACACCATCTAATAACCTTGTTCCATGTGACTCTCTTCTTGGTTTCCAAAATTTTGACCTTTGCTCGGCATAAGTCAAATCTGACTCTAATTCCAATCCTTCCATTGACACTTGTTCTTCCGATACTCTCAAGCACTTCTTGAGCTGGGAAACATGAAAGACTTCATGTACATCCGAAAGATGAGCTGGCATCTCGAACTTATACGCTACTTCTCCTCTTTTGTCCAAAATCTTGAATGGTCCAATGTAGCAAGGCGCCAGCTTGTCTCTTATGTTAAACCTCTTATGACCCGTGATCGGTGACACCTTGAGGTAAACAAAATCTCCCACTTCAAAGGCTAATTTCCTTCTCCTATTGTCCGTATAGCCTTTTTGTCTTGATTGGGCAGCCCTCAAGTTCTCATGAATTATTTGGACTTACTTTTCAGCCTCTTGCAACACATCCGGACCAAATACTTGAGTTTCTCCTGCCTCATTCTAGAATAAAGGTGTCCTACACTTTCTTCCATAAAGCGCTTCATATGGTGACATTTTCAAGCTCGCTTGGTAACTATTGTTGTATGAAAATTCTGCATATGGCAAGCTCTTGTCCTAACTTTTCCCATGCTTTAAAAGCACAAGCTCTTAGCATGTCCTCTAAAATCTGATTGGTCCTCTCGGTTTGTCCATCCGTTTGAGGGTGATATGCTGAACTAAAATTCAACCTCGTTCCCAAGGCTTCATGCAATTTTTGCCAAAACCTGGAAGTGAATTGTGAACCTCTATCTGAGACTATCTTCTTCGGAACTCCATGCAAACATACTATTCTTCCCATATACAGTTCCGCCAATTTCTCTCCATTATAGGTGGTCTTGACGGGAATAAAGTGGGCTGACTTAGTTAACCGATCCACAATTACCCAAATTGAGTCGTAACCGGACTGAGTACGTGGTAAACCAACTATAAAGTCCATTCCAATTTCTTCCCACTTCCATTCTGGAATTTTCAATGGTTGCAATAGTCCGGCTGGCCTTTGATGTTCCGCCTTGACTCGTTGATACACATCACGCAATGCTACATATTCAGCTATGTCCTTTTTCATGCTATCCCACCAATAGCAAGTGTTCAAGTCTTTGTACATCTTCGTACGACCAGGGTGAATTGAGTAAGGTGAGTCATGTGCCTCTTTTAATATGGTCTCCCGAATATGCTTCACATTAGGCACGACAATCCTCTTACCAAGCCATAAAGTACCATGTTCATCCTCATCAAATCTGAATTCTCTCCCCTCATGGGTCCTTTCTTTGATTTCATGAATTTCCTCATCCTTAGTTTGACCTTCCCAAATTTCTTGCTCCAATGTTGGGTTTAACTCCGTCATCTCCATCTCATTTACAAATCCAAGGTTCAACTGTTCAAACTCCTTACATAACTCGGATAGTAACTCTCGAACTGTGAGTTGATGACTTACTCCTTTTCTACTCAAAGAATCGGCCACTACATTGGCTTTTCCCGGGTGATAGTTGATCCCCAAATCATAATCTTTGATGAGCTACAAACATCTTTATTGCCTCAAATTCAAATCCATTTGTGTGAAAATATACCTCAAACTCTTGTGATCCGTATAAATTTCACACCTATGTCCAAGGATATAGTGTCTCCAAATCTTCAACGCATGTACCACGGCTGCAAGTTCTAAATCATGTGTGGGGTAATTCTGCTCATGTTTCTTCAATTGTCTTGATGCATAGGCTACCACTTGTCCTTCTTGCATCAATACACATCCAAGTCCTTGTCTCGATGCGTCACAATAAATATCAAAACTCTTGCTCATATCCGGCAGTACCAAAACTGGGGTTGTTGTCAACCTCTTCTTCAACTCATCAAAATTGTTTTGACAAGCTTGAGTCCATTGGAAAGCCTTTCCCTTCATTAGCAACTCCGTCATTGGCTTGGCTATCTTGGAAAAGTCCTCGATGAATCGGCGGTAATATCCATCCATTCCAAGAAAACTCCTTATTTCCTTTACGTTTTGCGGGGGTTCCCAATTCAACACGTCCCTCAGCTTTCCTAGGTCAACCGATACTCCTCCTCCTGAGATTATATGACCCAAAACGACACCTCTTTCAACCAAAACTGACACTTGTTGAACTTGGCATACAATTGATGCTCCCTTAATTTCTACAGCATAAGTCTCAAGTGTTCCTCATGTTCCTTCTCATCCTTCGAGTAGATCATAATGTCGTCTATGAACACCACTACAAACCTATCCAAGTACTCCATGAAGACCTTATTCATAAGGTACATGAAGTACGCATGTGCATTGGTCAATTCAAAGGACATCACAGTGTACTCATAAGATCCATACCGCGTCTTGAGAGTCCAAAATAATGAGGTTGGCGGAGAAGTCTACCCCTCTTATTCTAAGGATTACTTTTGGACATACTATTTTGTCCTCATCTCTCCTCCAGGAGACTTAACCAATAGAGTAAACTTCATATGAGAGATAGGCAAACTATACTTGACAACATATTTCGATGCGATGAATGAGTGCGATGCTCTAGAATCGAACAACATAGTCGCGGGATTGGAGTTGGTGAGAAACATACCAATGACCACTCCATCCGCTTGTTGAGCATCCTCCGTAGAGACATGATTCATGTTGCCATGAGCAAAATTCTGCTGTCCGCGGTTTCCTTGCGGCTGTCCTCCATTGGGTCTTGGGTTTTGCCTCGACGCATTGCTTCCTTGACCAAGGCCTGACTTAGGACATTGATGTGCAAATTGTCCAGCTTCTCCACATGTATAGCACTTCTTAACTCAACCAGAATTTGGACGAACTTGATTCTGAATGTTTGCACCAGGAAAGTTGGCTCGAGGTGCATAGGGCATTGGAGGCCTAGGTGCTTGTATGACTGGGAGCTGCTACACAAACTAAGTTGGGCGCGGTGCATATCCGGGGCAATGAGGAGGCGCAGAGGAGCCGAAATAAGGCACATTAGGTGGTGCAAAGCGAGGGCGCACATTATTTCCTTGCGGTTGTCCTTGATATGGCACCTTCCTCTTGTTGTCTTGTTCCATCTCACGGACCTTGTTCTCAACTACAATTGCTTTGTGCACAAGCTTCTGAAAGTTGGCATAATCACAGTTGAGTAGTTGCACTTGGATCTCATTGTTCAAGCCCCTCATGAAAAAGTATTGTTTCCGGTTGTCCTGGCTCACATCCTCAGGCGCATATCTTGAGAGTTGAGTGAACTTATTGAGATATTCACTCACGCTTGATCTTCCCTGCCTTAAGTTCTCAAATTCTCGCCTCTTCAAAATCATAACACCTTCCGGCACATAATGAGAATGGAAACTCTCCTTGAATTCCGCCCAGGTAATTCTCTCTTGGTTCTCATGAGCATTGCATAGTGAATCCCACCAATCGGCAGCGGCTCCAACTAGTTGATGAGATGCAAATAGAACCTTCTCTCGGTCGCTACACTGGACTATAGCAAGCTTTTTCTCCACAAACTTGAGCCAATCATCACCATCCATAGGGTCGGTAGCTTGAGCAAAGGTCGGTGGCCTAGTCCTCATAAACTCTCCCAACCGGTTATGAGGAGGCGGGGGTGGCGGTGGAGGCATGTGGGGCTGATTGTTGTTATTGCCAGCCTATAGCTATCCCATAGTTTGTATCATGGTCTGCATGAGCTTGTTCTGCATAGCCAAAAGCTGCTCAATGTTGATAGCTCCATGAGCAGGTCCTTGTCCATTGTTGTTCTGAGGTGCTCCATGGTTCTCCTCCTCATCATTAGCATCCCTCTGGTTGCAAGTACTCACCATCTAGATAAAAGCAATAGGTAAGAATTAGAAAACGTCCCCAACTATATGCATCAAGGGGTATGAAACTAGACAACTAACTAGCCTACGTGGACATGGCAATGCTAAAGCATCCCAAATTCCTCTATTAAGAACACAAGCAACCAATATATATAGCAAGTAGCACACCAAGCAAGAACACATCAATTCCTCAGTGTTTCTATGTGCTCTAAAGTGTCCATTCTATCTAGGCTGCGTCCTACGGTCAACCTGTGGCTCTGATACCAATTTGTGACACCCGGTTCTGAAAATGAACCAAGTGAATGCATATGTGTGCCCAGGATGTTCAACACACATACACGAGTGCATTCACAAAACAGTAAACAGAAAATTACCACAAAACAAGATTAATTAACCAAATTCTATTACACAAATCCTACTATCCTCGAATACAAGATTCAATGAATACTGATAACAAGTTCAACTAATGCAGCGGAAATAAACTAAATAAGCAAACTAAACAGCTAGGCAACATCAGCGATAGGGTAGCACAGCTCCAATCAACACCACAGGCAAAGCTGATGGTAGACACAACCTAGAACTCCGCATTATCGCCATTAAACTCCCAATCCTGACCTACAACTTTTGGGGGGATTGCAAGAGTGAGTACATGTCGTACTCAGCAAGTGTGGAAAGTATGACATGTGGCTTATTCAAATGACAAATATAATAATGGTGGAGTGCTGAAAAGTACATAAAACATTTGAAGAGCAATATGTTACATGTATATGAAATAAACCCATCATAAGCCATGTAATTATCATAGTACCAGTCCATACTCCATATCCATCATCATATACCAATATCCATATTCGATACCAGAATTCAATTCATAACCATCCATAACCATAATATCAACCATAACCCTCCCAAATCCCAATTTTCCTCTAATCATATGAGGGTTCAGGTTGCTCATAACTGGGAGCACGGCTATCATGATAGTTTTAGACACACTCTGCAGAGGTTGTACCGCTTTACCCACGTGTTTGTGATTTCATCACCTTTCGATGACTATAGAATCTCTATTATGTCGTCTCACACTTCCGTAGGTTTGTGGCCAAGAGTTCACAAAATAGCCTTTACAAAGGGATTACTAGCCTTTTTAGACCCCACTGAGGTTTCACTGGTGGCGATGTCTCCAACTGAGCACATCTTCAACCAAGGGCCCTCTCTTGAGCCGTTCGGATCTCAGGGTAGTCCCACCAATCATCAACAACCCAATCCGACTACCCCTTCCCCGAGCATCCCTAATGGTCCAAATAGCACTGGCAAAGCCCTAATTAATCAGCTATGCTGCACCCATACTTGGCCTCGTGGTGGCACTGTAAATCCTGGATGGTCGCTCCACGAACTGGTCCTTAGATCTAAAGCAAGCAAATCCACCATAACATCCAACTCATCCACGTACCAAGCTTGCTTAGATCACCGATTACCATATCAGATTTAACCAGTTCATGTCAACCACAATCTCATTAATGCATAATTAAAATTAAGTAGTGTAGCTGTTCTTCCATCCCAATTAATTAAGCGAAGCAAAAAGGTAAAAATCTCATCCCGACTCTCTATCATATATTCCAAGTGACAAGGGTGGTTAAACAAAACTAGTAAACTTCCTACCATAGGATTCCCATCAAATTGACACAAGCATGCAGCTTTGCAAACAAAATATTTATTTCAAAATAGGATCAATATGCTTCAAGGACACTTGTCGTGCTCTTGGGATTGATTAGGATCAAAGACTTCAAACTCTTGGTGTTGTAGATCCTCCGCGGCACTTTCTAGCGTAAATCCGTCTAATCCGCACAATAACCATACAAGTCAAGAAACACAATCAAAGAGTGCACAAATATTACTCAAGATGACATGATATGCATGATTAATTCAAATGCAAGGTGGAACTTGTTAATAGATTGCTTTTAAATGATCACTATCTAGTTCTAATAGATTTTAACAAGCTTATACAGGTTTAGATTTTATTAGATCAAATTTTAGAATTAATTCAACACAATTTAACCAGGAAAATCGGACTAATCCGCTACGGACTGGACAAGTCCGCACTTTACGAGATCAGCATATTAGGGTTTTCTAGATCGACGTGAATTTGGAGATTAGGGGTCGAATTCACGTAAGGAAAAGGAAATAAAAGGTATACCAGGTGTTTAGGACTCCAATGAATCGAGAAACTTGGCGGTAGCACTTGGATCTTGATGATCTAGGGTTGGTGATGAATTTGGAGATGAATTGGTGATAAAGAACAAAACTTGATGGAGATCTTGAACCTCTTTCGTTTCCTCCTCTTCTTCTTCTTGCTTGGGAACTCCTCCTCCCGCCTTGATGGTGGCTCTCCACGAACTAGGGTTTGGGTAGGGTGGAAAATGTAACATCCCTCTTTTCGTAATATCAAATTTAGAAAATTAAACCCCAACATATTCATAAACACAGGTAAAGTAAAGAAATACTACAATAGATAATAACAAAATAAAATGTGTAAAGAAAAGAAAAGAAGAATAAAAAACTAAAGGACGTGAGCCCACTAGCTAATCAGCCAACACGCCATTCGGTGGCCTATACACCGGACGTGCTCATGCCAAATTTTCAAACACCCCCTCCCACTTTTCCATAATTGCAAAACCCCCTTCTTCTTCCTCTAGCCAAAAACAACACACTCTTCTCTGTAACCAGAACAGCTGCAGCACCATTAGCATGCTATGGTAGAAGGAAGATTGCCCGTTTCCTCTCCTCCTCCACTCCTCAGGAAGCTTCCCGAACGCCGTACGCTCGCTCGCCCAGTCGAAGTGACCCGCGCCTACCGATTTACTCGCATCACGCCGGCGAGGACGGCTGCCTGGGCGACCGCGTTGTCGCTGCCGCTAGCCGACGACCTGTCGACGAGACGCGTCGTGCAACGCTAGCCGATAGCCAATCGAGCTCCGCGTGCGCTACACCGGCGAATTTACTCTGTTGTCCACAAACCGGTCATCTACCTCTTCTACCGTCTTCCCTCCTGCCTATTAAATCGACCGTCCGAGCTGTGTCGCACTCCAGCCGCACCCAAGTAATCACGAAGGTGAGCTACTCCCTCTCTTTCCAGTGCAACATCGAACTTCCCCTTTCCATGGGCGCAGCCATGGGCTGGTCAAACTGTAAACCAAACCCACAACCATATTTTAATACCTAATTCAGATTTGACCGAGTTCAAACAACAGCATGCCATCAGCCTTTAAACCAAACCGTGGACTGCAGTAGGCTGCTGATTTCTGAGTCGTAACACAAGCCCATGAGCCAACCACTAATTAAATATTGATTCCCGTAATCAACCCAAACTTCACATTATAAAATCCATAACCCACTCATACGAGTTCCCATTAATTTGAATATTTTCACTAAAATTCATATAAAATCATAATCCATTTAATATACCAAAATTTGTATGATGTATTGATGTATGCATATCTTGCATGTATTTTGGTTGTGATGCTGTCGGAGTAGACCCATAGCCGGAAGAGAACCCGGAGGAGCCAGGTGACCCAGAGAACGACGCAACTGACGGTAACAAAGGCAAGTTCCATCTGTCCCTTTTTGATCATATCACACCTATGTGAGATTTATCCATTGTGGCCAGTAGATTAGGTTATTGCATTTGTTGAGCGTCGAGTGATAGAGTAGAGTCATGCTAGTTCCATTTGTTGCATATTGAAATGATGAGATTATACATGATGATGTTGCCTCTTGTATGTTGTATGGTTGGTGAGAGCATGCATGAGTTGTGATCGAGGCAGATGGGTTAGTGTTTGTGTATGTGCTACCATGGTGGTAGACTTAGGGCGAGTTCTATCATGAGGATGGGCTCGTGATGTGTGTATGGAGGCTGCCCTGGTGAGCCTTAAGGACCGAGTTGTTTTGATATCTCACCTAACTTCCTTTCAGTACGACCACATGTCCCTGTATGGGCAGGGCTTAAACTAATCCTGGTGGCTAGCCCGACAGTCGTCCACGGTGGAGAGACAGTTGTGTTGAGATATTATTGAGCTCACTGATGATGATGATATCGGGTTTGGGGCGACTGGTCCGGGTGATGTTTCAACTAGGTGTCAGTTATGTTGGGATGTCTTTGATGGCCCATACATGTTGGTATAGCGTACAACCTCTACAGAGGTAAAATCCATTCGGATGGATGTGTCCTCAGTATAGGATGGGTTATGGTGTGGTCCCAACAACTAGAAAACCACCTATGGTGAGATTGAGATGAATGATGTGTCTGTGGAAGATATTCACTTGCAGTAGTCGCATTGGGTTGCATTATTATTTATCTTGTGTATTGCATTTATATCTGTTTATTCCCCTCCCGTAGGGCGAGGTGGAGCTTGCTGAGTACTTTTGTGCTCAAACATTGTTGATTCATTGTTTTTCAGAGGATCCTGACTTCGTGCCGGAGGACTTTGAGTAGGGTCGCGTCCGCACCCAAGTTGTGTGTAGTAGAACCATGGGCGACGACGAGCTACTAGTCTACGTGTTGATGTTCATCATAGTTGCCTTGTCACTAGTTGTATTTTTTATCCATAAGGCTATGTCGTTGAAATAAAGCTCTGTATGGTTGTGGTTCCACTTCTGTTGTAATATTATGTATCAAACCTTGTATTTGGTAATAATATTACATGTTTAGTTCCGATCTTATGGGTCGGGACGCTTCAAGTAGTATCAGATCCATACTTGGTTGTAGGATGTGGACCCTAGGGTGTAAGTGACCGTAGGAGACTGTAGAATGATTTTCCTGTAGGAACCTTTGATCGTAGAGCCTTGGTGACAGGTTTTGCCCTCATCTAACCCTTGTGTCTTGTTGTGAGTCAAATGTCTGACGACCGTATCATAACCTTCTGCATCAACGAAGACGGCTTCCCCAAAGTGCTCTATGCTGCCACGACCCGACTTGGTATTTCAGACCGCCCAGAATATCTGGGTCACGAGTTCATGGAGCACGGCACTGAAAGTTGTGAGGTCACGGTGCACATCGGCGCCAGTGAGAGATTCCTAGAGATGAAGCCATGGAACGTCACCGCCACTGGATGTCGCATGAAAGACACCGGCCAACTGGTGGCCTGCAAGGCTTTGAAGTACTTGTGCCACATGTTTGACTGGCACTTGGGTTCCACACCCATGAAGTACTTCCCACCGCTGGATCGTAGACGTCCCGCTTGGGCGGCCAGGATCCGCAACTTGGAAGGCCTTGGGACTACTGAAGACGACCCCACCGTTGTCACCATGTGGAAGGTTGAGGCAGTATCATCGTGGATCCACAACTTGGAAGGTTGAGGCAGTATCATCGTGGAAGCAACCAACATCGGTCTCAGAGATTCATAGTTTCCTAGGTCTGGCTGGCTATTATCGGAGGTTCATCGGAGGATTTTCCAAGCTAGCCCGACCGATGACGGAGCTACTTAGGAAGGATAAGAAGTTTGTATGGATTGAAGCATGTGAGCGAAGTTTTAGTGAGTTGAAGGAAAGACTAACCACAACTCCAGTCCTAGTCCTACCAGATATTCACAAGAGCTTCGTCATTTACTGTGATGCTTCAAGACTTGTCTTAGGGTGTGTGCTAATGCAAGAAGGACAAGTAGTGTCATATGCCTCTCGTCAGCTAAGGCCACATGAGCAGAACTACCCGACCCATGACTTGGAATTGGCTGCAGTAGTGCATGCTCTTAAGATTTGGAGGCATTACTTAATCGGTAACAAGTGTGAGATCTACACGGACCACAAGAGCCTTAAGTATATCTTTACCCAGCCCGACCTCAACCTAAGGCAACGAAGATGGTTGGAACTAATAAAGGGTTATGACTTGGAAATTCACTACCACCCAGGTAAAGCAAATGCGGTAGCTGATGCTCTTAGTAGGAAAGCATACTGCCATCATTTGGTGACTCAAGTACCACAATTGTGTGATGAGATGAGGAAGTTGAACCTAAGTGTTGTACCTTACTCCTATAACTACAATCTTAGTATTCAGCCTGTTCTATATGAACAAATCAAGAAAGCTCAGCATGAGGATGAAAATTTGATGGAGGTCAAGGAACAAACTAGTGAAGGTAAATCTCCAGATTTTAGAGTAGACAGAGATGGAATATTGTGGTTCAAGAAACTATGTGTGCCTGCACAAGGACATTACCGGAACACCATCATGGATGAAGCCCACAACTCTGCATACTCTATCCACCTTGGAGCTACCAAGATGTACATGGATCTTAAGCAGAAGTATTGTTGGATTGGTATGAAAGGTGACATAGAAAGATTCGTGGCCTGTCTTGATGTGTGCCAGAGAGTAAAGGGTGAACATTAGAAGCCGAGTGGTCTACTACAACCCTTACCTATTCCTGTCTGGAAATGGGATGAAGTAGGAATGGATTTTATCACGGGGTTACCAAGGGCCAATAATGGTAACGACTCCGTGTGGGTAGTGGTCGACCGTCTCATGAAAGTTGCACACTTTATTCCTGTACGCACTACCTACGGTGGAGACAAGCTAGCCAAGCTGTACATAGATCGTATTGTGAAGCTACAGGTGTACCCTCGAGGATAGTCTCAGACAGAGGTACCCAATTCAAGTCAAGATTTTGGAGGAGTCTTCAGAAAGCCCTTGGTACTAAGTTGGATTTCAGCTCGGTGTATCACCCCCAGACTGATGGTCAGACAGAAAGGATCAACCAAATTTTAGAGGACATGTTAAGGGCAGCTGTTCTCACATATGGTAAGGATTGGGAAGATAGTCTGCCTTATGCTGAGTTTTCTTATAATAACAGTTATCATACCATCATCAAGATGTCCCCATTTGAAGCCCTCTATGGAAGAAAGTGTCGGACTCCGCTTATGTGGTCAGAAGTTTGAGACCGTATCATAGAGCGACCATATATTATCATGGAAGCGGAAGACAAGGTAGCGAAGATCCGGGTAAATTTAAAGGTAGCTCAGTCACGCCAGAAAAGCTACGCGGACAAGAGAAGGCATGAACTGACCTTTGAAGTTGGAGACCACATGTACCTAAAGGTGTCTCCGATTCGTGGTACACGCAGATTCCAAGTACGAGGGAAGTTAGCACCATGGTACATCGGACCTTTTCCAATCCTAAAAAGAATAGGAGCAGTTGCCTGATACAGCTACCTGGAGAAATATCGAGCGTGCACAACGTCTTCCATGTGTCACAGTTGAGAAAGTGCTTACGGGTGCCTGAGGAACAAGTGGTACAGAACACACTAGACCTACAAGACGATCTGCGCTATCAAGAGGTGCCAGTAAAGATCTTGATACGGTTACCCGAAGAACGCGAACAAACTCAGTCAAGCTTTGTCGAGTTCAGTGGAGCAGACACTCAGAGGCCGAAGCTATATGGGAAAGAGAGGATGCACTTCGAGCCGAGTTTCCCCATCTTTTTGAAGACCAGCCGAATCTCGAAGGCGAGATTCCACCTAAGTGGGGTAGGTCTGTAACATCCCACTTTTCGTAATATCAAATTTAGAAAATTAAACCCCAACATATTCATAGACACGGGTAAAGTTAGGAAATACTACAATAGATAATAACAAAATAAAATGTGTAAAGAAAAGAAAAGAAGAATAAAAAAAGCTAAAGGACGTGAGCTCACTAGCTAATCAGCCAACACGCCATTCTGTGGCCTGTACACCAGACCTGCTCATGCCAAATTTTCAAACACCCCTCCCACTTTCCCATAATTGCGAAAACCCCCTTCTTCTTCCTCTAGCCAAAAACAACACAATCTTCTTTATAACCAGAACAGCTGCAACACCATTAGCACGCTCTGGTAGAAGGAAGATTGCTTGTTTCTTCTCCTCCACTCCTCAGGAAGCTTCCCGAACGCCGTACGCTCGCTCGCCCAGCCGAAGTGACCCGCGCCTACCCGATTTACTCGCATCACGCCGGCGAGGACGGCTGCCTCGGCGACCGTGTTGTCGCTGCCGCTAGCCGACGACATGTCGACGAGACGTGTCATGCAGCACTAGCCGACATCCAATCGAGCTCCGCATGCGCTACACCGGCGAATTTACTCTGTTGTCCACAAACCGGTCATCTAACTCTTCTACCGTCTTCCCTCCTGCCTATTAAATCCACCGTCCGAGCTGTGTTGCACTCCAGCCGCGCTCAAGTAACTACGAAGGTGAGCTACTCCCGCCCTTTCCAGTGCAACATCAAACTTTCCCTTTCTATGGCCGCCCATCTCAAAATCCGCCCTATTTCCCATAGTCTCGGCGCAAATTGATGCCTAAATCAAGTTAACCGTAGTCTGAGCTTCTGATCTTATCACCTCCGGCCACCCCTTTCCCCTTTCTCCTCCCTGGCCGAAGCCCTCCTAGCTGCCCATGGCGACCTGACCAGAGGAGGAAGAAGCCTATCGAACAATCCCCTGTTCTGGTTCCACAGCAAGACCTTGGGTCGGTACCCCTCCGTCAGCCTCCCTAGCAAGTCACGGTTGTTCAGCACTAAACTGAACTAAGAGCCATGCGCCAGGCCAACCCAGCCATGGGCTGGTCAAACTGTAAACCAAACCCACAAACCATATTTTAATACCTAATTCAGATTTGACTGAGTTCAAACAACAGCATGCCATCAGCCTTTAAACCAAACCCTGGACCCATATGCCACACGCCTGGGTCCAAGTAGCAGTAGGCTGCTGATTTCTGAGTCGTAACACAAGCCCATGAGCCAACCACTAATTAAATATTGATTCCCGTAATTAACCAAAACTTCACATTATAAAATCCATAACCCACTCATACGAGTTCCCATTAATTTGAATCTTTCACTAAAATTCATATAAAATCATAATCCATTTAATATACCAAAATTTGTATGATGTATGCATATCTTGCATGTATTTTGGTTGTGATGCTATCAGAGTAGACCCAGTGTCGGAAGAGAACTCGGAGGAGCCAGGTGACCTAGAGAACGACACAACTGACAGTAGCGAAGGCAAGTTCCATCTATCCCTTTTTGATCATAGCACACCTATGTGAGATTTATCCATTGTGGCCAGTAGATTAGGTTATTGCATTTGTTGAGCGTCGAGTGATAGAGTAGAGCCATGCTAGTTCCATTTGCTGCATATTGGAATGATGAGATTATACATGATGATGTTGCCGCTTGTATGTTGTATGGTTGGTGAGAGCATGCATGAGTTGTGACCGGGGCAGATGGGTTAGTGTTGGTGTATGTGCTACCGTGATAGTAGACTTACGGCGAGTTCTATCATGAGGATGGGCTCGTGATGTGTGTATGGAGGCTGCCCTGGTGAGCCTTAAGGACCGAGTTGGTTTGACATCTCACCTAACTTCCTTTCAGTACGACCACATGTCCCTGTATGGGCGGGGCTTGACCTAATCCCGGTGGCTAGCCCGACAGTCGTCCATGGTGGAGAGAGAGTTGTGTTGAGATATTATTGAGCTCACTGATGATGATGATATCGGGTTTGGGGCGACTGGTCCGGGTGATGTTTCGACTGGGTGTCGGTTATGTCAGGCTGTCTTTGATAGCCCGTACATGTGGGTATAGCGTACAACCTCTGCAGAGTGTAAAATCTATTCGGATGGTTGTGTCCTCGGTATAGGATGGGTTATGGTGTGGTCTAACAACTAGAAAACCACCTATGGTGAGATTGAGATGAATGATGTGTATGTGGAAGATATTCACTTGCAGTAGTCGCATTGGGTTGCATTAATATTTATCTTGTACATTGCATTTATATATGTTTATTCCCCTCCCGTAGGGCGAGGTGGAGCTTGCTGAGTACTTTTGTGCTCAAACGTTGTTGATTCATTATTTTTCAGAGGATCCTGGCTTCATGCCAAAGGACTTTGAGTAGGGTCGCGTTCGCACCCAAGTTGTGTGTAGCAGAACCATGGGCGACGACGAGCTACTAGTCTACGTGTTGATGTTCATTATACTTGCCTTGTCACTAGTTGTAGTTTTTATCCATAAGGCTATGCTGTTAAAATAAAGCTCTGTATGGTTGTGGTTCCACTTGTGTTGTAATATTATGTATTGAACCTTGTATTTGGTAATAATATTACATGTTTAGTTCCGATCTTATGGGTCGGGACGCTTTACAAAAGTGGCAAATAGAGGTCAAGCCAAGGGGTGGGGTTGTTTATATAGAAGTGGAGGCTAGGGTTAGATGGATTTCGAGTTTGAGATGAGTAGAGGCCGGTTTAGAGTCCCACATGGGATCTAAAAGAGTTGGACACGACGTCCATAGGACCACTTAACGTAAAACTTAAGAAACAAGTCATAAAACAAAAGATCAATTCAGAGTCGCGAAATATCGGACAAGTCCGAAAAGGACCGGGCTAGTCCGAAGTTGTCCAGAGAGAAACCGGACAACTCTGGCAAAAAATCGGACAAGTCCGACTTTAGTCAGAGGAGAAAACGGACAAGTCCGCTAAGACATTAGACTAGTCCGGACAAGTCTAGGGACTTAACAAATTTTCAAGGATTTTTGGAACACCGGACTAGTCCGCATAAGATGGGACAAGTCCGAAAGTGTCCAGAGGCAAAATCGGACTAGTCAGTAGCAAAAACGGACAAGTCAAACAGAGGTCAGAGAGAAATCGGACTAGTCCTCTATAAAATTGGACTAGTCCGCACTTTCCAAAATTTTAAGTGTGGTTTTGTTCCAAATCAATTTTAAACTCATTCCTCTTTATGTGGATTAATGTTAAACATGTATATGAATGTATGTAGGGCATGATGCATGAAAATGAGGATGTTACACATCGGCTGCGGCTACAACCAGATGATGCACATCAGCACGTCACTGCTCTATCGCACCCTGAGGTGCTTCGAGCACTGGTGGGCGCTCCAACAGAGTTCGCGCAACAATTAGCGCGTTCTCAGGGTTGTTGTTTTTCGATGCTGTGACCGACACAAGTGCCCCATCCTACCGTCCAGCATTGTTTGTTGGGGCAGATGGTGGTGGTGGCGGCATGACACCCGCCGGGACAACGGCGCCCGCTGGCTGCTGCGTGTTAGAGGGATTGCCTCCAGCAGGCTGTTCAACGTGGTTACCGTTGGAAGATCCTATGGCGGAGTTCACCATCTTGCAATCTCAAGCGTCCCCTACCTGGCGCACCAAATGTCGAAGCGTATGAACGACACTTCCCCGGTACTACTAAATGTAGCCCGCGAAGGTTCTTGTATCGGTTTGGGTGCGTGGAGATCAGGAACAAGATGATGACACGTGGGATTTATGTGGTTCGGGCCGCTTGAGCGTAATATCCTACTCCACAGGGTGTGTGTTTTGTATTGAGTGTTTTCGTATAACTTGTGTGCATCTGAGATCGGATCAGCTCAGATCAGGTGTCTCTGTACTGTGCGGCGTAGTCCTTTTATAGTCTAAGGACTGACCGTTACAACACTTGCCTGACCCGACATGTGGCCCTGACGTATTTACGAGCCTAATACACGGTCTAAGAGTATTAAGAGTGATTAATAGTGTAATAGCGTGCCTTAATAGCAGTGTTACCCCTATTAACAGCCCACTGGTCGTGTGTCATTAATATAGCATTAATGACATGTAATCAGGTCTTGTAACTGCCGCTTTAACTGTCCCTTGAATGTCCGTGTTGTTAGAGATCTGCCAATATTCCCGTTGGTGTAAGGTCCGAAGGATCCACACATGGCGACTCCGAAGCTTCACTTCACGGTGGGATGGGTCCAAAGCTGTTATACACATGGCAGCACTGGAGCTTCCCTCTACTGGGGGTTAGGTCCGGGGTTATTATCCACGTGTCAATTCTTGAGCTTTCCTCTGTTGGGAGTTTTGCTCTGGTCTTTTATTACACGTGGCATTCCTGGAGCTACCCATATGAGGGAGGCTGGTCCAGTGCCGTGTGATATGTGGGGCCTGAGGGAACCTTCAACCCTGACAGGAGGAATTCTCTTGCACTTCTTGCGGTATCATAGGGTACCCGGTACGTAGGGTGCCGACAATATTCAACCATTAAAACTGATAAAGGAGCATATTCGTAGGTTTGTCAAATAGACAGGAGGGAAAAAAATCCTTCAAATGGATGGGAAAATCCTTCCAAAGTATCGTCATGCTTCAATTGAAGCTTTCAACAATCCAAATGATGAGTCTCGGGTGTTCCTTGCATCTACAAGAGCTTGTTGTGAAAGGATTAGCTTGACAGGAGTTTATCAGCATCACAAACGGTTCTTAATTAATAAGCATCATGTGAAAACAATGACTTTGCTCAGGCGCTTCTTCAATAAAAACCACTTGTGATGTTTGAACTAGTACATTCGGTTCTTAGTCAATGACCGCCCGTGAAAATCATGTATTTACTCAAGCGATGGTTTATTAAAAACCGTATGTGAAGTTTGTTACAGTACAAGCGGTTCTTAATTAATAGCCGTCTGAGGAAATAATGTATTTACCCAGGCGGTTGTTTTTTAAAATCCGTCTGTGATATTCAGTCATCACAGACAGTTATTGTATCATTCGTCATCACAATCACATTTTTTTATTGACCGCCTGTGTTTGAAAAATCGAGGTGCCTGTGAAAATGCTTTTTGTAGTTGTGTCGCGGGCGTCGGGGCGGTCTGTTACTGGCGGTGAACCATGAGGTGTGATTCTCCAGCGGTGGGGTGCGTGTTGCAGGTGATGGGGCACTGAGTCACCAACGACGAGGCGCACTGCACGTGGTTGAGGTTTGAAGAAGTGGAGGAACGGGGTGGCAGCGGCTAAGAGGTTGGTGGTAGGCAGCTGAGGTGTTAGGGTTATTACTTGTGCTGAATGGGACTGATGGGCCCACTGTGTATTAGGCTGAATGGTTATGAATTCGGTTAACACGGTTAATGGTGAGTAAAAAACCAAAAACAAAAAATAAAATTGGTTTCCATAGAGTGGTAACCGAAATATGATCCGGTTTTGTCAGTTCGGTTAGTTCTATTTTGGTTACCGATAAATACGGCTTCGGTGTTCAATTAACGTTTTTCCACCCCTCACTACAGGAATCACGATAATAGACAACGGCAAAAAACCGTCGTCTATAAGGACAATACCGTCGTCTGTAGCTTATAGACGGCGGTATAAGCTTATATACGACTATTTACGATCGTCTATAATTATTTATCGTCTATAAGATAATTGACGACGGTTAGATTCAACCGTCGTCAATTAGTCAACCATGCCACGTGGCAGCAAAGGAGGCTAATAGACGATGGCAAAAGAAAAATTGTCGTCTATAAGGAGGCTTATTGACGACGGCAAAAAAAATTGTCGTCTATAAGGAGGCTTATAGATGACGACGAAAAAAAAATCGTCGTCTTTAAAGTTTGCATTAAAAAACAGAAAATGGTGTTCCTTCCTTCAAGGACAACTCTGGCTCGATGGCCAGCTCACACAGGTATATAAAAATATAACTAAAAGTTGTCTATGGCTGGTAGCAGTGGCATATAGCAAGTGGCAATGGCGCTTTAGAACTCTGTTTGAAGAATCACATTCTAACAAACCCCAAGGTGACAGCAAACATAACATAATCAGGATCATATACACAATGAGTACATAATAATTACAAAACTAAATCAAGTGTCCCCACTCACACTAAAATATCAGGTGCTTAAACCAAACATTCAGACACTTGGATTTATACTACTATAAACAGTTACCAATTTGCATCAATATCATGACAAGGTATCAAAGGCCAATAAAAATGTAAACCTACAACGTAGTCAAAGATGCCAAGTTTTTCATTGAAGGAGGATATGGATAGGGAGATCTTTTGGGTTGCAGCTGGACTCAACTTATGAAGCAGGCAAGAAGTTAGCTTGGTGGCATTTGCATGTTGTAAGGTGTTAAGCTGAGAAACAGAGGAGGAAGAGAGCGTATGGCAGGTGGGTCCCACTATTTTCATTCTCATCTTCACCTCTCGACAGTCAATTCATTCACCTAATTTGTACCAAAATTTCTAGCTATTTGTGGGAAGTACAAATTAATTATGGAGAGTTTGATTCTGAATTCATAATATTGATTTGACCAAGTCTCATTCGAGTTCAAACTTGGATTTGAATTTGAGTGGAATTCAATGTATCTATTAAATTAAATAGCAAACCATCTTCAAAAATTCTGAATTTTTGCAGAGGTACTATTTGAACACATCAATCAGGTTGTTAGAAGAAATATCTCTGCATACCAAACTCAGATAGTCAGTCAATCAAGACATCAATTAGATAAAAACACACAAATACAGAAAATGTCGGAAATGATGACACGTCTTACAAATTTACAAGTCCAGTGAGTGGATCAAAAGCGTCTGGTAGTTCTCCACTTAGATGGTTGCCATTGACTGACCTGGGTAAAACAAGGATAATATAATATGATATTATGGATAAACAACAACGAATATGCTGAAAAAGAAAACAAAAGAAAATAAATTTACATGGCTGCTAAATTTGAGTTTTGACAGTGAACTTGGGATGCTCCCCTGAGCTGATTAGCAAAGAAAACTGTACAAAAAATGGGACATATATCATGTCTCCAAAAAGAATAATCATAAAGGTTGAGGGATTACAAACCTAAAAATAACAGCCTCCTATGATACTGATGTCAGGTTCAATGAAAAAGGAAACCAACAATCAATTGTATGATGGCCACCATCTCACCTTGGTGCCGAAGGGGCCAACAGGATGATCCATGTCGAACTGCTTCTTCCCCTGCGAAAGTCGCAAAAGTCGGCATCTTTGACATGTTATATTAAAAACATTAAGAATATATATGATCTAATGCCAAATAAAAACGCAAATGGGGTTTATCATCAAGGTACCATTATATCTACACAAACTAGACACACGATAGTGCAATTCTACAACACAGTCCAGAGGAGATTATTTTAATGGTATTCTGATGTTTCCTTGAATAACAACAGAGTGGAACGGGAAGCAGAGAACGACACCTACAGGTTTCCTCGGCTTTGTCTCACGGTCCAAGGTCGACGGTGAAGTGTGCGGAGGTGCTGGTTCAGGACAGACCGCGGCGTCCGGCTCCTGCAGCGGTGCCGGGAGCCGTGTGGAGAGGTCAAAGTCGACGAGCAGGATGTGGCCACTGTCCTGAATTAGTACGTTCTACGGCTTGAGGTCCCGGTACACGATGCCGAGGCTGTGGAGGTACTCGAGCGCCAGCACCAGCTCCGCCGCGTAGAACCTGCGGTTTGCAACCAAACAATCAATGAAAAATCAAGGGAAAGAGAAGATCAGAGCGACGGGATTGGCAGACGGCTCGTGCGTGCATGCGTGGTTCGGGTACTAGAGAAGAAAAGAGAAGGGGTGCACGCGTACCGTATGACGGAGTCGGAGAACATCTTCTCGGTCTGGCATCGGCGGAGCGCGTTGAGGTCACCGCCACCGAATCGGTCGATGGCGAACCCGACGACGGCGTCGATGGCAAGGACGCCGCGGAGGGAGGGGAGCAGTGGGTGGCGCAGTACGAGCAGCACGTCCTGCTCGAACCAGATCCAGCGTTGACCGTCCCCGTCGCCCGCGGATGGCGCCTTCTTCCGCCGCGCCGCCTCCTGCGACACCGCCTTGAGCGCCATGGCCACGCCCTCTCCGACGGTCGCGTCGGTGTCGGTAACAACGACATGGAACACGACACCCTTGCCGCCGCACCTGAGCACGGACACCGCCACTGCGTCTAAGGCCGAGCTGAGGAAGGCCCTCAGCGACAGCGACGAGAGGCGGCGCTGCCGCTGCCTCGCCCATCCACCTGTTGTCGGGGGATGCGGGGACGAACTCGAAATCCATCGCGGCACTTCGAATCGAAAAACGAGGCGGCAGTTAGTGAGTCCTGACGAGTCTGGCTTGGAGTTGGAGGCGTCGACGACCGGGTGCAACTCGGCAGGGGGCTGCTGCATCTGAGCGGCAGCGGGGCAACGGCGTGGCGTCGGTGAAAAGCGGCGGCGGCGGCTAAAATGAGGAAACCGTGAGACAAAATGACCTTTTGAAACCGTCGTCTGTACGGGTGGGCTCGAGATTCAGCCCATATTGATGACGGGTCTAATTGACGACGGTTTGCCGTCGTCTTTAAGTAATAGACGACGGTGATAGGGTTACCGTCATCAATTACGGCCTAATTGACGACGGTTAGATCTAGCTGTCGTCAATTAATTAAAAGACGGCGATACCGTCGTCAATTATTTTAGCCGTCGTTTATTTTCGTGTTTTCTGTAGTGCCTACAGATCAAAAGCTGGTTTGAGCTCTCCTGTCTGGGGCAGTTGCAGTACTCATCAACATGATCAACGGTGTCTAATCAAAGTACCGGCCCGGCCCTATACAGATGATGCCGAGGTTCGGGGGTTTTCTCGGTCGGTAGAAGATTGAGCTTCTTCTTTAAAATAATACTACGGGGACGGTCTTACCCTCACCAGCCAGAGGATTTTTTTTTTGCGTGTATGCTATATTATTTGGTTCATTATTTCTCTGGATGTTTTGTTGCTCATCATGGTAGGTCATAAGAACCAACCAGATACATGATTAGGTGCAACCTTCTCTGCAAT
Organism: Tuctoria greenei; assembly: GCA_036927565.1. Taxonomy (NCBI): domain Eukaryota; kingdom Viridiplantae; phylum Streptophyta; class Magnoliopsida; order Poales; family Poaceae; genus Tuctoria; species Tuctoria greenei. The sequence continues at coordinate 74,718,258 of JAYESD010000005.1, read as the reverse complement.
ACTATATACAATGCAAGCAGAACCATAAACTTGATTAATCTATTCACTTGCATTGAAATACTCCTGAGGTCATCGCCAAATATTTTGTTGGACAGGAATCAGCACAATATAAGCAGATTTCGACATATAAATATCTTCCCTTGAAAGAACCCCCCACCCCCACCCCCAACAAAGAAACAACGTACCGAGGGTCAAATCATCACCAAATAAAGTATGACATTGCTCAGATCTTACCATGTGCAGCTTGCAGAGCTTATTGCATGTTCAGCAGTAAACAACTTATTTCTATGATGGAGGCGTGACATTCCAACACATTAGTTTGTTAAGATAATATCAGATTTATATTACAGTGACAGAGACGTAGATGCCGATGTGATCGAGGAGATTTGAAAAATGCGGTTTTCACGGACTGGCGATGGCTGGCGATCGCCGGCGAACTCTGGGACGAAGACGCGTTTGTCCGGCGGGGGATTGATTTTTTCGGCGGCAGGAAGGGAGTCTTGGTCGATCTTCGCTGATCTATCCGCTAGCGATTTCTGGTGATGGGTATAGAGAAGGTTCGTGGACTTTTGGCGTGAAGGCCTATCGTGATCCTGCCTCGGCCACCGGTCGACCGCTGGTGCTCCGCAAGTCATCCGGCGAGAAGGCCTCCCCATCGTGACTCTGAATCGGCCATTGATTGTACGTTGAGCAGGGCAGTCAATCTGGTGATCCCGGTTGCCTCAGACGGCGGACCGGCAGGGGTTCCATCCTCCGCCCCGCCATGTTTCTCTCTATTACCGGTAGCAGTTCGGTTACCGGAAGAAGGATCAAGTGTCCAGCTCAAAAAAAAATGATCTTGCATTGGGATCAGGAGGAAGCTTAACCTGAACGGCGAAGTTCATGGAAACAGGCGAGCACTGGAGACCGGCAGAGAGAAGGAGCGTTTGAGGAACAACTGGTCACTCCTCTGCTGCAGAGAAACGGGGGCGTAATTTTGTTTCTCTGCTGACTGTCGGATCTGAAGAAGTCAAAGTCATACCACGGGAGGATTTAAAGGTAAGACGGTCCGCAGTGCCACGCTGTAAAGCATATTATATACACTGTAGCGCAGTAGAAGTTGAGAATACATATTATAAAAATAAAAAGAGAATAGTGTATAGAGTATGCTAGTGCGGACAGCCTAATCAATTTTTCCTTGCCCCGGCACCATACAACCATACAGACAACGCAAGTGGAAGGACAAATTGCACCGGAGGGTAATGCGCACAGCGGAAATTTCTTTGTGAATAAAATTAATCAAGTTCGAGTCATCCTCACCGAATGAGAAACTTCTTTCTCTCAGGTGGAGACGGAAGACGCTGATCTATGGGTGAATAGTAGCCAAGATCCTACGGGCGAACCACTATATATGTCAAAATGGAGAAGTATGCAAATGTACGGATTAGCCAGGCGAGAAAAATAATTGTATTATGTGGTTCGATGATCAAAGCCATTACACAAGACTCAGTCTTGCAAACTGACTAAGGGTCAGTTGGTTAGAGTCTCCAGGTGTGAGGCCTCTCCACCAGGGTTCCATTCTTGATGTGCACAATTTATGAAATTAAATCTCCTTGCTAGCAGTAATGTTGACATGGCGTCCAGTGCCCGGGTTTTAGACTGGTTTGGGCTCTCCCACCAGGGGTAGTTGCAGTAATCACCATGCATAGTCTACGGTGTCTCCAAACCAAGTAGGTGTACGGTCTGCCATGGTTCGAGGATTTGAGCCTCTTTTAGATATGTGATGTTGTAAGAGTGGTCTTACCTTGACGGTAAAAAAAGTCTCACTCTTGCACTGAATGAGAGATTATTCTCGAGGGAATCGGAGAATGAAAATGAAGGACTGGACGAGATTTTTTGCAAAATTCCTATGGTTCATGATAACCAAATAAGCAAAAACTAGTTGGATAATGAGCACTTCTAGCCTTCTTCCAAATCTGAACGGGCAACCTGTGAATGATATGGATCTCAGGGGCATTGAGATCATCGTTTATACACGGTCTGAAGGTACATCAACACTGAAGAAGGATTGCCTTAAACGGGAAATAAGCAATATTCCATCGAAGGTTGAAATAAAAGCCAGAAAATGTATTCTCATTAGACACTCGAAGGGCCCTTTACCACGGCCAAAACGTGCAACAGTTGTGGTGTTGGGTGATTTTCTACCGAAGATCAGTACAATTAGATATGCTGAGATCAACAGTAGTGTTGCTGTCAAGATAAATGATGACATTGGACACTTTTCAATCCAAAAAGGGACTTAGACAAGGTGACCCGATTTTACCTATCATTTTTAATATTGCAGCGGATATGCTTGCTGTACTGATTAAAAGGGTCAAGAATGATGGGCAATTTAGAGGAGTTATCCCTCATCTCATTAAAGATGGCTTATCAATTCTGCAATATGCAGACGACACAATCATATTTTGGATCATAATATAGAGGAAGCATTCAAATTATTGCTAACAGGTTTGGAACAATTGTCAGGACTTAAGATTAATTTCGACAAAAGTGAGATATTCTGTTATGGTGAAGCTAAGGAGTTCCAAAATGAATATACAGAATTATTTGGATGCCGTAAAGGCGAATATCCATTTAGGTATTTAGGAATTCCGATGCATTATAATAAACTCCTCAATCATGATTGGAGATGGATGGAGGAGAGATTTGAGAAGAAACTTGCATGTTGGAAGGTGAAACACCTATCATCAGGAGGCAGATTGGTGCTCCTGAATTCGGTTCTTAGCTCCCTGCAGTTGTTTATGATGTCCTTCTTTGAGATCTCGAAGGGAGTAGTAAAGAAACTGGATTATTACCGATCTAGATTCTACTGGCATGCCAAAAGAGATAAAATGTTATAGATTAGCCAAATGGGAAATCTTATGCCGTCCTAGAGATCAGGGTGGTCTAGGAATTATGGATTTGTGGGGTCAAAATATTTGCCTACTAAGCAAATGGATTTACAAACTGCTAAATGATGAAGGCTTATGGATACTTTCGGTTAGAATAAAGTATTTAGGCTCAAGATCACTATCTCAGGTTCAAGAGCGACCCAGAGATTCTCAGTTCTGGAAGAGTTTGATGAAAATAAAACAGAGATTGTTAAGCAGTGGTTCCTTTGTTGTAAAAAGTGAGATACAGACTAGATTTTGGGAGGATACTTATTTGTTCTTTCTTAACCATTAAAAGATAAGTACCCACTGTTATTTAATATTGTTCATCATCCACATTCCATTGTGTCTGAAGTGATGAGTACTGAGCCGTTAAATATCTCTTTCAGAAGAGCATTGGTGGGCAATGAGTTGCATGAATGGCATGACTTAGTGGCTAGGTTGGTCAATATAAGACTAGAAAAGGGCGGGACATTTTTAAATGGAACATCCGCAAAGATGGTATTTTTTCTGTGAAATCAATGTACACACAAATAATGAATCAGGATGTTCCATTTTATGATAAACAGATATGGAAAATTAAAATCCCGCTAAAGATTATTTTTTTTCTATGGTACCTTAAAAAAGGAGTGACATTAATCACGGACAACCTGGTAAGAAAGAACTGGGAAGGCAGGAAAAAATGCTGTTTTGCAGCTGTCTTAAGCAGTTATTTGCTAGATTTGGATGGAGACATTTCAATAGAATTTGTTATGATTATTAAACTTTTAATCAGCGATTTTGCTGTTCCTGTAATAAGGTTGGTTGTATACTTGTATACACTCTGTAGAGGCCGGAATTAATCAATTATCTAAAAAAGTGCTGAGAGTGCTGAGATCAACAGAAATCAGACTACGGGACAGTCGGAATTGATCCTAAAGGCTAAACAGTACAGCAGAGCTAGATTTGATCTAGCTCAGTACCAGCAAGGCTGATGGAGGCAAAAAACCGAGTCTGGAGTCTGGACAATCACCTGGCCCAGTTAAGACCAAATAAGTAAACTTATCTCACAAAAAAATTACACCTGGCCAGCTGTTACACACAAAGGAAACGTATCACAAAAATCAGCAGAACTTTCTTAGTCAGAGGGATATCCCAGCTCAGATAGCCACTTCTTTGGTGAAGATGAGGAAAGTGTTACTTGGATGACTCATGGATCCAAGTACAGTATCACTCAAGAAGATTTTGCAAGCCTGCTTCACTTTGACACCTCAAGATCTGACTGCTTGATCATCCACAACATAGGTGTCACTGAGAGGGATAGGATGAAGTTTCTATATGAGCCAAACTCAAAGTTTGTCTCTCCCTCCACAAAGAACATGAAGTCTTTCTTTGTGGTTCTGAACAGAGTCTTGAGGAAGACAATTGCTCCCAAGGATGGAGATGCTGGGAGTGTGCAAGGTTATCTCCGGACGCTGATGAGGGTGATAAGCAGAGACCGCCAGTTTGATGTGGCGGACTACATTTGGAATGATATGGTGAACATTTCTTGCACACTCAACAGGTCTTGTGGGTATGCCCCATATCTAATATTTGTGATCGAGAAGGTCACCGGGATCGAATTTGTCAAGGATGTGGAGCATCTACCTTTGAGGCCTCAGATGCCTCAGAAGCCAACTGTCCAGGCTGCTCCCTCGCCGGCCTCCAGTCCTGAGGCACTGGCAAGAAGATCTAAAGATGCAAGAGCTGCCCCTACTAGTAGGGCGGCCCCTCAAAGGGGATCAACCAGTGGAATCTTCAAATATCTGGCTGCCATCTTCGCTTCCTGTAAGAAGGTCGAAGTGAGGGCCCACAGGCTTAACAAGAAAAGAAAGGAAGACATGAAGTACGTGAAGGCGAATGTGAAGCAAATTTGCCAGACGCTAGAGATCGACCCCATTGGATCTCCAGTGATTTCTGAGGACTCCGATTCAGACGTCACTGAGCTCGGGCCCTTAACCCCCTCCGAGCTGGCCTACTTTGGCATTGGGGGCTCGAGTGGCTCCGCACCTCCTCCTCCTCCTCCTCCTCATCAAGGTGAAGATGAAGATGACGAAGACGATGATGAGAGGACCGACAGCGAAGAGTGAAGACCTTATGACCCTCCTCTCCTTCTTTTTGGTGTCTTGATGCCAAAGAGGAGAGATTGAGAGAGAGTCTTAACCTTAGCTGTAGGATGCGAGGAGAGAGCTCTCTTTTATGGTTTTTGACTATTTTGTGGGTTGTAAAGCTTTAACTTTGTTCTTAAGTTAATTATGGTTCTGTGATGCAATGTTATGATCTTTTGAGAAGTAGTTGTTGAAGTCTGTGATTTTGCTTCTAGAATGACATATATGCTCGCTTATGGTTGATTAATATCAATTATGTCATTCCTAGTGTTTCAATGTACTTAGTTATGCGTCCCACCATAAAGAATGCACATATGCATTATGTTTTTATTGCTTGATGTATTGTAAACTCATATGTGCATACTTTATAAAAATCTAAACTTTTATCATGTTTTGTGAAATATCAATTGGTTGTCATCAATCACCAAAAAGGGGGAGATTGAAAGTGCATCTAGGAATCCCTTGTGGGTTTTGGATGATTTATGACAAGCAATTAGGATCCTAACCTCCTTGTTGAGATGAGCACATGTTTTTAATAGCAAAATAAGCAAAGTGCCAAAAAGAAGGAAGAATGAGAAGCAAAGTGGAAATGAGCTCAAGGAAGAAGAATAGTAGATCATTGTGTATGTAGTGTGTTAAGGAAACACACCCCAAGAGCTCAATCACAATTAAACACACACATTGCACAAAGTTACACAGGATCGGATGTAAGGATCGAAACGCTCAAGAGGGGGGGTGAATTGGGCTTTCTTTCAATTTTTAAAGCAATTAAGATTAACGACCTCAAGCCCAATTCCCTATGCGATTAAACTATGCAATCAATGTAAATTAAAGTTGCGGAATGAAGATTGCATAAGTGTAAAAAGGGAGAGGGATGCAAACGCTCAAGGGACACGGAGTTTATCCCGTGGTTCGGTAAGATCACAAGGATCTACCTACATCCACGTTGTGGCACCCACCGAAGGGTTTTGCCACTCCCAAGTCACCGAGACAAGGGGGTTCTTCACTATTCTTCTCCGTTCGCCAACCTCGGCAAGGTGGAGCTCAAGCCTTGTACACTTTGGAATCCTCCGGGCTTCCACAATCTTCTTGGCAAGCTTCGGAAGTCGCACACACCAAGGGACACTCCCTTATGGCCCTCACTACACTAGAGACTCCAATCACCAAGAGTGGAGGCACCCAAGCACTATCTCTAGCTAGTTCTAGCCTATCTCTTGGTGTACAAATGATGAGCAAATGATGTGAAAGTGGTAGCTCTATTGCTTGAATGCTCTAGGTTGTGTAGAGTATGTCTGGGCTTCAAGTCTTATCGATTTGACAGGTTGAAGGGGTATAAATAGCCAGCCTCCACGAGATAGCCGTTGGAAAAGTAGGCTGACATCACTTCTCTGCGAACACCGGATGATCCGATGTGTCCCCTTCAGTTAACATCGGTCAAAGCCAAATTAGCTGATGTCACTGTGTCAGATATGACCGTTGTTAGACCGATGTTGATCTGTCTTCTCATCGGATGATCCGGTGGCTCTTCCTCCAGAATTTTGCTTGATCTTGAAGCTTACTGGAGTGATCGACCGATGTGTGTAAGTCTGCACATCGGATGATCCGGTGCTTCACTTGGTCCAACAGTGTTGCAATCTGTGATGATGGACCGATGTCACTGAGCCACCCACATCGGATGATCCGGTGAGTTCTTTGCTCTGAGGTCTTCTTCTTCTGTTGACACAACTCGACCGATGTAGTCAACTCAAAGACCATCGGATGATCCGGTGTGTTCAACTTGTTGACTTCGAGTTGTTTTGAGTTGTTCTTTTGGAATTTGAACTTGTGACCTCTTTGACACATGTTTGAAATGTTGTTTTGATTGTCTTCAAGCATTGAGTGATATCAAGTTAGAGCTTTCACTTCTTGTCTTCATATGATTTGATTTGATCTCATTTGTTGATTTTATATGGGTCTCCAATGTTATTTTGATTTCATTTGATTGAGTGTTATTGAGACCTTGCATTCACAAATTCATTAGTAATATCGAATGGTTGTCATTAATCACCGAAACCGTACCTCATGGGGCCTAGATGCTTTCAATCTCCACCTTTTTGGTGATTGATAACAACACAATAATTTAAAGCGCAATACTAATGAATTTGATGATAATACTCAAGTATATATGCAATGAATACAGCATAGGACACATTAAGCTTGTAAAACACAAAAGAAATTTGTGGTGCGAAAAGCTCAATTGATTAAAAACATAAGCAAATGAGACAAGCGAAAGAGTGCTTAATTAAAATTACAAAAGAGTGTACTCAAGCACGAATACAAAGGATAAGCACACACTCCCCCTTCACTCCCCCTGAGACTACTACTACCACTCCCCCCTGACTCTTCTACATCTTCTCCCCCTTTGGCATCAAGACACCAAAAAGGGATCAGAAAGCCTACAGACCCTGAGAGCTGGGCGCGAGGACGAACTGGGCACCGTCGCAGTCGTCAGAGCTAGAGTCGCCGGTCGTAGGAGCTGCCGGAGCGGCGGGAGCTGGAGGGTCCGCAGCCGGTGCTGGAGGAGAGGAAGCAGGTACTGGAGGTGCCGGTGGAGCTGGAGGAAGTGGAGCGCTCACCACGGACGCCGGCGTCTGCTGGAACAAGATCGTCGCCAGCAGTGGTGAGTGAATCGGTGCGTTGGATGCCAGAAGTGGTGACATACTGATTGAAGGGATAGGAGTAGTAGGCACCTGAGCAACACCTGGAGCCAGTCCCAGTCCAGGCTGCTGTGGAGGAAGGGCGATCCCGGTCTGAGTGTAAAGGTTGGTGATCAACCCTAGGATCCCCATCATGGCCTGCTGGGTCTGCTGCTGCTGGTCGAGGGTACGGCGGTGCATCTGATCTACCAGGTTGGTGAACCGGTCCGTATCCTCTCGCCTCTAACGGGCGATCTCCAGCTGGAGCTCCTGCTACTGCCGCTGCAGCTGTGCCAGGTGAGCAGCCTGCTCTGCCCTGGCCTGCTCAGCAGCGAGCCTGTCCTGGCGCTGCTGCTCGATCATCTGCTGGAGAAGTGTCGACAGCTCTGACGGCTGTGACACCTGCGCCTCGGACACAGGAGGTGGTGTCGGTGGCAGAGCAGCTGATCCTCCTGCCTCGGCGTCGTGCTGCCTCGGTGAAGGTGGAGGAGGAGGGAAGTACTCCTCGACACTCTCGTCTGTGTCGCTCTCGGACCAGACGTGCTGCAAGTCTCCCCCTTGAGCTTCTGCCTCAGCCAGACGCTCATCTTCCCTCTCGAGGTCAGACCAATCCTCCTCAGTCAAGCGAGCCCTGACCTGGCGCTCAACAGGACGGCCAAGGCGGCGGTCTCCAGGGGCAGGGGCACGGTAATGTCCGAACCGTGTCACACTCTCGTCAGAGAGACGATCGTGCACGGCAGACTCCTCTGGAACCATCATCGTGAGCAAGTAGCTGATCCAGTGCCCATATGCTAGCTGCCTCATCATGCCCACTCCATCTGTGATGACATCCTCCATCTCGCAGATAATGAAATCCACTATATCAAAGTCCATCCCGTTCATGATGTAAAACAGGATCGTCTGCTGGAGGCTAGTGAAACCCTCAAGATAGCCGGACCTCGGCAGGAGGGAGCGACGCAGGGCAAGGTGCACCGTGCGCGCTGCAGGAGTCAACAGGGCCGTAACTCTCGGCTGGTCTGGAGAGAAAGTAGGTCCAAAGAGTGATCTGATCTCCTCCAGAGCGGGAGCCACTCCTCCAGTGAGTGGCCTCCTCGGCGGGTCTGCCTGACCGTAGACTCTCTCATGTATGCAGATGTCGTGCAGGTCTACTCCAAGCAGCTGTCCCAGTGTCTGCCTCGTCAGATGGTAGTGCTGACCCATGAACATGAAGTCAATGGATCGTCTGCCCTCAGAGACGTAGAGGGTGGCGTAGAACACGCGGACCCAATCCTCTACGTAGGCACTCCGCTCATAGGATAGCAGCTGCACCAGACCCCTGTACCTCTCAAAGAACGGCCTGATCTCTGTCCCTGCGGCCACTTCAAGCTGAACCCAATCCATGTAGTTGTGTTGGAACAGCTTGTGGCCACAGCGTCTGTAGGTCTCGTAGAGAGACGCCTGCGTGACCGTCCAGAACCGACTGTCCACCAAAGCTTCCCGGGGCTGCGGGTACCACTCCTCAAGCAATACACTCCATCTGAGCTTTCGGAGTTGCTTGGCCTTCATCTTCCGGTAGTCTGTAAGACGGACTCCCTCACCGACCCGGACGGTCGTGTCCATCTCATAGATGGCCCTCTCGGCCTCCCTGTCCTCACGACGGTCGGCAGCCGTCGGTCTCGGACGAGGAGCCGCCTCGGTGTGACCCCCACGCGTCCGGGCAGAGCGCCGGCAGACGAGAGGCTCAACCGGCTCCTCTTCGGCGTCGGAGTCATCGATCACGGGAGGCTGCCTGGAACGAGCCTCGCGGATCCTCAGGGACCCTCCTCGGCCACGCTCACGCTCCTCGGCGGCGCGAGCGGCCATCAAGGCCTTCTTCTCATCCTTCGAAAGTTTGCGCTTCTTCGTGGCGGGCTCCACGATCGCCTTTCCCTTTCCTTTGCGGTCGCGACCCATCTAGACGACGGAGAGCTAGGGTTAGCGACGAAGAAAGAAAGGACAATGAAAAATAACGATGGACGTCGCACGACACGAAACAAACCTAGGCGACGGAGAGCAAACGGGCCGGGTGCGAAGTTGAAACGGCGGCGAGGAGAGGCGGCGGCGAGGTTGGTGGAGACGTCGGAGGTGAAGGCGGCGCGTGGACGGCGGAGGCCGGAGGGCGACGGCGGCGTCCGGCGGTGGTGGCGCGTGAGGTGGTGGTGGAGCGGCGATGGGGGCGGTGAGTGGTGAGGTGAGGCGGCGGCGGCGCTAGGCGGCGGCGGCGCTTGCGAGCAGGGGGACGACGGCGGCGGCCGGCGGCGGCGGCGGCGTCCGGCGGCGGCACTGCAGTGGGCGGCGCTTGGGTGCGGCGCTTGGGTGCGGCGGCGGAGGTGGCGGCGATGGAACGGGAGGCGTCGGGGAGAGAGAGAAAGGGCGGCGGCGTGTGGGTTAAATAGTGGACCCCAAACCCTAGCCGATATTTTAACACCGGATGGACCGATGTTAAGAGAAGTGAGCATCGGTCGAATGCCACAGAAAGGATATTCAAGAATTGCTGTTGACACCGGATGGACCGACGTCTAGGGTTTTGATCATCGGTCGAATATCCCAGTAAGGGTGTTCAAAAGAGTGATGTAAACACCGGATGGTCCGACGTTGAAGGGAGTAAACATCGGTTGAATTGACCACAACTCCAGAAGAGTGAACATCGGATGGACCGATGTTTTCCAGAATGAACGCGTCGGAGCATTTGAGGTTCTGACTAATCTGGGCCTTGAAAATTGAACACCTATTGATCCGATGGGGGATGGGCTAGGGCATCGGATAATCCGATGATAAAAGAACAAAAACATCCCATATATGTCCTTTGACCGAACAAACAATTAACTAGAAACACATGTCTTAGGACTTTTTGGGCAACCCCTTACCCCTCAAGAAGCTAATATGCCAATAGCTTGGCTAGACCTTAATGCAAATGGAACACCGAGAAAAATGGAGGAAAATATCCAAATAAAATGTAAGGCCCATGCTTTGTGAGGTAGAGTATGAAGACTTCTATCTCTTTGAAGCATGATCCTCTAGGCATTAACGTACCTAACATTTTGTTCTTTCCACCTTATATGAGTTGAGATATTGCATTTCAAACAAGTCTCCTTCTCATGAGGTGGGTTCCCCTTTGTGACAATCTACCGTATGCAATGCCAAACAAATTATAGTGCAAGAGATTAAATGAGTGTAAGTTTATATGGCAGGGATCATGCAAGGCATAAAATAAATCTATCTTGCCAAGTTTGAACCTTCCAAAGGCTTCCTCAGGGAAAACTACTTCTAGCTTGCCCCTATCCTTTGGGAGTTAGACAAGACCTATATGATATGCATCCTTACATGAACATGGCAACTTACATGACGTTAGATGCATCTAGCACATTTAATTCACTTCTAAGTCTAGAAAAGGTTTTCTCATCAAGTGGTTTTGTGAAGATATCCGCCAATTGTTCTTCGGATCTAACACCTTGCAAAGAGATGTCTCCTTTAGCCTCATGATCCCGCAAGAAGTGATGGCGAATATCAATGTGCTTAGTGCGGGAGTGTTGAACGGGGTTTCTAGCTATCTTAACCGCACTTTCATTGTCACAAAGGAGAGGCACACAACCAATTTTAATTCCAAAGTCCAAGAGGGTTTGCTTCATATATAGAATTTGGGCACAACATGCACCGGCCGCTATATACTCCGCCTCCGCGGTGGACAAAGCCACGGAATTTTGCTTTTTGCTCGACCAAGATACTAGGGAACGCCCAAGTAAGTGGCACCCACCGGAGGTACTCTTGCGATCCACACGGCATCCGGCAAAGTCCGAATCCGAGTATCCCAAGAGATGGAAACTAGCGTTCTTGGGGTACCACAAACCTACACTTGAGGTATGCTTGAGATACCGAAGTATCCTAAAGACCGCCTTCTTATGCGATTCTTTAGGTGCCGCTTGAAAGCGAGCACACAAGCACACACTAAACATAATATCGGGCCTAGATGCGGTAAGGTACAACAATGAACCAATCATGGAGTGGTAGTGAGATTCATCAATAGGTTTACCGTCCAAGTCCGCGTCGAGATGACAATTTGTCGCCATTGGAGTACTTCTTGTGCTACAATCTCCCATTTCAAATTTCTTCAAGAGGTCCTTGGTGTACTTCTCTTGGTAGATGAAGGTGCCCTCTTGAAGTTGTTTGATTTGAAATCCAAGGAAGAAGTTGAGCTCTCCAATCATTGACATCTCGAATTCCCTAGACATCATGGTGCCAAACTCATGGCTAAGAGATTTGTTAGTTGAGCCAAAAATGATATCATCGACATAAATTTGACAAATGAATAAATCCCCGTCGATGTCCTTGGTGAAGAGTGTAGTGTCCACCCTCCCGATCTTGAATCCTTGCATGACCAAGAAATCCCTTAGATGTTCATACCACGCCCTAGGTGCTTGCTTGAGCCCGTAGAGCGCCTTGTGTAACCTATACACATGGTTAGGATTCCTCGGATCTTCAAACCTGGGAGGTTGCTCAACATAAACAAGTTCGTTAATATAGCCATTGAGAAAGGCACTTTTAACATCCATTTGATAAAGCATTATATTGTGATGTGAAGCAAAGGCAAGGAGTATGCGAATAGCTTCTAACCGAGCGACCGGAGCGAATGTTTCTCCAAAGTCTAGTCCTTCAACTTGTGAAAAACCCTTGGCCACAAGTCTTGCCTTGTTGCGGACCACGACGTCATTCTCGTCTTGCTTGTTCCGGTATACCCACTTCGTACCGATGACGTTCTTGTCCTTGGGTCGCTCCTCCAACACCCAAACTTCATTGCGGGTGAAGTTGTTGAGTTCTTCTTGCATGGCCATCACCCAATTTGGATCTTGGAGTGCTTCCTCTATATGAGTGGGTTCTACACACGAAACAAAAGAGTAGTGCTCACAAAATGAAGCGACATGGCGAGAACGAGTACTTACTCCCCGTGACGGACTTCCGATGATTTGATCAATCGGATGCGCCTTGGAGATGCGTCCATGCCTCATAAGTGATTGTGGTACACTTGGCGGTGGTGAAGCATCTTGCGCGTCTTGTGGTTGGACTTGATCTTGGACTTCTTCTTGTTGTTGGTGTTGTGTGGCTTGTGAATCTTGCATTGGCAATGGATCATCTTTCTCTTCTTCTTCTTCATCAACTTGAGGCGCCATGGAGGTGTTGATGTTGGAACTTGATGCTCCCCCTTGATCACTACTCTCCTCAACTTTGGGCTTGATGTCTCCAATGGTCATGTTTTTCATGGCTTCTCGTAGAGGCTCATCATCTATATCATCATGACCAAAACTCTCCTCTTGGGAGCCATTAGTCTCATCAAACTCAACATCACAACTTTCTTCAACTATCCCGGAGGTTTGGTTGAATACTCGATATGCTTTTGAGTTTGACGCATAACCAAGAAAGATACCAACATCACACCTTCTTTCAAACTTACCGAGCCTTTTCTTGCGGTAGATATAGCATTTGCACCCGAAGACTCGGAAGTAGGAGATGTTGGGCTTTCTCCCAATGAGGAGCTCATATGGGGTCTTTTGGAGTAGTCGGTGAAGATAGACCCTATTTGCGGCATGGCACGCCGTGTTGATTGCTTCGGCCCAAAACTTCTCCGACGTGCCATAGTCATCAAGCATTGCTCTAGCAAGGGTGATGAGAGTCTTGTTCTTCCTTTCAACGACACCGTTTTGTTGAGGGGTGTATGTGGCCGAAAACTCATGCTTCACGCCTTCACGATCACACCACTCCCCAATGTTGTAGTTTTTGAACTCGGTGCCGTTGTCACTCCGGACCTTGATGATGGGAAGTTGAAATTCCCTTTGAGCACGTTTAGCAAAGGTCTTGAAGATTTCCGGAGTTTCACCCTTGTCACCTAGAAACAAGGTCCAAGCATATCTAGAATAGTCATCAACAATAACGAGACAATAGAAATTACCACCAAGACTTTGATATGTGGACGGTCCAAAGAGGTCCATGTGGAGTAGTTCAAGCGGCTTGGAGGCTGACACCATTGTCTTCATTGGGTGGTGTGAAGCAACTTGCTTCCCGGCTTGACAAGCACTACAAAGCTTGTTCTTCTCAAACGTGACATCCTTCACGCCGGTCACCATCCCAAGCTTGAACGACTTCTTAAGCTTGCTCATCCCAATGTGAGCAATGCGTCGATGCCATAGCCAACCCAAGCTTGTCTTAGTGAAAAGACAAGTGGTCAAGCTAGCATCCTTGTTGGAGAAGTCTACCAAGTAAAGATGTCCATGCCGAAATCCTTTGAAGATTAGTTCTTTGCTTGATTCACTAGTTACCACAACACCATTCTTGTCAAAGGTGCACGTTAGTCCAAGATCACATAGTTGTGCAATGGAAAGTAGATTGAAACTAAGTGACTTAACATATAGTACATTAGAAATGGACAAATCATGCGAAATAGCAATTTTACCTAAACCAATTACCTTCCCCTTTGAGTTGTCACCAAAGGTGACTTGTTCATGATTATCGGGGTTCTCTATGGTGGTGAACATACCATCATTGCCGGTCATATGTTGAGTGCACCCGCTATCGAGTACCCAATGCTTTCCTCCGGCTTTGTAGTTCACCTACACACATGAAGTTAGTTTTTGAGTTTAGGCACCCAAGCTAACTTAGGTCCTTGTATGTGTGATACAAGTGATTTTGGGACCCAAAGTTGCTTGGGGAGCTTCCCCTTCATGCCCTTAATGTCTTTGCCGATGAACCTTGCCTTCACCTTGCCACCTACTTTGCTTAAGAGATAGTGATAATCATGGAAAGTAGATTTGTAGTTAGGAGGCAATTTGGGAGAAGGACGGTTGGGAAGAGGACACTCCCTCGTGTGGTGTCCGGTGACCTCACAATGTTGGCAATAGGATCCAACTTCTTTGATGAAGCTCGTCCTAAGCTCCGGTGAGGGCACCTTCCCTTTGTTGAGCACCGGGAAGGATCCAAGTCCTCTCTTGTTGAAGCCTTTGGCTTGTTGGTAGAGGATTTCCTTGTGCTTGTCCTCCCCCTTGGAAAGTCTCACCACACTAGTGCGGAGGCTTTCAATTTCGTCCATCAATTCCTTCTCCCTAAGGCTTGCTTTCAAAGGCAAAGACTTATCCAAAGTATTAGTGGCATGTGAAATAGTTGATACTTTGCCATCAAGGGTTTCCTTTTTCATGTTTTTCATTTTTAGTTCAATTGCTTCATAAGCAAGGTTAAGCACTTTATGTTCTTGAACCAAGTCATTGTGCTTTCCCAAGAGTGCTTGGTTTGCTAAGTCAAGCTCATGATGATCATGCTTGATTTGAGCATTCTCCTTCTCGATTTGATTGACATGTGATTTGAGCGTGTCATGCTCTTTAAGTATGATTACATACTTGTCATGCAAATCGAGCTTTGCACTCTCAAGCGTGGCACAAGCTTGTTCAAGTGCCTTAACCTTGCTCTTCTCCCTTTTTATGATGACATGGTATTCATTAATCATAGATGCTAGTTCATCGGGGGAGAGCTCATCATCATCATCGCTAGAATCGTCACATACCTTAGTGTTACCTTTAGCCATGAGGCACATAGGAGGTGGACGAAGAGGTGAGTTGTCTTTGTCGACGATGGCAAGGCCCGCCAAGTTTTCTTCATCTTCACTCTCTTCGTCGCTTGACTCTTCATCTGTGATCCACTCATTTGCCTCGCACATGAAGACTTTTTGAGGCCCTCTTCTCTTCTTTGGAAAGAGCTTGGTCTTCTTGCCCTTGTCAAATTTCTTCTTTCCAAAGGAGCGCTTGGGTTTGACCTCTTCTTCATCTTCATCACTTTCTTCTAGCTTTCTATACTTTCCTTTGTGGTTGTCCTTCCTCTTGTCGGGTCTTGGACAATCATATGATATGTGGCCTTGATCACCACAATTGTAGCATGTCTTGTTTTCATCTTTTCTTGGGAGGAAGGCTTTCTTCTTTGGATCAAAAGAGTATCCCTTCTTTGCGATTTTGGAGTTTAGACGTGAGAATTTTCTCATCATCAACGCAAGCTCATCATCGTCATCTTCGCTTGTTGCTTGCTCTTCTTCGCTTGAGCTAGGCTCAACCACTTTCTTTTTCTTGGGAGTTGTCTTCTTGGTTGAAGCCTTGAGAGCAATAGTTTTTGACGATGACTCCTCCATCATTCCAAGTACGCTCATCTCATGAGCATGAATTTCTCCAATGAGCTCCGAGACTTCAATGTTGTCAAGTGATTCCTTTTGGAGCATTGAGTTGATAATGTTGTACTTGGGCTTGGGTAGAAGCATGAGGATCTTGCGGTTGATAAGTCCCTTACCAAGAGAAGCAATGTCAAGTGCGTTAATCTCCTCAATGAGCACATTTAAGCGAGAAAACATTTGGTTAACATTCTCATGAGGAAGCATTTTGAATTCATCATACTTGGATTTTAGCAAGTGATATTTGAGTTCTTTAACACGAGATGAGCCCTCATGAATTTCAATTAAACATGCCCAAATTTCACAAGCTTTTTCTTTACTAGCAATTCTAGCAAAAACATCTTGACTTATGCATTCATAGATGGCATTTCTAGCCTTAGCATCCCATTTTAGTTGATCACCAACATAATTGAGATCTCCAAATCCCGCATGGGTCGCTTCCCAAACTTCGGGAGCAATAGCCTCTAGGTAGGCACACATGCGTGCTTTCCAATAGGCAAAGTTCTTGCCCTCGAAGGTGGGAACCAAACCCCCATTCTTGGCCATTTAAGCTCTCTAGCGGTGAAGCTAGAATGATCCTATGAGCAACCTCGCTCTGATACCAATTGTAAGGATCGAAACGCCCAAGAGGGGGGTGAATTGGGCTTTCTTTCAATTTTTAAAGCAATTAAGATTAACGACCTCAAGCCCAATTCCCTATGCGATTAAACTATGCAATCAATGTAAATTAAAGTTGCGGAATGAAGATTGCATAAGTGTAAAAAGGGAGAGGGATGCAAACGCTCAAGGGACACGGAGTTTATCCCGTGGTTCGGTAAGATCACAAGGATCTACCTACATCCACGTTGTGGCACCCACCGAAGGGTTTTGCCACTCCCAAGTCACCGAGACAAGGGGGTTCTTCACTATTCTTCTCCGTTCGCCAACCTCGGCAAGGTGGAGCTCAAGCCTTGTACACTTTGGAATCCTCCGGGCTTCCACAATCTTCTTGGCAAGCTCCGGAAGTCGCACACACCAAGGGACACTCCCTTATGGCCCTCACTACACTAGAGACTCCAATCACCAAGAGTGGAGGCACCCAAGCACTATCTCTAGCTAGTTCTAGCCTATCTCTTGGTGTACAAATGATGAGCAAATGATGTGAAAGTGGTAGCTCTATTGCTTGAATGCTCTAGGTTGTGTAGAGTATGTCTGGGCTTCAAGTCTTATCGATTTGACAGGTTGAAGGGGTATAAATAGCCAGCCTCCACGAGATAGCCGTTGGAAAAGTAGGCTGACATCACTTCTCTGCGAACACCGGATGATCCGATGTGTCCCCTTCAGTTAACATCGGTCAAAGCCAAATTAGCTGATGTCACTGTGTCAGATATGACCGTTGTTAGACCGATGTTGATCTGTCTTCTCATCGGATGATCCGGTGGCTCTTCCTCCAGAATTTTGCTTGATCTTGAAGCTTACTGGAGTGATCGACCGATGTGTGTAAGTCTGCACATCGGATGATCCGGTGCTTCACTTGGTCCAACAGTGTTGCAATCTGTGATGATGGACCGATGTCACTGAGCCACCCACATCGGATGATCCGGTGAGTTCTTTGCTCTGAGGTCTTCTTCTTCTGTTGACACAACTCGACCGATGCAGTCAACTCAAAGACCATCGGATGATCCGGTGTGTTCAACTTGTTGACTTCGAGTTGTTTTGAGTTGTTCTTTTGGAATTTGAACTTGTGACCTCTTTGACACTTGTTTGAAATGTTGTTTTGATTGTCTTCAAGCATTGAGTGATATCAAGTTAGAGCTTTCACTTCTTGTCTTCATATGATTTGATTTGATCTCATTTGTTGATTTTATATGGGTCTCCAATGTAATTTTGATTTCATTTGATTGAGTGTTATTGAGACCATGCATTCACAAATTCATTAGTAATATCTAATGGTTGTCATTAATCACTGAAACCGTACCTCATGGGGCCTAGATGCTTTCATCGGACTAGTCCGACTAACACCGGACTAGTCCGATATCCTCTCTGCACAAAATCGGACAAGTCTGATATCCATCGGACTAGTCCGATATCTCTCTGACTAGAATCGGACTAGTCCTCCCCAATGCGGACTAGTCCTCAAAACACTTCACAAGTCACATAAAATCGGAGAAGTCCGATCACAACCGTACTAGTCCGATATTCTCTCTGGTCCAAATCAGACAAGTCCGATATTTGCACGGACTAGTCCGAAAAAACCCTCTGAACTAAATCGTACAAGTCCTCCAAGTGCGGACTTTTCACCCAATACACTTAGGGTTTCACATGTCCGGACAAGTCCGAAGATTTTCAGAAGCGAAATCGGACAAGTCCGCTCCTAGCCGGACTAGTTCGATATTTCGGGACACTTAGGGTTTGCTACACACAACACACCGGACTAGTCCGGTGACCACCACGGGCTAGTTCGATCTTTCTGAACCCTAACAGTCACTTTTAGAAACCCATATAAATAGAGGTGCACGGCCATATTTCACAATCTCTCAAACCCTAGTGCCGTCACACCTCCCAAGAGCCTCAAAAACCACATCTCTCCACGAAATTAAGTGCAACAAAGATCAATCCTTTGATGATTCACTCTAGTTCATTGGAGAGACACGGTCAACACCACATTGAGCTTTTGGTTTGATTATCTAACACACTCCTATGATTTCATTGTAATCTTTTGAGTGTGTTCTTGGTGGTATTTTGTGTTGTAATCCAAGAGAGCTCTCAACATGTGAGAAGGCCCCGTTGAATTTGGTTATTCACCCCTTTGTGATAAGTGGAAGAGGATTGGCCTTCGTGGCGATCCGACGAGGGTAGGGTTGGAGAAGATCCGATCCTTTTGTGGACTCCTCAACGTGGACGTAGGTTGCCTCTGTGGGAGCCGAACCACGGGATAAATCCTTGTGTCTTGTTTTTGTGTTCATCATTCTTATTCGTCACTATAATCTATGGTTTCAATCATCATTGCTTATTTCATGTTGAATCATTAAACATAAGATTGAATTGTGATATAACCTGATTCATAACCTTGTAACACTTCATTTGATTGTATATTTCCGCTGCATACATTGAAGAATCAAATTAATTGATCAAACTTAATTAACCTAGTCCGTACACACCGGACTAGTCCGCACTTTACCGGACTAGTCCGATATCTCTGGTTTTGAACTGGTTGTTAAGTGTTGCATGTTCCGACAAATTTCAAAAAGGCCTATTCACCCCCCTCTAGGCCACATTCACATTACACACTTTCATAGGCGTGTGGCCAGGAGTTCACTATGAGGTCTTCCCAATGGTTCTCCCAACTTGCATTGGTACTATGAGGTTTCATCACTCCGACATCTAGAGTCTATTTTCCCTCTACCAGGAGAAGCCCCCTCTTGAGCCATGCGGATCCCAAGGCAATACTCTGAACCAATTCCCTGCTCATTCGATTACTGACGCCACACAGGGAGAGATCAAATTACTAAACCAAGTTGTCCCATATACAACTCTGTGGCCATACTGTATGTCTTAGTAACTTTCTTCATAAACCGGTCCTTAGAATCTGATAGGTGTCAAACCCCAAACCAATGTCTTGCACACGCATGCACCATTCCATTCAACACCTCCTATCAGATTCCTACTAACTACTTTCACTTTCAATAGCTCATAAATCATAGTAGTTCAAATATAACATATAGTTAAATTATTCATATTCAATTAAGCATGGCTAAGCATGAATTAGTTAATAATAATCCACCCAAACTCTGGTGACAAGGAATACTGTGGAAAAAACTAGGGAAAACATAACATAGGATTCAACTTTGAATTTATCATACATCTAATTAAAACTTAACAAAAGGATGCAAGATGGTCAAGGACACTTGTCTCCGGAGTTGGGTTGGTGATCGACGTGAAACTGGTGCTCTTGCAGGTTGAAAGTCGATTCTGTCCCCGCCTCTAAATACGACATTGCATGCAAAATAATAACATACAGTAAGAAACAATCACAAAATGCATACATTACAATTAATCAAACATAAAAATACAACACATTTACGATTTTATGGTTAATTTAAATCATAGGTATAAATTATTTATTTATTGACAGTTTGAGTAAAATATACTTTTTAACAATTTTGGAATTTATTATAACCATTTTAGAAATAAAATAATTATTCTAAGTAAATATTAGTTTTAAAATAATTAATATTATCTTTCTAGGAATTATATCAATTTATATAATTTTCTATAATTTATTTGCTATTTTATATATCAAATGAGACTCTAATATATTTATTTTACACTTAACAAATGAAAAAGATTATTTAAATTCATAAAATAATAATATTATTATTTGCTTAGGGGTTAGAATATAATTTTATTCATTGTTAGGGCCTTTACTAAAACTAAAAAATTATATAGATGAAATGTTAATAAGTACAGGGGTCCACTGTAATTTTATTGTTATATCCTGATTTCACTAAAGAATAGGGACATTATTGTAATTGTGTGGACCTATTTGTAATTATTATAAAAGTTGCATGAGCTTAACTGAAAAAGGCAAGGGTTTATATGTAAAATGACGACGAAATAGATATAGCTTGATCTGTTCTCGACCGTTAGATCAAGGATGGGTGGTTCATATTTTATTTCGCGAAGAGGTATGGGATGTTCTAGTCTCGGCCGTCCGAAACAAATCAAGGTCCGAGAAGAGGCCACGTCACCCCGATGGGAAAATGGGGCGGCGCACGGCGGCCCGACCAAGGCCGCGGCGCCAATTCACGCCGGTGATGGCCGGAGCACAAAAAGACACTATTACTTGGTGTTTTCTATGTGATTCGAAGGAGAAGGGCATAGCGCGCTCACCTAGGGGTTTTGTGGAGTCCGAAGGGGGAGCAGGGGCATCGACAACGACGACGAGCGTCAGAGCTTGGCGGCGCACGATGAAGACGGCGGCGCGGCCTCCAAATCGATGAAACACTTTGCCCGACGGTTCTCTAGAGACACGTATCACGAGTGAGGCAAAGAGATACGGCAAAATAATGGTCGAACCGACGGGAACAGCGGCACCATACCTAGATCGACAGCGGCTAGGGTTTCACTGCTCGGGAGAGGAGAATTGAGGGATGTTGCAGCTTAGGTTTAAAGCACAGGAGTGGAAACGGGTGAGTGATTAATGGGGGTAAATAATAGGTGAAGGGAAGTGGGGAAACAACATATTCATGGCTGCAGGAGTGGATGTGCAGCGCGCGGCTGTTTGTGGGCGCGTCGGTTGGGTGGAGAAGAAGGACCTAATGTGTGGGCCCCATGTGTCAGCCAGACAAAGAGGAAGGAGGGGGTGCGGGTGGGCTGGGCTAGGTACATTGGGCCGAGAGAAAGGGAGGGGGAAGACATTGGGCTGGCTGGGGTTTTAGCCCAAGAGAGGATTTTATCCTTTTCTTTTTCTTTAAATCATTCAATCTTCTTTTGTTTCTTTTAAATCAAATTCAAATGAAATTTTCTACCACATTTTGAAATAAAAAATCTTTAAACATGAAATACACATGATGCACTTGCCTTAAGTTCATTTTTATTTTTATTATTATTTATTATTTTTTATTGAGTTTTTATTTAACAAAAATGTCAATAATTTACTATTTAACATTTTTTCCTTGTTGGAAAATGTGGGTGTTACATTTGGCCACCTGCTCTGAACATATAACAATTGCCGAAGAGCTCTTTTGAATGTTGATTTTGAGAACTGTGGCCTCCCCAAATCTTTGCAGTAGTTGTATTACAGCAGTGACTTCATTTTGGAACGGATTTAAGAAGAGGACATCCTCATCGGCATAGAGTGACAGCCTGCACCTTGCCGATGGATTTGTCAAAGATGATAGCATTCCTTCATCTGTTGCCGTTTGGAAAGCTCTCTGAAATGTATCAAAGGCCAGAATGAACAAGAAGGGAGAGAGCGGATCGCCCTGCCTTAAACCTCTGCGGTGCTTGATCCAATGTCCAGATGCTCCATTCAGCAAGACCCTAGGGGAGGCAGAAGATAAGAGCAGAGCAATCCAATTTCTCCACTTAACCGGGAAGCCCCTCACTATCATAACTTGGAATAAAAATTCCCACGAGAGGGAATTGAAAGCTTTGATGATGTCCAGTTTTACTAACAACAATGCTTTGTTTTTTCGATGATACATCCGAAGAAGATTATTGACATACATATACCCCTCTTGTATGCATCTCCTCTGAATGTAGGCAGACTGAGAGTCTAACACTAACTTGTCCATATGCTTGGCAAGTCTCAGGGATAAGACTTTGGGGAAAAACTTAGCAAAGGAATGGATTAGACTTATTGGTCGGTAGTCGGAAGGCCGACTTGCTTCGCTTGATTTTGGTATCAGTGTGATGTGCGTGCCATTGAGTTTCCAAAGTGCACCTGCGTGGAGATCATCAAGGCTCTGGAATTCAAGGAAGATGTCTTCCTTGATCACCGGCCAACACGCCTTGTACAAATCCGTAGTGTATCCATCTGGGCCAGGTTCCTTCTCAGTTGGAAAACTGTTTATGGCCTCCAAAATTTCCTCAACCGAGAACGATTCTTCTAGGTCCCACAGAGGGATCGGTTCTGTTATGAATTGTGGGCTTGTATTATTATGAGGGCCAAGGGCCACAATATATAGAGGTACAAGAGATTACAAATATGCAAATAACCCCACAGACAACGGGGAAAATACAAAACACTCCTATATCTCTAACATCCCCCCTCAAACTCATGGTGAATCACGAACACTGAGTTTGGAGAGGTAAAAACATTGTTGAGCTCGGGTTTGTGCCTTCATGAAGAAATCAGTCAACTGAAGCTCTAAAGGCGCATTCTGAAGATCAACAACACCATCCTGTACCTGTGCTCGTGTATAAGAAGCATCGACACCAATATGCTTGGTAAACTCAATCTTAACCGGGTCACGAGCAATACTGATAGCACCTGTACTGTCAGACAAAAGAGGAGTCGACATAGAAGTAGAAATACCAAAATCCTCAATCAACCACCGTAACCAAGTAACCTCTACAGTCACAAGATCCATAGCACACAACTCAGCCTCTGCACTCGAATGAGAAACGGCTACTTGCTTCTTAGTCTTCCAAGCAATGAGGGAACCACCAAGAAAAACAAAATAAGCAGAAAGAGATCAACGATCAGAGGAATCACTAGTCCAAGTAGCATCAGAATATGCTTCTATTTGTAAATAGCTAGAGCGTGGAAAGAACAAGCGTCTACAAATAGTCCCACGAAGATAACGCAAGACACGAAGCAAGTGACTATAGTGGACCTGGGTGGGAGCCGAAACAAACTGACTCAGAATGTGAACAGAATACGAGATATCAGGACGAGTGACACATATATACACTAGGCTTCCTACAATATGACGATAACGAGTAGGATCATCAAGCGGCTCACCATCAGTAGCTCGAAGGTGAACGTTGATCTCCATGGGAGTCTCAACAGTGCAGTGATCAGTAAGAAAAGACCGATGAAGAAGATCTTGGATGTACTTCTCTTGAGATAGATAAATTCCCTCAGAAGTAGAGGAAACCTTAATCCCAAGGAAGTAACGAAGAGGACTAAGATCTGACATAAGAAACTGCCCACTGAGACGAGCCTTCGTGAAAGCTATGTACTCAGGGTCATCTCCAGTGATGATCATATCATCAACATAGAGAAGAAAAAGAGTACAACCACGAGACGAGGTATGCACAAAGAGTGCAGGGTCATGAGCACTAGCTAAAAAACCGGCAGCAGTGATCACCGATGCAAAATGCTGAAACCAAGCACGAGGAGCTTGCTTGAGGCCATAAAGAGAGCAACGAAGGCGACAAACCATACCATCAGGAACAGAATACCCAGGTGGTGGCTTCATGTAAACCTCCTCCCACAGCTCACCACTAAGAAAAGCATTCTTCACATCAAGCTGAGAGATGGACCACTCACGAACAGAGGCCACAACAAAAAGAGTGCGAACAGTGGTCATGTGAGCGACAGGAGAAAAATTCTCATCATAGTCATTACCGTGTTCCTGCTGAAAGCCACGAGCGACTAGTCGAGCCTTATAACTCTCAAGAGAACCATGAGAGCGAGTTTTAACCTTATAGACCCACTTGCAGGTGATAGGGAAAACACGTGGGGGACAGGGCACAAGATCCCACGTGCCAGTACACTCAAGAGCAGCAATCTCCTCGGCCATCGCATGTTGCCATTTCAGATGAGCAACAACATTACGATACATAGTTGGCTCAGAAAGAAAGGTAGCAACAAAACTAGAAGGAGAATTCCGATCAGGAGGTTGACGAGAGCGATGACCACGTCTAAGAGGCTGTTCAGGAGAAGAATCATCAGAAGAAGATGATTCTTCAGGAGAAGATAGTGCCTCAGGAGAAGATGGGTCATCAAATGAAGATGATTCAATTAGAGTTGATGGCTCACCAGAAGAAGACACAACTCATGGAGTGTAGATCTGTGTCATGGGAGGCTTCATAGTATAATCAGGGACCATAGAAGAAGGCTCCAAAGAAGACACTGTGGGACGCGACACTGAGTGTGAAGGAGGTACACTAGCAACGGGGGTATGTGAAAGGAATAGGAACAAAATCGGATCGATCAAAGATGCAGGAGGAGTATCCTAAGAAGGACGAGGATAGAAAAGGATGTGTCTCATCAAAGACAACATCCCGTGAGATCCTCATACGTCGACTAATAGGATCCCAACAACGATACCCCTTATGCTTAGCACTATATCCAAGAAAAACACACTTGACCGACTGAGCAGTGAGCTTAGTGTGCTCACGAGGAGCGAGCGACACATAGCACGCACAACCAAAAAGACGAAGGCTGGTATAGTCAGGCGTCTTGCCAGTAAGACGCCGAAAAGGAATCTCACTCTGAAAAGAAGAGAAAGGATGAATGTTAATCAGGTAAGTGGTAGTAGAAACAACCTCAACCCAAATGTGAGGGGGAACAGAGCAAGCAAATAGGAGAGTACAAACAGTCTCAAGAAGATGTCGATGTTTGCATCTGTGCATGAGCACCAGGACAAGAAATCTGAGCAAGAATGCCTTGTTCAGAAAGAACCTGATGAAGAACACCAAAAATATACTCGTCAACAGCATCAACACGAAAAACACGAATAGACGTGTCAAAATGAGTGCGGATCATAGCTGAAAAAGTTTTATAGATAGATAAGGCCTCACTACGATGCTTCATAAAGTAAATCCATGTGTGATGATAAAAGTCCTCTATATAAATGATGTAATATCGATGTCCTCCTTTAGAAACAAAAGGAGTAGGACCCGTTACATCTGAATGAACAAGATCAAACAGACGCTCAGACACTGAATTACTAGAATGATAAGAGAGTTGAATCTGATTCCCTAATCGACAACTCTGACACTGAGCTAAAGACTTGAAACCTGAAACCGATCCTAAAAGACCACTACGAACTAAGACTGATAAATGAGAGCCACACAAATGACCCAAACGATGGTGCCACTGAGCAAACGACGAGGTGGACGAAGTAGCAAAAGCGGAGCCAACACGACTAGCAGGCGCAACGGAAGGAAGACAAAGCCAATCAAGCTCTCAAAGACGTTGTGAGTCACGACGACGGGGGCCAGTTCCAACCAGATGACCCATGCGACGGTCCTGAACATAACAAAGATCAGGATCAAGAATCACTCGACAATCATGATCAGTTAGCTGGCCAGCAAATATGAGTTGCATGGTGAGACTAGGAACATAACAAACATCATGAACGTGAAAAGAGTCATATAAGAGAGTGCCTTGTCCAACAACAGAAAGAAGAGAACCATCAACAGTATGAACAGTAAGAGAACAAGAGAAAGAACTCAAAGGAGACAAACTGGTACGATGAGGAGTCATATGAAACAAAGCACCGGAATCAAGAATCCATGGATGAGTACCTGGAGCAGATGTTGAAGGTGGTCCCTCAGTCGAAGACAGTGAAGCAACAGCAAAACCTGAAGGTGAAGTAGGCTGAGTCACAGAACCAACAACTACAGATGGTGTACATGCAATGAGGCGACGAAGAAGTGTGAGCATTTGTGCATCTGTAGTAGCAGAACCCCCCTGAGAGCCTCCAGTACTAGCACCACCATTACCCTGTGAAGAGCAGCGAGCCTAAGCCTTCCTCTTTCTAAAACGTGTCTCCTCATGTCCATCTTTACCAAAATAGTCACAGTGAAGACCACCACGCCCCCCAGAAGCAGAGGGGAGAG
The DNA here is from genome assembly GCA_036927565.1 of Tuctoria greenei. NCBI lineage: Eukaryota > Viridiplantae > Streptophyta > Magnoliopsida > Poales > Poaceae > Tuctoria > Tuctoria greenei. The sequence continues at coordinate 74,692,055 of JAYESD010000005.1, read as the reverse complement.
CAACTGAAGAAGGTCTATCGGTGAAGTAGCAATATGACGAGGAGTCGATGGACGAGCAACCAACACTGAAGAAGACTGTAGTAACCATAATAGTAACCGCCTGTGATAATGGAGTTATCACAGGTTGTTCTTTACCTATGTCTAGCCGCCTGTGATAATATAATTTCACAAGCAGGTCTAGCTGTAGGTAAAGAACCGCTTGTGATAAAGTATACACTATGCAGTACTACCTACTATTATTTCTAATTTCCAGGTCAATTCAATATAATCACAGATGTATACAATATAATCACAGAAGTCATCTCACAGAAGTCAATTTCACTAAAACAATATACATATGTACAAGTTACACATACAAGTCATCTCATACTTTACAAGTTTCACTAAAAACTGTTTATGTTGTCATAGTCGCAAAGTTCTAGCACATTAGCTATTACACCATCCTCATCAATGAACACCCCTCTTTTGTCCAAAATTTCACGATGCATGAATTGACACAGTACACCGGCAATCTTGTCGGCTTCTCCACCAGGCATACTTCTACAAACCGGCCATTCTTGGTACACATTCTTCGTGTGCTGCAATGAAATGCATAACAAGGTTTAGAATGTGTTGGTTTGAACAGTCTCAAAGTGTAGATCAATATGATTATACATGAATTTATTTGGTATTTTTGGAGCAGTTGTACTATGAGCAATTGAATTTTGAAGTTGGAATCAAAATCTAAAATAATGTTTCTGGTAATATTGAACAGCAGAGAATATAATTATTAAAATACACTAGTTACAATGAAAATGAAACTCAAAAGTAAGAAAATAAGATATTGACATTAAGGATAACTTACACCCTCACGATTCACTCTATATTCGCTGGCGGTTTGAAGATGCTCGCATACATAATACCCGCGTAAGACACTCCCAACAGGATGCTTCGGACAAGGATAATATGTTTTAATGTCCAATGCATTCGTATTAGTAGGTCTCTAACCGCCAAGTTGTTCCGCGTAAAACCGCCAAACGCTTTAATACAAGAAATGTCATATAAAACTTGTCAACACATTCAAAATGTGTGTAAATTAAAAGTATCGAATAAACGTATAATTTCAAAATGGAAAGGAAATCTTTGTAACAATCTGGTGGGTAACCGGCTGATTCCAAGACTGTTGCCAAACCCTGCTTTGGCTTGATGAAGATCATTATGTAGTGTTTACTGCACACATACAAACACACGTGTTAAGTTGACAATTAGCAATAATTGCTATTTTAATGTCATGTGTAGAACTTACTCGAAGTGATACGGATCCTTTACGAGGTCCTTGCCATCTCTAACAAAGTTAAACATGGCATGTCCTATGTAAGCTGCAACCTCAATACTTTTATCCTTCTTTTGTTTTCCGATTGATTTATCAAATTCTTTTTTTTCATGTGCTTGTAATGTTCTGAGTCTCGATCCACCTTGACGTCGAATAGTGTCTTTGCAATCCGTGTAGGGTCAAGGATACTTGTCTTGCGTTTCATCTTTTTATTATCCATGTATTGCATCCTATGGAAGAAGTCCAGAATTGTTATAATTCTTTTGAGCGGGACAGGTTGTTTGCTAAGTTGTACCGATGTCATGAATGGCTTACCATTCTATTCTCATACTTAGGAGGAACAACCTCAAGCTTGTATATTGGAACTCCTGGTTTAACTAGAACCGTCCGCCGATTATACATGACACCGTCTTCTTCCCACTCCTCAATATCTTCTAATGTTGGCTCATGTGAAGAACGAGATGCACTCGATTTTCTAATATTTTCCTTCATATTTTCCAAATATTTTGACATTTCTTTAGAAGGTTTCTTATTTTCGTATGAGCTAACTTTCATAGGCACTGATGACCGAGGAGTAGTCGTCGAAAGTTGGACACTTGCTTGTTGTTGAATTGTTATTCAACTAATTGCTCTTTACTACCAACAGCTTGCTCTAGTACTACTTCAAGTTATTGCTCAACTGGTTGCTCTTTACTAACAACAACTTGCTCTGATACTGCTTCAAGCTGTTGTTCAACAGGTTGCTCTTGGTTATCTTTACTAGCAAGGTTACTATCATCCTTGCTAAGACATAGCGGGAGTGGATCTTCTTGGACTGAGAGTGGATCTTCCTGGACTTTTGCCTTAGAAGACGGGGTTGCAGTATTTTGAGATGTGATGGGGCTAGAAATCAGCTCATTGTCCAACACAATATCGCGTCAGTGCAAAATGATTAATTGGTTGACAGCCTGTCCCAATGTCATGATCCCCTCATGTGTGATGTGGTCTATTTCATAATCTTCATAAACATTATCAATGATCTGAAGAACATGCACCAGAACATAATTCAACGGAAGTGAATTGCCATTGAAGTAACGATCAGACTTTGCCATAGCTGTGGCAACCTGTTTAGTTTTGTTCCCTGCTCTGCCAATCGGGACAAGAAGACAACAAGATCTATCCTTAACAATATCATTGACAACGAACTTATGGGTTGACCCTGAGCCTGGAACAGAACCTACGCTGCTAGGTTAGGTAGTTGGAGATACCAAATTCTCCTTTGGCACGGGAACCATCGCTATACTCGGTGCCACTAATTGTCCCGATTGTCTAAGTTCTTTTGTTATTATTTGCACATTTTCCTTGACCTTTTGAGCAATCGTTTCATCAAATGTTTTCTTGAACTTCTCACGTCTTCTATATGTCTTTTTATCTTTCAAGAAACCATCTAGCCAAGACATCTGAGAAGAGATTGCGCGAACCCGTCCACTGTGTTCAGGGTTTCCTAGGATAGCAGTAAGTTGGTCATTCTCCCTCTTCGGCTTGAAGAGACCCTTCTGTTGCTTTTCAATTACTTCTTTCATTTTTTACTCTACTTCATTCACAGAGTCGGCCTTTTCAAGTTTGCCCTCGCTGGTCAAACCTGACTGAGCAAAGACCCACCGCTGAGTTCGCTCATTGCAGCTTTCTAACGGGTGAGGATTGCCCTTACTGGTAATTTCCTCTAATATCTCATTCCATTTCTGAACTTTGGGGCATATCTGGCAGACCCCAATCAATGATGGTATTTGTTCTTTTTGGCAAGCTCTGACCTAGTTGCACTTAGTGCTTTAACATCAGGTGTGGTCTTTTGATGAACAAATTCTTGCCACTGAGCTTGTGTGATTTTTCCCATCTTCCTCTTTCTAGGGACCTTATCGGCCTTAACATAAGCATTCATTTCACTCTTCCAGCCATGAAACTTCTTGCCGCGAGAGACAAATGTTGCTTTTTTTACAACTTTTTTTGTGCCTTTCGGGAACTTAAATTGTTTCTTTATCCTCTCCCGCAACTCATTCTTGTTCTCCTCAGGTAATTTTTACCAATTCTTAGTTGTGATTGGCACGAGCTCTCTAACAAGACAATCACATGCATTTCGGTAATTTGTAACTGAATCCAGTGGTTCTTGGGGAAGCTCACCTGAACCGACCCTTGTTATGTACATGATGCGGTCCAATGGACCCTTATTGGGACCTCGTTGCCCTCGTTTTTGCTTGAGTGAACCTGAGGACTTATCCATTGGAGAACCTTCTGCGGTTTTAGGAGTTGAAGTCACCTTATTGTCTTCGCGGTTAATCGAGGTAGAAAAGAATTATAAGACTCCGTATACATGACAACCAACATTAACTTGAACTGCTGAAGTTAAGATTCGTGATCCATACCTCGTCGGCAGGATCATATTCCGAGTCGAGATCCTCCGAGGTCTTTTTAATTTTTATATTCAAAAAAGGATCCAATAGACTATGGAAGGAGCCTGAACTGCTAGAGTCACTAAGCTCCATATTTCCTTCTTCATTGTTGCTACCATCAACAGTCTTCTTAGGGCTTTCCACGCTAGAACTAATAAGATAGAAAATATGTCTCACTTCAATGAAAGCTACAAAAATAAATGCCCTCAAAATCCTGAATTCCTCAAAAAGGTGGAAGAGATCTAGTATGAGCCAACAAGAGATAGAGAGGCTTTGAGTAGATTCATGTTCAGATTAAGAAAAATTAAAAATTCTTAAACAGTTGGGGTTATAATCAAGCAGGTCATGATTTTTATGAAGGGAAGTTGGATATCAAAAGGTTGAAAGATATACAGATCAATATGCTTCCTAAACTGTATTTTTAAATGGTTTACAAAGATATTAACACAGAGTATGGAGAAAGTGGCAGATAATATAATTCACAAGGTTCAATCTGCATTATAGGGTTGCATGAATGGCAAATTCATAAGGTTCAATCTGCAGATACCCAATTGTATCAAAGGTCGACAAGAACAATTATATCAACAATTAAACAATAACAATGCACAATTCGCAATTCACATTGATTAAATCAACAATTAAACAATCACAATCCACAATTCATGCTCAATGTTATGTACAACAATTCACAATGCACGATGAAATCAACAATTAAACAACATTACATAGCATAATTGGGTCGCCGTTGAGGATGAAAATGTTGGTGGGGGAGGAGAACGATCGTCGACGTGTTGGTGGCCGCCACGACCACCGGTGGGGAGGGAGGGGGTGCTGAGGAGGTCGGGTGGGATGGTGGCTCGGTGGGGTGGGGGGAGGGGGTGCTCGATTGGAGGCCGGCGTGGAGGGGAGCTCGTACGGCATCTATGGAGGGGGTTCGGGTGAGGCCAGGTAAGAGGGGGGGGGGGCTCGAGTGTGGTCGGGTGGAGGCCGCTGTGGAGGAGGGTGAGAGGGAGATGAGCTTACTTGGCGTGTAGGAGGGAGAGAGGGCGATGACGATTGCCGGCGTGGCGGTTGGCGAGGGGCAAAGCTTGGCGTACCTGGATGGAAGGAAGCGGCGAGGGCGAAGCTCGGCGGCGAGGGCGGCGAAGACTTGGCAGCAAACAAATTTTTGGCAGCCTGACAGCGTCTAAGTGATTTTTTCCGGGTTAGGTTTTTCCAACGAAGTCGAGTGCTATATACAGACTCCTATCTTCGCAAGCGGTTCTTAAGGAACAACCACTTGAGAAGAGGACTTCTCTCAGACGGTTATTAATTACCAACTGCCTGTGAAGATGTACTATTATTTCAGGCGGTTGGTAAGTAATACCCGCCTGAGATAAAGACTTTTCTCAAGCGGTTTTTCAGAACCAACCGCCTAAAAATATCTTTATGTAGGATTAATTAATATTCTTGATTAAAATGAGGGGACTTTTAAAAGTCCAAATTCCACTTTTAAAAGCCCAAGGTCCGAAACAACCCGACATCGAAATTGATGAGTTCCTGGAACCTTTAATGGAAGATATGGCGAAATTGTTGAATGAAGGGGTACGTACAGGGGATGAGTACAACCGGGAGTATTTCACGCTAAGAGTAATGATATTTGTTACCATGCATGATTACCCCAGACTGTTTACATTATCAGGACAAATGAAAGGGAAGAAAGGTTGTGTAAAGTGCGTGGATAGAACTGGATTTCTATATCTCACTTCATCTAGAAAGACGATGTACATGAGACACCGATGGTTCTTGGCAGATACACACACGTATAGGAAGATGAAAGAACAATTTCATAACAAAATTGAAAAAGATACTGCACCAAAACCTTACAGTGGAAAACTTGTGTTCGAAATGGTCAAGAACATTCATATTGCTTTCGGTAAGGGCAAAAATTGTAAAGGAACAAAGAGAAATAAAAGTACATCTTCGGGTGATACAACTGACATGGCTTTCAAGAAACAATCAATTTTTTTTCAAGTATCTTCCGTATTGGAAGAATCAGGAATTTTGCCATAGTATTGATTTGATAAACGTTACAAAGAATGTATTTGACAACATCATTGGGACCTTGCTAGACATGTTGAGGAAAACAAAGGACGAATTAAATTCTTGTATGGACCTAGTAAATCTTGATATAAGACCAGAGCTTTACCCAGTAGAAAAGGCGAACGGGAAGCCCTAGCCAGCTACAACTTGACACTACAAGAGAAAAAAGCAATTTGCGAATGCCTGCGTGAGAACCAAGTGCCCACAAGTTTCTCATCCAATATCCGCAAACTAGTCTCGATGCAAGACTTGTCTTTATTCGGCTATAATTCTCACGACTGTCACATGATGATGACAGTGTTCCTTGCCATTGCAATAAAGGTCATCAAACTTGAGCATATAAAAGTTGTCATCACACGTTTGTGTTACTTCTTCAACGCAGTATCACAAAAGGTGATAGCACGTGAAGATTTAGACTATTTGAAAACGTACATCGTCAAGACTATGTGCAAGCTTGAGATGTGTTTCCCACCATCCTTTTTTAATATGCAAGTACACCTAATCATACATCTTGTTGATCAGATAAAAGCATTGTGGCCACTATATTTACATCATATGTTTCCGTTGGAGAGATATTTAGGAGTATTAAAAGGTTATGTGCGGAACCGTGCTCACCCAGAGGGCTCAATTATGGAAGGATACACCACTGAAGAAGTTATTGATGGTTGTGCTAATTACATCAAAGATGGAAAACCGATAGGTGTGCCTATACCAGTACATGAGGGTATACTACGTGGGAGAGGTAAGGTGGGTAAGAAAACTTTTATCGTTCAAGATTACAATAATGTATACCGCACACATTTTGGTGTACTACAACAGCTCGCAATAGCTGAGTCGTACATCGAGGAACACCAAATTTAGCTTCGCGAAAAAAAACCAAGACTGCACAGAGGACTAGATCATGAAAGAGCACAAAAGATGTTTCACTGAATGGTTAATGGAAAAAAATATACCATACGGAAACTCTATAGAAGAGGCAACAACGACGAAGTTAACTTCTGAACCATCTGCTTTGGTGACATCATGGAAAGCATATGGCATCAATGGTTACACATTTTACACTAAGAAAAAAGATGGTAAGAGTGCTGCACAAAATAGTGGTGTTCGTATAGAGGCTTATGATCCACAAGGACAAAAGACCACATACTTTGGATTCATAGAGGAAATATGGGAACTTGATTATGGCGAAAGAATGGTAATGCTTGTATTTAAGTGTCAATGGATCAAACATCCTGATGTTGTGAAAGTGGACAACTACGGGTTGAAACTGGTAGACTTGAACAAAGTGGGTTATAAAGATGACCCGTGGGTTCTCGCCAATCGTCTTGCACAAGTTTTTTATGTACAAGATCCAGAAACTGAGAAGATGCATGTAGTTGTTTCTGGAAAGCAAAATATTGTTGCGGTTGAGAATATGGGAGATAATGAAGAGGAATATAATCAGTATGAAGAGATGTACATTTTCACCGAACTAGAAAATATCAAGCGCGTAGAGAGAAGCATTAAAAAGGATTTGAAACCCTATATGCGAGAAGATGTAAATGCTAGAAAAAAATATAATATATATTGTATATATTTGTATCCTCTGAAATCAAGTTAGAACAATGCTCTATTTCAGCTTTAGATAGCATGTTTCAAACATTATTAAATTCATCTTCTGTAGAGAAGACTAATTTGGACAACTGATCTTTTTTGGCTTGTTGACTATCATATTTACCACCTTAACCTGTTCCATAAGTCATCAAATTGTATGTGTATATAAATTTCTTCTGACCTTTGATGTTGATGGCTTGCCTTCCAACAGCTGGGTTCCAAACAACATCTAGAAGCACAACTCTTGAAGCTCCTGTCAAGCTAATCCCTTCACAGCAAGCTCTTGTAGATGCAAGTAACACCCAAGACTCATCTTTTGGATTGTTAAAAGCTTCAATTGAAGTCTGATGATACTTTGGAAGGATTTTCCCATCCATTTGAGGGCTTGTTTGGATAGAAGTGGATCCACTACAATCTAAGTGGATTGAGGTGGATTGAGGAGAAAATTAGTTCATTTTCCACTTCAATCCAATTAGATGGAGTACACCCAAACAAGCCCTGAAGGATTTCTTTCTCTTCTCTTCATTTCAAAAACTTACAAAGATGCTACTTTATCATTTCTAATGGCTGAATATATTAACTAAAAATCAGTACCATCTCTCTTAGTGTTTCACACAAGCGCCGAAGGAACAACTTCAATCACAAATCTTGTTTTTACAATTTTCATAGGAGTTTAACCTTAATCTTTCAAGCATAAATTTTATCAATAAGTGAAGCTTCCTCATCAGACATGTTAATGGTAGTTACAAGCGAAGGGTGTGTCGAAGCTAATGAAATCTCAACGGGACTGAAGACAAAGAGATCCTGCATATATGAGTCACAATGTCCAGGTTGGACAGTGTGAAGCTATGATGGCAGCATTCAACAACATGAAAAGTGATGCCAAGGTTATGCTTGCATCAACCAAGGCATGTTGTGAGGGCATAACACTTGTTGGGGCATCACAGTTATATTTGCCCCAACAAGTGTTATGCCCTCACAACATGCCTTAGTTGATGCAAGCATAACCTCAACATCACTTTTCATGTTGTTGAAGGTTGCCATCATAGTTTCATGCTGTCTAACTTGGACATTGCCACTCATATATGCAGGATCTTTTTGTCTTCAGTCCAATTCAAATTTTGTTAGCTTTGGCACACTCTTTGCTTATAACTGCCATTAACATGTCTGATAAGGAAGCTTTACTTATTGATAAATCTATTCCTGAAAGATTAAGGTCAAATCCCTATGAAAGGGTAAAAACAAGATTAGTGATTGAAGTTATTCGCTTCATCGCTTGTGTGAAGCACTAAGAGAGAAGGTACTTATTTTTAGTCAATATATTCATACATTAAAACTGATAAAAGAGCATCTTCCTAGTTTTTTCAAATGGACAAGAGGAAAAGAAATTCTTCAAATAGATGGGAAAATCATTCCAAGGTATCGTGAGGCTTCAATTGAGGCATTCAACAATCCAAATGATGAGTCACGGGTGTCTTGCATCTACAAGAGCTTGCTGTGAAGGGATTAGCTTGATAGGAGCTTATCAGCATCACAGACGGTTCTTAATTAATAAGCAGCCTATGAAAACAATGACTTTGCCCAGACGATTCTTAAATAAAAACCGCTTCTGATGTTTGAACCAGTACATGCGGTTCTTAAACAGTGACCGCTCGTGAAAATCATGTATTTACCAAGGCGGTGGTTAATTAAAAACCGCCTGTGAAGTTTGTCATATTACAGGCGGTTCTTAATTAATAGCCATATGAGAAAATAATATATTTACTCAGGCGGTTGTTTTTTAACATCCGCCTGTGATGTATAGTCATCACAGGCGATTATTGTATCGTTCTTCATCACAGTCACATTTTTTTACGGGCCGCCTGTGTTTGAAAAATCGAGGCGCCTGTGAAAATGCTTTTTGTAGTAGTGTCTGCATCTGTCAGCAGCCTGTCAACCTGAGCTTTATCTAGCTAGAATACAATTTTGTTGGCTATTTCCATCTGCAGCTTAGTCTGCCCAAAAAGGCGTCCACTCCAAGCTTTCAATGCCTTGGACATGTTCCAAAGCTTTGTGTTGAGTCGATTAAGAGGTGAAACATCATTAACAGGCTGATCCCAATAGTTCCTGACCACTTCCATGAATGATGGTGCCTTTGTGTGATGCCCATCGTCGGGGCTGATGCACGGGGAGAAGACGGAGGAGTGGAGACCGCTGTGGAGGATGCACCAAGGGCGTTGGAGAGGAAATGCTCGATGGCGGAGTTCACTAAGCTTGGAGGAAATGGGGAATGAAGCTGCAAAGACAAAGGAGTGTTTCGTGTGTGTGTGTGACTGTCTGTCGGTGGATCGTGTATCGGGTGTGGTGTGGGTCGCGGTGGCCTATGAGCTGTGGGGTTATATGGAGACACTGTGAACTTGGAGGACTAAGAAGAAAATTATCCAAAACAGAATTCGGTCTTGGTGCCGTGTCTCTCCGGCGTGCCGCGATCGCTCGCCGCCAGCAGCCACTACGTCGCTCACGTCCCGGTGTCCGCGCGCCGGTGGCAACGGGCCATCACAGTTGGTAATCAGAGCCTATCCTTCTTGGGAGTCATCTTTTTTCAGGTCAGGGTCTTCTGGTTCCAGATTTGCCTCCGTTCTGGAAGAAGGTGCGATCAACTTGCTGCTCACGGCAGGTTCCTTGGTAGTCGCGACAGCTCCTACAACCAAACCGTCCGCACAAACCAGCCTGGTGCTATGGGTGATGGAGGCAGTGGTGCAGTCGGAAGGAGAGGGATGGGAGAGGGTTGTAGAAGTGCTGGATGAGATCACCCATCGCTTAGATCTCATAGAGGAGAAGCAGGATCTAGCCACCTAAGTAGCAATAGAAGCAGGGAAGGAGAGGAGTTTGCTATTTAGGCAGGTGGAGAAGACTGGGAAGAGAGTAGCATCACTCACCTTGGAGAGAATGGCAGAGACTATGAATCATTACTTTGATGATAACTCAGAGGCTTCCACTAGGAGATCGAGGGAGAAGGATAAAGGAGGAGGTAGTAGAGGAGAGATAGGAACTAGTAAGAGAGGCATCAGAGGGGGTAAGCAGCAGATGGGGGCAGGAATGCAGAGGTGGTATAGAGATAGGACTCATACTGGAATACCAAATAGGGAGATGGGGGAAGGACATCAGGAGCAAAAGTATCTTCCCAAACTGAGTTTCCCTAAGTTTGGAGGAGATAACCCAGTGATTTGGCTGGATAAGTGTAGAGATTACTTCAGTATTTACAAGGTGGATGAAGCTATGTGGGTTATAGTGGCTGCAATACACATGGAAGGAAATGCAGCAAGGTGGTGGCATGTGGTTAAGTGGACAAGGAGTGTGGAGAATTGGGAGGCCTTCTCAGCAGCGGTGAAGGATAAGTTTGGTGAGTATGAATACCCCAAAGCGGTATATGACCTGTTACATCTGAGACAAACATGGACATTGGAATTATACATCTCTGAATTTGAAGAAATGAGGTATTCCACTGCTATGCACAATTCTGAACTGGATGAGGTCTTCTATGTGAAGCATTTCATTAAAGGGCTGAAGTTTGACTTGCAAGGACCAGTATTGGCTCAGGTCCCAAGTATTGTGAACCTGGCGGCTTTGTTGGCCACTTTGTAGAGGGATATGCTGGAAAGGAGTAAGGGTAGAGGGCAAAAAGGAGGCTGGTGGTCCAGACAAAACATCACAACAAAGGGAGAGGTTAAGACAGGGCTGTTAGGACAAGATCTCTCTAAGGAGAGACAACTGAGGGATTATAGGAGGATGCATGGCCTATGTTTTACATGTGGTGAAAAATATGAGCCAGGTCACTTACTCAAGTGCTCCAAGAAAGCTCCTGCACAGCTCAATGCCTTGTCAGTGGAAGACTTGGAGTTAGAATTATCAGATTAAGTACTGCATCAACTAGATCAGGAGGACCAAATGTTAGCAGACTGCTTGATGTTATCTACACATGCTCTAGCAGGAACAGTGGGGAACAATTCCATGCGCTTGAGAGCCCTTGTCAAGAATCAGGTGTTCCTTATACTAATTGACTCACGAAGCTCTCACAGTTTTGTCAACAAAGCATTTGTGGATAGAGCTGGATTGGTACCTACCAAGTGTGCTCCAATTCAGGTGAAGGTAGCAAATGGGGAGGTATTGCAGACTGCAGAGCTGGTACCTAACATGGAATGGTGGTCTAATGGGCATACTTTCTCATCAGATATGGGGATTTTACCATTGGGGTCATATGATGTTATCCTAGGCTATGACTGGCTTTCTCAGCACAGTCCTATGCAGTGTGAATGGGCTAATCAGTGCATAACTTTTTCCCACAAAGGCAAGACAGTAAAATTGCAAGGGGACAAGGGCCACCCTGAAAAGCAAATACATGAATTATCTGCCTCTCAGTTGAAGAAGTGGATCCATGGTAATGATGTGTGGGCAATGGTGGTGGTGGAACACCAAGGGGAAGAAGTGCAGGGCAGTGATCTGGTGGATCTCTGGGCAGTAGCAGGGGAGAAGTAGGGAAGTTAGGTGAAGAATCAGGAGGCTCTCAAGAGATGGAGGCAGAAGGGGAAAAGAAGATACAAAACTTGTTTGGTGGAGTTTCAAGATGTGTTTGGGGAACCTAAATGCTTACCACCATCAAGAACCTTTGACCATGTAATTTCCTTGGTCCCAGGGGCCATTCCAGTAAATAGTAGGCCTTATAGATATTCTCCTATGCACAATGATGAAATTGAAAGACAGGTGTGGGAGTTATTTCAGGCTGGACTAATTGAGGACAGTGTTAGCCCATTTGCATCCCCAGTGTTGTTGGTACAAAAAAAGGATGGTACCTGGCATTTTTGTGTGGATTATAGAAAGCTGAATGATCTCACAATAAAAAACAGATTCCATATACCTCTTGTAGATGAGATCTTGGATGAATTGGCTGGGACATTATACTTCAGTAGTCTGGACATGAGGGCTGGATACCACAAGATTCGAATGAAGGAAGGGGAGGAATATAAAACAACATTCAAGACCCATGCGGGACACTACCAATTCAAGGTTATGCCCTTTGGCCTTACAAATGCCCCTGCCTCTTTTCAATGCACTATGAACTCTATTCTAGCTCCATTTCTTCGAAAGTTTGCATTAGTATTCATTGATGATATATTAGTCTATAGCCCTACACTTGAGTTGCATTTACAGCATCTGAGGCTAGTGTTGGAGAAGTTGAGGGAACAACAGATTTACATCAAGAAGTCTAAGTGCAACTTCGCAAAGAGAGAATTGGAGTATTTGGGGCATATTATATTAGCTGATGGGGTGCAGACTGATCCTAAGAAAACAACAGTAATGGAAGCTTGGCCTACTCCTACTAGTTTCACTGAGTTAAGAGCCTTCTTTGTTCTGATAGGCTATTACAGGATGTCTGTTCAACACTAGGGCTCTATTGCTAAACCACTAACATCTTTGTTGAAGGCTAAAACATTTCAGTGGACAACAGCTGCTGCAGACTCCTTTAATGCCCTCAAATAGGCCATGGTGTCTATACCAGTCCTATGTTTACCTGATTTTAATGAAAGTTTTACTATTGAAACTGATGCAAGTGATGTAGGCCTGGGAGCAGTGCTCATGCAGAAAGGGGGACCTATAGCCTTCTTGAGCAAGGCCATGACTGAAAAAACTAGACAATTATCCATATATGAGAAGGAGTTCCTAACCTTGATACTAGCAGTGGACAGGTGGAGACCTTATTTGCAGAGGCAGGAATTTGTTGTTAAAACTGATCATAAGAGTCTATGTTGCCTGGAAGATCAAAATTTACAGTCTGATCTACAAAGGAAAGCCATGTCCAATCTCATGGGACTACATTTCAAGATTGTGTATAAGAAGGGCAAAGAGAATATAGCAGCAGATGCATTATCAAGGGTTGGCATTTATCTCATGTTTCTAGAGTGGAGGAGGTCCAACCAAGGTGGACACAGGAGGTCATTAATTCTTAAGTGACAGACCTGGATGCTCAAGAATTACTAGCTAAGTTAGCCCTGGTGAGTCCTAATGAAGAAGGATATTCCTTATCACAAGGTATTATTAGGAAAGGGAGAAAGATTTGGATTGGGGCAAATTCAGTTATTCAAACAAAAGTGATCTCAAGTTGTCATGATGGAGTGCTAGGGGCACTCAGGTATCCAGACCACTTATCAGAGGCTAAAGAAGATGTTCTATTGGAGGGGCATGAAAACTGATGTAGAGGAGTATGTGAAGCAGTGTGTTATCTGCCAGCAAGCAAAAGGAGAGAAATTTGGTCCTGCAGGATTATTGCAACCTTTACCAATACCAAAAGGTATTTAGGAAGACATTTCGATGGACTTCATTGACGGATTACCTAAATCAGGGGGCTATGATACAATACTGGTGGCGGTGGATAGGCTAAAAAAGTATGCACATTTCTACCCATTAAGGCATCCCTTCAGTGCATCTCAAAAGGTGGCCTCAGTGATTCTGGACAATGTGGTAAAGTTACATGGGCTCCCTAAATCCATACTTCAGATAGAGACAAGATCTTTACTAGTACTATCTGGAGGCAATTATTCTCAACATTCAATACTAAACTTCTCCTGTCTACAGCCTATCATCCACAAACATATGGGCAAATAGAACGTGTTAATCAATGTTTAGAGACTTATTTGCGCTATGTTGTGCAAGACAACCCTCTAAAGTGGAAGCAGTGGCTCTCTATGGCAGAGTATTGGTATAATACCATATTTCACACATCTCTGGGATGTATACCATTCAAAGCATTGTATGGAGTGGATCCTCTATTCCTGGCAGCACCCATGGCCCCTGCAGATGCAGACCAGACAGTGGTGGATCTCATGAATACAAGGCAACACAACATGGTATTATTGAAGCAACATTTAGCTCGAGCACAAAATCGAATGAAGCAGAAAGCGGATAAACACAGAAGGGAGGTGGAGTTCCAGTTGGGAGAAATGGTGCTGCTTAAACTATAACCTTATGCCCAGTCAACGGTCGTGAATCAAAAGCACCCCAAGCTATCCTTCCGCTACTTTGGTCCTTACAAGGTGTTGGAGAAGATTGGCAAGGCATCATACAAGCTGGAGTTACCTCTTGGAGCACAGGTTCATTCTGTCTTCCATGTATCGCAGATGAAGCCCTTCATGCCTTGTTATGCTCCGGTGTTCGCGGATCTTCCAAAAGTTGCAACCTTTGACAAGCTGTCGCTCGTGCCCACAGAAATACATGAAAGGAGGCTAGTGAAGAAAGAGAACACACCAATACCACAGATCCGTGTGCTCTAGCAGGCCGGCAACTCAAAAGAAGAGTCTTGGGAAGATTGGAATGTCTTCCACAAGACCTTCCCTAACTTTGCGGCTTGGGGTCAAGCCGCATCAAGCGGCGGGGGAGGTGTGATGCCCGTTGTCGGGGCTGATGCGTGGGGAGAAGACGGAGGAGTGGAGACGACCGTGGAGGATGCACCCGAGGGTGATGGAGAGGAAACGCTCGATGGCGAAGTTCACTAAGCTTGGAGGAAATGGGGAACGAAGCTTCAAAGACGAAGGAGTCTGTCATGTGTGTGTGTGACTGTCGGTCAGTGGATCGTGTATCGGGTGTGGTGTGGGTCCCGGTGGCCAGTGGGCCATGGGGTTATATGGGAGACGCTGTGAACTTGGAGAATTAAGAAGAAAAATATCCAAAACAAAATTCGGTCTCGGTGTCGTGTCTCTCTCGCGTGCCGTGATCGCTCGTCGTCGGCAGCCACTGCGTCGCTCACGTCCCGTTGTCCACGTGCCGGTGGCCACGGGCCATCACACTTTATCTAGAAAGTTTCGAATCTAAATATCTTTGGCCTTCTTGGGTTATTCTACGCCAAAAGGAATAGGGGAGAATGATCCGAGACTGAGGTGGAGAGCGGCTGTAGAAAGGAGTCTGGAAAACTGGTGTCCCATTCAACGTTGCAGAAAAAACTGTCGAGCTTGACCATCACTGTATTTCTTCTTTCATCTGTCCATGTAAATCTTTTGCCTTGCAGCATAATCTCCAGCAATTCTGTCATGTCCAGGGTTCTCCGGAATAGACACATCGATCTTCTATTTAGGTTAGTGTTGTTCCTGTTGGATGCTTGATAAATCAGATTAAAGTCTCCTAAACACGGCCAGGGTGTCGCAATCGAAGGGTTCAAGTCCTTTATCTCATCTAGGAAAACTTCTTTAGATGGCTCATCAGTAGGGCTGTATACTACTGAGAGGAGGAAATTGGTCTCGCTCCACCTTGGCTTGATTGAAATAGATAGAGTGTATTGGCCTTGCCAACTGTTTGTGACGTCCAGTTGATCCATTTTCCAGGCAATGGCAATACTCGTGTTCCTATTGCTGGTAAGTAGGCAAAACCATCAAGGCTGAGTCCAAAAGTCTGTCTAAACTTTTGTGAGTTGAAGACTTCAAGCTTCATTTCCTGCACACACATCAGATCAGGCCTCATTGATTCAATGGTTGAGCATACCGCCTCTCTTCGTGCAGCTGAATTAAAGCCTCTAACGTTCCAAGATAAAACTAAAGGAGGTTTACTCATGATTGAAACTGATCCCGTCTACTAACAATTGCCCCACCTGTGGCCACATCAATACCAGCAACAGAAACTGCATTCATCTTAAGGCATACTTCGGGATCACAAAATAATGACCGACACGTAGCACTGATATGACTGAGACAGAACACAAACACACAGGCACACCTCCTTGACCGCCCTGTAAGCTCGAAGGACTCCACCGGGAAACCCCAAGAAAGTCCTACTCTCCACCAAGAAGTCTGACATTGACTTAACATCAGAAACAGAAGTTGATCGACTATCCAGCGGCCAAAACCGATCAGACTGCCAGCATTGCAGCCTGTTTGCTAGTGGCTAGAATGTCTAAGGCTTCCATGACCTCTGTCTGATGCATCAGCAATGCCTTCCTCATTGCTTCTATTGGTGCCACTGGTAGTGATCCTTTGAAAATCTCAAGATATTTGAGCACTGCATCATCCCCAACTAGTTCGTCGTCGGTCACTGAAAGTGCATCTAGGCATTCCCTTCTAGGTTTTGGATGAGTGATGACAAACAAATGAAATCCTAATAGAATTTATTGAGATGAAAGTAGGTATATGAAGAATAGAACTAATGGTGCACAAAAAGGTGAAAAAAAGAGGATTGAGAAAGGAAAGCCCAAGTGAAGAATGGAAGCGCAAAGTAGATGTTAATGTATAGGATTTGTGTGAGAGACACATCCCAAGAGCTCATAACTTTGCGTAGAGGGTAAGGGCTAAAATCAACATTTAAGCAATTCTCTGAAGCACCAGACATGTTCGTTCATGAGTGAACTAGTCCGACACACTTTCTGTTCTCACATGGACAAGTCGGGAACAGAACCGGACTAGTTCGATACTCACTATGTTCAAGAGTACCCCAACCATGTCTACAAACTGTGTAAGGCTCTCTATGACCTCAAACAAGCTCTCCGAGCTTGGTATGAGTGCCTTAGGCATTTTCTCACTCAAAATGATTTTAAAATAGGAAAAACTGATTATACATTGTTCACAAAGCATTTTCATGGTCATCTATTTGTATGTCAGATTTATGTTGATGACATCATGTTTGGATCTAATAATGGATCTTTGTGTGAGGAATTCAGTATTACGACAGAAATATTCGAGATGTCCATGATGGCAAATTAAAAATCTTTTTGAGGTTCCAAGTGAAGCAAATGAAAGAAGGAACTTTTATCTGCCAAATGAAGTACACACATGACATCCTAAAAAATTTCAATATGGACACAACCAAGCCCATCAAGACTCTCATGGCAACTAATGGACATCTCGATCTCAATGAAGACGGTCCAGATGTGGATCAAAAGGTATATCGATCTATGATAGGTTTGCTGCTTTATTTATGTGCATCTAGGCCTGATATCATGTTTAGTGTTTGTATGTGTGCAAGGTTTCAAGCCGCACCTAAAGAGTGTCATTTAATAGCTGTAAAAAGAATCTTAAGATACCTTGTTCACACACCCAACTTAGTCCTTTGGTATCTTAAAGGATCCAAGTTCAACCTTATAGGATATTCTGATGCTGACTATGCAGGCTGCAATGTCGATAGAAAAGCACCTCAGGAACCTACCAATTTCTTGGCAGATCACTAGTTTCATGGCCCTCTAAGAAGCAAAATTATATTGCCCTTTCCACAGCCGAAGGGGAGTATATCGCAGCCGGTAGTTGTTGCGCACATTGGATGCGACAGATTCTAAGAGATTATGGTTACAATTTGAATCGTATTCCACTCCTATGTGATAAATAAAGTGCCATAAAAATTGCACATAATCCAGTAGAGCACCCAAGAACCAAACACATAGATATACGTCATCATTTTCTAAGAGACCATTTACTAAAAGGTGACGGTAATTTCATATGTTAGAACTAAAAAACAATTAACAAACATATTCACCAAGCTACTAGATCAAAAGAGATTTTGCAAGCTTATAAATGAACTAAATATGATTGAGAAGGTAACCGGCCTTGAGTTTGTCAAGGATGTTGAGCATGCCGATCTCATGCCTCAGGAGTCCACAACCTACACTGTTCCCAATGCACCTATCTCACCTGCAAAGGAACAAAGATCAAAGCAAGCAAATGAAGGCACAAGGGCTCCATCTGCTACATCTGCTCCTCCACCTTCCAGAGTCCTTCAGTGAAGTTCTAAAGATGCTTTTCTTCATCTTTGCATCCAGCCGCAAAGTGGAAGTTAAGCAACACGAGGAAAGCTTGGCAAGGAAGAGGCACCATAGGTACATGAAGGCAAACTTCAAAGCTATCTGTGAGAAATTAGAGATTGAGCTAGTGGGATCTCCTTAGATCTCTGAAGACTCCGAAGAGAATTTCACAGAGATAGCACCTCTCACATAACAGGAATTGGCCTCTTTTGGGCTTGCAGGTGTCTCCGTTCCTCAACCTCAGCACGATCATGAATCTGAAGATGAAGACAAAGACAGGACTAAGAGTGAGAGAGGGAGTGACGGAGAGTAACTTCCCTCAATTTTTCCCTTTTTGTGCCTTGATGCCAAAGTGGGGGGGGGGGGGGGAGATTGAGACTAGTAGTCTATTGATGAGCCTTAAGGACTAGTGATCATGGACATGTATCTCTTTTATGTTTTAAGTTTCAAACTATTGTAATCTCTATTTGAATGATGTCTATTTTGTTTAATATCAATGTGTGATGCTCATTATGATATTCTTGTGATGATTGTTTATTATAATTGCTGTATTTTCAATTATGCACATCACAATATCTGCTCACACACACTTTGCACCCCACCATAAAGAGTGCATATATGTGATAAATTTATTCTTGCTCATATGTCATTCTCATATATGCACACTTTATGAAAATCAATCTTTACTCTTAATTGTGAAATCTCAATTAGTTGTCATCAATCACCAAAAAGGGTGAGATTGAAAGTGCATCTAGGCATTCCCTTGTGGGTTTTGGATGATTGATGATAAAAAATGAGATCCGAATGGAATTTGTTAAGATGAAAGCAGGTATATGAAGAAAATGATTTTGTGGAGCTGTTGGTGACTACTAGAAATGAGTTGCACAAAGTCACAACAAGTTGAATAAACATTCCATGATGGTACTGTGCTAGTCCTAGTCTAAATTGTGATAGGGACGCAAGTTGTTACTCTACGTGATGTTAAATTTACTATAGTAGAAAAGTTCGGACAACACGAACATTATGTATTAACAAAGCGTTCAAAACAACAAGTTGAACTCTGAAACTTGAAACAAAAGTTACACAAACTGCTTCTTTCTTTTCTACTAAGAAACTTTTTTATAGAAATTTTAATTAGTGTGGCTTTTCTTTCTTTGCACGTGCCTTTTTTTTATTGATCCGTGCGGCTTTTGTTTTGTACTTGTCTTTTTCTCAACTTTGTGTAGATAATAAAAATGGACTGAGAACAAAGTGGCACAAACTCAAAACTGTAGCAGTGAAAAACTTCGGACCAACAACTCGACACAAAAAGGCAACCGTGAATTCAACATGTTGAGAGCTAAGTAGCCAACCAAAAGGCTCAAAGTGTTTTTAGGATTTTTAGAGCAAACTTTTGTAGGCAAAAGTGGACTGTTGGTAAATGAAGAACAAGTAGAAGGAAATCTCTCACCGAGCAACCTGAAATTTGATACCACTTGATGAACCCAATGGGTACGGGGGATGCCCTATCTTTCGATGAGAGGTATTGGTGGTGAACGAATTTGGTGGAGGTTGACGTTGGCTGCCCGACTACCACAACCAGAATGGTGTGGCGCCGAGCGACAGTTACACTGTCTCCTGATAACTACAATTTGGGTGGAGGTCAATGTTGTGCTACCCGACGATAACAACCCCAAGGGTGTTGCGCTTTAGCGATAGTTACACCGGCTTTTATTGTTGTTGTTCTTGCCGTGCCAAGAACATCCTTGAACCTGCAAGCAATCAAAGAACAAGCAAGAACAAGATAACAAGCAAACACTCATGGGTCTGATAAGTTGGGGTTTTGATTCAATTAATCAGAATGTCTCGTCGACACTTGCGTTACAAGGAAGTAGCGATGGCTAAACTTATAGAAAACAAAACTCAAGTTATTCCTATAGCTGCTAGTTGCTTATATAGAGGAGGAAGACTAGAACTTAGAATGGAGTCATGAGTTTTGTTCGGCCTTTTCTGGGCAGCTCAAGCATCATCTGCCTTTGATTCTTGATCCAATGGAAAGTAGATGAAGAGACCTTTCAACCAAGTACTTATTTGCATTAAACAACCTTGGGAGTTCAAAGTTATGCCCCTTTTAAGCTGGTACTTGCTGCAGTTACGAGGACCCCTCGAGTGGAGCAGCCTTCATTGCACTAATCCCTCCATTCCTCCTAGCTGGATGAATTCCTAAGCACCTAATAATAACAAGGTCATCACAAGGCTTTAATAGTTCTCTATT
This sequence comes from Tuctoria greenei, assembly GCA_036927565.1. Classification (NCBI taxonomy): domain Eukaryota; kingdom Viridiplantae; phylum Streptophyta; class Magnoliopsida; order Poales; family Poaceae; genus Tuctoria; species Tuctoria greenei. Next base: position 74,671,641 of record JAYESD010000005.1, on the reverse strand, counting down.
TGAAGGATAATTAATTTGAACAGCTAGGAATGAATTCACCTGATAATTAAGTTCACGTGCACGAGCGCGTGTCATTGGACCTTGATTAGCTGCAAGTGGTGGATCGGCTGCTGTTGTGGTTGTATCAACGGTAGCGATATCCTCGTCAATATCTAGGAACAAATCCATTTTAAAAAGGTTGAGCAATGCAAACTGGAAACAAGTGGAAGAATGTTTTGAGAAAATACTAAGTAGTTGAAAAGGGAAACAACTATCCACAGTAGGTAGGTTGACACTGATAAATGCAGTATTAAGCAACCTTCCTAGCTATGTATATGTTGTCCTTTTTCCCCATCACATGATAAGTCTTAAAAAAATATACTACTTCCGTTCATGCTTCTTTTGGCGGCAAGAAGAGAAGCAAAAATATAGACTGGTCAAATGGGACATACTTTGTCAACCAAGAGACCAAGGGGTCCAGGCACAGACTTAGTTGTCCAAACTAGAGCATTACTAAATAAGTAGCTCTATAGATTACTAACGATGGAGGGCCCATGTCAACAACTGCTACCAAACAAATATCTAAGACCCAAACCCTCTCTCAAGCATACTGATGGTCCGGGGACTCACACTTCTGGACTGATTTGATGGAGGTGAAACAAGATTTCCTCTGTTTTGGAACCTTCAAAATCAAAGATGGCACACACATTAGGTTCTAAGAAGATAGGTTGTTGGGTACATCCACATTGAGGAAGAAATATCTCTGTTTGTATTATGTAGCTAGTGATAAATGAATTACGGTAGTGGAGGTGTTCGCAATATCATAATACAATTTATCATGGCGAAGGGATATTATGGATGACAAAAGTAGTAGAGTGGACAACCTATGTTCATGACTTGCTAATGTGACACTAATGCAGGACCATGATGAATTTTGATGGAATTTGGTCCCAAGTGGACAGTTCTCGATGAGATCTCATTATTTATCCCTTCTACGCTCGAATGTATCAAACCTAAATAAGAATTTAAGGAAGCTAAAAGCTCCCTAAAAATTAAGATTTTTCTGCAATAGTTGAGAAGAGGGGTTATTCTTACTAAAGATAATATGGCCAATCGAAACTGGAAGGGCAGTGTGAAATGTTGCTTTTGTGATGAGAGAGAAACAATCAAACACATTTTTTGAATACCAATTTGCGCGACATGTCTGGAGCGTGATTGAAGTGGCAACAAATCTAAATCCTCCTTGCAGTGTACCAAATATGTTTGGTATTTGGCTAGGGGGATATAATGGAAGTACAACTAAAACCACTTGTTCTGTTAGGGACCGCTGCTATCTTGTAAAACCCTCATTTTCATCCATCATGCATTGCATTCATTCTTATACATGTCTAACATGATGCAACACAAAAAGGAACAAGATTAAAATGAATTAGAACCAAAATAGGAATTAAAAACCTGGCTTAGTACAGACTTGTCCGGACTGGACCCCACACTAGTCCAATTTAGCTATCGTTGTCCCCCAAACTTTTTCATTAATTGCTATAGATTAGTCCGAAAGCATCTCTGATGTCCCCCAGACTTTTCCATTAATTTTTACGGACTAATCCGGTTTTGTTTCTGTTCTCGTTCGGACTTGTCCGTTGTTTGTACGGACTAGTCCGATGATCTCTGCTGGAAACTCCCAAAACCTTGGTCTGGATTTGAAACTGGACACACCCCGGACTTGTCCGACCTTGTATCGGACTTGTCCGATTAACTTTTTGTTCGAGAACAGAATTGCCCGGCTTGACACCGGACTTCTCCGTTGAACTTTCTGTTCCCAAACAGACTTGCTCCGCTTCACTACGGACTAGTCCGGTGTCGACTCGAACTCTATTTTTCCTCCACATTGAGTTATTGGGTAATACTTTAATTGGGCCCAAGAACATCGTGCCTCACCCCTAAGGAGCCCAAAAGGGACTCTAGCAAGGCCTTTACCTGTCCCCACCGCTATCTACTTGGATTCGACCCTAACCCTACCACCTCTCCTCTATATAAACACCCCACCACCCACCTCTCACCCCTTTGCTACGTTTGAGAAACCCTTAATCTCTGTCACACTGTGAGCCACCATCAAGAGGAGTTCACCGCAAGGAAGAATAGGGAGGAAGAGGAAGAGGATGCGAAGGAAGAAGGAGGATCAATCGAGATCGTTGTCGCTGTTGCGATCTTATTCATCAATTCTTTGTCTTCATCAATCTAGCCGTTGAGTTCTCGCGTACTCATGTATGTGTGATGAACATCCTGGGCACACATATGTGTTCACTTGGTTCATTTTTGGAACCAGGTGTCACAAATTGGTATTAGAGCCGCGTTGACCGTAGGATGCAGCCTAAGTAGAATGGACACTTTAGAGCACATAGGAACACTTAGTAAGGGTTGTAGTTGGTTGGTGTGACGAATTTGATGTGACTGCTTGCTTGTGTGCTTAATAGATTTGTGGGATGCTTCGCCACTTGCCACATCCATATAGGCTTATATATGTAGTTCCTTAGTTTCATATCCCTTGATGCATATAGTTGGGGACGTTTTCTCTCAAATCCTAAAACCTTCCATCTTGTACTCTTTGTCCTCAGATGTTGAGAATGACCCGCACCAAACGAATGCCGATGGCGATGAGGAGAACAATGGGGGTGCCTCAAGATATTCCCCTTGAACCTGAAGCTAGCAACCTTGAGCGCTTGATGGCTATGGAAAATCAGCTCATACAAACCATGATGCAAACTTTAGGACAGCTGCAAGCAAATAATCAGCCCCACGTGCCTCCACCACCACCGCCACCAGCCCCACCACCTCATAACCGCCTAGGAGAGTTTATGAGGACTAGGCCATCTACTTTTGCTCAAGCCACTGATCCTATGGAAGCTGATTATTGGTTGAAATCTGTGGAGAAGAAGCTTGCTATTGTCCAATGCAACGACCGGGAGAAAGTCCTTTTTGCCTCCCATCAGCTAGTTGGAGCAGCTGTGGATTCGTAGGAAGCTTTTTGCAATGCCCATGCAAATCAGGAGAGAATCACTTGGGCTGAATTCAAGGAGAGTTTCCGTTCTCACTATGTCCCTGAAGATGTCATGATATTGAAGAGGCAAGAATTTGAAAACTTAAGGCAAGGACGGTTGGGTGTGAGTGAGTACCTTAATAAATTCATTCAACTCTCAAGGTATGCTCCATAAGAAGTGAAAACAGACAGCCGCAAGCAATACTTGTTCATGAAGGGCCTAAACAATGAGATTCAAGTCCAATTGCTCAGTAGTGGCTATGTAAATTTACAGAAGCTTGTGGACAAGGCTATTGTAGTTGAGAACAAGGTTCATGAGATGGAGGAAGATAATAAAAGGAAGGCGCCATATCAAGGGCGGCCTCAAGGAAGCAATGTTTGCCCTGGCTATGCACCACCAAATGCATCATAGTGTACCCCAACTGCTCTTGCATATCGCATTGCTATTCCACCGCGTCCATCGCAGCTAATGCAGCAACGCCCTACCATGCAAGCACCTCGCCCTCCAATGCCACATGCGTCCACGACAATTTCCCCGGTAATGCTCAAAATCAAGCTCGTCCTAACTATTCTGGTGCAACAAGGATGTGTTATACTTGTGGTGAGGTGGGACACTTTGCATCTCAATGCCCGAAGTCAGGCTATGGTCAAGTGAACAATGCTCCAAGGAAGAACCCAAGGCCGAACAGGGGACCACCACAAGGCAACTGTGGATCGCAGAATTTTGCTCGTGGCAAGGTGAACCATGTCTCCACAGAGGAAGCCCAACAAACTGAGGATGTTGTGATTGGTATGTTCCTCGCAAACTCTAACCCGACAACTATATTAATTGATTCTGGAGCATCGCATTCATTCATATCATCAAAGTGAACCATCCAGGTCCTATACTCATTCTATAAAACTACGTAAGAAAGGATCATTCGAGATGTGCCCAAACGAAGGAGGGAGACGAACAAATTGTGCGTCTCCGTCGTCGCGTCTCGCATTACGTTGTCATCAGAGACGAGCTGCAAGCGTGTCGCCGATCAGCCAAAGTGCAAGACATGTTCAAAGGTAGCACGTCTCCTTTCTTTGAGTCATAACAGACGTTCTTTATAGTGTCATAAGAGACGTGATTCATGCGCGTCGTCTATGAGCATGTGAGACAAGCACTAACATAGCGTGTCGCAGATTTATTGACTGATCTGAGACGTGCTTTATTATAGCGCATCACATATTTGTTTACTGATTTGAGACGGGCTTTAAGGAAGTTTGTCTCCTTTATTTAGGTAATCCGAGACTGTCTCTGTTACAGCTCGTCGCGGATTATTTACACATAGGGTCTCCTATTAGGTGCACCCACCTCTAATTATCCTGGTTGCCTGTTGCATCCTAGAGCTAGCTAGGGTTTGGCAACTGCATTGCCAGGGTCAGCAACATACACATATATGAACATGTATAGCAAAAAAGATCACACCTTAATTATATTGACCAATCAAATATTAACAAAGTGTCAATCATGGTTATCAAGTATACTAATTACACAACAAAGAATGTCCCTTGTTCATCCTGATTACAAAGTAACTAATTACACACATCATAACTATCATCGTCTAATCCTGTATACCGTAATGAAAATTCTCCCGATCAATGACTTCATTTACGATGAGCCTTCATAGCCTCTAATGCTCGGGCTGAGACATCCTCAAATTCAATAAAATCACTGAAATCATATAAAATATTATCAAATTGTAGTCACATTCACTTAAACAGTCACATAAGGGAGCAAATATATGAAGGCTTAGGAACAAATTGGTATACATTATAATAAACATAGGAACTGTTAGTGAATGGAGAACCGGGCTTACTTGTAGCACAGGCAATTGGTGAGCATTTGCAAAACATCAGCAGAGAAATTGTTCTCACCGTAAAGGACATGGTAGTGAGCTAGTGTGCTTGTCCCCTGAAAATAAACAATTTACATTCCATTGATGCATTAATAGCCTGATATTAAAAACTCATGAGAGAAACACCAAGTATCGCATAGGTACCTTGATTCCAGCATGGCTGCAGAGGTAGAAATCAAACTCACTGGGATGGCAAATGCTAGTTTCAATCATAGTTCCTGCAGTTTCAAGAGTTTGTGAATCAGAATTCATTATATACAATATTACTTTTGCATTGGACATAAACAAGGACAATGAATGTATACCGTAATGAAAATTCTCCCTTTGGATCAATGAATTCATTAACGATTAGCCTTCATTGGACATCCTAAAATTCAATAAAATCATTGAAATGCACGCTCTGAGGGCAGGGTCGAGGCGACGGCGTGCTCCGGGGACAGGGGCCAAGGCGGCGGCGTGCGTGCTTCGGGACGAGCTGGTGGAGGCACCTAAGCGGCGGTTCCTCAACTCTCTAATGGCAGCAGGCCGACGTGCTTCAGGGAGTGGGAGAACTATTCCACTTATGTGAAGGTGGCAGCGGCGTGCTCATACCGATTACCGAGGTCGGGGTCGAGGCAGAGACGTGCTTCAGGGACAGGGGATTAGGCGGCGTGCTCCAGCGTGCTCAACTCTCTGATGACGAAGGCCGGGGTTGACGGCGGGGTCAGGGTCAACAGCGGCAGCATGACAATGACGAAGAGCGAGTTGAGGAAAAGGGACGACAATGGCGTGCTCAGGAGTTGCGGTTTCTTGGTCGAGAGAGCGCGCGAGAGCTAAATTTTTTGCCAAGTGCTGGGAGAGAGCGCGCGAGAGATAAAAATAGCAAAACTCAGAGACGAGCCTCCATAACACCTGTCTCTCATTTCAGCGTCTCCCTTTGATCGAGAGAGTGCGAGTAAGTTTTGCGCGAAAATTTTTGCTAGAGAGCGCGCGAGAGCTAAAAATAGGTCAAAAATCGGAGACGTACATATATAACGCACGTATCACATTATTTTGTGGCCGAACAGGCACGCGGTATGACAAAGATGCGCCACGGTGTGCTAAAGCCAAGAACATCATCTTTGGCATACGAGCATGTTCAACTGGCAACTGTGCGCAATGCCTTATATGATCGTTGCAGCGCGCTTAGCTTTTCGTGGTGGGACAAAAGATCTTCAGCATGAATCAGAGACGTGCTTAGATAAGGCGCATCTCACATTATTTTGTGGCCGAACGGGCACCCCGTATGCCAAAGATGTGCCACGGTGTGCTGAAGCCAGGAACAACATCTTTTGGAATCTGGGCATGTCCCACTGGCAACTGTGCGCAATGCCTTATATGATTGTTGCAACACGCACAACTTTCTGAGGTGGCACAAAAGATCTTCGGCACGAATCAGAAACGTGCCCGAGTAAGGCACGTTTCCCTTTTGCCGGATCTTAAAAATCGGAGACACACCTTTTTAAAGTGTGTCTCTCATGTGCTCGTCACCCTAGTGCCACTCGCACGACATCGTGAGCATCCGTTGCAGGGGTAAACAAATGCAATGACATTGTAATTAAGGGATATAATTGGAATTCAGGGATAAACAAACGCAATGACATTGCAATTCAGAGATAATTTGCAACTCAACGAATTTCATAGTTCATACACATTGTGTGCCCTCTAAACTAATTTTGATTCTATACTTATTCCTATAAAGCTTCCATCGATCAATCTAAACCGTACCATCCATCTTGCTCCTGAACACGTCTCTTATATTCCCCTGAACCTGAAAATATTGACATTCTTTAAATTGACAAATGTCGAATGAGGAATGAATAACCTACGTTGGTCACTAACACAAAGATACTAACCTTGATAAGTAGATTGTAGCAATCATTTTCAACATCAGGTGCATTTGGCTGATGAAGCAAACGCTAAACTTCAAGTAGTATAGTTTTGATAGTAAAACCAGTCCACCACCCCTACAAAATATCAATTTAAGCAACATAAGGAATCAGTTCAAATAAGTTTGGCAACAATTACTAATTACTTGAGCAAAATAAGTCTATATTACAGTCTCTTGATCAAGAATCCCAAAGCAAAGTGCTCCTGAGCGATGGACATTTGGGTGGAAGAAACCACATGGAAAGGCGCATCTTGGAAGCACCAACGGATAGTCCTCCGAGAAGGAGATTGTCAGGGGGTGGTAACCACTTTCCCAGTCAGTCTACAAAGGAAATTCATTAATAAGAGGATGATGGTTATACTCATATAGTTGTGCTTGTTCTTCATGGCTTACCCTTTCTTTACCGCGGACGATGCACTACCACTTCAATAAATCTCCCAACTCAGGCTTCGTAGAGAAACTCTACTCAGAGAAATTGGAAATTCCAAAAAAAAAAAACAAGACGGAAAAACAAAACTACAGTTAAATTCATCAGTCCATTGCAGAGCTACATATATACAACCATGCGACCGATGTGTCATATATACTTACATGAGGATGGTTCTTGCGCCATGCCAAGCGCTCTTCCCTTAGTCGGCTACGCACCAAGCCGATATCTAACCCAGCCATGAACAGTGACGACAACGACGAGGACAGCGGCGACAACAACGACGATGGCGATGGCAAACAGAGATGACATTCGCACTGGAGTTGGTCGAACAGAGGCAGCAGTCGCACTGGAGTTGGTCGATTAGTAAAAGGAGCGTTGGTCGATTAGTAAAGGAGCACCGGAGGCGAAGAGACGAGCGAGATAAACGCGAGACGTGTGAGACTAAAGCGAGACGCGCGAGAGACTAAAGCAGACGCGCGAGATATGAAAGTGTGTCTTCCATTATTGAAAGAGAGACGTGTGACACAAGGACTGGGACAAACTTTATTTCGCCGGTGGTGGTGCAGAGACGCGTGCGGCCGGCGTGCGCTTCCTTTCGTTTCCCCGAGGCGGTATCGATGCGTCCCATCATTCCATCAATGCGCGGTAAACCAACCGCTCCATCGTCGACTCCACACATATCTTACATAATATGCACCATCACATGTTAGTTCTCCACAAGTGTGTCCCTCATTTTGTATTAAATTCTTCTTCTTCGTCTTCTCCGCGTCGACGACCCATCACCACCATGGCCAATGTTCCGCCTCCAAGCCCGCTGAGGGAGCCACCCTGTAAGAAATTGTGTTGCACCTCCCCCGATAGGTTCAACATCGAGCAGCGCCTCCTTATGGTGCAAGAGGCGTACAATAATACATCTCGCACTATGAGTTCCTCGGGTCTAGGTACTCTTCCACAGTTTCCTGAAATGGGTACCCTCGACCACTACCTCTACGCCTTCACGGGGGTGGCCGATCGTCTCGACATTTTGTTGGACACGATGGCCCAGGTGCGCGGCGCCGAGGGCCGCAGAAACCTGGTGGCAATAATGGAGAGCAACCTCGGTCTCGAGGTTGCACCGCTGGTGCAGCCGGAGCAATAGGCATAGCAGGCCCAGGCTCCTGTTGCACTGGTGCCAAAGTCGCAGCCGAAGGAGGAGGAGGATTTAGTTTTTATTTGTTGTTTTTAGTTGATATTTTTCTTTTCTCATGTCTTCTTGTACTTTTTTCTTGTGTTTTGTAGTATGTAATGTTAATGAATGAAATTTATCTAAGTTCAACTGTGTGTTCCACTGTTGTGAATGAATATTTTCTTGTGTTCAACTGTGTGAATGAATGAATGTGTGGTGTGTTCCTTGTGGACAGTGAACTGTATGGAAGCAATTGCAAACATGAAGGATTTGATTATTTTCTGGGCAAGTGAATGATTTAATTATCAAGTGAATGTGCTCTAAGTTCCATGATGTGTGATATCAACAGTGAACCGAAGCAAAATGGAGAAAATCATGAAGCTAAAGGAGACATGAGGAATAGGAGACGCGCTTTGCATAAGAGTGTGTCTTCCTTTTACCATAGGAGAGAGAGACATCGAGCATAGGAGACGCCCTTCACTGCTAAGTGCATCTCCGCACAGACCTTATATAAGGCGCCATCAGTCTCTCCTCTTCTCTTTGTTCGTCTTCTCCACGCAGACAACCCACCATGGCCAACATTCCGCCGCCAAGCCCACCGAGGGAGCCACCCTACAAGAAACAGTGTTGCTGCTCCCCTAAGAGGCTCAACAACGAGCAGCTCGAGATGTTGTTCGACAGGCTGTTCGACCGGTTCCAGAGGCTGCTCAAGACGATGGCCGAGGTGCTCGGTGCTGAGGGCCGCAATATCCCGATGGCAGTGATGGCGAGGAACCTCAGTCGCAAGGTTGCACCGCCGGATCTGGACCAACCGGAGCAACCGACAGAGCAGCCGGAGCAGCCGGCCAGGACTCCTGTTGCACCGGTGCCGGATGTTCGCCGGAGGAGGAGGAGGGGGAGGAGGAGTAAGATTTAGGTTTTCTTTTGTTGTTTTTAGTTGATGTTGTTTTTTCTTTTCTTGTGTATTGTACTTTTTTCTTATGTTTTGTAATATATTGTTAATGAATGCATGTGATATCTGTGTTTATCTGTGTGACGAATATTATCTTGTGTGTTCAACTGTGAATGAACGAATGGTTCATCGTTCAACGACGTGTATCATGTCTGTGTGTGACCAAAGACAAAGGAGACGTCCTTTCTATAATGTTCGTCTCATTTCTTTCGCAAATAGGAAACCCACTTTGTTATATGCACGTCTCCTGTTTGTCAGAGAGGAGGGCGGGTCTCGAATACCTACTTAACTGAGATAAGCTGTATTGTAACTCGTCTTCTTGTACGTTCAATCGAGCAAGATCAGATCCTCGCTGAAACGGGCACGTCTCGCTAACCTTATTTTGAGACGCTCGCCTTTGAGCGCGTCACCCATCTTTGTCTCCTATTTAGGTTTCTTACATAGTGTAACTTTGTTGCCTGATGCCATTCCAGTTAACTGTCGACCATATAAATACTTTCCTGCACAAAAAGATGAGATTGAAAAACAAGTGGATAGATGCTACAGTCGGACATTCTCACTCATAGCATGAGCCCATTTGCTTCTCCTGCATTGTTAGTCAAGAAAAAAAGATAAAAGCTGGCATTTCTGCATTGACTATAGGAAAATGAATAATATCACCATTAAGAATAAGTTTCCTATGCAATTCTTGATGATTTTCTAGATGAGATAGCAGGATCACTATTCTTTTCCACAATTGATCTGGCTTCCGGATTCCAACAGATCAGAATGACTCCTGAAGATGAGCACAAAATAGCCTTCAAAACCCATCATGGCCATTACCACTTTAGAGTCATGCCCTTCGGTTTAACAAACGCTACAACAACCTTTCAATGCTTGATGAACATGGGTTTTGCTAAATTCATGAGAAAATTTGTGCTTATTTTTATGGATGACATCTTGATATATAGCAAAACTTGGGAGGACCATTTACTGCATCTTCAGTCTGTATTTGAAGTTCAGAAATGCAGTTTCGGTCAGGAGAAGATCATCTATCTTTTTTTTTTTGAAACACCGGAATCTATCTTGGCCATATAATTTCTTCAGAAGGAGTAGCTACTGATCCTTCCAAAACTCAAGTGATGGTTGACTGGCCAGTTCCTTTGATTTTTTCTGAACTGAGAGGCTTTTTGGGTCTGACACTGTATTACAGGTGTTTTGTCGGACATTATGGAATTATATCTAGGCCACTGACCAATCTGTTAAAGCACAAAACATTCTCTTGGACTGCCCAAGCACAACAAGCTTTTGAAAGTTGAAACAAGCCATGATTTCTACTCCAGTGCTCATTTTTCCAGACTTTTCTAAGACATTTACATCGGAGACTGATGCTTGTGATACTGGAATAGGGGCTGTTCTCTCCCAAGAGGATCATCCAGTGGCTTACTTTAGTAAAGGATTGAGTGTTGCAAATCAGAGACTTTCAACTTATGAAAAAGAATTATTGGCTATGTTGATGGCTGTGGATAAATGGAGAAATTACTTGGAAAAAATTTGAGTTCATAATTAAGACAAACCATAAAAGTTTGTGTCATTTGCAAGATCAGACCTTATCTACTGGCTTGCAAAGGAGGGCGATGAGAAAGCTTGCAGGACTCCAATTCAAACTCATGTTCAAGAAGGGAGCTGACAACAAGGCTGCTGATGCACTTTCTAGAGTTGCACATAATTTTCAGTTAAATGCAGTGTTAGCCTCTGTATCAATTTGGCTCCAAGAAGTAATTAACTCTTATTACACTGATACCTTTGCACAAACTCTTCTCACTGAACTGACAGTGCATAGTCCAAATGACAAAGGCTATTCATTGACTAATGGCCTTATTCAGTTCAGAATGCTGTCTGGATTCGTTAGAATTCAGCATTGCAGACTAGGCTCATTGCTGTTATGTAATCCTCTCCTCTTGGTGGCCACTCAAGCACAGCCTACTTACAAGAGACTCAAGAAGCTGTTTATATGGCAAGGTATGAAACAATCAGTGGAGTCTTTTGTCCAACAGTGCCAAACCTGTCAGAGATCAAAACGTGAGCTGACAAAGTATCCTGGCTTCCAGTACCCAGCAAATCTTGGACTGATGTTTCAATAGATTTCATTGAAGGTCTTTCTAGTTCTTGTGGATATACTGTTATGCTTGTGGCGATAGATATATTCACAAAATATGCTCATTTTTTGGCTATCAAACATCCATTCACTGCAGTACAGATTGCCAACTTATTTTTAGATTCAGTTGTCAGACTACATGGAGTGTTTGAAATAATAGTTCCAGACAGAGACAAAATCTTCACTAGTGCCTTTTGGACAGAATTATTTTGCTTATTGGACACAGGACTGCAATTTAGCTCGGCCTATCATCATCTGTGGCCTATCATCCTCAAACAGATGGCCAAACTGAGAGTCAACCAGTGCATTGAAATATTCTTTTTTTTTAAGTAATAGACATTTGCATTAAGAAGAAGGGGGGAATTACAAGCTAAAGGGTACATCATCTAAATTGAGTACATCCATATTAACCCACATCGACTCCACAAATTGGGAACACCACCCTAACCCTACGACCTCAACAAGTGATAACAGCATGAAAAAGGGGGGCACCAGAGCACCCACCATCACAACAAGGCAGAGTCCTGTAAACCGATATCTTCCAACGTTAATCGAGTTACTTGCATATGAGGAAGGTCTTGGTGTTGGAAGATACGACGGTTACGCTCCTTCCAAATGTGCCACAAAAAAAAGAGGAGAAAGCCCATGTATTTTCTGACTTGATTCTTGGAGCAGACCTCGTCCAGTGTCTGAATCCAGCCGTGAACTCCCCCTAAGGGTACCTGACACAAGATGCCTGTAAGTCGAAGGAGTTGAGATAACTGGCGCCAAACCTCACAAGAGTAGCTGCACTGGGACAGAAGGTGATCAACTGTTTCAGGTGCCGAAGAACATAGTACACAAACTATCTGATAAGGCCAATTTCTTTTCTCAAGATTATCTACAGTCAACGCTTTGTTGTGTAATACCAACCAAACAAAAAAATGGCACTTGGGTTGTGTTTTGGCCGCCCAAAGCGAAGGAGCCCAGCTAGATGAGGTTCCCCCAAGGAACTGAATCTCGTAAGCTGAGGCCGCTGAATAACTTCTGTTTTGCGTCCAACGCCATGAAATCTGATCGTGTACAGATGTGAGAACAACCTCACTGAGAACCTGGTACAGCAAGACAAATTCCTCCAAGTCTTCTGAGTTGTGCAGCGAGATTATATTCTTAATCCAATTGGAGTTGGCCAGTTCTTGTGCCACTGTACGTTTCTTGAACCACACTTGTTTGAATAACTGCGGCGCGAGGATCATTGGGGCCTGACCATGTAGACATCGGGCCTCCCAGAACGGAGTGTTATTACCATCCCCTATAGTGAATATGGAGGAGGCAATGAAGAGTTGACGATCACTTCGATCCTGGAGACTAAACAAGGTCTTCCAGGGCCTAGCACGGAGGTCCCAAGCATGCCATAACCATCTTAGACGAAGAGCTCTTCTGAATTTCTGTAAGTCCTTAATGCCCAGACTGCCCATTTTCTTTGGTCGAGTGCACATCTTCTAGCGCACCAGACATCTACCCCCTCGAACTGAGTCTGGATCTTCACCCTTCCAGAGGAAACTTCGCCTGATTCTATCGATCTGATGGCATGCCCATGCTGGCACCTGGAACACGATCATGAAGTAAGTTGGCATGGATGTTAAGACTGATTTGACTAAAGGTTCCCTCCCGGAGTAAGACAACATATTCTTCTTCCACCCCGCTAATCTTTGAGCCACTTTCTGGACAACAGGTTGTATCGCTACTTTGGGTAGCTTACGGTAGTGGAGGGGTAGACCCAAGTAAGAGCAGGGGAAGGAACCAATACGGCAATTATTTCCCACCACTGCTGATATGTCAGCCTCGTGACAGCTAATCGGAAAAAATTTCGTCCTGTCCAGATTAGTGATTAGGCCAGATGCTTGGCCAAAGATAAACAAAAGGAGCTTTGTGGTCAACATATCATGTGAGGTGGGCCGGATAAAGATAGCTGCATCATCAGCATATAGTGATACTCTCAGCTGGTCCCCGAGCTCTGGAATGATAGTGAGCATTTCCTGTTGTTGCGCATATTGTAACAACTTAATCAAGGGCTCCATTGCCAGTAAGAAAATCATCGACGAGAGTGGGTCTCCCTGGCGGACCCCTCTGGCGTGCGCTATCCTCGTGCCCGGGGTACCGTTGAGGAGAAAGCAGGATGAAGAAGTTCCCGCTATCCAATTACGCCATTTATCTCCAAAGCCCAGATGTCGCATGATGTCCATCATATAGGACCAGTTGACTGTGTTGAATACCTTGGAAATGTCCAGCTTAATAAAAAAGTGCTGGGGATTTTTTTTGTGAAGGTGCCTCACCGTCTGCTGGACAAAAAAAAAATTATCATGAATACACCTCCGCTTAATAAAAGCATTCTGGTGTAAAGAAATGATTTGGTCTAACTCCGGGGCCAATCTATTTGCCAGGACTTTTGAAATGATTTTGGTAAAGGCATGAATCAAGCTGATAGGGCGATAATCAATGATCCTTCTAGGCTCAGCTTTCTTTGGAATGAGAACAACCCAAGCAGTATTAAGATTGTTTAGATCTTGTTGATTGGATGAGCAAAATTGGTTCACCGCTGCAAGCAGATCCATTTTGATTATACTCCAACAGGAAGAGAAAATGACTAATGAATCCATCCGGACCTGGTGCCTTGCATTTGGGCATTTCAATGATTACTTTATGGATTTCATCCTCCAGAATTGGTTGATCAAGGTGTTGGAGATTCCTTCTCTGCCATCCTAACCGGGAGAGATTAAGCGCCATATTCCTGGGGTGATGAGTACCTAACTGTTGTTTAAAGTGTTGGAGAATTGCATCTTGTTTATCAGTTTGTGCGACAACAACTTTATCACCAACTTCAAGGGACTGAATGAAATTCGTTTTATTTCTCGAATTCGCAAAAGAATGGAAGTATTGGGTATTAGCATCACCTTTGCGCATCCACGTCAGTCTTGATCGCTGTCTAGCTCTAGATTTTTCAATGACTGAAAGGCCTAAAATTCGTCCCTTAAGCAGTGCTCGAGTCTCTCTTTCTCGCTTTGTCAGATACCGAAGCTCCATAGCTTCATCAAATCTGAGGATCACCTCCCTGCAGATTATTATGGCCAGCTTGCCTTGGGGGATCTGTGCACGGGACCATCTCCTAAGAGCCCACCCAGTTCTAGATAGTTTGATGTGGAAAGTAAGCAGCGCACTGTGATGCGAAGGGACTTGTTTGTTCCAAGCCTCTTGGACACAATCAAATAATCCAGACATGTTTATCCAGTGTTCCTTAAAGCGAAAAGCCGGGCTTTTGCAGTCCTCCTCAAAAGGTACTAGAAGCAAAGGACAATGGCCAGATGCAGAAGATGAAAGGGTCTGAAGAATAGAGTCACCGTATATATTTTCCCATTGTGGCGATATGAACGCGCGGTCAATCCGAGAAAGTGTGGGCTGTTGCTGTTCATTTTACCATGTGAAGCGACATCCTAAGAGAGGGATTCCTTTGACTTCAATGTGGTTTAGCGTGCGTCAAAATCGCGACATCATACGTTGATTAAGTCTTCCACTACTCTTGTCTTCATCGTGATAGATAAGGTTGAAGTCACCAAGTACCAGCCACTCCGCACATGCAACGTAGTGAATCTGGCGAAGCTCATTAAGGAAAAGTTGTTTCTCTATTTCAGATAGAGGGCCAGAGACCCCTGAGATCGTTGAGGGAGTTGAAGTTCTATCATCTATAACAGTCGCTGAAATGGAATAGGACCGCGTTGTGAAGTTAGATAACATGATCTGGGCATTGCAGCTCGCTAGTAGAATTCCACCTCGTGTCCCCTCAGTAGGAAGGTAACCAAAATTGTCTGCATATGCTGCACCAAGAGTATCTCGGATGATCTGTGGGGATATCATCTCCATTTTCATTTCCTAGAGACAGATAACCATTGGCCGGTGCAACTGAATAAGCAGTTTCACTTCAGCTTGCTTAGCTCCACTATTAAGGCCCCTAACATTCCAAGAGAGGCATGAATATGTCATACACTGATCAGACATTGGGCAAAGGAAAGGCTACTAGTAACTCAGGCGCGTTCCTCTCGAGAAGGATTGAAAGCTTGATATAGGGAGAGGTACAAAGTGCATACACTGATCTTAATCAACCATACAACAAGAGGACAAAACACTTCAAAGAACAAAAAAGGTGCTTTGAACCCCGGCCATAACCATACTTTGAGGGAACGCAAAGCAAACACCAATCCAGAACCCACCGTTTGGGAATAAAAGCAACAATACTTCACCCTAACATAAGTAGCCCCAAAGAGGAGCATCTCAAGACAACACACACAAGACTGCTCGACCCAACATGCATAGGGCGGGTGGCCCCAACAAAAGCTATTACAAAAATCAAAGCTAAGGAAATTCATGATCAGAGCATTCCGACCACTAGGAACCAGTTCGTCGAAGCATCTCATTTGACTTTGAGAGCAGCCACCTTCGTATTCTTCTTCTCCCGTTTCTTTTCCAAACCTTTACATTTCTTCTTCTATGCCACCGCTGTCAAGGCAGAAATGGCCTCCAGCGCCGCAGGGGAAAGAGGTTTCTTGTAGATGTTCAAATACTGCCTGAGTGTCATATTGTCCATATCCTGGTCCTCCTTGAGGAGACCCCATTTTTTGGCAAGAAGTTCTTGTGCTAGCTTAATAGCTTGTTTGCGAGTCTTGGACTTACCTTTGAGTCGTGGGCTGCGCCTCTGGAGAGCTTGATCCATTGGGTCTGTCCTCTGCAGATCAGTATTGGGTTCCTCCCTGCTGGGCTGCAGAATGGGGAGAAGCGGCGTAGGGACTGGAAGGGCAACTTGTTCGGATAGTTTAAGAAGCTTGTCAATGGTAGGGTCCTGTTCTAGGGCCTCAGACCCCGCAGGCTGAGGAGCCTGGCCTTCAGCAACCATCATAACACTTGGGATCTCCGCATCAGAGGCCACAACACCCCGGTTGGCATCAGAATTCACTACTGCAAGTTGATTAATAACGTCTGGATCATCCAACTCCTGGGAGTTAGAAAGGATGCCCGACACAATCGGCTGAAGCGCAGAGTCATTGCTTAGGACGGGTGTTGGTTCAGTTTCCACAGTGTGAACAAGTCCAATCTTTGCAGGAATAGCTTCAATAGAAGGCTGGATAACAATGGCATCTGAATTCCTTTTGCGGTTCATGTCCGCTGATTGGTCAGAGCTGTATTTAGAAGCCTTCGGAGAGGGAGCGAAGTTCAGGGCAGGTTTGGAAACAATAGTAACCGCATCAGAGGCAGAGGAGCAACAGTATTCAACCGATCTGACATATATTTCCTCTGTCGGCCATACCTAATTCGATGTGATGGCCGACTTAGCCCTCTAGAGTTGTCGAGAAGCTCTATGCTCCCCAAGATTAGGCTCATTCCTTCCAGGAGGGAGAGAGAGGTCAGCCCTTCGTCGGCGTGAGCTCTCGCTTCGGTTCCACCCATCATTCTGGGACCTCATTGGTGAGCGGCCCCTACTAGAGCCACGATTTCCCATCCATCTAGCCACCTTGTCCATTAGTTTTCATGGCCTGGTACGACGACTAGGCCCATCATGGTCTTCATCATCTCTGGATGGACGACGATAATCTAAGGGGCAACAGTTCTGTGGTGGAAGGAATAGCTCCTCCTCTGGTAAATCGCCATCCACTCAGCCATACTACCAACGGAATTCCCGCATCGGCTTCCTTCCTTCTGCCAGTAGCTCTTCTGCAGGGTAGTTTTAGAAAAGTAGGTCTTCAACATAGTCAATGTGCACAATGATCCGATACGTGTGCCCCCGCTGCAGACATCTTGGCCTGCTGAAGTGGATTTACGGGTCTAACCCTTGCTGACCATTGCGTTGTGTGTGTGTGAGTTAAACAACCTGAGGAATTCTATTTGGATCATGACAGAACGCCCAGCAAATGAAGGCCCGCATATCTTCCCTCTGCCTTTATTCAGCTGCCACATGATGTATGGCACAGGTGTCCCCCAGTACTTTAGCCACTGTATCTTCATACCAAGCATGTAGAGGTATACCTTCCAAGCTAATCCTGACATGGTACGGCAGGATACATCTTTTCGCATGCATGTCCACGTCCCATGGATGAAACTGGAAGACAAATGGTCCTTCTCTTATATGCCCCCTGGAGAAGGCAATGTCTCTGAGGGTCACGTTGGTGAAAAGCACAAGACGAGGTTTTGGAGCGCTACAGAACACATGAAATTCATATTCCCTCAACTCCAAGTGATGCATAATGGCCACCTTTAGCTCCTCCCTGGAGCTAGCTCCCAGCGTGCCATCTTCAGTAACTAGTAGTGCCCTACTGGTGAGATGATGTAGGCGTTGCATCGTGTCTTCATTAGCCACAACCACCTTCTCAGCATAGCAAGGTCGTAGCCTAGGACTGCCAGGAACTCCTTGCAGCATCGACCATGGACGATCAGCATGAGCTAAGTTGCGGCCACTAGATTGACGATGGTCCAAGGGGTTACCACCCACAGAACATCTCCTTTCCATGTCGAGGGGTCGGGTTTGAATGGGTTCTCGTGAGGTGCTGGAGGGAACAGAGGAGGTATGGAGTGGAGCTTGAGTTTTGCTAATATGTGGTGGAGAGTGGGGGTATATATTCCTTTGGTCCCGACCCTTCACCTGGGGAGCAGTAAATAAGATTTGGGCAGTTGGAAGAGATATGACCGTAAGCTTTGCAAACCCAGCAACGTTTGGGTTCCCGACAAGCAGGTTTGAAGTGGCCAATGGCTAAGCAATTATAGCACCGCCCCCTAAGTTTGTCTTCAAAAAATTGTGATCCAGCACTATCTTTATGGGAAGGTGAGTGAATAGACAGAACCTTGCGCCACTAGTACTTACCTTTGACCCGTTGCCATTGATTATCCTCAGTATCCAAAGCGTTTTCAGCCAGCCGATGGGCAGAACAAGGATTTGGAATATCACTCTGCAACCCAGATGGCCGATATGCAGTAATGGAAGTGTCCCAGTTTCTCAGTACCGGGTCTCTTCATCTTCTGGGAAAAACTAACGCTCAACTTAGAATTGAGATTGGCCCGGCCCAAAGAACGTAACTGGCATGGTTCATCTTCCTTGCAAAATTGAGCTATGACAGCTTCAGGATGAAAGCGAACCTTCCTAAGGGAGGCAGACGAACCAAGGGGAGAAAACCTACCGCTACACCCCGAGGCATCTACTGGCCGGCAATTGCCAGAAACACAGCGAACGACATTAGCAAACGATTTAGAGATCATACCTGCATGCATCGGGGGGTTGCATTATTCTTCGTGTTGCAGAGCATGGTTCAGACTCCTCATTTGGTCAGGGGCTTCGTCAGCCTTCGACAATGCTGGGTCCCTGACCGGGCGTCGATTCGACAGAACCAGGCCACATGTCCCGACCGCCGGATCCTCAGAGCTTCCCCTCTGCTCGATGCCATGCCCAGAGGTTGCGGATGGAGCTACGAGCAGGCACGGCGATGAAATGGAATCCCTGGCTGTGTGTGTCACGGAGCTCTTACCAGTATTGCCCATGCGGAGGACTTGAGGAGGATGCCATAAGATTGAAGACCCGTGAGCATCTCAGGCAGGTGGCGCTTGGAGGAGGACTCCAGGGTTTGGGTGGCCGCCAATAGGGTGGGGATGGTCGGTAATTGGTGTGGCCACCGGGGCCGAAGTGGCCGTCGACGGGATGAGTGAGAGCGAGGGTGTTCCGCTCGCCGGGAAAGAGGTGCAGGGCGGCGTGGGGGACTTGAGTGAGGTAGCGACAAATGGAAGGCTAGTTGAGCACTGGGAGGCAGCGAGAGTCACTGGGGAGGTCAAGGAAGGTGCAGAGGAGGTCGCAGTGGTCGTCGGCGAAGCGGGGGAGGCTGGGGGCTTGGGGTCACTCATCCTCACTTCTCTATTTTGGCATACGTTGTTGCATTTGCATTGAAATATTCTTGAGATGTTCTGTCAATCATACACCAAAAAAAGGTCCAAATGGCCTCTCTTGGCCGAGTTATGGTACAACACCACTTATCACTCCTCCCTTTAGTGTACTCCGTTTAAAGCCCAATATGGTGTGGATCCTCATCCAGGGCTACTTCCTCAGTTTGTCTCCACAGACAACTCTGATGTCTCTGACCTGCTCACTAGAAGACATACCTTTTCTGCCTTGCTAAGAGAGCAACTTCTCAAAGCACAAAACAGATACAAGCTTCATGCTGACAAGAAGAGATTTGATAGGGAGTTGCAAATTGGAGAGCAAGTCCTACTCAAGCTGCAACCTTATGTCCAACAATCATTGGTCAACAGACATTTTCCAAAGTTGTCTCACAAGTATTTTGGACCATATTAAGTGATTCAGCGAATTGGTGTTGTTGCCTACAAGTTGCAGTTACCTCCAGACAGCACCATCCATCATGTGTTTTATGTTTCTCAGCTCAAAGCATATACCCCTGACATCAGTCCAATTTTCAGAAGTTGCCTGACATTCCCAACTTGGATCAACTAGACGTCACTCCTCTCAAGATTGTGGACCGTCGCCTGGTCAAGAAAGTTAACGCTGCAGTAACTCAAGTTCTGGTGCAATGTAGTCATCTGCCAGAATCCTCTACCACTTGGGAAGATTACACTCTTCTTAAGGAGAAGTTCCCGGACACACCAGCTTGGGGTCAAGCTGGTTCTCGAGAGGGCGGCCGTGTCATGTCCTGAAGAAGGAGCGTTCTTGCGAGATGAGGACGCGTGTAACATTTCATTTAAATCAAAGTTTGGGCCATGGGTCGAGTAAGGGTTGTAATGGGGTTGAGCCTGCGTGGAGTTTAAATAGAGGGGTGAACAGCTGGTTTGGTATTCAGTTAGCATATCGATCATTCTTCCCCAATTCCTCTCTCTACCCTTACTTCTTCCCCCGCTCTCTCTCAACCTTCTCTGGGTTATGAGATTGTTGTTCTTCTTGAGGAAGAAGTAAGAGAGAGGTGAATGCCGAAAATATCCCCAGTTCCTCGTGTTCGCGTGTGTGGGTTGATCTTTGATCGTTGCGATTGACTATGGTTTACATGAGATCTCAGGAGATAGATGACCTTGCGATGAAACCCTAGTGTGACACCGAAATCACCATTGGGGCTGAATGAGGAGGGTGCGACAGTTCAGGTACGAGCTAGGACGGGGGCATAGGGGCGGGGGTGGCTGTTCGGCTGTAGGGTGTTTTGTTCAGTGGTAATTGCGGGTAATTCAAAACACGTCTAGGTGATATCTGTATTCAATTAGTTGTAAGCTATGACTGTGAGAAACGAAATTTTTGGATTTACTGTTTGTCGAAGTGTTCTTGCGACACTTCTCCCAGACATGCTATTCTAGCAGTCTGCAGAGGTTCTTGATCGGCAGTGCTTAGTCCTCTATGGAGAGATAGTGTGTATGAGAGTGGTGAGTCACAGTGGTTTTACGTGGTTCAGGCTGCCGGAGCTCCACAGTGAGGTTGTATTCCTGGTGTGTACGAGTGTGTAGCATGTGAATACGTAGATTGGAGATCCCTGTACCGGTGGTGGTCTGGTCCTTTTATAGACAAGGTCGGATGCCTTACAAGTGGGGTCCAGGGCCCGAGAGGTGGCCCTGGGGCGATCTTATCCTAAAGATCTAAGGCTTCTATCATAAGCCTCCTCTGAACGTGGCTTGAAGACCCACCATCTTGCCGCCTCAATCGCCATGCGTAGTCGTTGATGATGGCAGGGAATGTCCTGTCCAACTATCCCTGTCACCATAAGCTACCCACTTGGCGGAGTGGGGTAGGCCTACGACATCTTCACTGTGATGCGATTGGGCGTGGTGGTACCTGACAGTAGGTCTGCGCTGCGTCATGAGCCTGGGGAAGACACGAGTCTTCAATGCTCGATTTAGACAAGGCGTACCACCCTCTTAACTCCCGCAACCCACCATCCAGGGCAAGTTGTAGAGTATGTGGCAGCTCTGGAGTCTACTTCTCGCGGGGGAGTGAAAGTTCATCTAGGCTAATCCCCGTGGGTTTTAATTATTAATGACAACACTTAAGGGACTAGTGAGTTTTGCAAGTGTAAGCACAGCTGATTGAAAGTTAGACGGTGTTGAACGCACTCAAAAAAGAAAAAGAGAAGAGAAAGGTGAAGAACTCAAAGGATAAAACTTAGACTTTTAAATTTCTTGTGTTGAGTTCAGCTACTTAGCTTGAGTGTGTTCAATGAGTCAAGTATTGAGGATCTTCTAAGAGCTCATAGTCCAAGCTAGACTAGATTGAGAGATGAGTTGAAGCAGCCCTAAGGACACGGCCAGACTTGTCCGGGCTGGAAGGTCGGACTAGTTTGGCCACATCGGATGGATCCGATGTTAGGCGAACCAAAGTATTCTGTGTGAGTTCGAACTTGTCCGTTTGGGGACGAACTAGTCTGTGGTGAGTGTGTCTGTGTCCTTTTGGGACTAAGTCCTCAAGGACTGGACTAGTCTGTTCTGGGGGGCCAGACAAGTCCACTCAGACAGATTTCAGTCCGGAAAAGTAGTTCCTGATTGAGATTGTACTAGTACGTTCCTTGACAGACTAGTCCACAGAAGACTTGGAGGTGGCTGCTGGGACTAAGTCTTGGACGGTTGGACTTGTCCGCCCTTGGAGGTCGGGCTAGTCCGGTGCGCCAGACTTGTCCGTTTTCAACCGGAACAAACTGTTCTGTGTGAGATCGAACTAGTCCATTATTGGACGGACTAGTTCGTGGTTTGGTGAGTGTTTGAATTCAAAAGGTGGCGGGGGGCTTTGTGGTTGGTCAAGGATGACATCATTGGTCCCCACATGTCGGACTAGTCCACACTTTTCCTGATGGCAACGGCTAATTGTCGGGACCCCTATAAAAAGGGATCCCCCAGCCTCCAAAATCCCTCTCTCGAACCCTAGCGCCGCCATAGTCTTCGTAGAGCCATCCTAGCCCTCTCTTAACCATTCTTGGAGTCCTAAGAGTGATTCTTGAGGATTTGTGAGTTGCGGAAGAGAGGAGAGAAGGGTTTGCTTGATCTTGAGCTCTTGGTTGATTCTCTCGGTTTGACTGATTGAGTTGAGTTCGTGTTGGTGTTGATCTTCAATCTTTTTGAGTTGTAAACTTGTGGGAGCCTTAGGTTGTGTGTTGCCCCAAGAATTTTGTGATTACCCTTGTGATTTAGTGGAAGAGTAGCCGACCTTCATGGTGGCTAAGTGAGGAAAGGGTTGAGTGGAACCCTGCCTTTCGTGGGCATCCTCAATGTGGATGTAGGCTCCTTTATGAGGTTGAACCACGGGATAAATCTTGTGTCTTGTGTCTTTGATTCCACTTCCTTGTTCTTCGCTAGATCAAGTTAGGGCTATTTATGTTCTTTGTCTCAATCTTGTGATCTGCCTCGATCTAGTTGCTTTTACTTCGTGCACACCATCTACTAGATTGCTAGGTTCATACACTTTACATTTCATCGAGTTAATTCTGTTAGATCGTATAAAAATCTCACCTTTGATCAAGTTTGACATCCTGAGCGGACTAGTCCGCTTCCAGGCCAGACTAGTTTGCACTTTGTAGTTTAATTAGCTTTTATTGAGTTAAATTTCATGTTATCCGCCTATTCACCCCCCTTTAGGCAACTTGCAATTGGTATCAGAGCCTAACTCTCCTAAAAGCTTAACCGCTTGGAGAGGAGATGGGGGAAAACGGTGAGAAGAAGATGTTGATCGTCAACACCACCGACATTGGCGAGAACAAGCACACCGGAGGACAAGGATCCAACCCCTTGCATGACAAGACTGGCAACACCTCCAAGGACAAGCCAAAGCCTCCTCCCATCGATGGCAAAACCGAAGATGAAGATGAAGAAGTGAAGCACCTTTCGGACCTTCTTTAAAAAGCAAGAGATGAGGCCAAGAGGAGGAGAAGGCTTAAGAAGGAGAATAAACTCAAGAAGCCCGAGGAGGATTACACGCGATATCCTTTTAACTATGAGCGCCTCAATTCACATTCAAACTACCTCTCTATTCCAATGGGCAAAGCTCCACATTTTGATGGGACTAACTACACTATGTGGAAGCACAATATGAAGTTGCATCTTATTTCTCTCAATCCCCCACTTTGGCACGTTGTTTGCACAGGTTTAGATATCCCCGTGGACGACAAAGAGCTGACCTCGGAGCAAGAACAACTCATCTACGACAATGCTCAACCGGTGGTTGCGCTCAACTCAGCCTTGATGGGTTGGAGCAGACCGAGGAAATTTGAGACACTCTCAAGATTGATCATGAAGGCAACCGGTCCGTGAGGGAAGCCAAGATTGAGATGATCGAGGGGGATCTTGGAAGATTCACCATGGAAGAAGGCGAGACCCCTCAAGATATGTACAACCGACTCAAGACTCTTAACAATAGGAGTCGGGCGTACGGATGCAAGAAGTGAACCGAACATGAAGTGGTCAAAAGGATGATAAGAGCCTTCATACCTCGTAATGTGACGCTTTGTACTCTCATCCGCGAGAGTCCCAACTTCCACAAGATGACCCCGAATGAGGTGTTTGGCAAGATTATCAACCACGAGATGATGGAGATGGAAGCACGCCATGTCAACAACCTTGCCAAGATCACATCCTCCAAGAAGAAAGGCATTGCTCGCAAAGCCTCACCCAAGTCCAAAAGCAAAGAAGTGCAAGCTTCAAGCAATGATGAAGAAAGTGAAGAAGAGGAAAGCACCGACATGGATGAAGAGGAAATGGCCTTCTTCATCAAAAGATTCAATAGGATGATGAGGAAGAGAAGAGGGTCTAATTATAAGAGCAAGGGCAAGGACAAGAGCAAGTCAATACCAAGGAGAGCTTGCTACAACTGTGGCGAGCATGGGCACTTCATTGTTAATTGCCCATATGAAAAGGAAGATGACAAGAAGAAGAAAAACAAGGATGAGAAGCATTAAGAGAGGAAGATGTTAAAGAAGAAGAAAGCACATGGGCACACTCATGTTGGCAAGGAGTGGGACTCCAACGATGAGTCCTCCAATGATAATGATGATGAAGCGGGAGTGGCAATTGTCACCATCAAGAAGCCAACAAGGAAGAAGACTCTCCTACCAAACAAGGGAGAGTGGAAAAGCTCAAGACACACTTGCCTCATGGCCAAGGAAGGAAATTGATAGGTTAAATGTAAACTCTCCTTGCGTTCCATTAAAGATGAGGACTTTGATAGTGATAGTGAGAACGAATATGTTTGAAGGTTTGAGTAAAATTGCTATAATTAAAATGAAAAAGCTTTTTGATGAAATTTTAGAAAAGGAAGAACTTCTCGAGGAACAAGATGAATTGCTTCTCAATGAAAGGCAAAGGAATCTTAACCTTGAGAAGCTTCTTGAGCTTGAGAAGGAAAAGAACAAGGCACTTGAATTGAACTTGCAAAATGCAAGGAGGCTTCTTGAAAGTTCATCTAGGCATCCCTTGTGGGTTTTGGTTGATTTATGACAAAGAAATGAGATCCTATCAAAATTGTTGAGATGAGCGCAAGTTTTATAGAAATTAGGAAGAAAGCGCAAAAAGGAAGGAGAATGAGGATCTAAAGTGAAAAGAGCTCAAGAGCTGAAAAGATTAGATTATTTTGTATGCAGTGTGTTGGAGAAACACACCCCAAGAGCTCAAGTGGAAGTAATTCAACTCACTACACAATTCACAGGAAAACCGGACTAGTCTGATAAACACCGGACTAGTCCAATGTCTCTCTCACTAAGATCGGACTAGTCCCCCCTAGTGCGGACTAGTCCTTAGCACTTCACTTTTGCACAAAAACGGACAAGTCCGATATCCATCGGACTAGTCCGATAATCTTCTAACTAAAATCGGACAAGTCCTCCAAGTCCGGACTTGTCCTTAGCCCCACAACTTTTCACTACACCGGACAAGTCCGATGTCAGCCGAACTAGTCCGAAAACTCTTTGACTAAAATTGGACAAGTCCCTCCAAGTGCGGATTTGTCCTCAGTTCTTCACGCTGTTCACTACACTGGACTAGTCCGATATCAATCAGACTAGTCCGAAAAGTTTCTGACTAAAAATGGACTAGTTCGCAACAGTAACAGAGTAGTCTGGTATATCTCAACACTTAGGGTTTTCCAAACGCCGCACATCGGACTAATCCGGAGTCCACCACGGACTTGTCCAGACATCGCAAACCCTAACGGTAACTTCTGGAAACCCTAGTATAAATAGAGGTGTACGGCCATACAACCAATGTTGTCGACCCCCTGCACCGTCACACCTTCCCAGAGCCCAAAATACAAATCTCTCCAAACATTCTAACCCTAAAAGGATCAGATCTTTGAGGATTAGCAATTGATCAAAGGAGAGACTTGTTCCACACGATCTTGAGCTCTTGGGTTTGATCTCTCGCACTCTCTTGTTGTTTATTGTATATCTTTTAAGTGTGTTTGGTGGTGTTCTTCGTTGTAATTCTTGGGGAGCCCTCAACTTGTGAGAATGCCCCTTGAACGAGTTATTTTCCCTCATTATGATTAGTGGAAGAGAATCGGCCTCCGTGGCGATTCGACGAGGGTAGGGTTGGTGAAGATCCGGTCCTCCGTGGACTCCTCAACGTGGATGTAGGTTTCCTCTATGGGAATTGAACCACGGGATAAAAATCTTGTCTCGCACACTTTTGTTTCATCGTTTATCATTCTAGGGTTTACATAGTCTTGTGTAATTCACGTTGAAACATTGGAATTAAAATTAATTTTTGCCATACATTGTTTCATTGTTGTAATACATCCAAGTTGCAAATTACTTTCCGCTGCATAGGGTACTAGAAGTGAATTTATCGATCAATCTTGATCTTTCTAGTCCACGCATACTGGACTAGTCTGCATAGTATCGGACTAGTCCAATCTCTCTGTATTTGATCGTTCTGTTAAGTGTTTCAGGGATCAACAAAGTTTCAAAAAGCCTATTCACCCCCCTCTAGGCTACATTAAATTGGTATGAGAGCCAAACTCTTCAAAAGATACTCACCGCTCGAAGAGACGATGTCAGACATCAAGGATGTAAACAAGAACTTCAACAACGAGAAGGGTGATGATGAAAAGACACAAAAGTTGGAGAAGCTCCTCGATGCAATTCAAGACTGTGAGGACGATGACGAGGAAATGCTTCAACTCGAGGCTCTTCTACAGAAGAAGGCTCTCTCCTCAAAAGGGAAGAAGAAGATCGATGACGAAAAGAAGAAGGGGAGTAGTCACACTGACTACTCCCGATATCCTTTTAACTATGACCGTTTAAATTCTAACAATAGTCATTACTTATCAAATCCTCTAGGGAAAGCACCTTACTTTGATGGCAATGACTATTCAATGTGGAGATAAAACATGAAAATGCATCTTATCTCGCTTAACCCAA
Source organism: Tuctoria greenei (assembly GCA_036927565.1). NCBI lineage: Eukaryota > Viridiplantae > Streptophyta > Magnoliopsida > Poales > Poaceae > Tuctoria > Tuctoria greenei. The sequence continues at coordinate 74,644,751 of JAYESD010000005.1, read as the reverse complement.
GTCTTTGGCATATAGTGTGTATAGGGATAGATATCCCAGATGATGATGAAGAGCTGACTCCAAGCCAAGAACAAGCCATTCATCGGAATGCTGAAGCTACAACTATGATTACTTCATCACTTAGCAGAGACGAGTTCACCAAGGTGGATGTATTCGAAATCGCCAAGGAGATATGGGACATACTACAAATCGCACGTGAAGGTGATCGCATGTACACGAAGCCAAGATCGAGATGATTGAAGGCTAATTGGGAAGATTCGCCATAGAAGAAGATGAATCACCACAAGACATGTACAATAGACTCAAGAATCTCATCAACAAAGTCCGAGTTTATGGCATCAAGAAGTGGAATGATCATGAGGTCGTAAAGCTGATTCTCAGAACATTCATGCCTCATAATGTGACCCTATGCTCCATGATTAGAGAAAGCCCCGGGTATCGGAAAATGACCCCGGACGAACTTCTTGGCAAGACCATCAACTTTTAAATGATGGAGAAGCAAGCCAAGCATGTCAAGGAAATTGCCGATCTTACCTCGGCAAAGAAGAAATGAGTTGCTTTGAAGTCAACTTGCAAACCCTCATCAAAAGAAGCTCGAGAAGCTCATGGAGAAGACAATAGCGATGATGAAAGCAGTGATATCGATGAAGAAAACATGATCTTGTTCATGAAGAAGTTCAAGAAAATGATGAGAAGAAGAAAGGGTGGTAGCTCAAATAAAGGAAGATAAAGGGACAAACAACGACCCAAAATGAGGCGTCCATGCTATGACTGTGGAGAGTATGACCATTTCATAGTTGATGGCCCACATGAGGAAAATAAGAGGAAGATGGACAACAAGCCTCAACCGAAGAAGATGTTCAAGAAGAAGAAGAAATATGGTCAAGTGCATCTAGGGAAGGAGTGTGACTCCAATGATGAATCCTCATTTGAAGAATAAGAGGAGATGGCCACCATAGCCATCAAGAAGACTACCAAGAAATCCACTCTCTTCCCAACCATGGGCGCATGGAAGGACAACGACAACACATGTCTAATGGCCAAGGAAGGTAAAAGAAAGGTAACAACTAAGTCTTTCTCTTCACATTCTTTTGCTAGTGATAGTGATAATTCTAGTGATGATGAAGATATGCTTAGGGGTTTAGACAAGAAAACTGCTGCTAAGATGAAATTTCTAATGGATAAGCTTGTTGATAAGGAGGAGCTAGTTGATCGTCAAGAAGATATGATCATCCTCCAAAAGAAAGAATATCTTAAGATCAAAAAGCTCCTTGAGCTTGAAAAGGAGCGAAGTAATTCACTGGAACTTGAGTTAGCTTCAAGCAAGGAAGCTTGTTTGAAGCTAAAAGACTCAAACGTGGCTCTCAAGGATGAACTTGCTAACTTAACCAAGGTTAACAAGATCCTTGAGGTACAAGTTGAGTCACTCAAGCAAAGTGGTTCTTCATCTTCTTCAAGCTCACCCTATCAACATATAAAATCTGAAATTGTCATTGCTTGTACATGTGCTAAAAATAACACTAACTTGAAGGAAAAGCCAAACTTGACAAAGGACAAGCGTTCTTCTCAAAGTGGCATATTTGACAAGGAGAAGGTCAAGTATGCACGCAGTGCATACTCGGTCACAAGACCTCCTAATGTCAAATATGGCATTGGATATTCTTATGGTGAAAAGCAAAACGCTAGAAGCCACAAGAATAATAAGGAACACATTGCATTTGTCAAGGGAAACTCTTCTCAAGTTGGAAAACAAGATAACCTTGATAAAATGAACATTGTTAACTCATATGAACAACAAATTTTATTTAGAACATTTGATGCTTCATATGCACTCATGAAAAGTAATCTTAGTAGAGTTTATGCTAAATATGTTGGGCCACGCCATGGGTGCCCAAATCACTTGTGACTAACCTCAAAGGACCCAAGCAAGCTTGGGTATCTAAGATCAAGGCATAGTTTGTCTCTAAGGTACTAGGTATGGGTATAATCTCTATTTCTACACAACATACTATTTCACAAGTCATGCATGTTAAGTCTTTAGATTATAATCTTTTATCTATTTCTCAATTACGCGGAAAGAGGTATAATTGCTTGTTTTATAATGAGGGTGTGGTTGTCACTAGAAGAGTTGATAACTTGATTTCCTTCAAGGGTGTGCTCAAGGAAAAGCTTTATCTCGTGGACTTCACTGCAGATAAAACTCAACTTGTCACATGCTTGATTGCAAAGACCAACATGGGGTGGTTGTGGCACCATAGGCTAGCCCATGTTGGTATGAGAAATGTTCACAAACTTCTAAAAGGCAATCATGTCTGAGGTCTTAAGAATGTTGTTTTTGAGAAAGATAGGCCTTGTAGTGCGTGTCAAGCCGGGAAACAAGTCGGAGCAGCTCATCCCGCCAAGAATGTGATGACAACAATGGGACCACTGGAGATGTTGCACATGGACCTTTTCAGTCCCATTGCTTACATAAGCATTGGCGATAACAAATATAGTTTAGTTATTGTTGATGACTTTTCCCGCTTCACTTGGGTGTTTTTCTTGCATGACAAAGGTCAAACACAAGGTGTCCTCAAGAGTTTCTTGTGGAGAGCTCAAGATGAGTTCTCTTTGAGAATCAAGAAGATTAGAAGCGACAATGGCACCAAATTCAAGAACACTTGAAGAGTACTTGGAAGAGGAGGGGATCAAGCATGAGTTTTCGGCACCCTACTCACCTGAACAAAATGGGGTGGCCGAAACGAAGAACCAAACTCTAATAGAGATGTCAAGGACCATGCTTGATGAGTACAAGACTCCTGATAGGTTTCGGGCGGAAGCGATCAACACCGCTTGGCGGTCAACACCGCTTGCCATGCCACAAACCGCCTCTACCTCCATCAATTATTGAAGAAGACTCCATATGAACTTCTAACGGGTAACAAACCAAACATCTCCTACTTGAGAGTCTTTGGTAGCAAATGTTACATTCTCAACAAGAAACCTAGAATTTTGAAGTTTGCTTCGAAAACTGATGAAATTTTCTTACTTGGTTATGACTCAAACACCTACGTTTATCGTGTTTTCAACAAAACCTCCGGTTGTGTTGAAATCGCACGTGACATGGTGTTTGATGAGACTAATGGCTCCCAAGTGGAGCAAGTTGATCAATGTGTGCTACATGAAGAAGAGGCACCATGTGTTGCATTGAGAAGGATGACGCTTGGTGATGTAGGACCTCAAGAGCAACAAGGCCCAAGTGGCCCAACTCCATCACAAGAGGTGCCCCAAGCACAAGATCAAGTCTAAGATCCCCAAGATCAACAACTTAATCAAGATCACCATGATCAAGGAATGGAAGATCAAGATGGTGGCAATGGTCAAGGGGGAGACAATGAAGATGAGGGAGATGAAGAAGTTGACTCAAGACCAAGTGTACCACACCTAAGAGTTCACCAATTTGTTCAACAGGATCATCCCGTTGACAACATACTTGGAGACATCTCCAAGGGGGTAATGAATCGTTCTCGTATGGCTAATTTTTGTGCTCACTATTCTTTTGTGTCTTCTTTGGAGCCATTTAAGGTTGAAGATGCCCTACGAGATCCGGATTAGGTGATAGCCATGCAAGAGGAGCTCAACAACTTCAAGAGGAACAAAGTGCGGGAGTGCCATCAAGATTGCCCATAACCCCGTTGAACACTCTAGAACCAAACACATTGACATCCGACACCATTTCTTGAGAGACCATTCATCAAGGGGGACATTGTCATTTCACATGTGAGAACCAAAAAACAACTAGCCGATATCTTCACCAAGCCACTAAATGAAAAACGCTTTTTCAAACTTAGGAATGAACTAAATATCCTTGATTCTCGAAATGTGGCTTGAAATGTTGCATATCTGATTGTTAGTTTTGTTTTCTCTTCAAAATTATGCATGCTTTCGAAAACTTGCCTTCCTCAATTTTCTATCGAATTATTTTCAATTATTATCTCCATAATTATGGTCATTGTATGAATGTTTGTGTGCTTTACTGACCATATTCATTGAGAATATTTGTAAAAACTTTGTCCATATGGATCATTCCTTGCAAATTCCTCTCTCTCTCTCTCTCTCTCTCTCTCTCTCTATATATATATATATATATATATATATATATATATATATATATATATATATATATATATATATATATATATATATATGATAATTTGCTGTCTAGGACTTGACTAGTCCGCCCATGGGGCCGGACAAGTCCAGCATCCTGAACATATCCAGACAGGCTCGGACTAGCCTACAGCGGACTAGTTCGGCCTGTAACCGGACTTGTCCGGACTTCCAGCTTAGTCTAGACCCGGTCCAACGCTTGGACTTGTCCGGTATCTCCAACGGACTAGTCTGGACTTCTGAGGACTTAACCTCCCAGTGTCGGGCCCAACTCTTCATTCCCTCTCCAAGTTTCGAATGTGCGCCTCTCTCCCAAAAACTGCCCCATTGCCAATTTTTGATTCCAACCCTCAAAATCTTCGAGGAATCCTTGTGGAAGCTTCTTCAGAGTGTCAGGAAGGCGAATCCCAGACTACTCCGCCCTTCCATCCATGAATTTGTCCGTTCTTCTCAACTCAAGGTGTGTTCTTGACCTAACTCGAACTTTCTCGATTCAGTCGATTATAGGTTATTTCTCTTGCAACTTAGGGTCTCCTTAGCTTATATGTCACCTTGTGATCCTTTCCTTGCGATATTGCGCATTGGTATCACAATTTGAGGAAAAATCGCTTAGTTAGGGTTTAACACTGGATGGCCCGGACTAGTCCGAACCAAGGCGGGCAAGTCCGTTCCTGTCGGTACCCTAAAAACCATACACCCCCTGAGGATACAAAGATCTCAAGGGAAGGACATCTACTCAAATTGAAGACCCTCGGGGGCCCACTTGTCAGACGTAACCGGACCCGCTTCTTCAACATGGTTAGCCCCTAGGTTGCCACGTGTACTGTCAGACCAGAGCTATTACCCGCAAGGGTGAAGCTCCGGGCCAAGTACTGAAACGGCACCTCCGGAGGTAACCCCTGACCGAGAGAAGCTCCGGACCTGACACGTGCCAGGCCGCCCCGGAGCTTCCCGCTTCCCACGAGCAAGCTCCGGAGCTGCCACGTGTCCATACGTCGGAGCTGGCCGCTTCAAACCCCCGGGAGACGTTGTAACGGCTCCGGATCTCCAAAGGACAGCCGCAGACTTCAAGACCCGATTAATTATCATTAATTCCACGTTAATGATATTTAATCGGATGATCTTAACACCTGTAACGGCACTGTCGGAGCCGTTACAGGGTTATTAACAACAATTAATCTCGTGTATCAATAACCGCCAGAGCCACATGTCGGGCCAGGCTGACTTGTAACGGTTTGTCCTTGTACTATAAAAGGACAAACCGACGATACACGAGGGAGGGAACTCTCGAACACTCTGAAGCCCACAAGTTAATACAACACACGCACACCCGTGGAGTAGGGTATTACGCTCAGGCGGCCCGAACCACGTAAACTACTGTGTCACTCGTGTCCAATCGCGTTTCACCTACTTGAGTCTCCGCGCGCCCAAACCGAACCACAAACTCCTTCAACACTTTCGTAGTGTCAGGGGATCTGCCGACTCCAACAGTCGACAGTTGGCGCGCCAGGTAGGGGCGCCTGAGATCTTCAAGAATGGTGAATTCTGAGGCAGGATCATCCAACGGGCAACCTGCTGCTCAGGCTGTCGGAGGCAATCCCTCCAACATGCAGCCACCGGCAGGAGCCTCAGTTCCAGCGGGAGTCACACTCCCACCACCACCATCTTCTCCGACAAGACATGCCGGACGACATGATGGTGCACCGGCGTCACATTCTGCGCCGGCAAGTCATGACAACCCAGAACACGCGCTCCATGCAGCGCGTGCCCTCCTCCAGCGACCACCACCTCCGGATGCATCTCAAGGTGCCATGGAGCAATGGAGAGCTGATGTTGAGCATTTGGTCGCAGCAGCGGCCGAACGCCTCAACAACCAGGGTCCACCTCCTTCAGGGCGGGCCCCGTCGCAGCGACGAACGTTGTCTGGAAGACTTGGTCCACATGTCTCCAACAACCGGAGAAGAGCTGCGTCACAGCAAGTGACGTCGTTGCCCTCTGGGGCACGACGTGCCCATACTGCATCTCGGCTTTCGACACACGACCTCCGGGCCGAGCTTGATCGCCGATACCGCCAACAGGATGGCCGTGTCCACATCGAGCGAGCTCGAGAAAGACGAGATGCTCAAGACCTTTCTACTCTGGAAGGAGTAGGAGGAGGCTGTTCCGCCCTAGCCATGCACCTGCGCATGGTTAGATGGCCACAGAAGTTCCGGCCACACTTGCCGGAAAAATTCGACGGGACTGTCAATCCCGTAGAATTTCTACAGATATACTCCACTGCGATCCTAGCAGCTGGAGGAAACGAGGCCGTAATGGCCAATTACTTTCCAGTGGCCTTAACTGGGACCGCCAGGTCCTGGTTTATGAGCCTTCCACCCAACTCTATCGACAGTTGGGAGGAGCTGTGCCGTCAGTTCACCGCCAATTTCGGGAGTTCATACACCCGTCCGGGCACTGAACTGGACCTTTTTGCGGTCGTGCAAAAAGGAGGGGAATCTTTGCGGTCATTCATCCAGAGATTCTCTCAGGTACGTAACACAATCCCTTCTATCTCAAGCGCTTCTGTCATTGTGGCATTCAGACAGGGTGTACGAGACAAGAAGATGTTGGAGAAGCTGGCGATCAAAGAGATCACCAGCGTCACGGAGCTCTTCAGCCTGGCTGACAAATGTGCCAGAGCTGCGGAGGGCCGTGAAATGCACTCCAAACCAGCCCTGGAGGATCATAAAAAATCCTCCAAAGAAGAAGCCGCTACCTCCGGGAGTGGCAAGAAGAAAAAGAAGACCAACGGCAAGAAGAAGTCGTCGGCCGGCACATCCAACGTTGCATCCACTGCAACTCCTAGTGGCCGGGGGCCACGCCCCGAGAAGCGACCTCGACCGTCTTCTGAAGACGGTGGCAAATCCAAGATGTGGTGCCCCATTCACAAAACGAGCAGCCACAGACTGGAGGACTGCCGGGAGGTCCAAAACCTTGCCGAGCGCTACCACAAGCGTCGGGAAGGGTCTCCCTTCCGACAGAGGGAGGGAAAACAAAAGGTCGATGAAGCTCCGGCTGAAGAGGAGTTAGGGTTTCAGGACCCCAAAAAGGTCTTGAAAGCCGTCTACACCTCCATCGACGATGATTCCGACGTCTCCGACAACGAGCGTCGAAAAACCATGAACACCATCTTTGGTGGATCATGGGACATCACCTCTCGTCGTGTCATCAAGACTATGCGACGAGATATGGCTGCTGTAGCTCCTACAGCTAGACCGGAGCCACATCGAAAGTGGATGGACACACCCATCACTTTTGATGCTTCGGACTGTCCTCAAAGCATGGTCGGAGCTGGCCAGCTACCCTTGATGGTATCTCCCACCATCAACAACATCCAGCTCCATCATGTCCTGGTAGATGGAGGTTCGGGGCTTAATCTCATCAGCTTCGAAGCTTTCACTAAGCTTCAGCTTCGACCTTCGGACCTCCAGCCCTCTCGACCTTTCTCCGGAGTAGGTCCGGGGGCCATAACCCCACTCGGAGCTATCACTCTCCCTGTTACCTTCGGGACCCGGGAGAAGTATCGCACCGAAAAGTTGATCTTCGACGTCGCTCAGATCAACTTACCATTCAATGCCATTTTGGGTAGACCTGCCTTGTACAAATTCATGGCAGCTGCTCATTATGGATACCTGGTGTTGAAGATGCCAACACCAGTAGGCGTTCTCCGGATCCGTGGAGATCGCACTGCCGGAGTAACTGCTCTGGAGGAACTCCACGCACTCACCACAGCGCAGGAAGAGGACTCCAGACAGAAGCAAGCTCCACAACCTCCGAGCATTCGTCAACGAGGCTCGACCTCTGCACCCCGTGTGCAGCCAAGCGGCGACACCGACATTCCCGTCAAAGTCGTCCAAATTGGTTCCGATGTCACCCAAACTACCCGCATATCGGGTGGCTTGAACGACAAATAGGAACTCGCGCTCATCACTTTCCTCCGGGCTAACGTTGACGTGTTTGCTTGGCAACCGTCACAAATGCCTGGGATCCCCAGGGAAGTGATTGAGCACAATCTGAAGATTTACCCCGACGCTCGGCCTGTGCACCAGAAACCTCGGAAGCAATCTGTAGAGCGACAGAACTTCATCCGACAAGAAGTGAAGAAGTTGCTCGAAGCCGGATTCATCCGAGAAGTCTACCATCCAAAATGGCTGGCAAACCCAGTCGTTGTGCCTAAAGCTGGCGGGAAACTTCGGATGTGCATCGACTACACCACACTGAATAAGGCATGTCCAAAAGATCCATTCCCACTACCTAGAATAGACCAGATAGTGGATTCCACCTCCGGGTGTGAGTTACTGTGTTTTCTAGACGCATATTCAGGATATCATCAAATCCGGATGTCTAGGGAAGATGAAGAACATACTTCATTCATCACAGTGGATGGATTGTATTGTTACACAGCCATGCCTTTTGGTCTCAAGAATGCAGCTTCAACTTTTGTACGAGCAATGTACAAAACTTTCGAAGAACTCATCAGAGACATAGTGGAAGTGTACGTTGATGACATCATGGTCAAAGTCAAGAACAAGGAGTCCCTCTTGGACACCTTGCAGGCTGTCTTCGACAAGCTGCGGGCCACCCACACGAAGCTAAACCCAGACAAATGCGTATTTGGGGTTAGTTCCGGAAAGCTTCTTGGTTTCCTGGTAAGTCACCGGGGCATAGAGGCTAATCCGGCGAAGATAAAAGCCATTGAAGACATGCGGCCACCAACCCGCATCAAAGACGTCCAAAAATTAACTGGATGTCTAGCAGCCCTCAGCCGGTTCATTTCAAGACTGGCGGAAAGGGCACTTCCCTTCTTCAAGTTACTAAGGAAGTCCGGACCATTCCAATGGTCTGAAGAAGCAGAGAAGGCATTCCAGGAGCTGAAACAGTTCCTCACCACCCTACCAGTCTTGGTAGCTCCGAACCCTGGTGAGCCTTTATTGCTTTACATTTCAGCAGCTGACGAAGTCGTCAGTATGGTTCTGGTTGCGGAGAGACCGGAACTACCCAATACTCAGGAATCCAGATCCCTTCGGGAGGATCCGGAGGTTCCTGAAAGCGGGTCTGGGTCCCAGCTCCCAGACTTGAACCCACAAGAAGCCACTTCAGAGGACCCGGATCCTTCCGATAGGATCCAGGTCATTCCTGAAGAAGCTCCGGGTTCCTCCACCCAGAACCCGGAGGTCCCTGAAGATAGTCTGGACCCCTCCGACAGGGTCCGGATCAATGGAGAGGAAGCTCCGGACCCCTCCGGGAGGGTCCGGACCATTCAACGCCCAGTATACTTCATCAGTGAAGTGTTACATGATGCCAAGACTCGATACCTAGAGGTGCATAAGCTGCTCTACGCAGTTCTTATTGCCTCAAGGAAGCTTCGACACTATTTCCAAGCTCACAAAGTCTCGGTGGTAACCTCATATCCACTTCGAGCGATCCTGCATAATCCCAATTCAACTGGGAATATAGCAAAGTGGGCAGCGGAACTGGCTGAATTCGACCTCGAATTCATTCCAAGACAAGCAATCAAGAGTCAAGCGTTGGCAGATTTCGTGGCAGAATGGACTCCCTCTCCATTAAACCCTGGGGGCCCCAGCGAGCAGAAGACGGAACCACAAGTTCCAGCCTTCACTAAGCCTCACTGGACCCTTTACTTCGACGGCTCCATGCAGAAGCAGGGAGCCGGAGCTGGAATCCTTCTCCTCGCACCAACCGGGGAGAAGGTGAAATACATGGTGCACCTTGACTTCAAGGCAACCAACAACATGGCAGAGTACGAAGCACTCATATATGGATTAAAGGTGGCACTATCATATGGTGTCAAGCAGTTGCTGGTCAAAGGAGATTCACAACTTGTCATCAAACAGGTGAAGGGTGAATGCTCCTGCAATAATCTCCAGCTGGCTGCTTATCTCCTTGAAGTCCAGAGGCTTCAGAAGGACTTCGAAGTCCTAGACCTTCACCATGTTCAGCGTGCTCACAACGCTGAAGCTGACGAACTCTCGACCAAGGCGTCAACCGGAGCTCCGGCTCCAGACGGAACCTTTGTCCGGAGGTTGTCAAAACCCACAGTTCAGCCTGCCGAACTGAACGAAGGGGGCGAGATCAGCATCCCGAAGCTGACGGTCCCGATGGCCCTGTTACCATGGCAGCCATCAAGGGTCGTAGGTGCTGCCGGAAGCTCCGAGCAACCCAGCACGCAAGACTCAAATGCTCAAGTCAGTTCCGATGCATGGATCTCGGAGATCCGGAACTACTTGAAAGACAACATCCTTCCTGACGATGATGTATCCGCTGACCGGGTAGTCAGATTGGCTAAAAGATACACGTTGGTAGAAGGGGATCTCTACCGGCGCGGTGCCAACGGCATCCTAATGCGGTGCATCACAAGGGAAGAAGGCTGCGAGCTCCTCGCAGAAATCCATGGAGGTGAGTGTGGGAACCACGCGTCTTCCCGCACGCTGGTCGGAAAAGCCTTTCGGCACGGCTTCTACTGGCCTACAACGCTCCAGGATGCTACTGAGCTAGTGAAGAAATGCAAAGCATGCCAATTTCATGCAAAGCAAATTCATACACCTGCTCAGCCCTTACAAATGATACCTCCTACGTGGCCTTTCGCTGTGTGGGGGATGGACATCTTGGGACCCTTCCCAAGAGCCGTCGGAGGTTACAAGTTCCTGTACGTCGCCATCGACAAGTTCACCAAGTGGCCGGAAGCTACTCCTGTTGTGACGATCAACAAACAATCTGCAATCAATTTTCTACAATCTATCGTGAGCAGATTCGGAGTCCCAAATAAGATCATCACTGATAATGGGACTCAGTTCACAAGCTCCGCATTTCAAGGATATTGCGAAGACCTCGGCATACAAGTTTGCTACGCTTCTGTAGCTCATCCTGCCAGCAATGGACAAGCCGAGAGAGCAAACGCAGAGATCCTTAAAGGACTCAAAACGCGCACTTATGAGCGTTTGAAAAAGCACGGAGCTAATTGGATCGAAGAGCTTCCGCCCACTCTATGGGCTAACAGGACTTCTCCAAGTCGGGCAACCGGAGAAACACCCTTCTTCCTGGTGTACGGAGCTGAAGCGATCCTTCCTCCGGAAATCACCTTGGGTTCCCTCCGAGTCCGGACCTTCGACGAAGCCGCGCAGGACCAGCTCCGGCGTGAAGACCTAGACCTCCTCGAGGAGGGAAGGTGCCAAGCAGCTGTTCGGAATGCCCGATACCGCCAAGCTCTACGGCGCTATCATCAGCGGCATGTACACAACCGACAGCTCGAGGAAGGCGATCTGGTGCTACGGAGAATACTATCCAAAGAAGGGCAAAACAAACTCTCCCCCGGCTGGGAAGGACCCTTCCGAGTGATCAAAGTATCCCGTCCCGGAAGCGTTCGCTTGGCTACCGAGGATGGGACACCTCTCCCAAATCCTTGGAACATCGAGCACCTCCGTAAGTTCTACACTTAATTCCACGGAGGTGAGTCTTAAGTAACTTGAAGTGTATGTTATAGAGTCATTGTACAGAGTCGGGTAGTTCCTCCGGGAGAGCAGCCGGACCTTTCCCGAAAGGTTTGGAAAGCTCATGCAACACTTGATACAGTCTCCGGACTAGAAGTGTAGCTAACTACCTTGGGTTAAACGAGAAACCGAACACACTTAGCCTGGTTCCGTACCCTAAGAGTGTACTTGTTTCCCCTGTACCCCGGACCTATAATGAAAGACATCTTCATGTGAAATAGACTCCACGTGCATTCATTTTTGCATAAGGCTCGACATTTTTATTTTTCTCTTTCTTGTCTATAACAGAAACGTGCAATTCTTAAGAAATTCTAGTTAGACCGATTTACGTACGATTCGAGTTGAATTGTCGGATTTTTTAGATTTAAATATCGTCTGTGGCCAACTCGCCTGAAAGCCGCCAAGCCATTCTAGGGCCGGAGTGCGCTATCGACTTAGCCTGGTCAAGCACCCTAAGTACGCCACTCTACCTACATCCCGGCAGGCCAAAGTAAGGTGGGTCCCTGGACAATTGGATCAAAAAGAAAAGACAATTCATCCAATTATACTAAAAATCGTGTTCAACTTGAAATTCTCTTGAGAACCGTAAGCCGCGACGAAGTTATAGATAAGGAACGAATTTTACTGTTTTTCTTGGCTTAAGTGTGCAGGAAAAATAAACCCAATATTGATGGAGAAAAACCGGAGTTAACCAAGCTCCGACTCCCACCGGCGTTAACTTAAAGATGGTGAGAAGACTCTATCACTAGAGTCTGTTGCCAGCAAGCCAGGCGTGGCAAGGGTCATTGCCGGAGCTACTAAGCTCCGACACCTTGAAGTATTAACTATCGACACTCAACGTGTTGGTAGAGGCTATTGCCGGAGCTACTAAGCTCCGACGATGGACAGTGCCGGAGCTTCTAAGCTCCGACGACTTCAAGGGACCTTCACTATCGAAAACTTCGGACCTAAACTATACGAGTTCGAAGCAAATTTGTCTTCAACAAAACTCAACATCCTTTTGGTACATGTCCACAATCAAATTGTGCACATCTACCAGGGGGCCAAGTGAAGACAAAGATGTTGAAGACAAAAAATGAAATTCACGAAAAATTGGGGATTTCATTTCATCAGAAGACCGGAGATTACATCTGGAGACAAGGGATTACAAAATTGAGGAAGAAGAGAAGATACAAATAAAGGCTAAGAAATATAGTCCTAGACCCTATGGAAGAACTCAGCGACCTTCTGGGCGACCTCCGACACGCTGGCTCGGGTAGCTTCGCCTTCTCCTTCGACGGGGCCTTCAAGCACCGGGTCCAGAGAGAATCGAGGGTTCCGGCTAGTGTAGCATGTCAACACATACTCTGTGACGTTCCTAGCCAGGGATTGCCCCTCGACCTCCAGCTGGTCCGCGATGACGTCGCCCACCTTGGAGAGCTTGCTGCCCGCAGCGCTCAACGCTTGCAACGCAAGGTCCGGCTCCGGCTCCGGATCATCCGGGAGCACGGGGCTGAAACCCATCGGCGCTAGCGCATCGTCGGCCTTGCTCAGGAACTCCCAAATTTGCAGGGAGTCCGTCTTCCTCAGGCCCTTCATCTCTTCCAGGGACCTCCGGGCCGCCGCCAGCTCCGAATTCTCGCGGGAAAGACGCTCGACTTCTTTGGCGTTTTGCTGAATCTTCGCAGCAACCCGCTTCTCAAGTCTTCCGAGCTCCTCCTCCCGGAGGTGGATCTTGTTCCGGCGGTCGACCAGGTCTTTCTCCCTAGCCTCTATTTTCTTCTCCCGGGCGACAAGGGCACACTCGTACTCGTAGAGTTCCTGCCCCCGCACCCAGGTCTTCTCCTCCTCCTCGAGGCAGCGCTCTTCCAATTTTTTAGTGCGCTCCTCGATACCCTTGTCCGCCAGAGCTGTCTTCTCGGCGAGCTCTTCTTCACGTCGCAAGACGTCATCCCGTAGCTCCAGGAGTTTTTGCTCCTCATCCTCGAGCCGCTTTTCCCTTCCCTCAAGTGCCTCTCGGCGCTTGATGAGTGCGGTGCTGATGGCCTCGAGTTGATAAAACCGAGCGTTGGCCGCGTCGTTAGCAGCCTTAGCTTGGTCATGGTACTCCCGGGATTGGGCGTCGAGGTTGTGAGTCATGCTCTCCCTCTCGTCCAGCATCTCACCCCAGAGCTCCAGGCGGACCTTCTCCCGCCTGATCCATTCCTTGTCCTCAGCAATCCTCGACTGCGCCAGCTTGGTCTCGAATTGGAGTCGATTACGCCACCTCCTAAGGGTTTGGCGCTCCTCTTCAAGAGCCTTGCTGTCGTGGAAGAAGGCTAGTTGGACTTGGCGTAGACTGGAGCAAGCGTTGTCGATGGACATCGACAGCGAGATGGGCTCCGGACCTTCTGGGGTCTCCTCCGCTGGTTCCAGCGGGTCTTCATTTACAAAAATTGGGTCCCACTCTACGAGAGCGGAACCCCGAGCTTCCAAGGCACTAGGGCACTCCTCCGGGATGGCCTCAGTCGCCACCGAAGAAGGTCCCGCCACCAAGTCTTCATTCGCCCCCTCAGGCTGGGGGCCGGCGACTTCGTTCAGGCACTCTGGCTCCGCCACGGGTACCATCGACGTCGTCGCCTCCACTGGCTCCGGCCGGGACGCTTCTTCTGAGGGAGGCTCAAGCTCCCTCGCCTCTTCGACCACCGGCTCTGCAGCCGGCGCCTCCACAATCACCGGCTCTGCAGCCGGCGCTCCAATAGCTACCGGCTCTGCGACCGGAGCTTCGGAAGTAACCGGCTCAATTGCCGGAACCACTTCAACTTCCGGCTCGCACGCCGGGGCTTCAGCTACCTCCGGCTCAACCGCCGGGGCTTCAGCACTTTCCGGCTCTGAAGCCGGGACCGCTACTTCCTCCGACTCAACAGCCGGAGCATCTACTTCTGCAGCACCAGGGCCCAGAGCTTCAACCTCCGGAGCGGGTGCCGCTGGCGCATCTTCAATCCCGTGGTCCGGCGCTACCACAGGAACTTCTGGAGACGAGTCGAGGTCCATGACCACGACAGCCGGCGCCGGAGCTGTCGCAGCCTCCGCCTGGGGCGGCACCGGGGCTGGAGCAGAAGCCCTCGCAGCCTCAGACACTGTGGCTGAGGGCGGAGCTTCACTCCCCTTCTTGGGAACGCTGCAGATGAAGAATGAAGAAATTGAGCAAACAGATGCTATAATTAAAAGTTAATTGAGGTAAGCAAGAAAAATTACCTTGGGAGGCTCACGCACCAGCTTGCGCGGAACCTCTTTCCCGGACGTTCCGGGCTGGCCACGGTCGGCGTAGGAGCTCCGGGAGGACTCCCAGGACTTGCCGTAGCCGCGGGCGTTTCCCGGGTCGAAGCTCTCCTTGACCGGGAGGAACTCCTAGACCTGGAGGCCCTCACCGCTTCTCGAACCGGAGTCGCCTGTCCGGAGCTGGCACCTCCGGAGGGACCCATCACGGGGACAGCCGCACTCCGGGAGGATCCCACCGCCAGAACAGTAGCGCTCCGAAAAGACCCCACCACGGGGACAGACGCTACAGCGGCGGAGGATCTTCCTTCCTGAGGACGGGGAACTGGCGGGGAAGTAGCAAGCCCGACGGACCTTCCGTCAGCATGTCGCAGCTTCCTCTTCCGGTTCTCCGGCTCTTCCGCCAGCTCCTTGCCCTTGCCGGTGACCTCAGCTCTTGGCTGAGAGACAGGGGTGGAGCTGCCTTCCGACAACCCGGGAATCGCCAACCGGGCGGTCGATCTTCTCTCGACGACGCCAAGGTCGTCAAGCGCGGGCATCTTCCGCCGGAGCTCCCTGCTAAACTCAACTTCCACGTTCAGGGGGAGGAAAGCCGGCGGCGGAGTCAAGTACTCTCCGTCAACATCGATGCCGTGCTGGAATTTCTTGAGGTGAAACTCCAAGGACTTCCCCACCATGCTGGACTTCAACCCGGTCTCGACCCGGTCCTCGTCCATCACGCTGTTGAGGGCCCAGGCGAGCTTCTCCCTCCTCTTCAGCGGTGCCCACCTGTTGGACAGGAAGTTGCAGAACACCGCCTGGGGAGTCAGTCCTCCCTCCACACATTGGCGGATCCTGGACAGGATGGGGTCGAAAGCTGCCGCCAGCACCGGAACTTCGCTCCACACCGACGTGTCAATGCCGGGCAGACCGTCTGGCAGCTCCAACCGCTCGTGCTCCTCCACCCGGACGACTACCCAATCTTTCTTCCAGTCATCCCACTTCCCGGAAGGGAACGACCGGAGGTACTTGAACGGGCACTTCTTGCGCTTCACAAAGTAGTAGAAGCCAAGGTACTCGTCACTTCGGCCGGTGGTTTGGACGGTGAAGAAGGTGCGGAAGAGCTCGATGCAGGGAGGGATGCCCACCCACATCTCGCAGAAGTGGACAAAGATGGACACAAGGAGGAGGGAGTGAGGGCCAAGGTGGTATAGCTGCAGACCATAGAAGTCCAGCAGCATCAAGAAGAAGGAAGAAAACGGTGGGATCAGCCCCACCATGGCGTACGATGAAAAGTACACCATTTCGCCGGAGTGCTCCTTTTTAAAGGGAAGCTCCCCGCCGGCGCGGACTGAACGGTTGAAGAAGTCCGACGACCACCCCATGAGGGCTCGGACCTTCTTCAGATCGCTCTCCGTCTTCAAACGACTCTCACGCAGACCCAACTCCATCGCAGCACAGCTAGGCGAGAGAAGAGAAGCAAAACACGAGTTGGGAGTTTGAGCGCAAGAACAGATGGAAAGCGTAAAGAACTCCCGACGGTGCGCTTTCCTTCTTAAGTAAGCCCTCGCAACGCTTGGATGGAAACTGCAGGGGAGTCAAGGATACTACTCAAGAATTCAACCCAGCCGATGACAAGAGGGCCCGGGACCACCCTGACGATCAAGTCGAGGTTCTTACCCAGGCGAACAGTTGTCATCACGAGGCGGGAAACCCAAAGGCGGCGGACTGACAAGGCGCGCGGAACCGATACGGTTTTCGTATCGGGAACCGACGACCTTCAATTGCGAGAGATCCGCACGTCAAAGATCTTATCTGCCGCCTGAGGCGCGCCACGCGTCGGCACTTAACTGTAAAGTCCCACCAAAGGCACCTCCAAAGACCCTTGAAGACCCAGTTCAAGAGTCGCAAGTGTGGACCCACCTCCGGCGGAATGACTTCATCCCGTTGGCCTTCCCCGGAGGTAGGTCCAGGGGGCCACTGTCGGTACCCTAAAAACCATACACCCCCTGAGGATACAAAGATCTCAAGGGAAGGACATCTACTCAAATTGAAGACCCTCGGGGGCCCACTTGTCAGATGTAACCGGACCCGCTTCTTCAACATGGTTAGCCCCTAGGTTGCCACGTGTACTGTCAGACCAGAGCTATTACCCGCAAGGGTGAAGCTCCGGGCCAAGTACTGAAACGGCACCTCCGGAGGTAACCCCTGACCGAGAGAAGCTCCGGACCTGACACGTGCCAGGCCGCCCCGGAGCTTCCCGCTTCCCACGAGCAAGCTCCGGAGCTGCCACGTGTCCATACGTCGGAGCTGGCCGCTTCAAACCCCCGGGAGACGTTGTAACGGCTCCGGATCTCCAAAGGACAGCCGCAGACTTCAAGACCCGATTAATTATCATTAATTCCACGTTAATGATATTTAATCGGATGATCTTAACACCTGTAACGGCACTGTCGGAGCCGTTACAGGGTTATTAACAACAATTAATCTCGTGTATCAATAACCGCCAGAGCCACATGTCGGGCCAGGCTGACTTGTAACGGTTTGTCCTTGTACTATAAAAGGACAAACCGACGATACACGAGGGAGGGAACTCTCGAACACTCTGAAGCCCACAAGTTAATACAACACACACACACCCGTGGAGTAGGGTATTACGCTCAGGCGGCCCGAACCACGTAAACTACTGTGTCACTCGTGTCCAATCGCGTTTCACCTACTTGAGTCTCCGCGCGCCCAAACCGAACCACAAACTCCTTCAACACTTTCGTAGTGTCAGGGGATCTGCCGACTCCAACAGTCGACAGTTCCTTATCGGACTAGTTCGGCCAGGGACCGGACAAGTCCGGCCTAACTAGGATTAATTTCTAACTTAGTGCATTTTCTACACTTCTACCGCAATATCTTGCTTGATCTCACCTTATATCCTTCTTTTATCTGTGTTTTAGCATGTCTAGACGCAACACCTCTCCTCTTTCCAATCCAGAAAGGGAGGCGGCTCGTCAAGAGTGCTATCATCGAAGGGATGAGGAGGAAGTTGATATTGCAGCAGAGCTTGAATGTATTCGTGAAGCTCAGCACAAGAAGAAATGTGATCAAGAGGCAGCCCAAGATCAAGCAGCTGAAGAACAAGCAAGCTGTAGGAAAAGGATTGTCACCATGGGTGAGAAGCAAAAGGCCCAAGCGGTCGATAAGGGCAAAGCACCCATGGTAGAGAGCAGCAAAGCAACGGGCAAGGGAAAGGAGCCCGCGGAGCCTCGTGGACCTCCACAAGGCCCCATTGGTCCCTTGGTCATGACTCCTCCTGTGCATGATCCCAACCGGCAGACGGAGCTAGGAAGCAATGTTTTCAAAGGGCAAGGGTCTGAGAAAGCAAAAAGGCTAAGATTGAAGGATCCCTACAAGTAAGAGAAAGAAACAATAGATTCTCATTTTTGGTGTGACTTTAACTGCGATTATTATCGCCTAGTCTACCTATCCAAGAAGACTCTTGTGACGGATGCTCAGTGGGTTGATTGGGCCTACATGGAAAAGAAAGATCACCAAGCCTTCAATGCAGTAATTCGAGTTGTTGAGCACCATGGACTTAAAGAATTGCTTCAATTCAAGTATAATTGGAACACAGAGGTGGTGGCTCAATTCTACTCCACTTGCTACTTCTCCACCTTTGGAGATAGGAAGATTACTTAGTTGACCAATGGAGTTCAATATTCCGTGCTCTATGATGAGTTTTCTAGAATCCTTGGACTTGAGGAGTTCCTAAACTATGAGTTGATCATTCACAACCTCAAGCCTCTAGATTTGGGGGAAATGGAATTCATGTACGAGGTTGGCTACTACAATCTCCCAACAACCAAGATTCTTTGCCCCTTCTTTAGTCTACTCAATAGGATCTTGAGGAAAACTCTAGCACCTAAGGACGGGGAAACAGGTATGATTCATGGAAATCTGAGGCACTTGATGAAGTTGATAGTTGAAGAAGAGAAATTCAATGTCTTTGACTATATGTACAATGACATCTTCAACATATCCCATACTCCAAACCGCTCATGTGGATATGGTCCTCTCATCATGTGCTTAATTGAGAAGGTATCAGGCTTGGAGTTTGTAAAGGATGTCAAGCATAGAGCTCTCCACCCTCAGATTCCTCCTCCCGTGCCAAAGATTGGCAGAGCCTCGAGGAGAGGTACCTCTTTTGTACCTTCTTCTCCTCCTCCAGCTCCTGCCGCCTCCTCCTCCTCCGGCGGCCTTGCAAGTGTCACGCTAAAGTTTCTCAAGTCAATCTTCACCTCATGTCGCAAAACTGAAGTGAAGACTCACAATATGGCAAAGAAGCAAGATAAGTACCTTTGCAAGCTTTGGGAGAAGGCGGACATTCCTATGTCACTGGAGGCCTCTGAGGATGAAGACATCACTCCCTTTCCGGAGCTCTAGGAGGCGGAAGCTGCCCTCTTTGGTGGTGGGGGTGGTCCCTCTAGCGCCGCTCCTGCTACCGAGGAAACCGATGATGATGATGGTGATGATGAAGAAGACAATGGTCAATGTGATGACGATGAAGAAACGAAAAGTGACCAAAATCGCGGAGAGGCAAGCGAGAGCGAGGATGACTAGTTCTAGGATCTCTCTTCTCCCTTACTCTTTTTCCTTTTTGGTGTCTTGACGCCAAACGGGGAGTGTCGGTACCCTGGATACAAGGTACCCCCTGATACCGTACTTAAAACCAAGGGGTTCCTATGTCCGAGTTGAAGACTCCCAAAGGCAACACACGTCTGACAGCACTGGGCCCACATCCCTCGTTTGGGTAGCTCGAGTGTTACCACGTGTCCTGCGGGACCGAACCTACCTCCCTTCACAGGGAAGCTTCGGTACCACCACGTGTCCAACAACACCAGACCAAACCCCCAGTAGAGGGAAGCTCCAGTGCAGCCACGTGTTAAGTGGCTCCGGACCTACCTCCCCACAGAGGGAAGCTCTGGAGCTTCCACATGTTGGACCTCCGGACCTAAGCTTGCAACGTGAAGACTACAGGATCTCCAATGGCACAGATATTCAAGATGCTATTAAACAGCCGTTATAAGACCTAATTAATGTGTCATTAATTTTGTATTAGTGACACATGATCAAAGGACCATCAAGACAGGTAACACCGCCATCAAGGCGCATTATCACATTGTTAATCACAAATTATACATGTAGATCGTGTGTAGGTGGTTAACTACAGCCGGGGCCACCTGTCGGGCCAGACATATACTGTAACGGCCAGTCCTTAGCATATAAAAGGGTTGCATCACATGGTAGAAGGGGACTAAGCTCACACGCACACTAGCATCCTCAAACACCCTCCATATTCACACATACTCAATCAACAACCACCCATAGAGTAGGGTATTACGCTCAGGCGGCCCGAACCACGTAAAACCTCTCGTGTCACCATCTTGTTCATGATCTTATGTGTCCCATCCGAATACGAACCTCTGCGGACTATGCTTTAGTAGTACCGGGGGAAGTGTTGTTGCTACACTTCGATATTTGGCGCGCCAGGTAGGGGACGTTAAGATCTCAAGATGGTGAACTCCATTGCAGCTTTGTCCAATGACTTGGTTGAGCAGCCTGTTGGATGAAATCCCTCCAATGTGCAGTAGCCAGCCAACACCATTGTCCCAGCGGGTGTCGTTCCACCACCAACTCCACCATTTCAGCGAGATGGTGTATTTGCGTCGGTCACTGCATCGATGAACAATCCTGAGAATACGTTAAATGCAGCGCGGACTCTTCTTCAGCATCCACTGGCGCTGGGAGCACCTCTATAAGTTTTACATCGAGCACCTCTGTAAGTTTTACGCTAAGCTACATGGAGGTGAGTCTGTTTGTATAAATTGAGTCTCTTGTAGTCCATGGGCAGAGTCAAGAAGGGTCATAGCGCACTTAACTTGCTCCCGTACTTTAGGTGTATATTTACCCTCCCTGGGATAGATCAAGATGAATAGCACACTTAACTTGGTCATTGTACTTTAAGTCTGTCCTTATCTTCCCCTGTACGGACCTTAATGAGAAACATTTCATATGGATAGACTCTATATGCATTTCATTTGTACAAGCTCATTTCATTTTTTAAATTCTTGTCTATAATAATGTTGTGCAATCCCTTTGAAATTTAGTCCAGGGTATTTGTGTGATATATAAGTCGTATTGGTAATTTTCTTTTGCGTTTTGGCATTGTTGTATGGTCTACTCGCCTGAAAACCAAAGCCAATGATAGGTCCGGAGTGTGCTATCGACTCAGGTTGGTCAGGAACCCTAAGTATGCCACTCTACCTATATCCTGGCAGGTCCCAGTAAGGCAGGTCTGGAAAGCATTCGGAACTAAAGAGATTTTATCAGTACACTTATGTTGTTATGTTAAATTCCTCAGGATCTAAGATTCAAAGAAGGATATTAAGCCGCAAATAAATTATAGACAAGAGGACAAATTTTACTGTTTTTCTTGGTTTTTATGTGCAGGAAAAATGAACATCTGATAGCACTTGGCTCAGTAATGGTGGATGATGTCGGACCTAACAAGCTCCGACACCTCCCAGGGGGTCCGCCGTCGACGTTCCAAGCGTTGATAGTGGGCGCTGTTGGACCTACCAAGCTCCGACAACCCCGAGGGGGCTCGCCGTCGACGTTCCGAGCGTTGATAGTGGACGTCGTCGGACCTACCAAGTTCTGACAACCCCCAAGGGGCCCACTATCAACGTTCTAAGCGTTGATAGTGGGCGCCGTCAGACTTACCAAGCTCCGACAACCACCAGGGGCCTGCCATCGATATTCTAAGCTTTGATAGTGGGTGCCCTTGGACCTACCAAGTTCCGACAACCCCTAGGGGGCCGCCGTCGATGTTCCAAGCGTTAATAGCGGGCACCATGGGACCTACCAAGCTCCGACAACCCCCAGGGGGCCCTCCATCCACATTCTAAGCATTGATAGTGGGAGCCGTCGGACCTACCAGGCTCCAAAAACTCCCAAGGGGCCCACCGTCGATGTAACAAAGGGTCCTTGGAGATATCGTAGGCAAGACTCGAAACTCGGGGCTACAATACTAGCTACAAATTAAGAGCTATCGAGTTTTCAAGACATTGTCTAAATCCTCATGGTAGATGCCTTCATTTCATTAGACACATCTACTTGGGGGGGGGGGGGGGGCAACAATATAAAGGCAATGCATTGAAGAAACAAAAAATGGAATTTGAAAGATTTCATATTTCATTCATTCAAAATGAGGATTACAAGATGAAGGCAAAAAAGAAAAAGTCCTAACTACTAGAGTTCCTATTGAAGAATGAGTCAACTTGTGACATCCGATTCTGAAAAACGAACCAAGTGCAGTGTATGTGAGCCCAAGATGTTGCTTCACACATACACATCAACATCACAAACGGTAAGCAGAAATAACCATATCACAAATAATACAAATTCTTTGATTCTATTGCAGCAGAAAATAAACTAGAGTAGGCGACTCCAACTCCATAGGCAATCAACGGTAGTACGCATGCCTAGTGCTCCATGTTGTCTTCCAAAATATCCCATGTAGCTGAATTAAGTGGGGGAATAACAAGAGTGAGTACATGTCGTACTCAGCAAGTGTGGGAAATTATGACATGTAGCTTAAACAAGGAATGATAATAAATATGTAATTGCCTAAAAGTACATTTCATAAACTTGTAAAAGCAGCCTAGAATGTCTATGTGAATTTAAATCCCATCATAACCAAAGTAATTATCATAATCCATATCCGATATTCTTATTTACCATCAATAATTCATTTATAATCAGCTATCACTTAATATCATCACCATATGCCAAAATTGTATCTTCTCATAACCAACAAAACTCATATGACATAACCAATCCCATACCAAACCATCCAAAAACCCAAGTCCAATTCTAATTATGGAAGTTGTCCAAGTGCTCATAACCGGGAGCACGGCTATCATGAGAGTTTTTAACACTCTGCAGAGGTTGTACCACTTTACCCACAAGTTCATAATTTCGTCACCCATCGGCGACTAAAGAAACCTCCATTATGCGAAAACACTACCATAGGTGTATGGCCAAGAGATCACAAAATAGCCTTCACAAAGGGACTACTAACATGTACGGTCCCACTGAGGTTTCACCGGTGGCGATGTCTCCAAGAGCACATCCTAAACGAAGGGCCCCCTCTTGTGCCGTTCGGATCCTAGGGAGTCCTGCCACTCATACAAACCCAATCCGACTCCCCTTCCCCGCTCTTCCAAATGGTCCGCGCAATACTAGCAATACCCTAATTAATCAGCTATGCCGCACCCATAATTGGCCTCATGGTGGCATTGTAGTCCTAGCCTATTCTCGCATGAACCGGTCCTTAGATCCAAGTCAAGCAAAACCACGATATGATCCAACCCAATCCACAAACCATGCTTGTTTAGATCTCCCAAATCCCATATTACCAATTAACCATATTCATCAATTCTCATCATCCATAACTTCATTAATTCACAATTAAGCCATTTGATTGTTTTCCCATCCCAATTAATTTGAGCAAAGCAAAAAGATAAAAAAAACCTTCGCCACTCTCTACAATGTATCCCAAGCGACAAGGATGGTCAAACAAGACTAGTAAACACCTATTTTGGATTTTCCATCAATTTGACACAAGCATGCAATTTGCAATCAAAACATTTAAAAATAGGATCAATATGATCAAGGACACTTGCCTTGCTCCGATGGATGGGATTGCTGAAGCGCTTCAAAGTCTTGGTTCCGAAAATCTTCGTACACGGCCTCTTGAGCACGTCCCTCTACTCGCGATCACACATACAAGAAAACTCATACGAATCAATACAATGCACACATATTAATCAATATACAATGACATGAATGCATGCAAGGTTCAATAATTAATTATATATAGTTGTTTCTTAATTAGATGCAACTAGTTCATATGTGTTCATGCGAGTTTACGAGGGTGTTAGTGAGAATTAAGGTTGCTAAAATAAAATAAATGTACATTCAACTACGATTAAATTTCGGGTATTAGATCTATTACATCGCTAAAATTCGTCTCGGAAAATGTATCATACAGTAGATGCGGCAGCTTCGAAGATCGTGGGACGGAAGTGTAGCGTAGACAAAGTAGACAGCGCAGCCATCCTCTTGCGGCACAACGACGGCAGGCGACAATCTACGGCGAAAACGATGACTCTTTACTTTTCTTCCTTCTCTTCTCTTCTTGTTCGTCTTGCTTGCGGCTCTGATGCTACTCTCGACGGCGTGGCTGTCCTAGGGCGCTCTCTTTTTTTTTCTCTCGTTCTGGCGCTGGGCACGGGAAAAAGCAGGACGGAATTTTCCGTAGGGGCGGCGCACCTGGTGCTCACGGGTTGACGGTAAAAAGAATAAAGCATCGTTGCTGTATATAAGGGTGGCCAGGGCTATCGGGACTTGGAGTCCCTCTCGGATGCGGGGCATCCGTGGCCTCTGTGGCCAGTCGAGTGCCCCAGGCACAAGAGTCGCTGGGACTCGATCTCTGGCCAGCGCTTGGGTTTTCTTTTTTTTTAATGATTGAAAGTTTCAACCTTGTCTTATAAGGAGGTTATGACCAATTTATTATAAACAAGTACAAATGCAGACACTTACAATTTATTACCTAAAACAAGGCGGTGATAATTGGATGGCTAAGCACACGAATATGGACTGGACTTCGTAGGCCAATATTGCGGCACACTCATCCCTTCACATTTTTTTAAGTGCACCCCAAATCTAGCGCACATGATTTCCTTTGTAGAGTACCTGCATTTAGTACTGTGAAATTCAGCCTGTAATTTGCTCCCACCAAGAATCGAACTCAGGACCCGACTAGTGCTATTCAGCGCTTGGGTTTTCCTGAGTTGACTTTTCTTTTTTTTCTTTTATGTTTCCTTTTTCTTTTCTTATTTTATTTCCTTTGGGTGACGCCAAGTGCTATGTGTGCGGCCAGAGCTAGGTCCATAGTTAACTTTTTTTTTGTTTTCTCTCTTTTTTTTCTTTTCTTTTGGTGGTGTTGCCAGAGCCCTTTGTGCGGTCAGGAATTGCTGGTTGACTCTTGTTTCTCTTTTCTTTGTCTTTGTTTTATTTATTATTCCCTTCTTTTTATTTATTTATTATTATTTCTTTGTTAGTTTTTTCTATCTTCTGTTTTTTATTATTCTTGTTAACCATTGTTTCTTTCTTTCATATTAAATTTTCTTTTCTTTATTTCTTTCCTTCCATATTTATTATGTAAATTTAATTGCTTTTAATATATTTATTCTGGTAAATAAATTTTAATACCCAAGGATGAATGCAAAATGCAGGATGAGATGCATATATTTTATATTTTTCTTTATAAAAATTTTTTCTTCCTATTGTTAATTTGTAAATTCTTATTTAAATTTTTAATGTGCCAAAACTCGAAAATCGGAGTGTTACACAATTCTTTGGGCAGCTTCTTGAACGCTGGCCCTAACGGCTTCTTCCTCCTTGGCAACGGGTCCTTCGAACACCGGAGCTAAGGACATCTGGGGGTCCCGGCTCTTGAAACATGCCAACAAATATTCGGCAACGTTCTTGGCCAAGGTCCTCCCTTCTGTCCCCAGTTCGTTGACGACCACATCACCCACAGCTTCAAGCTTCTTGCAGGCGGAGGTTAATCTCACCAGAGCCTTATCCATCTCCGGCTTCGGGTCAGCTGGACGTACCGGGCTGAAACCAAACGACACCAGAGCTTCATTAGCTTGCCCTAAGAAATCACAAACTTGCTGGGACTTAGTTGCTCTGAAGCTCCTTAGTTCCTCTAGTGACTTCCTGGTAGCTGAAAGTTTCGCAGAACCTTCCTTGGAGAAGCGCTCAACTTCTTAAGCGTGCTGCTGAATACTTTCAGCCATCCGCCTTCCTTGGTCGCTGAGCTCTTTCTCCTGGAGGTAGATACAGTTCCTCCGATCTGCCAAGTCCTTCTCCTTGGCCTCCCTGGTGGAGATATCAGTCTCTCTTGTGGAGACGTCTATTCCCACCTGCCATATCTGCTCCTTCTCTTGATCGCACCACCACTTATCAAACTGTTTGGCGCGATCAGCCAAGCTCTGCTCTCCCAGTGACAACCTCTGGGCGAGCTCCTCCTCCCTCTTCACGAGGTCTTCCTCTTTCTCTAGGAGCGTATCCTCCTTTTGATCGTGGACTTCCCGCCGCTTGAGTAGATGCTCATTCAGCTCATTGAGGCTGTCCGAACGGTCATCGGCTGCCTCATTGACCTCCTTAGCATGTTCAAATATCTCTTGGGTTTTGTCATCGAGGGCCTTAATCATGGCCTCTCTTTCATTTAGCGTGCAGTCCAACCGCGCCAGCCAGGCCTTCTCCTTGGCCACCCACTCTTTCTGGTCAGCCAGCCTGGACTGCGTCAGCTTCATCTCGAAATGATGTCTGTTACGCCAACACCTTAAGGTGTTGCACTCTTCTTCAAGAGTCTTGCTTCCGTGGTCGAAGGCGAGGTGGACCTGGCGGAGACTTGAGCAAGCGTTGTCAATAGACAATGCTAAGGGGATCAGCTCTGGGCCCGCCTGAAGTGCCTCAGAGGGCTCCAGTGGGTCTTCCAAAATCACAATCGGATCCCATGGTGCGAGCATGTTATCCAACAGCTCCACATCGTTGGGGCCGACCTCTAGGAGCTCATTAATATTCACCGCAACAAAAGAAGGTTCCACCGCAAGACCTTCGACCTCCTGGGCTGGTGAAGAGGGTCCCTCAGCTGGATCTTCAATCAATGGCTTAGCATATGAAGGCCTTGCAGCCGGATCTTTAGGTTGCCTTGGCTCAGACATAACCACCTCTGGTGCTGCCACTTCCGGAGCTAACACTGAAGCATCGGCCAGAGCTTAACCCACTTCTGGCACCGATGCTGGAGCTTCTACAGCAGGCTCTGGAACTCCCGGAGCTTCAACGAACTCTTCCTTCACATGGTCCGGCGCTACCACAGGAGCTTTGGTTGCCAGCTCTGGACTTGTCTCCACGACAGTTGGTGCCAGAGCTGTCGTGTCATCTGCCACTTCCACTGGGGGAGAGGCAGGAGCCGGTGCGGGAGCTTCAACTGATGCAGCCTTGAGAGCCACAGTAGGCACCGGAGCCGCTATGCTTGTTCTCGATATTCTGGGAACAGAAAGTAGGGAATTCAAGACAAAGCGAAAAACAAAATCAAAACAAAAGTTAAAGATCCGATTCTTACCTTGGAGTATTGTCGCTCCAATCAGCGCGAATCTTTTTCCTCGGGCGCTGGGAGCTAGAGCCCGCTGTCGCCGGTGTGGTGGATGCTCCGGGACCCAAACCTGGAGTTGAGGCGGCCACAGGCGCTGCCACCTCTGGAACCTCCATCGTCGAAGGTTGCACTCTGAACCCAGAGCCACCATATGGCACCGGGATTGAAGTTGACTTGCCGGAGCTAGCGCCCTCTGCGGGCACTGGAGCCGAAGAACCAGCTGGAGCTGGAGGCACGATCACCACGGACCTAAGCAAAGGTTGAGGGGTTACTTCAGTCGGAGCTTCCCTCGCTCTGCTCCCATCGCTCCTCGATAGCTTCTGCTTGTGAATCAGAACTTCGATGAGAGCATTCCCCTTGCCCCAGCCGGAGGTAGACTTCTTTGGAGGGGAAGCTGCGAGACCATTGCCTTTGCCACTGACAGGCGTAGGTCTGGAGCCTTCGTGGGAGCAGGGAGTTCTGGGGATAACAATCCCCGCCGGAGGAGCATTCCGACGTTCTTCCACGAGGCCCAGATCATCAAGAGCTGGCATCCTCTTCCGCAGCTCCCTCCTGATCTTCGGGGCCATGGTTAAGGGCAGAAAATCCGCCAAAGGAGTCATATCATCGGGGTGAATGACTCTGTGCCGCAACTTTTCGAGATGAAGCTTCAAATCTCCTTCATTCAGGATGGACCCAAAGCCAGTCTCGATCCGGTTGTGATCATGCTCTTCACCGAACGCCCAGGCGGGCCATACCCTTGTCTTCAGTGGAGCCCATTGGTTAGTCAAGAAGTTGGCGATGACCATTAGAGGAGTCACTCCTCCTTCGGCACGCTCCCGGATCCTTGTCAAGATCGAGTTGTACTCCTCTAATAGCGTCGGAGCCACCTCCCAAGCATCGGTGTCGACAATCGGAAGGTTGTCCACCAGCTCCAACATATCATGGCGATCCACCGTGATGGTCACCCGGTCTTTCTTCCAGTTGTCCCACTTCCCAGAAGGGAAGGTCTTTAGGTACCTGAGCGGCGAGTTCTTGCGCCTCACGAAGTAGTAGAGGCAAGATCCTCGTTGCTCTTCCCAGTTACGTGGACCGTGAAGAAGGTCTGGAAGAGCTCGATGCAAGGTGGCACACCCACCCACATCTCGCAAAAGTGGACAAAAGTCAACACTAGCAAGAAGGAGTGGGGGCCGAGGTGATGAAGTTGCAGGCCGTAAAAGTCCAACAACATCAGCATGAAGCTTGAAAATGGTGGGATGAGCCCCACCATGGCATACGATAGGAAGTAGAAGATCTCGCCAGGGTTCTCCTTCTTGAAGGGGAACTTGTTGACGCGGATCAGGTTGTTGAAGGAGTCGCTTGACCACCCCATGTAGGTGCGGACCTTTGACAAATCTTCAGTTTTCTTGATCCGACTCCGAGGAAGTCCCAACTCCATCGCTGCAAAGTGGAGCAGAGGAGGAAGAATGGTTGTAAGGGCGGAGAGCTCTAAGCTCTAAACGAAAGAGTTCTCCCCTTCTGCGGACTTCCCCCTTAGTAAGCCTCCACAACGCTTGGATGGAAACTACCTCCGAACCCGAATCACAATTGACCTAAAAGTTACACCAAGTGAACCGTTGTCATGATGGGAAGTTGGAAGCCCGAGGGCGGTCGCCTCACAGGGCTACAAAGATTACGCTGGGAACCGATACGAATTTTGTATTGAGAACCGACGACATTCAATTGCGTGAGATCCACACGCCAGGATCCCACGCGCCGTGTCAAATAGGGCCACGTGGCGGTGGCATAACTCTTCATCGTCGCCTCAAATGCCCAGAAAAAGATTTTGAAGCAGAAGCGCAAGAATCGAAGATGGCCCCACCTCTGGTAGCATAACTTCACCCAGAGGATTTTTCCTAGAGGTGAGCCCGGGGGCCACTATCGGTACCCTAGATACCAGGTACCCCCTGATACCGCAATTAAAACCAATGGGTTCCTATGTTCGAGTTGAAGACTCCCGAAGGCAACACACCTCTGACAACACTAGGCCTGCATCCCTCTTTTGGGTAGCTCCAGTGTTACCACGTGTCCTGCGGGACCACGCCTACTTACCTTCACGGGGAAGCTCCGGTACCACCATGTGTCTAGCAACCCCGGACCTAACCCCCAGTAGAGGGAAGCTCCAGTGCAGCCACGTGTCAAGTGGCTCCGGACCTGCCTCCCCACAAAGAGAAGCTCCGGAGCTGCCACGTGTTGGACCTCCGGACCTATGCTTGCAACGGGAAGACTACAGGATCTCCAACGGCACATATATTCAAGAGGCTATTAAACAGCCGTTACAAGACCTGATTAATGTGTCATTAATTTTGTATTAATGACACACGATCAGAGGACCATCAAGACAGGTAACACCGCCATCAAGGCACATGATCACACTGTTAATCAGAGATTATACATGTAGATCGTGTGTAGGTGGTCAATTACAGCTGAGGCCACCTGTCAGGCCAGGCAGATACTGTAATGGCCAGTCCTTAGCATATAAAAGGGTTTTGTCGCACGGTACAAGGGGACTAAGCTCACACGCACACTAGCATCCTCAAATACTCGCCATATTCACATATACTCAATCAACAACCACCCCGTAGAGTAGGGCATTACGCTCAGGCGGCCCGAACCACGTAAAACCTCTTGTGTCACCATCTTGTTCATGATCTTACGCATCCCATCCGAATACGAACCTCCTCGAACTACGCTTTAGTAGTACTGGGGGAAGTGTCGTTGCTACACTTCGACAGAGATAGATTGAGGGAGAGTATTATAGTTCCATGAATGCTGTGTTATTTTAAAGTTCTGGATTGTAATGACATTATCACTATGCTATCACTCTATGTCATGTGAATCTTATTGTTTAGTTTATCATGTTGATTCTATTGAATATCATTCTAATCAAGTATGTGTGATGATGCTAAATTAAAATTTGAGATGCATGCTTCACTCCACTTTTCACATCTCAACACTTGCATCACACGTAGGCACCCCACCATAACACCCAAATGCATAAGTATCCCATAGACTCATTGTTGTGCATTTAACTTATTGAAAATCTTCGATGCACACATTTAGGGGGATCTCCTTATACACGTGTGTGTTATGAAAATCAATTTAATTATATCTTTTATCAAAAACCTCAATGTGTTGTCATCAAATCACCAAAAAGGGAGAGATTGAAAGTGCATCTAGGCTAATCCCTGTGGGTTTTAATGATTAATGACAACACTTAAGGGACTAATGAGCTTTGCAACTATAAGCACATGTGATTGAAAGTTGGACGGCGTTGAACGCACTCAAAAAGGAAAAAGAGATGAAAAATGCGAAGAACTCAAAGGCTAGAATTTAGGCTTTTAAATTTCTTGTGTTGAGTTCAGCTACTTGGCTTGAGTGTGTTCAATGAGTCAAGTGTTGAGAATCTCCTAAGAGCTCATAGTCCAAGCTAGACTAGATTGAGAGATGAGTTGAAGCAGCCCTAAGGACATGGCCGAACTTGTCTGGACTGGAATACCAGACTAGTCCGGCCACATCGAACGGATCTGATGTTAAGCGGACCGAAGTATTCTGTGTGAGTTCGTACTTGTCTATTTGGGGAAGGACTAGTCCGTGGTGAGTGTGCCTGTGTCCTTCTCGGACTAAGTCCTAAAGTACCGGACTATCTACCCTGGGGGGTACTAGTCTTCTCGGACTGGCTAGTCCATTTCAGTCCAAAAAAGTAGATCCTGACTGAGATCATACTAGTCCATTCCTTGACAGAATAGTCCATAGAGGACTTGGAGGTGGCTGCTGGGAGTAAGTCCTGCACGGCCAGACTTGTCTGCCCTTGGGGGTCGGACTAGTCTGGTGCGCCGGACTGGTCCGTTCTCAACCGGAACAAACAATTCTGTGTGAGATCGAACTAGTCCGTTGTTGGATGGACTAGTCCGTGGTTTGGTGACCGTTTGAATTCAAGAGGTGGCAGGGGGCTTTGTGGTTGGTCAAGGATGACATCACTGGTCCCCACAGGCTGAACTAGTCCATGGTCAAAGGTCGGACTAGTCCGCACTTTCCTGGTGGCAACGACTAATTGTCAGGACCCCTATAAAAAGGGATCCTTCAGCCTCCGAAGGCCCTCTCTCGAACCCTAGCGATGCCATAGCTTTGCTAGAGCCATCCTAGTCCTCTCTCAACCATTCTTGGAGTCCTAAGAGCGATTCTTGAGAATTTGTGAGTTGTGGAAGAGAGGAGAGAAGGGTTTGCTTGATCTTGATCTCTTGGTTGATTCTCTTGGTTTGACTGATTGATTTGACTTTGTGTGGGTGTTGATCTTTGATCCGCAGACCACATGGCAGCCCCAAAGCCCGTTCCTTAGTAGTGAGGGAGGTCTAGGGCTGCAGGACACGTGGTAGAGTTGGAGCCCACTTCAACTAGAGGTGGCCAGCCTCGTGCTTTGAACCACGTGGCAGTACTGGAGCCCTCTCCCATGAGAGAGCGGGGCCTCGTCTTGCTTGACACGTGGCCGCTTGGGAGCTCGTCTGCAATGAGGAGTTGGACTCCTCCTTGTGGTCCACGTGGATACACTGGACCCAATATCTAAGGAAGTGGGGTCTGGGCCTTCTGGACACATGGTGCCCTCAGACTCTGCCTTGGCAGGTAGGCAGGACACCTAGGGGGCTTTAGCCTGTGCGCGAGGGTACTCGATATGCAGGGTACCGACAGTGGCCCCTAGGTCCACCCTTGGGGAAGGTGATGAGCCTGAGGTTAGAGCCCTATCCCTGCTTTCCTGCCTTGTTTTTTGATTTTGTCTTGATCAGTCGAAGCGGTGCATGCCTCTGCTATCGTGGCCACGTGTCCCCCTCTAGTTGAGGGGTTGTGGTGATGAGATCTTTACTTGTTGTAGCTTCTTTATCGCGACGGTTCCCACTGTGGCTGCTGTGCTTCTGTTGCTCTCACTTCTGCCTTTATGGGAACCGCCGGGTTGCCTCCTCGGGTGGGGGCCCACTCGGGCCAATCTCTCTAACAAGGGACCTGGGACCCGCTGTCATGGACGTTGTGGCTTGAGCAGTGGATTTCGGGCCCATGCATTTTGCGCGATGCGCCCAAACATCGCAGGGTGTTTAAAAGGGGACCGTTGTGGGCAAAGGTGATTCCTCCCTTACTCACACCCCAACGTTCGAGCCTTCGTCTTCCTCCTTGAGGACCCATGCTTTTTCCCACCTTCGAAGTTCTTGACTCTTGCTCCAATGGACTCCGCCTTGCCTCCTTCCCGCATGGTGGACGTAGTGCCCATGAGGCAGTTACTCTGCTGGGAGGACAAGGAGCGATGGGATTTGATCCGTTCTGGCTCCCTGCCTCTGGATTTGGAGCAGAATGAGATCGTCTTCTTCAACTCGTATGCGTACTCTAGGTTCGTTCATCCCATTTCCTCCTTCCTTGTGATGCTTTTGGAGATCCTTGGACTCCAACTTCACCATCTGTCACTGAATTCTTCGGTGGTGGCGGCAGTGTTCTCGCACTTCTGCTAGATGTTCATCGGGGTGTACCCGTCTGTGCTGGTGTTTCGGCAATTCTTCGTGCTGAGGCGGACAGGGAAGAGCAAGATGAAAATGAACACTATTAGGGAAACATGGAGTAATATAACTATTCTTTTATATCAATATTCATAGGAGGATACAAACTTTTACAAAAGAAGGCAACAACTCGCTTTCGGATGACAAAGGAGGCAGGGTGCACAGGCTTAGGGTTCGAGACCAGGCTAAGCTGACTGCGCACTCTGGACCTGACCCTCTCGAAACTTGGTTGTCCTAAATGCTGCTCCTAGACTCTATGAAAACCTTCACACTATCCTACTATGCTAATTTAACATAAAGGGGTGCCCAAAGCTCCCAGGATAGCTGTGACGGTTGTCGGGCAACTTGTCATCGATAGCTACTAGTGGGGCGATGAGCAGGTGTCCCTACTTTCTGCCTTGGCCGCCTTGTAGATGGTCTGAGCAGAGCCGAAACTGATCTTGATAGCTTTGACAGGAGCGTTAGTGCTGTCGGGAGGCTGCAGACGGGGTGCAGGGGACGAGTCACATTGATGCGAGCTCGGCGGAGGCTGGCTTCGCCCAGTGCTGCTCGGGGCAGGTGTTGGGTCTTCTATGAGGGCTTGAAACTTCTCCAAGGCTAACACCGCAGCATTGCGTTCTCCGCGGATCTTGAGGACACTCGAGGGGGTCGACATCTTCAATACTAGGTAGTCGTAGTGCGCTACAGCCATGAATCGATACAGGGTGGGCCTGATGATGATGACGTTGAAGGGGAGGCTGACATCCGCGACATCGAATAGGATGCTCTCCGTCCTAATGTTTTCGAGTGTCCCAAAGGTCACCCGGAGGTGGATATTGCCGTACGAGATGATGTTCCCTGGTCCCACCCCCAAAAACAGGCTCGAGGAGGTGAGCTTGGACATCGGGATCTGCAGCTGGTCAAAGGACACACGGCTGATGAGGTTGAGGCTGGCCCCGCCATCTATCAAGACATAGTGGAGCTTGACGTTGGCAATGGTGGGGGCGACTAGGAGAGGCAGGATCCTAGCTCCTGCCATGTTCTTGGGGCAGTCGGAGGTGTCAAAGCTGATTGGCGTCTCCTTCCACTTGTAGTGCAGCACTGGAGCGAGAGCAGGAGCTATTGAAGCCACTGCTCGACGTAGGATCTTGACCGCGTTTTGGGACGCAGGGTCCCAAGACCCCCCGAAGATGACTTGGAGTGTCTTGCGATGCTCGTCGTCACTGCTGGTGTCAGAGTCCTCGTCCTAGTGGACCACCTTGACAGCATGTTCCTTCTTCTGGTACTCCATCTCCTCCTCGTCATGATCCTTAGGGTCGACCTTCTGCTTGCCCTACCGCTGGCGGAAGGGGGCACAGCCAGGACGCTGCTGCGCTCACTCTTGGTATCGCTCGACGCGTCTCTTGGTCTCCTGGCACTCGCTCGCGATGTGGTCATGAGTCTTGTGCACCGGACAGGGCTCGACACCATCATTAGTAGCAGGTGGCTGATGTTGGTGTTTCTCGGGGCGTGGAAGGCTGCCACCACTGGTCGTAGCTGCTGCGGCGACGGGTGACCCATGCAGCGGCTTGTTCTCGCCACTGCACTGGTTCTTGTTCTTCTTTTTGCCGCTACCCGGGGAAACGACACCTTCACCGGTCTGGTTGGCCCCGTCCACCCCGGGGGCAGGCTGGGTGTGCCAGCCATGGCCTTCCGCCATCCTGGCACACCGGTCGGCGATGGAGAAGAGCTTGGAGACATCTTGCATGTTGTGCGTGGCTAACTTCTCGAGCATCTTCCTGTCAGCCAGAATGCCACTGTGACAGAAGCATTCGGGATGTTCGGGATGGAGTAGCGTACCTAGGAGAAATACTGTATGAATCATCGCAATGTCTCCTTGTGTTGCTGGAGCACGGCGTGGAGGTCGAGCTTGGTGCCGGGGCGCGTGTAGGAGCTGTCGAAGTTCGCGTGAACTACCGGCAGAGCTCATCCCAAGAGGTTATGGACCCCTCGGGTCGATTCATCAGCCATGATCGAGCTGATCCAGTCAGGGCGACAGGGAAGTAGTTCACTAGGATGGACTCAGCCACTCCTGCAACAAGGAGTGTCGTGGTGTAGATCTGCAGGAACTTGGGTGGATTGACGCTTCTGTCAAACTTCTCCGGTAGGTGTGGCCGGTACTTGCGCGGCCACGTCATCAACCGTAGGTATGGAGCCAATGTCGTGCACCCTTTGATGGGCTTCGCTGGAGAGGCATACGAAATAGCGTACCCCAGAGGGGTTTGCTGCGTAGCATGCGGCTACTGCGGAGCCTGCTACTATGGTACCGGCTGAGCCGGGTACTGCTGCTGTGGCACCTGCTGCATAGAGTGCTATATGGGGGCGGTCGACCCAACATAATCCTAGTGAAGCGGTGGCGGAGGGTTTACCTGTGGTGCACCTCGGATGGAGGATGCCTCCCACTCAGGCCCTTGAGGGACGTATTCGGCATAAAGTTTGCGTCGTCTCTCCCACTGCCGCTCGATGATGACTTGACCATCTATCTAAGCTTGATGACAGTCAAGCTTGTCCCTTAGGTCCCCCGTGGGGATCCGACCAGCGCTAGTAAGCCTGGTGGAACTGGAGTCGGGGTGCGACGATCGACGGATGGCCACAACGATGAAGTGGTCGATGTCTTGGACCCACTCTGAGCCGCTCCTTGGGAAGAGTTCAAGGACGGTGGGTGGTGGGGAAGGGCCCTAGCTGCTGCTGGAGCACTCTCCAGACTTGCAGCCGGTGACTAAAGGGGCACCGACTGGGCCGGGATGTGCCCGGATGCGCCGCCCTGGCCAGCTACATCTGTGCGAGGGGCGTGATGGACCAGAATGTGCCACTCGGGCGATGGATCTGGTCACCGGATGACGGCCTCGGAAACCGCCGTCTACGGGTTTGATGAACACCATTGCGACACTTCCCCCGAACCTACTATGCGAGCAACATGCGGAGGTTCTTGCTCGGCAGGGCTTAGTCCTCTATGGAGAGGTAGTGCGTATGAGAGTGGTTAGATAGTGGTGTTACATGGTTCCGGCCGCCGGAGCATAATACCCTACTCCACGGTGAGGTCGTATTGCTGGTGTGTACGAGTGTGTAGCGTGTGAATGCGTAGATTGGGAATCCCCTATAATGGTGGCGGTCCGGTCCTTTTATAGACACGGCCGGATGCCTTACAAGTGGGGTTCGGGGCTCGACAGGTGGCCCTGAGGCGATCTTATCCTAAAGATCTAAGTCTTCTCGCATAAGCCTCCTCTGACCGTGGCTTGAAGACCTGCCTTCTTGCCCCTCAGTCGCTAGTGGCCCATGCGTAGTCATTTATGATGGTAGGGAATGTCCCGTCACCCTGTCCTTATCGTTGTAAGCTACCCACTTGGCGGAGTGGGGTAGGCCTGCGACGTCTTCACTGTAATGGGATTGGGTGCAGCAGTAACTGACAGTAGGCGAGTGCCGCGTCATGAGCCTAGGGAAGACGCGAGTCTTCAACGCTCGATTTAGACAGGCGCACCGCCCTCTTACTCCTGCAATGCACCATCGAGGGCAAGTTGCAGGGTATGTGGCAGCTCGGGAGCTAGCCTCCACGTGGGAGGCTGAGTCCCGATCCGCGAACCATGTAGCAGCCCCGGAGCCCGTTCCTGAGTAGTGCGGGAGGTCCAGGGCCGCAGGACACGTGGTAGAGACGGAGCCTGCTTCCACAGGAGGTGGACAACCTGGTGCTTTGAACCACGTGGCAGTACCGGAGCCCTCTCCCATGGGGGAGCAGGGCCCGGTCTTGCTGGACACGTGGCCGCTTGGGAGCTCGTCTCCAAGGGGGAGCTGGACTCCTCCTTGTGGTCCATGTGGATAAACCGGACCCCATATCATAGGTAGTGGGGTCTAGGCCTTCTGGACATGTGGCGCCCTTGGACCCTGCCTTGGCAGGAAGGCAGGGAACCTAGGCAGCTTTAACCTGTGTGCGAGGGTACCCTGTATGCAAGGTACCGACACTGTTCATTTAAAAAATGATAATTGATTCACCGTTAAATCGGGAGTCCAAAATAACTGTTCAGCACAACTTTTTGGATTCTACCGTGATGGAGTTCCATAAGCCGGCTACCGAAAAACACGCTAAAAGTCAACCGAGACCCGACCCTCGAGGTTGGTGATAGGGAGCTCGAGTCCCTCCCATCAGGGTCCAAACAAGGATCTTTAAGCTAGAGCCAACGGGCCGCGCCACGAGCCTCACTGACACACCCCGTGACAAGTCCCATCCAACATAGTGGTAGAGCAACCTCTGCCACCTGACACAAGTAGAAGATAAGGAGTAGCAGGACGCAGACATGCGGCTCAAAGCCTCGACCCCCCGAGGTCGGGACACGGGCTCCTGGGCTATAGGAGGAGCCACACCTTGAGCCCTGCCAACATCTCCCTCGACACGTCCCATCTGACATGGTGACAGGGCAGCTCTACCACCCAACATTGAAAGGGGACAAGGAGTGACCAGACGAAGGCAGGCACAATAGCGGCTACCAAAGCCCTACCCCACCCGAGGAATGTAGAAGACATCGGAAACCTTGTAAACCCACCCCCATTTATGAGGAGGGCTAGGGGTAAGTATCAATTAGGCTGGGCATAGCACTGAGGCCCCTATAAAAGGCCCCAAAGGCCATCCTTAGAAGGGGATCGCACAGAGATCACGCTCAAGGAGGCATCACTCGCGTCATCTAGCACTGGGACACTGCTCCCTTTTAATCAGCATCCCACTATAAACTAAAAGAGAAGAACACCGAACTAGATGTAGGGCTTGTTGCCTGAATCAATATAAACCTCATCTCTCAGTAGCTAGGCCACCTCGAGAAAGAGCACACGACGACATTGGTACTAGTAAATTCTCCAAACACCGGTAGTTGGCGCACCAGGTAGGGGCCCACGGTATCCTTGATGGCTTCATCACACCCAGCCTTTGTGCCAAGCATGAAGGTACGCTTCGAACGACAACATCTCGGATGCTACCAAGGGCATCACGCCATCATCCTTCATAGAGGAGGTCACCCATGCCGCACAAACCCAAGCAGCAACGCAACATACTGAGGACGCAGGGGTTGGCCCGTAGAACTTGCGGCTGATCCACCCATCCCTGACATGGAAGGCCAAAGTGCCACCCGTCGTAAGGTATACCACCACTTGAGCTGGACCATCGTGAGCGGTCAAAGCATGGTTCTCGCGGTTGGTACGATAAGAGCTTGAGGTCTCCCAACCCCCTCAATCCCTCATGGTTGAACACAGGGCCCATTGGACACCGTGGTTTTTAGGGCTCGAGCCCCGGCTATGCTACCCCCAGCCTAAGGACCGCTACAACAAACAGCTACAAAGGCGGGGCTCGCTCGGCTCGCTCGGGTCGAAGCAAGAGAGCCATCCGACACTTATGAAGCTCTCATACCGAGGCATGCTACACCATCCTACACAACGATAAGGAGGCTAAGTGCTTTTTCCCTCATTCGTTTCTTTCATCAATTGTTGAGTGTCATCGTGAGAATAAAACTAAGCTCCCAGATCCGAGCCTGGACAAGGTCCCCGATCCCAACCTCGACAGTCAGGCTCGAGGGTCGACATCCGACCAAAGGCCCAACTAAGGCCTCAGGATCCACTCTTTCAAAAGCACTTTTCTCCTCTAAGTACTTCCCTCGTGCCCTACAACCTACAACCTACGAATGACAAAAGTTCTAAAGCTACAGTTCGATAGGACACGAGGACGGAAAAATAGATACAGAAAAAGCATATTCTAATCATTAAACATGAGCCATAGTACACAATGGCTTGGACCATTACATTAAAATGAGAAAATTACATCGTGAAAACCGTTCTTATGCAGACACTACAGTACTCCCTACAAGGTCGGCATCTTTGATGGCTTCGCGCTCTGTCGCCCTACAAGGTCAGCAACTTCGACGTCTTCACACTTTGTAGACCAGCAAGGCCGGTAGCTTTGATGGCTTCATGCTCCTCCTCCTGACGATCGTTTCTTTCTCAATGATCCGGCCTCTCATATTGAAATATGAGGCCAAATTGGGAAGCCAAAACGCTCTACATTTTCCCTCGTTAGGGTTTTGGCGCCCTAACAGGTGAAGGGCCTCTTATCTCAAAATACAGAGATAATCATGGGAAACCAAGGTGGCCCACTTTTTTCTCAACCGCCCTAGCACCACAAATGGAGGATTTGGTCATGCAGACAAGATCCCTGCATTCGGATCAAACCAACCTCCAATTCAAGCCTCCAGTTGGGTCTTGTGTAACCATTGCTACCATAAAGGCTTACAGCGATGGAAGACTCACCACAGGCACTCCACCTCCTTGTGACCCGTGCTGCAATAATGTAACACCCTCAATTTCATGCATCATGTCCTGCATCCATCATTAAATATGTTCAACATCAATCCACATAAAAAGTAACAAATTCAATATGAATTAGAAATAAAAACCGCACTTAAGAATTCTAGAAAGTGCGGACTAGTCCGATTTTCTCTCTGACATCCAACGGACTTGTCCATTTTGCTGTGGACTAGTCTGTTTTTCTCTCTGGACACTTTCGGACTTGTTTGGTCCCATAGCGGACTAGTCCGGTATCCCAAATTGCTTGAAATTTTGCTAAGTCCCTGGACTTGTCTGGACTAGTCCGGTATTCCAGCGTACTTGTCCGATTTTCCCTCTGACTAAAGTCGTACTTGTCCAATTTTGGCCAGACTTGTCTGTTTTTCCCCTCTGAATAAGATCGGACTTGTCCGGTGTCCAGTGCGGACTTGTCTGATTTCTCTCTGTCCAACTTCGGACTAGTCCGGCCCTTTTCGGACTTGTCTGATAAATCGCGACTCTGAGTTGATCTTTTGTTTCACGACTTGTTTCTTGGGTTATACGTTAAGTGGGCATAGGAACGTCGTTCCTAACTCTTTTAGAGCCTATTTGGGACTCTAAACCGACCCCTACTCACCTCAAACTCGAAATCCATCTAACCCTAGCCCTCCACCTCTATGTAAACAACCCCACCCCTTGGCTTGACATCTATTTGCCACTTTTCCATCACACCCAAACCCAAGCTCGTGAATAGCCACCACCAAGGAGGGAGAAGGAGATCTAGAGCAAGAAGAAGAAGATGAGGAAACGAAAGAGGATCAAGATCTCCATCAACTTCGCGTTCTTCGTCAACAATTCACCATCAAGTTCTTCATCAACCCTAGATCATCAAGATCCAAGTGTTGCCTCCAAGATCCTTGATTCACTGGAGTCTTAAACACCTGATATACGTTCTACTTCCTCTTCCTTACATGAATTCAACCCCATTTCCCCATATTCACGTCGATGTAGAAAATCCTAGTTCGCCAGTTCTGCGAAGTGCTGACTTGTCTGGTCCCTAGCGGACTAGTCCGATTTTTGGGTCAAGAACAATGCATATGAAGGTATTGTGGATGTCATTGGAAAGTGTTTGCATGCGTGCAAGAAGTGCATGGATGTGGCAACATGGTTCCAAGGCATGATGAAGAAAAGTGGATGTAAAGAATTGGTCAGAAAGGTCAAACCGATTGGATTATGCCTCAGGCTGCGGCTGAGGTGGTTATGGTTCGATTATGGAAAGTTTCAAGTTTTTTTTGGTTAGATTTCGTGTGGGTCACGAAGTTGAGTTGTATTAGGAATGTGGGATATGTTCTTAAGTTGTTTGGAAGTCTTAAGATTGCTTCTATCTGCGTATAAAAGAGTCTTTAGCAGTTATGGAAAGTTTTGGTTGAAACAGAGTAGGATTAGAGTCCTAGTTAGGATTGAGTTGGCCTTAGGGCTGGTTATATAAGCAAGAGAGGCCAGAGCTCGTGATGAGATGACTTTGGGCTGTTCCTCTTGTGTTCTATTAGAACTAGTTAGTGATCATTAAAAACAACTCATTAACAAGTTCCACTTCGCATTTGCATTAATCATGCATGTCATGTCATATTGAGTAATATTTATGCACTCTTTGATTGTAATTCTTGTCTTGTATGTTTGTTGTGCGGATTAGACGGATTTGCACTAGAGAGTGCCGCGGAGGATCTACAGCACCAAGAGTTTGAAGGCTTTGACCTGAACCAATCCCAAGAGCAAGGCAAGTGTCCTTGAAGCATATTGATTCTGTTTCTAAAATAAATGTTTTATTTGCAAAACTACATGCTTGTGACAAATTTGATGGGAATCCTATGATAGGAAGTTTACTAGATTGGTTTAACCACCCTTGTCACCTGGAATTTATGGTAGAGAGTCGGGATGGGCTTTTTACCCTTTTTGCTTTGCTTAATTAATTGGGATGGGAACACAACTATACCACTTAACTTAATCATGCATTTATGAGATTTGGTTAATATAAACTGATTAATATGATGTGGTAATGGGTGATCTAAGCAAGCATGGTATGTGGATGGGTTGGAAGTTTTGGTGGTTTGACTTGCTTTAGATCTAAGGACCGGTTCGTGGAGCGACCATCTAGGATTTACAGTACCACCACGAGGCCAAGTGGGTGTGGCACAACTGATTAATTAGGGCTTTGCCAGTGCTATTTGTACCATTAAGGATGCTCGGGGAAGGGGTAGTTAGATTGGATTTGTTGATGTTTGGTGGGACTACCCTGGGATCCAAATGGCTCAAAAGGGGGCCCTTGGTTGAAAATGTGCTCAGTTGGAGGCATCGCCACCGGTGAAGCCTCAGTGGGGTCTAAATAGGCTTGTAATCCCTTTGTAAAGGCTATTTTGTGATCTCTTGGATACACACCTAAGGAAGTGTGAGACGGCATAATTGAGATTCTATAGTCATCGAAAGGTAACGAAATCACAAACACGTGGGTAAAGTGGTACAACCTCTGCAGAGTGTGTCTAAAACTATCATGATAGCCGTGCTCCCGGTTATGAGCAACTTGGACCCTCACATGATTAGGGGAAACTTGGTATTGGGATGGTTTGGTAATGGTTATGGTTAATAATATGGTTATGGATGGTTATGAATTAAATTCTGATATTGATTATGGTTATTGGTAATGAGAAATCTGGAATATGGATGATGGTAATGAAATATGGACTGTTACTATGATATTACTTATGGTTTATGATGGGATTACTTCACATAAATGTAATATATTGCTTTTCAAATGTTTTAATGTACTTTTCAACACATAGCCATTATTATATTCGTCATTTGTATCAGCTACATGTCATACTTTCCACACTTGCTGAGTACGACATGTACTCACTCTTGCAACTCCCTCACCAACAGTTGCAGGTCAGGATTGAGAGTTTAACGATGATAATGCGGAGTTCTAGGCGTGTCTGCCGTCAGCTTTGCCTGTGGAGTGTTGGAGCTGCGCTATCCCTTTTGCTTAGTTTGCTCAGTTTAGTTTATTTCCACTGCATTAGTTGAAACTTGTCATTAATAATCATTAGAGCTTGTATTCGAGGATAATATGAATTTTGTAATAAAAGTGGTTAATTAATCTTGTTCTGTGGTAATTTTCTGTATACTCTTTTGTGAATGCACTCGTGTATGTGTGTTGAACATCCTGGGCACACATATGTGTTCGCTTGGTTCATTTTCGGAATCGGGTGTCACAAATAAAGACTAATGGAGACTAAAGGTGCCTGCAACACGCCTCGCACCCTCCTCTTTGTAACACACACCCACTTGTAGTTTCTTGCTCCACCACAATGCCCCCAAGGCAGCAGAAGACTTAAGCGGTGTTACTTCACCTCCCGCAACGTCAGCCCACCGAGCCTAGGTAAGACAGGTAAGCTCCCGACTCGTGGGCGGGACCCGATCGAGTTTCCAGTTCGATGGTTGACCTGTAGGGTTTCGAGATAGCTCGGAATGAACAAGAGCATGGGGTGGGGACTGTGATGTGACCCCACATAGGGCAACTTCGTGGATAGCGGATACCCTCGATATCTCCCATGCTCCATATCCAAATCCGAAGTCGGTGATTCCACAATAGCCCCCCGAAGAGTCAGCACCGAGCCGCCTGTACCTCCAGAAGGCCTGAGATTTGTGTGAATGTAACAAATAGGATCTAATAAAATAAGGATGTCAGGTTCCTCTCGCCCCTACGAAATGGGGTGACTGGGTTCCACTCGGATTCTCCCCATAGGCAGCTCAAACGAGCTTGGGAACTCGACTATCAAGGTAAGTACCTCAGGCTCATCACCTCCGAGACGAACGTCTCGCAGATAGGGCGCAAGCGGATTCTCAATCACCCACGGCACTGGCCCCTTGGCCAGGATAAAACAGATGAGCTCCCGACTTGCGCACAAGACCCAATTGAGTTGTACAAAGTAGTGGGTATGTAATAATGACATGGTCGAACAATCTTTTGGTAACCAAGTAGGATCGCGATGGACTCTTGTAGATGAGTACATCAATTTTGGAGTAGACTATTGTATACTTGGTTTAGTACTAGTGCTTGTATATGGTTGTAACTATATGAATAAAAGTAGTGCTTGCAGATAATATTTTCATTTTTCTCCCTTATTGAGCATCTTATTAGATAAGCTACATGTCATTATTATCGAGTGCCTACTTATGATTTCATTATCAGTTGCCATACTGTATATTATGGAATGAAGTGATGGGATCGATGATGAGTTCATTGCATTGCAGAATGGTGCGTACTCGCTCCACTTTCGAGGTGAGCAGCGGTAGTGCCCAAGGTGGTGATAAATCTCCACGAAGGAGCAGCAGACTCCGCAACAACCGTCACCACTTCCACCTCCACTTACACTTGCTGACGTTGTGGCCGCCTTGGTGGGTTCGCGAGAAGAATAGACGAATATCTTGCAGACTATCATGTAGAATTGCTTTTCTTAAAAAATTGTTGGGTTTCATTCTAGCCGACCCCAACTTGTTTGGGACAAAGGCTTGGTTATTGTTGTTGTATCATGCAAAATATGTCCTGACCCAAAGGGCGTCAAGATGAAGGAAATCACCCTCCCTAAGCCACTTATTCGGAATTTCTAGGGACACACCCACCGGTCTTTACGGAGGTCGATGAACCTTTGGAGGCAGACAACTTGCTTCGCACCGTTGAATCTAAGTTCAGGCTGTTGCAACGCATTGAACATCAAAATGCGCTATTCGCGGTGCAACAACTTCAAGGCTATGTTGGTGCATGGTGGGCAACTCACCTTGCCTCGCCCGCCGGACATCAGGTTACATGGACCGAATTCCGCGAAGCATTTCGTGCTTATCATATTCCATCTGAGATCATGGACAGGAAGCTTCAGGAGTTCTTGGACTTAAAACAAGGAGGGGGAGTGCCCATGATTATGTTAAGGCGTTCAATCACCTGTCACAGTATGCACCTGATGAAGTGAGCACTAAGGCGTAGAAATGCGACTGTTTCTTCCATGGCTGCAATGCTAGGATGAGGTAACAACTTCATTTGACCCATCACAGAAACTTCACCACGCTCTTCAGTACTACGATAATGCTTGAAGATGCAAACCGCCAAACTCAAGAAAAGGATAGAAAGAGAAATGCACCAACAGGCAGTGGGAATCCGCTCCACTGACTTATCGACTGGTGTATTGGACACCATCTGGTCAACAAGTCCAACCACCTATGTGACCACAACAGTATCAAAGTCGCCTATTCTAGTACTCCAGATACAGACCGCAACAACAGCAGCAGTGGCAGCAGCCGTATTACTCCACGTGCGTTCGTTCCTCAGCAAAACACACCTAGTTATCGTCCTCCAACTGGAGGAGGACCGCCAAGATATACCTGTTACACCTGTGGCTGTACAGGTCACTTCGCCATGGATTGCCCACAAACTCAACTGGGCGGTGGAAAAGCACCGGTGCAAGGTGCGAATCAACCTGTGAGACCTATATGTGCTGAATACATTGGCTATTACGGTAAAAGTTTTGAATGTTGCCAAAACACCCTTTTCAATAAGGTCCGACTCTAGGTCCGAGCTCCGGCAAGGTCCGACGATAGGTCCGACATGATTTGGGTAGCTCCAACAAGGTCCGACAGTAGGTCTGACTTCTTTTGTGTTACTCTGGTAAGGTCCGACAATAGGTCCAGCATGTTTTGGCTAGGTCCTATCTGAAGTCCGACAAACTTTGGCTAGGTCTGACGCAAGGTCCGGTTAGCTTTGGAGAGGTCCGGTGCAAGATAGCAATGGTTCTACTTTTAACTTGAAATGTTTTAAACTTGCTTTACAATTATGAGAAGATTTACTTAGTATTCTTTTACTAA
This sequence comes from Tuctoria greenei, assembly GCA_036927565.1. Taxonomy (NCBI): domain Eukaryota; kingdom Viridiplantae; phylum Streptophyta; class Magnoliopsida; order Poales; family Poaceae; genus Tuctoria; species Tuctoria greenei. The sequence continues at coordinate 74,599,776 of JAYESD010000005.1, read as the reverse complement.
GTTTTTGAAGTGTTATGGCTGTTTACTGTGGTTAATGTTTTGATATGGTTTGCAACATGCTCACGTGAGGTGCTCACGTAAGGTGTTGTTGTTATCGGACTAATGTGAGTCAAGTCGAGGACTTGTGCAAAGAAGAATTAGTTGTTTGTTCAAGTGCAGGTGTTGCTTGAGGTCAATACATGGCTGGTGACGGGATCCATTGAACTAGTCTTAGGGAGAAGATGAGGTGCAACAACCAAGTTCAGGAGGAATTGTGGTTGACTTGATTGGGAGGTCATGCAACATCTTTGGGTCAAGAACAATGCATATGAAGGTATTGTGGATGTCATTGGAAAGTGTTTGCATGCGTGCAAGAAGTGCATGGATGTGGCAACATGGTTCCAAGGCATGATGAAGAAAAGTGGATGTAAAGAATTGGTCAGAAAGGTCAAACCGGTTGGATTATGCCTCAGGCTGCGGCTGAGGTGGTTATGGTTCGATTATGGAAAGTTTCAAGTTTTTTTGGTTAGATTTCGTGTGGGTCACGAAGTTGAGTTGTATTATGAATGTGGGATATGTTCTTAAGTTGTTTGGAAGTTTTAAGATTGCTTCTATCTGCGTATAAAAGAGTCTTTAGCAGTTATGGAAAGTTTCGGTTGAAACAGAGTAGGATTAGAGTCCTAGTTAGGATTGAGTTGGCCTTAGGGCTGGTCATATAAGCAAGAGAGGTCAGAGCTCGTGATGAGATGACTTTGGCCTGTTCCTCTTGTGTTCTACTAGAACTAGTTAGTGATCATTAAAAACAACTCATTAACAAGTTCCACTTCGCATTTGCATTAATCATGCATGTCATGTCATATTGAGTAATATTTATGCACTCTTTGATTGTAATTCTTGTCTTGTATGTTTGTTGTGTGGATTAGACGGATTTGCACTAGAGAGTGCCGCGGAGGATCTACAACACCAAGAGTTTGAAGGCTTTGACCTGAACCAATCCCAAGAGCAAGGCAAGTGTCCTTCAAGCATATTGATTCTGTTTCTAAAATAAATGTTTTATTTGCAAAACTACATGCTTGTGACAAATTTGATGGGAATCCTATGATAGGAAGTTTACTAGATTGGTTTAACCACCCTTGTCACCTGGAATTTATGGTAGAGAGTCGGGATGGGCTTTTTACCCTTTTTGCTTTGCTTAATTAATTGGGATGGGAATACAACTATACCACTTAACTTAATCATGCATTTATGAGATTTGGTTAATATAAACTGATTAATATGATGTGGTAATGGGTGATCTAAGCAAGCATGTATATGGATGGGTTGGAAGTTTTGGTGGTTTGACTTGCTTTAGATCTAAGGACCGGTTCGTGGAGCGACCATCTAGGATTTACAGTACCACCACGAGGCCAAGTGGGTGTGGCACAACTGATTAATTAGGGCTTTGCCAGTGCTATTTGTACCATTAAGGATGCTCGGGGAAGGGGTAGTTAGATTGGATTTGTTGATGTTTGGTGGGACTACCCTGGGATCCAAATGGCTCAAAAGGGGGCCCTTGGTTGAAAATGTGCTCAGTTGGAGGCATCGCCACCGGTGAAGCCTCAGTGGGGTCTAAATAGGCTTGTAATCCCTTTGTAAAGGCTATTTTGTGATCTCTTGGCTACACACCTAAGGGAGTGTGAGACGGCATAATTGAGATTCTATAGTCATCGAAAGGTAACGAAATCACAAACACGTGGGTAAAGTGGTACAACCTCTGCAGAGTGTGTCTAAAACTATCATGATAGCCGTGCTCCCGGTTATGAGCAACTTGGACCCTCACATGATTAGGGGAAACTTGGTATTGGGATGGTTTGGTAATGGTTATGGTTAATAATATGGTTATGGATGGTTATGAATTAAATTCTGATATTGATTATGGTTATTGGTAATGAGAAATCTGGAATATGGATGATGGTAATGAAATATGGACTGTTACTATGATATTACTTATGGTTTACGATGGGATTACTTCACGTAAATGTAATGTATTGCTTTTCAAATGTTTTAATGTACTTTTCAACACATAGCCATTATTATATTCGTCATTTGTATCAGCTACATGTCATACTTTCCACACTTGCTGAGTACGACATGTACTCACTCTTGCAACTCCCTCACCAAGAGTTGCAGGTCAGGATTGGGAGTTTAACGATGATAATGCGGAGTTCTAGGCGTGTCTGCCATCAGCTTTGCCTGTGGAGTGTTGGAGCTGCGCTATCCCTTTTGCTTAGTTTGCTCAGTTTAGTTTATTTCCACTGCATTAGTTGAAAATTGTCATTAATAATCATTAGAGCTTGTATTCGAGGATAATATGAATTTTGTAATAAAAGTGGTTAATTAATCTTGTTCTGTGGTAATTTTCTGTATACTCTTTTGTGAATGCACTCGTGTATGTGTGTTGAACATCCTGGGCACACATATGTGTTCGCTTGGTTCATTTTCGGAACCGGGTGTCACAAATAAAGACTAATGGAAACTAAAGGTGCCTGCAACACGCCTCGCAACCTCCTCTTTGTAACACGCACCCACTTGTAGTTTCTTGCTCCACCACAATGCCCCCAAGGCAGCAGAAGACTTAAGCGGTGTTACTTCACCTCCCGCAACGTCAGCCCACCGAGCCTAGGTAAAACAGGTAAGCTCCCGACTCGTGGGCGGGACCCGATCGAGTTTCCAGTTCGATGGTTGACCTGTAGGGTTTCAAGATAGCTCGGAATGAACAAGAGCATGGGGTGGGGACTGTGATGTGACCCCACATAGGGCAACTTCGAGGGTAGCGGATACCCTCGATATCTCCCATGCTCCATATCCAAATCCGAAGTCGGTGATTCCACAATAGCCCCCCGAAGAGTTAGCACCGAGCCGCCCGTACCTCCAGAAGGCCTGAGATTTGTGTGAATGTAACAAATAGGATCTAATAAAATAAGGATGTCAGGTTCCTCTTGCCCCTACGAAATGGGGTGACTGGGTTCCACTCGGATTCTCCCCATAGGCAGCTCAAACGAGCTTGGGAACTCGACTATCAAGGTAAGTTCCCCAGGCTCATCACCTCCGAGACGAACGTCTCGCAGATGGGGCGCAAGCAGATTCTCAATCACCCACGGCACTGGCCCCTTGGCCAGGATAAAACAGATGAGCTCCCGACTTGCGCACAAGACCCAATTGAGTTGTACAAAGTAGTGGGTATGTAATAATGACATGGTCGAACAATCTTTTGGTAACCAAGTAGGATCGCGATGGACTCTTGTAGATGAGTACATTAATTTTGGAGTAGACTATTGTATACTTGGTTTAGTACTAGTGCTTGTATATGGTTGTAACTATATGAATAAAAGTAGTGCTTGCAGATAATATTTTCATTTTTCTCCCTTATTGAGCATCTTATTGGATAAGCTACATGTCATTATTATCGAGTGCCTACTTATGATTTCATTATCAGTTGCCATACTGTATATTATGGAATGAAGTGATGGGATCGATGATGAGTTCATTGCATTGCAGAATGGTGCGTACTCGCTCCACTTTCGAGGTGAGCAGCGGTAGTGCCCATGGTGGTGATAAATCTCCACGAAGGAGCAGCAGACTCCGCAACAATCGTCACCACTTCCACCTCCACTTACACTTGCTGACGTTGTGGCTGCCTTGGTGGGTTCGCGAGAAGAATAGACGAATATCTTGCAGACTATCATGTAGAATTGCTTTTCTTAAAAAATTGTTGGGTTTCATTCTAGCCGACCCCAACTTGTTTGGGACAAAGGCTTGGTTATTGTTGTTGTATCATGCAAAATATGTCCTGACCCAAAGGGCGTCAAGATGAAGGAAATCACCCTCCCTAAGCCACTTATTCGGAATTTCTAGGGACACACCCACCGGTCTTTACGGAGGCCGATGAACCTTTGGAGGCAGACAACTTGCTTCGCACCGTTGAATCTAAGTTCAGGCTGTTGCAACGCATTGAACATCAAAATGCGCTATTCGCGGTGCAACAACTTCAAGGCTATGTTGGTGCATGGTGGGCAACTCACCTTGCCTCGCCCGCCGGACATCAGGTTACATGGACCGAATTCCGCGAAGCATTCCGTGCTTATCATATTCCATCTGGGATCATGGACAGGAAGCTTCAGGAGTTCTTGGACTTAAAACAAGGAGGGGGAGTGCCCATGATTATGTTAAGGCGTTCAATCACCTGTCACAGTATGCACCTGATCAAGTGAGCACGGAGGCGTAGAAATGTGACCGTTTCTTCCATGGCTGCAATGCTAGGATGAGGTAACAACTTCATTTGACCCATCACAGAAACTTCACCACGCTCTTCAGTACTACGATAATGCTTGAAGATGCAAACCGCCAAACTCAAGAAAAGGATAGAAAGAGAAATGCACCAACAGGCAGTGGGAATCCGCTCCACTGACTTATCGGCTGGTGTATTGGACACCATCTGGTCAACAAGTCCAACCACCTATGTGACCACAACAGTATCAAAGTCGCCTATTCTAGTACTCCAGATACAGACCGCAACAGCAGCAGCAGTGGCAGCAGCCGTATTACTCCACGTGCGTTCGTTCCTCAGCAAAACACACCTAGTTATCGTCCTCCAACTGGAGGAGGACCGCCAAGATATACCTATTACACCTGTGGCTGTACGGGTCACTTCGCCATGGATTGCCCACAAACTCAACTGGGTGGTGGAAAAGCACCGGTGCAAGGTGCGAATCAACCTGTGAGACCTATATGTGCTGAATACATTGGCTATTACGGTAAAAGTTTTGAATGTTGCCAAAACACCCTTTTCAATAAGGTCCGACTCTAGGTCCGAGCTCCGGCAAGGTCCGACGATAGGTCCGACATGATTTGGGTAGCTCCAACAAGGTCCGACAGTAGGTCTGACTTCTTTTGTGTTACTCTGGTAAGGTCCGACAATAGGTCCAGCATGTTTTGGCTAGGTCCTATCTGAAGTCCGACAAACTTTGGCTAGGTCTGACGCAAGGTCCGGTTAGCTTTGGAGAGGTCCGGTGCAAGATAGCAATGGTTCTACTTTTAACTTGCAATGTTTTAAACTTGCTTTACAATTATGAGAAGATTTACTTAGTATTCTTTTACTAAGTTTTTGAAGTGTTATGGCTGTTTACTGTGGTTAATGTTTTGATATGGTTTGCAACATGCTCACGTGAGGTGCTCACGTAAGGTGTTGTTGTTATCGGACTAATGTAAGTCAAGTAGAGGACTTGTGCAAAGAAGAATTAGTTGTTTGTTCAAGTGCAGGTGTTGCTTGAGGTCAATACATGGCTGGTGACGGGATCCATTGAACTAGTCTTAGGGAGAAGATGAGGTGCAACAACCAAGTTCAGGAGGAATTGTGGTTGAGTTGATCGGGAGGTCATGCAACATCTTTGGGTCAAGAACAATGCATATGAAGATATTGTGGATGTCATTGGAAAGTGTTTGCATGCGTGCAAGAAGTGCATGGATGTGGCAACATGGTTCCAAGGCATGATGAAGAAAAGTGGATGTAAAGAATTGGTCAGAAAGGTCAAACCGGTTGGATTATGCCTCAGGCTGCGGCTGAGGTGGTTATGGTTCGATTATGGAAAGTTTCAAGTTTTTTTTGGTTAGATTTCGTGTGGGTCACGAAGTTGAGTTGTATTAGGAATGTGGGATATGTTCTTAAGTTGTTTGGAAGTCTTAAGATTGCTTCTATCTGCGTATAAAAGAGTCTTTAGCAGCTATGGAAAGTTTCGGTTGAAACAGAGTAGGATTAGAGTCCTAGTTAGGATTGAGTTGGCCTTAGGGCTGGTTATATAAGCAAGAGAGGCCAGAGCTCGTGATGAGATGACTTTGGGCTGTTCCTCTTGTGTTCTACTAGAACTAGTTAGTGATCATTAAAAACAACTCATTAACAAGTTCCACTTCGCATTTGCATTAATCATGCATGTCATGTCATATTGAGTAATATTTATGCACTCTTTGATTGTAATTCTTGTCTTGTATGTTTGTTGTGCGGATTAGACGGATTTGCACTAGAGAGTGCCGCGGAGGATCTACAACACCAAGAGTTTGAAGGCTTTGACCTGAACCAATCCCAAGAGCAAGGCAAGTGTCCTTGAAGCATATTGATTCTGTTTCTAAAATAAATGTTTTATTTGCAAAACTACATGCTTGTGACAAATTTGATGGGAATCCTATGATAGGAAGTTTACTAGATTGGTTTAACCACCCTTGTCACCTGGAATTTATGGTAGAGAGTCGGGATGGGCTTTTTACCCTTTTTGCTTTGCTTAATTAATTGGGATGGGAACACAACTATACCACTTAACTTAATCATGCATTTATGAGATTTGGTTAATATAAACTGATTAATATGATGTGGTAATGGGTGATCTAAGCAAGCATGTATGTGGATGGGTTGGAAGTTTTGGTGGTTTGACTTGCTTTAGATCTAAGGACCGGTTCGTGGAGCGACCATCTAGGATTTACAGTACCACCACGAGGCCAAGTGGGTGTGGCACAACTGATTAATTAGGGCTTTGCCAGTGCTATTTGTACCATTAAGGATGCTCGGGGAAGGGGTAGTTAGATTGGATTTGTTGATGTTTGGTGGGACTACCCTGGGATCCAAATGGCTCAAAAGGGGGCCCTTGGTTGAAAATGTGCTCAGTTGGAGGCATCGCCACCGGTGAAGCCTCAGTGGGGTCTAAATAGGCTTGTAATCCCTTTGTAAAGGCTATTTTGTGATATCTTGGCTACACACCTAAGGGAGTGTGAGACGGCATAATTGAGATTCTATAGTCATCGAAAGGTAACGAAATCACAAACACGTGGGTAAAGTGGTACAACCTCTGCAGAGTGTGTCTAAAACTATCATGATAGCCGTGCTCCTGGTTATGAGCAACTTGGACCCTCACATGATTAGGGGAAACTTGGTATTGGGATGGTTTGGTAATGGTTATGGTTAATAATATGGTTATGGATGGTTATGAATTAAATTCTGATATTGATTATGGTTATTGGTAATGAGAAATCTGGAATATGGATGATGGTAATGAAATATGGACTGTTACTATGATATTACTTATGGTTTATGATGGGATTACTTCACATAAATGTAATATATTGCTTTTCAAATGTTTTAATGTACTTTTCAACACATAGCCATTATTATATTCGTCATTTGTATCAGCTACATGTCATACTTTCCACACTTGCTGAGTACGACATGTACTCACTCTTGCAACTCCCTCACCAACAGTTGCAGGTCAGGATTGGGAGTTTAACGATGATAATGCGGAGTTCTAGGCGTGTCTGCCGTCAGCTTTGCCTGTGGAGTGTTGGATCTGCGCTATCCCTTTTGCTTAGTTTGCTCAGTTTAGTTTATTTCCACTGCATTAGTTGAAACTTGTCATTAATAATCATTAGAGCTTGTATTCGAGGATAATATGAATTTTTAATAGAAGTGGTTAATTAATCTTGTTCTGTGGTAATTTTCTGTATACTCTTTTGTGAATGCACTCGTGTATGTGTGTTGAACATCCTGGGCACACATATGTGTTCGCTTGGTTCATTTTCGGAACCGGGTGTCACAAATAAAGACTAATGGAGACTAAAGGTGCCTGCAACACGCCTCGCACCCTCCTCTTTGTAACACGCACCCACTTGTAGTTTCTTGCTCCACCACAATGCCCCCAAGGCAGCAGAAGACTTAAGCGGTGTTACTTCACCTCCCGCAACGTCAGCCCACCGAGCCTAGGTAAGACAGGTAAGCTCCCGACTCGTGGGCGGGACCCGATCGAGTTTCCAGTTCGATGGTTGACCTGTAGGGTTTCGAGATAGCTCGGAATGAACAAGAGCATGGGGTGGGGACTGTGATGTGACCCCACATAGGGCAACTTCGAGGGTAGCGGATACCCTCGATATCTCCCATGCTCCATATCCAAATCCGAAGTCGGTGATTCCACAATAGCCCCCCGAAGAGTTAGCACCGAGCCGCCCGTACCTCCAGAAGGCCTGAGATTTGTGTGAATGTAACAAATAGGATCTAATAAAATAAGGATGTCAGGTTCCTCTTGCCCCTACGAAATGGGGTGACTGGGTTCCACTCGGATTCTCCCCATAGGCAGCTCAAACGAGCTTGGGAACTCGACTATCAAGGTAAGTTCCCCAGGCTCATCACCTCCGAGACGAACGTCTCGCAGATGGGGCGCAAGCGGATTCTCAATCACCCACGGCACTGGCCCCTTGGCCAGGATAAAACAGATGAGCTCCCGACTTGCGCACAAGACCCAATTGAGTTGTACAAAGTAGTGGGTATGTAATAATGACATGGTCGAACAATCTTTTGGTAACCAAGTAGGATCGCGATGGACTCTTGTAGATGAGTACATCAATTTTGGAGTAGACTATTGTATACTTGGTTTAGTACTAGTGCTTGTATATGGTTGTAACTATATGAATAAAAGTAGTGCTTGCAGATAATATTTTCATTTTTCTCCCTTATTGAGCATCTTATTGGATAAGCTACATGTCATTATTATTGAGTCCCTACTTATGATTTCATTATCAGTTGCCATACTGTATATTATGGAATGAAGTGATGGGATCGATGATGAGTTCATTGCATTGCAGAATGGTGCGTACTCGCTCCACTTTCGAGGTGAGCAGCGGTAGTGCCCAAGGTGGTGATAAATCTCCACGAAGGAGCAGCAGACTCCGCAACAACCATCACCACTTCCACCTCCACTTACACTTACTGACGTTGTGGCCGCCTTGGTGGGTTCGCGAGAAGAATAGACGAATATCTTGCAAACTATCATGTAGAATTGCTTTTCTTAAAAATTGTTGGGTTTCATTCTAGCCGACCCCAACTTGTTTGGGACAAAGGCTTGGTTATTGTTGTTGTATCATGCAAAATATGTCCTGAACCAAAGGGCGTCAAGATGAAGGAAATCACCCTCCCCAAGCCACTTATTCGGAATTTCTAGGGACACACCCACCGGTCTTTACGGAGGCCGATGAACCTTTGGAGGAAGACAACTTGCTTTGCACCGTTGAATCTAAGTTCAGGCTGTTGCAACGCATTGAACATCAAAATGCGCTATTCGCGGTGCAACAACTTCAAGGCTATGTTGGTGCATGGTAAGCAACTCACCTTGCCTCGCCCGCCGGACATCAGGTTACATGGACCGAATTCCATGAAGCATTCCGTGCTTATCATATTCCATCTGGGATCATGGACAGGAAGCTTCAAGAGTTCTTGGACTTAAAACAAGGAGGGGGAGTGCCCATGATTATGTTAAGGCGTTCAATCACCTGTCACAGTATGCACCTGATCAAGTGAGCACTGAGGCGTAGAAATGCGACCGTTTCTTCCATGGCTGCAATGCTAGGATGAGGTAACAACTTCATTTGACCCATCACAGAAACTTCACCACGCTCTTCAGTACTACGATAATGCTTGAAGATGCAAACCGCCAAACTCAAGAAAAGGATAGAAAGAAAAATGCACCAACAGGCAGTGGGAATCCGCTTCACTGACTTATCGACTGGTGTATTGGACACCATCTGGTCAACAAGTCCAACCACCTATGTGACCACAACAGTATCAAAGTCGCCTATTCTAGTACTCCAGATACAGACCGCAATAGCAGCAGCAGTGGCAGCAGCCGTATTACTCCACGTGCGTTCGTTCCTCAGCAAAACACACCTAGTTATCGTCCTCCAACTGGAGGAGGACCGCCAAGATATACCTGTTACACCTGTGGTTGTACGGGTCACTTCGCCATGGATTGCCCACAAACTCAACTGGGCGGTGGAAAAGCACCGGTGCAAGGTGCGAATCAACCTGTGAGACCTATATGTGCTGAATACATTGGCTATTACGGTAAAAGTTTTGAATGTTGCCAAAACACCCTTTTCAATAAGGTCCGACTCTAGGTCCGAGCTCCGACAAGGTCCGACGATAGGTCCGACATGCTTTGGGTAGCTCCAACAAGGTCCGACAGTAGGTCTGACTTCTTTTGTGTTACTCTGGTAAGGTCCGACAATAGGTCCAGCATGTTTTGGCTAGGTCCTATCTGAAGTCCGACAAACTTTGGCTAGGTCTGACGCAAGGTCCGGTTAGCTTTGGAGAGGTCTGGTGCAAGATAGCAATGGTTCTACTTTTAACTTGCAATGTTTTAAACTTGCTTTACAATTATGAGAAGACTTACTTAGTATTCTTTTACTAAGTTTTTGAAGTGTTATGGCTGTTTACTGTGGTTAATGTTTTGATATGGTTTGCAACATGCTCATGTGAGGTGCTCACGTAAGGTGTTGTTGTTATCGAACTAATGTGAGTCAAGTCGAGGACTTGTGCAAAGAAGAATTAGTTGTTTGTTCAAGTGCAGGTGTTGCTTGAGGTCAATACATGGCTGGTGACGGGTCCATTGAACTAGTCTTAGGGAGAAGATGAGGTGCAACAACCAAGTTCAGGAGGAATTGTGGTTGAGTTGATCGGGAGGTCATGCAACATATTTGGGTCAAGAACAATGCATATGAAGGTATTGTGGATGTCATTGGAAGGTGTTTGCATGCGTGCAAGAAGTGCATGGATGTGGCAACATGGTTCCAAGGCATGATGAAGAAAAGTGGATGTAAAGAGTTGGTTAGAAAGGTCAAATCGGTTGGATTATGCCTTAGGCTGCGACTGAGGTGGTTATGGTTCGATTATGGAAAGTTTCAAGTTTTTTTTGGTTAGATTTCGTGTGGGTCACGAAGTTGAGTTGTATTAGGAATGTGGGATATGTTCTTAAGTTGTTTGGAAGTCTTAAGATTGCTTCTATCTGCGTATAAAAGAGTCTTTAGCAGTTATGGAAAGTTTCGGTTGAAACAGAGTAGGATTAGAGTCCTAGTTAGGATTGAGTTGGCCTTAGGGCTGGTTATATAAGCAAGAGAGGCCAGAGCTCGTGATGAGATGACTTTGGGCGGTTCCTCTTGTGTTCTATTGAATAAAGATTGTAGTTTTAGAGGAGCTTTTGTGCCTTGTTTGTTCGACTTGTTTTCGTCAAGTCTTTCTCTCGAGTTTCTGCACAACACTATGTTGCGTCAGTGTTTTTATCATAACTCGAGTTTTATAGATCCAATTGACATGATTATTTTTGGGTTGTCCTAAAAATTTGATTATCTATCATCTTTGAAAATTTCATGGCCATTGGATTTGTGATTTCTGATCTACACGAGGTTCTCTGCGGTGTTGCAGATCTGGTTTTTCTCGGGTAGAACAGATTGACCCTTGTTCGATCTTTCAATCATAACTTGAGTTTTCTCGACGTTTTTTCATGATTTTTGTTGTCGTGTTTTCGTGACTTTATTCTCTATAATATCTACTAATTTTGTCACGGTTGAACACGTTTAGATCAGTTGCACAGATGGTTTCTTAACAGATCGATTTTGTGTCGAGGTGTTTTTGTTGCTTCTGCTGAAAAGATTTTAATCTACCATTTCTTGAAGGCTCCTAAGATATACTAACAAATCATCCCTAGCAACGGTGCCAGAAATGCTTGTTGGTATTTCTTATACACCATTACCCAAACATCTCCAACTGATGTGTCAGAAATGCTTGTTAATGGTTCTAATGGATCACATAGTGAATTCTGCAAGCGCACGGAAATATCATTGAAGCGTTTCCCCTTAAGAGTATTCCCAAGGGTGTCATTTATTTGATCCCAAAGGAAGGCAGGGATATAACAATCATCAAGTTCTAGGTAAGAATCTAGTAAGGATGGATAGAATAATAGTGGAGGTAGTGCGACACACACAAAAGCTTTCAAGTCTAAGGGGGATAAGAGGATCCTAGAGGTTAGTTAAGGTTGAGAGTTATGGAGGTACTCCTACTATGCTCTATTGTACATATACATAGTCTAAACTAATTATCCATAAGCTAGATCAATAGTGAATACTTATGCTATGTGGTTCAACACATCGGGCACGGGCTTACCCCTAGCAATACTAGGGCGACTCCCGCCAAGATCCTATAGCATAACCGAACGTGGAGGATTACAAAGGACAGATAGGGTTGTCACCACCTATTGCCTACCTCTTCAATCCGTGGGTCTACGAGACATCCAATGCTACTTAGCTATCCTAGCACCATGCTAGCATATTAAGTAATTACCTTAAGAGCCTAGGCACAAGCCATCCTAAGGCAATGAATTGAATCATCATTGAACCAATGTTGATACACATCATAATTATTCATACTAACCTAGTTATGTTGTAATTAACTAGACTATAGTGGGGGTCTATAGGTTCTATGATAATGAGATATGTTCATGATGAAACGATCATAGAAGTTATACCTTCCACATACATGGACTCAACAATCAAACAAGAAACGCTTTGCCCAAGTATATGTATAAGTAGAGACTAAATATACTATCTTTATTATGCATAAAGTCACAAATACAAGAAAGAATACATGAGCCATACCTTTCCCAATGTAGGATTGGGAAGAGAGAGACTTTTTACTCCTTTCCCAATTTGGACTTGGGACTAGAGACTCTCCTCTCTACAACCTAACTCCTCTAAGACTATGGATGATAGTGTATACAATAGAGATGAAGCTCAAGTGGTGTGTGTTGAAGTGAGGGGTAGGGGGTCCTATTTATACTAGTGTTGAGGTCGACTCTTGCCACCAAAAGCGTGCGAATCAGTCACCATTGACTCCTTCAAGCCAGGAGGAGCCAACACGCGTCGTTTGACCGCGTTTGGCGCCTGGAAGGGGTCGATCGAACCTCTGGTGGGCCCCCTTGATGTATCTGAGTGATACACCGTTGGATCTCCTCGGATACTTCTGTTTGTGGGCCATTTGATCCATGGGATGCCACATGTCGTCTCCTGATTGGCTAGGATGATATTTTATAAGATTGGTCCCTGTACATTTCCTCATTTCCAGCATAAAATGCTGCATACACATATTTCCCCAAGTCCAAGTGGAATTGGGTTAGATAGAAAGGTGATGTGTGCAAGAAATGACAAATCCTTCACATAATTGAGTTAAATTGACGGATGAAATTGGTATATAACAACCATCAACAAACTCCGCCAAGCTTATCCTTTGCTCGTCCCGAGCAAAGTCAAGACTTTAGGTTGAAGATCAGGATTTGCTACAATGTCTTATTTTCAAAAGTATCCAATGCACAACAAGATACTCTACCTAGTATTGCAGAAATTGGCTATGATACTCTACCTTTCTTAAGTTATCATGGGGCATATGCTTTTTCATATTCATGAGTAGTTGAAAGGTAGAATAGCAAATGGAGCAAACATAGCCTAGAAATCAAGTTCCACTTAAATCCCGGAGAATTCAATTTAGATATTAAGTACCTCAATTTGATTCTCTCAATCACTCCTTTGTGGATAGTAGAAATATTTCCTCACCAAAGCATTGTGCCTCTACTATTCCTACTCATTGAATATGACTTGTATGTGGAGCTTGGTAAGGAAAGTAAGTAGGCATATTTGCATCACATATATTGCTAAGTCAAAAGAGTAAGACTTAGGAGAATTCAAATTAAAACATTTTGATTCAAGACTAGTGCATGTGTGATGGAGTGGAAGTGGATGTGGATACTTGAGATAACTCCTTTTTGGTATAATCTCTCTTTCTTTTGCAGGGATGAAACATGGCTACTTTTCTTTTCTCTTTTTTTTCTCATGCTTATGATGTAAGCATGCTTTTTTTCATTTTCTTTTTGTAGCCGTGTCTTCTACTCCCTTTCTTTGCAATGAATTTTGAAGAGAGTGCTAAACATAAATAACATGGAGTTTCTCTTTTTGTTGTGGTATGGTGGATATGATGGATGTTTTGCTTACTTCTAGTATAGAAGTATGGCATGTGCAAGTGAAGTCTTGAATTCAAAAAGAGTTAAATGATTTCTCACATAGGTCTATACTAGTTTGACTAGGCTCAATGTGAAAGCAAATAGCATATGTATAAGGTTTTTTCTATGTATGAACATCATATGGCTTTGGTAGGTATTTCCAATCAATTGAGGGAAACTTAAATATTTTTAGAATTTCTCCAGAAATCTAAGTTTTACTTTCAAACTAGGACTAGCAGCCCTATTACTAATTCTAATCTTGCAACAACCTAGAATTAGATTAAGCTTTTGCTACCCCACAACTTCCAAATTAAGGTAAAAGTATTTCAAACCAATGAAAGCAATATTCGGAGAGTAGCAAGTTGTAAACTAGAGACTTAGGAAAATAAAACAGAGCAACTATTCATCATTTCATCTATGTGAATTCTAAATCATTCTTACCGCACATCTTTATTTGATGAAAGCAAATCTAACCTGTTATATATATATTAAATGCAAGGTGGATGATGGATGGATGGAAAATAACTATGCAAGGAATGTGATACATGTTACCTCAAGTGGGGGTCCTCCCCCAAGCTTGTTCTTCAACTACCTCCGTGATAAGGGTTGAACCGTTGATGACGGAAGTACGCTGCAAGATCGGCTTGTTGTAGTTGTAGCGCCGTGTTGAAGTTGGTGAATTGAGCATCCATGTGTTGTTGCCAATCCTGGGTGCCTTGAACATGCTCCTAGAGTGTGCTGTAGATGTCACCCGTTCTCACTTCAAGTTCTCCCATACGTCTAGTGAGGCCCGTCATTTCTTGGCTATAGTCATGATGACTTCTAGCCGAAAAGGAACGACGTCCTCTCATGGACGTTGGGGGCAAGCTGCTAGAGCTTGAAGTGGATAAGGGTGGATCCCTTTGCCATTCTTGCCAAGATGATCCCCCAGTCTTATACGTCGGAGGTTGAGTCCATCTGGGCTCATAACCCGTTGGGTTCTCTTCCTCTTGGTATTCATGGACCGAAGAGATTATCGGTGGCATGCCTGTGGCTGCAGCCCTCGCACAATTCCTTGTTACCAGAAACATTACTTCTTCTTGCTTCCTCAAGGGGAAGAAGATTAATGGTTAGCCTCCGGCATTTGTACAAATGAAAATCCAGGTTAGGTAACTGAATTTCATTGACAAAGCCGGGATAGAAAAATATCAAGGAGCCATCATGATCATGCTTAAGGGTATGTCCTTGCACTAAATAGTCTTCATCAATTAATTCTCTTTCAGTTTCAATATATTCAAATGAAGAGTATTTAAGTGCTCCTACACTATCATCAATATGAGTAATCAATGAAGTGCATTCAATTGGTCCTGATTTTGAAATGTAATCTAACCTCATCATGGCTTTGACTGGAGCAACTTTTATCTTTTTAGTCATGGCAAACAAAATTTTCAATTCATCATCTCGCACAACCCTAACATCTCCCCTAGGGAACATAGTCATAGCCACCCATCTATGCATGAAGCGTAAGGTAGGGTTTTGGATGTGGCTATTCCTAGGAGCCCTACATGTGACCTCACTAGTTAGCTCATGCCAAAAACTTTGTTTGTTAAACTTAGGCAAATTGTCTAAATCTAGCAAACACCGTTTATGAAATCCTAGGATGCTATGTAATTCTTTCCATAGGATGTTGTATTCTTTTTGAAATAATCTAAAAGTAATACCATCAAATCCTATTCTTAGCGTGCAAAGGAATTAGATAGTGAGAAGGCGTGGACCTTTCTCCTCTATGTGAGCAAAGTCATCAAATCCAATTGCATGCCAAATGGAAAGAAATTCGGAGTCCATACCTATTTTGGAGATCAAATGTGGATCGTAAGCCTTGGTGTGGCGGAGCTCACGATCTTGGAGAAGCCTGCGTGCTTGATCTTCAACTTCGCTTCGTATGTCGAGGTCGTTGTCATGGAGAAGTTGGTGTATGTTGCTTCTCTCTTCCATGGGAGTGTCCTCACACACACTTCTCCTCCTTGGGCTTGTACCCATGGAAGAGAGGCGTGCACTAGAACCTTCACCATGGCTTGAGCTTGCAACCCCCTTCCTCTTTCCGAACAACCTCTTCATGTCTTTTTGAGTTCAACAAGCAAGAACAAAACAAGGCGAGAAAAATCCAAAAAGAAGCGATGATTGGAAAACAAAACTCTCAACGAATTTTCTCCTCTTGAAAGCTTGAGTGTAAAATGCAAATGCAAACAAAAGAAAATCTTTTTGGGGATGGATTTGAGCAAGAGTGTTGCAATGAAGAGAAAGAAAAACAAGGTGAGCTAGAGAATGACTTTGGGAGGTGTAAAATGATGTGGTGTGTGAAGAGAGGTGCTCCTCACGGCCACAATTTATAGGGTGCACCCTCCAACGGTCACTTGGGATTCAAAATATAGCCAATGGAGGAAGGGGATCCAATTTGGCTCCACTCCCTGTTCGGCCGACCAGGGGGTTCGGCCGACCTGACAGGTGGCCCCCCCGGTTCCCCTTTTGGCAAGTGGCTCCCCAACGGCTATAAAGTTAGCACGTTGGTGAAAAGCCACATGTGCAGCTCAGAAAAAATTGTTTTTCAAATAAAAACCTTTTTTTCAAATCCAATAAAAATTTTCTTTTGAAAATAAAGAAAAAAAAATGATAGTTGAGAATATAAGATTCTCAACTTGCTAGGGAAAATCAAATATGCAATGGGAAAAATCCAAATGGGGTGGAAAAAGAAAGAAAAATAAAGTGGGATAACTACCAATTTAACCTATAGGCGTAGGTCTCACCACCGTCTGATGAGATGGACATTCCTCCGTCTTCATTTCACATCCGGGCCCGGAGAGATGGGCTCGGATGGCTTGTCTTGCTTCTTCCACCATTCCTTCTTTGGCGGCTTGGTGGACTTGGGCCTTCGGGAAGGTCCAGATGATTCCGTCGCCTTTGGATATCGGCGTGGTCAAAACGACGGATTCTCCTTGTAGATTAATCTTCTCATGAATGCAATGAGTGAGTCCACCTTTGGAGGTGTGACTTTGACCTCTCTGATGTGTTTATCATTCGGCCCATACTTGATTCGAATCATGGAGCATTGCTTTGATCTTGGCCGAAAGTTAAACTTTTCCTCCTTGCCATTGATATGGAAGTGGATTTCTCTAGCTCCCACATCTATGCGAGCTTTTGCAGTGCTGAGGAATAGCTGCCGAAGAATGGGTGGTGTATCTTTCTCAGTGTCCATGTCTAGCACCACAAAATCCACGGGTATGAAGCAGTTCCGAATCTTCACTGGGACGTCTTCAGTAATACCCGCTGGATAACGGACTGAAGAGTCAGCCAGTTGTAGCTGCATTGGTGTTGGGGTCAGCTCTGTGAAGTTCAGCTGGTCGAACACAACCTTGGGCATCACACTGACACTTGCTCCCAGATCACAAAGTGCCTTGTCAAAGTGGTGAGCCCCAATTGAGCATGAAATGGTAGGACATCCGAGGTCCTTTTTCTTTTCAGGAAGCCTATTGAGGATGGATGCACTGCAGTCTTCCGTAAGCTTGACGACCTCAGTGGTGGGCAATGGCCGTTTGTTGTTCAATATGTCCTTGAGATAGCGAGCATAAATGGGTACTTGCATCGCATCAATCAAGGGCACATTGATGGGGATCTTTTGGATGATCTCAACAAAATGGTTGAATCGCTCATCCACTGTTGGCTTCCTTTGTCTGTGAGGGAATGGCAATAAGTTGGTGTCTTCAAAGTGTTTGGCTATTCTCTCACCAAGTAATTCACTTGGGGCATCCGCCTTCTCAGGCTCAGTTGTTCTCTTTTCTTGTGTGGGATATGGTGGGTCACGAGTAGTCTTTCCTCCTCTTGTAACCACTGCATTGACATTCTCCACTTGGACTTCTGGCTGCCCCGGAATTATGTTGTTTTCCAATGGAGGGACAACTGCACCAAGTTGTGCCAGCTGAGTCTCCAACATCTTGTTGAAGCTTAGTTGATTCTTGAATGCTGAGGATAGTCCTTCAATCTTGGCATTGATGTTTTCCAGGGTCTTGTCATTAGCTGACAGCTTCTTGGATAAGGAATCGTTGATCTTGAGCTGGCTAATGGCAAGTTCTCTCAAGTCGGGCTGATTTCCAGGGTTGCGATTGTTGTTGTACCCTCCTTGAAAGAATGGGCATTGTTGACCCCACCCTTGACCTCCTGGACGATAGCCATTGTTGTTGTTGAAATTTCCGTTGTTGGCGAGGTATAGGGCATCCTCACAAGTTTCTGGGCAATCATTGCCCATATGACACGTGTTGACACAGACTTCACACGTGATGTGAGAGTCTAGGGCATAGGCATTGCCAGACAGTTCACCACTGGCTTGTCCTGCAATTTTCTTCATTAGGAGGTCCAATTTTGCAGCGATCATGTCCACCTCCTTCAAGGTGTGCATGCCTCGCTGTCGGGTATGGAGACGCTCATCGTTCCATCCCATGTTGGACACCATCTTCTCAATAAGATCTGTAGCTTTTGGCACCGTCAATGAGAAGAAGGCTCCTCCAGCAGCAGCATCCAAATGGTCACGAGCTGATGGGATCAACCTGTTATAGAAATTCTGAATAAGGAGCCAGTCATCCATCCCATGGTGGGGATAGGCTAGGATGTACTACTGAAGCCTTTCCCATGACTCGGGAATAGATTCCTTGAGCTCTTGCTGAAGGCTGGAAATCCTTCCACGTAGGGCATTGGTTTTGCCCAACGGGAAGAATTTGGCGAGGAATGCCGTAGAACACTTCTCCCAAGTGTCTACATCACTTCGGTTCGCGTAGAACCACTGTTTTGCTCTCCCAAGGAGAGAGAATGGGAACAGTCTCTGACGAACCGCATCCGGAGACACGTCCTTGATCAAGTGCTGCAGATCTCGAGGAATTGTTGCAGGTGAGCACTTGCATCCTCGTTAGCCTTCCCACAGAATAGGTTGTCTTGCACCATAGTGATAAGGCCAGTTTTGATCTCGGAGTTCACATCTCCCGTGTTAACAGTGGGCCCAATAGGCACATTGTTAGCAGAGGGAGCTAAGAACTCACGAAGGGTCTTCTGAGCCATTGGCGTTTGGATTGTTGGTGCAAAAATGCTAGCTTGCTTTGCCGCTCGAATCTTCTGAGGAGTAACAACATGGGGTCAGTCTCTCAGAAGAGATTCGGGATCTTCAACAAAGTTTTCCGACACGCGGAAACCAGACATACACTACCCTGTTTTCACAATAAATGTGAAAACAAAGAATGGTTATCCTACTAAAATCCTACCTAGGGTTCTATCCTATTCACTCAATCATGTTATATATCTATTTGCCTTCCCCGACAATGGCGCCAGAAATGCTTGTTGACGGCTCCTAAGATATACTAACAAATCATCCCCGGCAACGGCGCCAGAAATGCTTGTTGGTATTTCTTATGCACCTTAACTAAACATCTCCAACTGATGTGTCAGAAATGCTTGTTAATGGTTCTAATGGATCACAGAGTGAATTCTGCAAGCGCACAAAAATATCATTGTAGCATTTCCCCTTAAGAGTATTCCCAAGGGTATCATTTATTTGATCCCAAAAGAAGGCAGGGAAGAGATATAACAATCATCAAGTGGAAAGGGTAGAAAGGCCTAGGTAAGAATCTAGTAAGGATGGATAAAATAATAGTGGAGGTAGTGCGACACACACAAAAGCTTTCAAGTCTAAGGGGGATAAGAGGATCCGAGAGGTAAGTTAAGGTTGAGAGTTATGGAGGTACTCCTACTATGCTCTATTGTACATATACATAGTCTAAACTAATTATCCATAAGCTAGATCAATAGTGAATACTTATGCTATGTGGTTCAACACATCGGGCACGGGCTTACCCCTAGCAATACTAGGGCGACTCCCGCCAAGAGCTTGTGGCATAGCCGAACGTGGAGGATTACATAGGACAGATAGGGTTGTCACCACCTACTGCCAACCTCTTCAATCTGTAGGTCTATGAGACATCCAATGCTACTTAGCTATCCTAGCACCATGCTAGCATATTAAGTAATTACCTTAAGAGCCTAGGCACAAGCCATCCTAAGGCAATGAATTGAATCATCATTGAACCAATGTTGATACACAACATAATTATCCATACTAACCTAGTTAGGTTAAATTAACTAGACTATAGTGGGGGTCTATAGGTTCTATGATAATGAGATATGTTCATGATAAAACAGTCATAGAAGCTATACCTTCCACATACATGGACTCCACAATCAAACAAGAAACACTTTGCCCAAGTATATGTATAAGTAGAGACTAAAGATACTATCTTTATTATGCATAAAGTCACAAATACAAGAAAGAATACATGAGCCATACCTTTCCCAATGTAGGATTGGGAAGAGAGAGACTCTTTACTCCTTTCCCAATTTATACTTGGGACTAGAGACTCTCCTCTCTACAACCTAACTCCTCTAAGACTATGTATGATAGTGTATATAATAGAGATGAAGCCCAAGTGGTGTGTGTTGAAGTGAGGGGTAGGGGGTCCTATTTATACTAGTGTTGAGGTCGGTTCCCACCACCAAAAGCGCGCGAATCAGTCACCATTGACTCCTTCAATCCAGGAGGAGCCAACACGCGTCGTTTGACCACGTTTGGCACCAGAAAGGAGTCGGCCGAACCCCTGGTTCGGCCGACCTGGTCAGCACTCCAAACGTGGAGTGCTTCCTCCAGGTGGCTTCCAGGTGGGCCCCCTTGATGTATCTGGGTGATAAACCATTGGATCTCCTCGGATACTTCTGTTTGTGGGCCATTTTATCCATGGGATGCCACGTGTCATCTCCTGATTGGCTGGGATGATATTTTATAGGATTGGTCCCTCTACATTTCCTCATTTCCTGCATAAAATGTTGCATACACATATTTCTCCAAGTCCAAGTGGAATTGGGTTAGATAGAAAGGTGATGTGTGCAAGAAATGACAAATCCTTCACATAATTGAGTTAAATTGACGGATGAAATTGGTATATAACAGCCGTCAACATCATTCACCCTCCCTCTGGTAGCTTTTCAAGTGCTTCTCGATCCTACAATTGGTATCAGAGCCACGGTGCTCTAATCTTTTTGATTTACACGTGTTTTGACTAATCATGATGGAGAAATACTCTGCAAAACCTTGTGTGTTTAGTGGCATTGATTTTCAGGTTTGGAAGGCACGTATGGAGGCTTTTATCCAGGTGCAAGGCTTCGCAATATGGGAAAATATGTACAAGCTTTACGATGTGCCACCAAACGATCAAGTCACCGCTACGAACATGAGAGATGTCGACAACAACAACAAGACGCAGAACTTGATCATACAAGGATTGACTCAAAGCAACTTCAATCGAATTGCACACCTTCGATCTGCATACGATGTTTGGAAAGCTCTATGTGATTATCATGAAGGATCCAACACTATCAAGGAGTTAAGACAAGACATGTTCAAGAAAGAATACATGCACTTCAAGATGCAATCCGGTGAGTCAATTGATGACCTCTTTGCTCGATTTAACAAAAATCTCATCAACTTGTGGAGTGTCAATGTTAATTATTCAGATGCTGAATATGCTCGACAATTACTTAGTGCATTAGACATTTCAATTTTGGGAGATGAAAGTTACATCAATTCATGAATCCACTGTCATGAGTACACTTACATTAGACGTGCTATACTCCAAGTTAAAAACTCATGAAATTGACATAATATCACGTAAGAACCCCAACAAGTCTCTTGCATTTGTTTCTCAACGTGACATGCCTAGATCTTGCCAATCTTCATCATGTGGTACACTTGCTTTGCTGTCCTCTTTAACCTTTGAACAGATTGAAGAGTTTCCAGATGAGGATCTAGCACTTCTTTTGACTCGATTCTCAAAAGCATTGCAAAATGTGAGAACTCAAAGAAGAGGAAGTAGTTTTTATCAACGATGCCATGAATGTGGTAAGACAGAACATATTCGTATAGATTGCCCTAATCTTTCAGGTCCTACTTCTCGTGATGAGAAGCAAACAAAGTTCAAGTCCTCCTCTGCAAACAACAACAAGAAGAAGAAGAAGTGATTTACAAGTTGCTAAATGGTAAACAATTTTATCTCCGTACTTCAAGAACTTGGCACGAGCGATGTGGACATCGGAAGTGGTGAAGATGAAGAGAATTTGGCAAATATGTGCTTCATGGCGGCCAACTCAAGATAAGGTATGGAGGAGGCAGAATACAACAGCGACGATGAAGAGGTATGTCCCACTTACGAAGAAATGTGTGATGCTATTTCTCGTGCCACTGTTATAGTTAAGAAAAAGGACAAAAAACTTAATGATAATGTTGTTAAAATTGAATCACTAGAATATGAAATTAATCGTTTAAAATCTTTGATTCCTAGTGATGATTCTTGTTCCTCATGTGAGATTATATATGAAAAATTGTCCTCTTTAAGAAGTGCGCACACCTCCACACTTGATAAACTTGAACTAGAAATTGAAATAACAAAAAGCTTGCTGCACTTAACAATACGAATCCGAAAGATGCTTGTTGTTCTACAATTGATTTGCATTGTTCTACTTGTAATGACCTTGACAAGAAACTACACAATGCTATGAATGAGATTTCTATTTTGAACAATGCTTTACGTTCTCATGAAGTTAAATATTGTTCTAATTGCAAATTAAAAGGGAAAACTTCATGTGAAAACTGCCTAGACTTGTCTAAGAAACTTGATGATATGAATATGACACTAGAGCGGTTTTGTAATGGGAATAAAAATCTAAACTTGCTGCTGAATTCTTCCAAGTCTTGCAATAATAAAACTAGTTTAGGTTTTGATTCTCATGCTCATGCTAAGGGACATCCACCTAAAATTGTAAATTCATTAGGAAGTGGTTTGATTCATACAGTTCCTAAACGTAAAGAAGTGGTTTCATGCTACGTTCTTACTTAATAAACATGTTACATGCTCATCTAGACATGAACACAAAGTTAAATTTAATTGTACCTACTGTGGTAGAGATGGTCATGTCATAGATTTTTGTTATAGACTAGCTAAACAACAGAAAAGGAAAGAATGCAAGCTAGATCTCATAACTCTCATGCAAAATTTGCTACTCATGTTGAATTGAAAGTTAGGAATATGCAACCTGTTGTTATGAGTCAAAAACATGCAAAGTTTGCTCACAAACTATTTTTCGTGCTACACATGTAACACCTCATAGGTCAGTAGTTGGGTACAAACATCCTCAAACTTTGGCTCATAAACCTGCTGTTTTATCTCAGCTTTTGCCTGCTATTCCTGCTGGACGTCGTGTGACTCAGTACTGGATTCCTAAATGCCTTGTTACTAACCCAGTACTGGGTCATCGACGTATTGTGCTTCTATTTGGTTACACGTTTGAGGAAGGAGAGCTTTGGATTGTGGATTCGGGTTGCTCATGCCACATGGCCGGTAACAAAGAATGATTCTTCCCCCTCTCTTTTGTGTCGCGTGTAGAGAATATTACTTTTGCCGATAATTCTTCAACTCCTATAATTGCTAAGGGTTCGGTTAGGGTAAATAATCACTACACTTTGAAGGATGTGGCACTTGTTAAAAACTTGAAATACAACTTGCTTTCCGTTTTACAATCGCAAGATAAAAATCTGGAAATTATTTTTACTAAAAATTGCTGCAAGGTTGTAGATTCCAATAGTGAGCTCATATTTAACATGTCTCGGGTTGGAAGAGTTTTTAAAGCTGATTTTGATCTGTCATCCTCTAAGCATAGGTGTACAGTTGCTAATTATTCAAAAGACTCATATTTTTTGCATCGTAGACTTGGTCACGTAGGCTTTTGTAACACCCAGATTTTTTGAGACTTTAAAAGTTAGAAAAATATAATAGGATATGCATCATAAATTTGCAATTGAATGAAAATTTTGAATTCAAAAATGCATGAGAGAATCATTTAAATTTTGAAAATAAATCAAGAGTAAAAAAAGAAAAGAAGAAAAGAAAAAAAATTTTGACAGGCCTAAACCTCCCCATGGCCCATCTTCTTTTCCTCTTCCCCTCTCTCCTCCTTCCTTTACCTCCCGGCCCGCTCCTTCCCCAGCATAGTCGCGCGCGCCCCGGCCCAGCCTCGCATGCCAGCCTCCCGCCCAACCCTAGCCGCCCCGCCCCGCTTGCATGATGTCGCCGCCAGCCAACCACCTTCTCTCCTCCCTCTCTTCTCTCGCTTCCATGCGGGTCCCGCCCGTCAGCTCCTCCCCCCTCCTCTAGCAGCGCACGTGCGGAGCGCGATTCCCGTCGAGGGTAAAATCTTGGCAAGGAAATCGCCGCGCCCAGATAGCCTTCTTCTATGGGGATTTCATTCCAAAATTTCTCCAACCCCGATTCCCCTATAAAATCCCATCTTGCACCGCCATTTTTTCCCTTCCTCCCTACCCCGAAACCCTAGCCACCATGGCCACTGATTGGAGCTCGATGCTCTGTAGATTCATGGCGCCCTGTCTGTCACCGACGAGCCTGAGGGCACCGCAGCATCGCGCCACCCCTGTAGGACCCCTCTACGGCGAGTTCCGCCGCCTGCATCGTCTTCCTCGACGGTGCTGAAGTTCGGTCGCCGCACCTCGCCGTCGGGCAACCATCTCCTGTCGTTTCTCCTCGTGTGTGACCCCACGGTGAGCTTCCACATGTTCTCCTATTCATTTTTGGCCAATGTCCGTCGAGCTTAGGCCGTCGTAATACCGTACCGGCGAGCTCCGACCACGGCCGACCATGGCGCCGCCGCCTGGCCACTGTCGGCACCGCCCACGTCACCAGAGGTGACGTGGCCCTCTCTTGGCCCTTGGATCCTTTTGAACGGCCCCGATTAGATCACGCTGAAGGGTTATGGTTCTCGATCCACGGGGAACCATAGATCGCGCCACCAACCTCAGTCCGCAGACCCGTAGACATATTCCATGCCTTTTCCTTAAGGAAAATAAATAAGAAAAGAAATAGAAATTAGAAGTTTGCAGTTAGGCCCCTGTAGTTTGGATTAAAATTTTAAATGGGCCTGGGCTTTATAGAAATGTCCTCAACCTCTCTTGTAATCATGTAATAATTTTGTAGTTAGGTAAAACTTGCTAGGAAGCCCCTGGATTCAATAAAATAATGTTTTGAGCCTCTATTTTTACAAAAAAGACCTTAGCATTTCCTGATATTATTTATATTTTACAGAAACAATATTAAATTATTTGATTTATTTATTTCAATGCAATGAATTCCAAATTAATATGTAAAATAGCAAACTAAATGTGGAAAATTGCTAATAATTCATAATAAAATGTAGAAAACTAATATTTATTGTTTTATAAATGATTCTTAATAGAATTAAATTTTTAATTCCCAAATTCATAGAATAAAATAAAATAAGTACTTAAATATTTTATAAAATACTAAATTAAATCTAGAAAGTTCCAAATATTCGATGGAAAATCAATATTAACCATTTTGTACATAATCCTTTTCTGGAATAATTATTTTAATTAGGGATCAACTCAAAATTTGTTTAATTAGTTATGAAACCATTATAGAATAAATGTTAAAAACATTTTTAATTGTAAAATAGTATATGTATGCATAAATATATTATAAACATCTAGAAAATATTGTAAAACCTTAGAAAATGTATATAAAAATAATATAATCACATAGAAAAATATCTAATTTTCTTATAAGACCATATTTACATAATGTAAGTCTTTTTGTAACTTGAATAATCAATATAATCACATAGTTAAAACAGAAACTCCACTATAACATAATGAATCACTCATAACTTCAAATTGAATCATTATCATAACTTATTCAATAATAATATTTGTATTGCTTGTATGGTGTATTGTTCTTGATTGTTTTTATTTCTCTTTTGACTGTAGTTTATACGCACTCGTATCTCGATCAAGAAGCTATATGAAGATGTGAAGGTCAAGAGTTAATTGGAGAAGAACTGAGCAGCTATATAATAACAGGCATGTGCCCTTGACCATCTTGTGCCTATTTTAGGGATTATAGTTAGTTGCATGCTTAATTAATGTGAATCCTATTCTATTTACCATTCCATATAATTCCTTGTCGCTCAGGATGGAAATGGAGGTACTTGGGGTATTGATTTACGCTTAGCCATGCATAATAGATGGGGGAAACAATTGATCATATATGTCACCAATGATTTATGATTATTTATTGAGATATGGAAAATGAATTGTAGTGGATAGGAATCTGGTGGGTTGGATGGAATGGTATGGTGCAGTACGCACGAGACTCGGGGTTAGGGTTTGGACCTTGTCGGATTCTAAGGAGCAGTTTATGGAGGAAGCCACTAAGCTTTATAGTATCACCACAAGACTGAGTATGAGGCAGTTTGGTCGATTAATTAGGCCTCTCCCCGTGTAGTAGGTGATTGGATAATGTGAGGAATTGATTCAGGGTGTACTGCCTTGGGATCCGCATGGCTCAAGAGGGGGCAACTAGGGTGTTGAGACGCGGTGTAGCGGCTCACACTTTTGTACAGGGGTGAAACCTCAGAGGGCTAGTATGCGTTGGGAGAACCTTTGTAAAGACCTCGTAGTGATCTCTTGGCCACACACCTTTGGAAGTGTGTATTGTGGTTGGCCGCCACTGGCATCAGGGAGGTTTACTTATTCCACCTCGCAACAGGGGATGAAATCATGATTTGTGGGTAAAGGATACATTCTCTGTAGAGATTGGAAAACTGTCATGACAGCCGTGCTCACGGACAAGAGCGGCTTGGTGTCCAATTCATAATTAGTCACTGATTGGAATGGTGGTTGGGAATGGACATTGGTATTGGTTCTTCATTTATTATTCTGTTATGGTTGGCATTATTCACCTAGATGCAGGATGCTAATGAAAGCTAAGGTTAGGTTTAATGCTTAGTGCTTAAACCACTATCAGCCTTTCCTTTTGATTGGCTTTCATGTCATTTATTTCCCACACTTCCTGAGTACTCTATGTACTCATGCACTTGCAATTATGTTTTTCATAAATGCTGCTCAATGGAAAGAAGATTCGATGAAGACAAGATTCTTTTGAAGACGGTGCTTAGAAGGCCTTGCTGCCGGTCGATTTGCCTGTGGTTGTCCTAGAGTTTTTCCTCTTCCGCTGCTACTTCAAAACTCTTTTGAAGGTATAAATGTTGTTTGCATGCAATATAGAACTGTTTATCACTATTTTTCGTACATGTATTGTGAAACTAATCCTGGCATACATGTATTTTGCAGCTGGTTTTATTTTTAATAAAACCAGGTGTGACAGAGTGGTATCAGAGCTATATATCAACTCTAGGCGCGTGACCTTAGTTAGAATGGACTTATTAGACTTCCCTTGAATATATCCTATGAAGATGAAGCTTCGACACAACCGAGAAGAGCGAGAAGATCGACGTATGAGGACAACGCGAAGGAGGAAGAAGAAGAGTCTTGAAGATTACCACATCACTTTCTTAGGTCCCTTTTGATTAGCAAGTGAAGCTCATGCCTTCCTCATAGCGAATTAGAACACGTTTCTTGATGTATTACATTAGATTAAAAAAATAACAACAATAAATTATAGCTTTCGTCTGTTTAAGGGGGGTAGCCAACCGCTAGTAAATCATATCCTGCCTCTTTCGTGCAATCCATTTGAATCTCGAGGGCGAGATTCCTTGTAAGGTGGGTGGGATTCTAACCACCGTATTTAACAAAACAAAAAAATATTAATAACAATAATAATAATAATAAATATATTAATCATGACAATGTATTTGAAATAAAAGACTTTAAAAACTGAAACACAACGAAGATTTAAGCCAAGTTAATAATAATAATAAATAATGTAAAATGACATAATAATAATACTTTTAATTAAACCAATTGCATCAAAAGCGGTTAAGTGCGAAAAATGCAGACTCCAATTGAGAGAGAATACGTTTGAAATAAAATCAAGGTAGGATAAAGAAAACACTAGGAACCCTTGTATCTCTCTGTTCAAAATCATAATAGTGTTGATAAGAAAATCAATAATAAATAAAAATAAGAAAATAATAAGAATAATAATAAAAGCATGCATTCATCATGTTAATAAAATTAATTGAAGATTATCAAATTAAAATCACGATGACAATTTTGGCAAAATTTGAAGTGTATGACGGGGAATAGAAGTAAAAGGGAATAAAAATAATATGTGCTGATGAGTGAGAGTATTTTTAAATTAGATAAATAATACATCTTCCATCTTGAGTGGTTATGTGCTAAAAATAATAATTGAAATTGTTAGAGAACATGAATGAATTCAAATAAAATAAAGAAATAAACAAATAATACCCTACCAGATCTTATGACACTTGTATTTTTCAAAATTAAAATAAGTAGTAGTAGTAGTAGTAGTAGTAGTAATAATAATAATAATAATAATAATAATAATAATAATAATAATAATAAAGTAATAAAGAATTTGTATTTGTCAAAATAAGGCATTTGAATAAAAGATTTTAAGTTCAAAACAACGGTAGGAATGTTGGGTAAAATTAAATTTGAAAGTATAGGAGCAAAAATATATAAATAATAATAATAATAATTTATGGAATTGTGAGATAACATTTTAATATTAAATCAATTAGGCATATTTATCATGAGTTATTGTATGTGAAAAAAATTATAATTACTAGATGAAATATGTTTGAATTCAAATAAATTATAGAAATGATGAAGACAACCCTATCATGCCTTGTAGCACCATGTTCAAACTTATAATAATATTAGTAATAAGATCCATAATTGAATATACACAAAAGGGGTACATTTGTGTGATAATAAAATATTCTCTTAAAACTGTTTGGAACAAATTCATCGCGTTGCACTTTTGTATTTGTGTGTCATTTTAAACTTTGGAAAGTTTTAAATTAAATTGTTTAGCACCTACATTAGAAAGAGGACAGAAATAAATTCCTTGCAAAAAATAATAACTTGTCAATTTATTAATACATAGATCGTTACATTCCAACATTTAGAATCTCGGGACGAGATTCCGTTTAAGGGGGGTAGAGTTGTAACACCCAAATTTTTTGAAACTTTAAAAGTTAGAAAAATATAATAGGATATGCATCATGACTTTGCAATTGAGTGAAAATTTTGAATTCAAAAATGCATTAGAGAATCATTTAAATTTTGAAAATAAATCAAGAGTAAAAAAAGAAAAGAAGAAAAGAAAAAATTTCTAACAGGCCTAAACCTCCCCATGGCCCATCTTCTTTTCCTCTTCCCCTCTGTCCTCCTTCCTTTACCTGTCGGTCCGCTCCTTCCCCGGCCCAGCCGCGCGCGCCAGCCTCCCACCTAACCCTAGCCGCCCCGCCCCGCTCGCATGATGCCGCTGCCAGCCAACCGCCTTCTCTCCTCCCTCTCTTCTCTCGCTTCCATTCGGGTCCCGCACGTCAGCTCCTCCCCCCTCCTCTAGCCGCGCACGTGCGGAGCGCGATTCCCGTTAGGCGCGAAATCTTGACAAAGAAATCGATGCGTCCAAATCACCTTCCTTCTATGGGGATTTCATTCCCAAACTTCTACCACCCCGATTCCCCTATAAAATACCATCTTGCGCCGCCATTTTTTCCCTTCCTCCCTACCCCAAAACCCTAGCCACCATAGCCACTGGTTGGAGCTCGATGCTCTACAGATTCATGGCGCCTCGTCTGTCGCCGATGAGCCTGAGGGCACCGCAGCGTCGCGCCGCCCTTGTAGGACACCTCTATGATGAGTTTCGCCGCCCGCATCGTCTTCCTCAACAGTGCTGAAGTCCGACCGCCGCACCTCACCATCGGGCAACCATCTCCGGTCGTTTCTCCTCGTGTGCGAGCCCACGGTGAGCTTCCACATGTTCTCTTCATTTTTGGCCAATGTCCGTCGAGTTTAGGCCGCCGTAACACCGTACCAGCGAGCTTCGGCCACGGCCTGGCATGGCGCTGCCGCCTTGCCACTGTCGGCACCGCCCACCTCACCAGAGGTGACGTGGCCCTCTCTTGGCTCTTGGATCCTTTTGAACGACCCCGATTAGATCACACCGTAGGGTTATGGTTCTCGGTCCACGGGGAACCATAGACCACGTCACCAACCTCAGTCCGCAGACCCGTAGACATATTCCATGCTCTTTTCCTTAAGGAAAATAAATAAGAAAAGAAATAGAAAATAGAAGTTTGCAGTTAGGCCCCTGTAGTTTGGATTAAAATTATAAATGGGCCCTGGGCTTTACAGAAATGTCCTCAACCTCTCTTCTAATCATGTAATAATTTTGCAGTTAGGTAAAACTTGCTAGGAAGCCCCTAGATTAAATAAAATAATGTTTTGAGCCTCTGTTTTTACAAAAAAGACCTTAGAATTTCCTAATATTATTTATATTTTATAGAAAAAATATTAAATTATTTGAATTATTTATTTCAATGCAGTAAATTCCAAATTAATATGTAAAATAGCAAACTAAATGTGGAAAATTGCTAATAATTCATAATAAAATGTTGAAAACTAATATTTATTGTTTTATAAATGATTCTTAGTAGAATTAATTATTTTAATTCCCAAATTCATAGAATAAAATAAAAAAAGTACTTAAATATTTTATAAAATACCAAATTAATTCTAGAAAATTCCAAATATTCCATGGAAAATCAATATTAACCATTTTGTACATAATCCTTTTCTGGAATAATTATTTAAATTAGGAATCAACTCTAAATTTGTTTAATTAGTTATGAAACCTTACAGAATAAATGTTAAACACATTTTTAATTGTAAAATAATATATGTATGCATAAATATATTCTAAACATCTAGAAAATATTGTAGAGCCTTAGAAAATGTATATAAAAATAATATAATCACATAGAAAAATATCTAATTTTCTTATAAGACCATATTTACATAATGTAAGTCATTTTGTAACTTGAATAACCAATATAATCACATAGCTAAAACATAAACTCCACTATAACATAATGAATCACTCATAACTTCAATTTGAATCATTATCATAACATATTCAATAATATTATTTGTATTGCTTGTATGGTGTATTGTTCTTGATTTTTTTATTTCTCTTTTGACAGTAGTTTATACGCATTCGTATCTCGATCAAGAAGCTATATGAAGATGTGAAGATCAAGAGTTCATTGGAGAAGAACTGAGCAGCTATATAAAAATAGACAAGTGCCCTTGACCATCTTGTACCTATTTTAGGGATTATAGTTAGTTGCATGTTTAATTAATGTGAATCCTATTCTATTTACCGTTCCATATAATTCCTTGTTGCTCGGGATGGAAAGGGTGGTACTTGGGGTATTGATTTACGCTTAGAATAGATGGGGGAAACAATTGATCATATATGTCACCTAATTTATGATTATTTATTGAGATATGGAAAATGAATTGTAGCGGATAGGAATCTGGCGGGTTGGATGAAATGGTATGGTGCAGTACGCACAAGACTCGGGATTTGGGTTTGGACCTTACCGGATTCTAAGGACCGGTTTATGGAGGAAGCCACTAAGCTTTATAGTATCATCACAATACTGAGTATGGGGTAGTCTGGTCGATTAATTAGGCCTCTCCCGACGTAGTATTGTTAATTGGATAGCACGGGGAATTGGTTCAGGGTGTACTGCCTTGGGATCTGCATGGCTCAAGAGGGGGCAACTGGGGTGTTGAGACGCCGTGTAGCGGCTTACACTTTTGTACAGGGGTGAAACCTCAGAGGGCTAGTACGCGTCGGGAGAACCTTTGTAAAGACCTCGTAGTGATCTTCTGGCCACACACCTACGAAAGTGTGTATTATGGTTGGCCGCCACTGGCATCAGGGAGGTTTACTTAGTCCACCAGGCAACAGGGGATGAAATGACGGCTTGTGGGTAAAGGATACATTCTCTGTAGAGATTGGAAAACTGTCATGACAGCCGTGCTCACGGACAAGAGCGGCCCTGTGTCCAATTCATAATTAGTCACTGGTTGGAATGGTGGTTGGGAATGGACATTGGTATTGGTTCTTCATTTATTATTCTGTTATGGTTGGCATTATTCACCTAGATGCAGGATGCTAATGAAAGCTAAGGTTAGGTTTAATGCTTAGTGCTTAAACCACTATCAACCTTTCCTTTTGATTGTCCTTCATGTCATTTATTTCCCACACTTGCTGAGTACTCTATGTACTCATGTGCTTGCCATTATGTTTTTCATAAATGCTTCTCAGTGGAAAGAAGATTTGATGAAGACAAGGTTCTTTTAAAGATGGTGCTTAGAAGTTCGCGTTGCTGCCAGTCGATTTGCCTGTGGTTGTCCTAGAGTTTTTCCTCTTCCGCTGCTACTTCAAAACTCTTTTGAAGGTATAAATGTTGTTTGCATGCGATATAGAATTGTTTATCACTATTTATCGTACATGTATGGTGAAACTGATCCTGGCATACATGCATTTTGCAGCTAGTTTTATTTTTAATAAAACCGGGTCAGACAGCTTTGATCATCTCACGCGTGTTAGTGCTCTTGATCGCATACGTGGGTTTCCTAAGCTTGAAGGAGACAAATAAATTGTGTGCTCTTCTTATAGACATGCTAAGATGGTTGCAGGTTCACACGCTCCTCTCACAATGACCATGACAACTGAACCGGGACAACTTTTGCACCTTGGTAGGTCCTTCATGTGTTTAATGTTTTGGAGGTAAATGGTATGTTCTTATGATTGTTGATGATTATTCTAGATACTCATGGGTTTACTCTATGACATCTAAGAATGAAGCTTTTAGTCACTTTAGAACTTTATTTCTTAGATTATTAATTGATCACCCAGGATCTTAAGCAATTAGAAGTGATAATGGAACCGAATTTAAAAATCAATCATTTGATCACTTTTGTGCTGAAAATGGAATAGATCATCAATTTTCTTCACCCTATGTACCTCAACGAAATGGTATCGTAGAAAGAACAGAACCTTAGTTGATATGGCTAGAAATTTGCTTGATGAATATCAAACTCCTAGAAAATTTTGGGCAGATGCAATTGCAACCGCTTGTTACGTCTCAAATCGTGTTTTATTGTGTGCTAAGCTAAGTAAAACATCATATGAACTTTGGTTTGGACATAGGCCTAGTGTCACACACTTTCGATCTTTGGTTGTAAATGCTTTGTTAAGAAACATGGTAATCTTGATAAATTTGAACCTAGATCTGTTGATGGCATGTTTCTTGGTTATCCGTCTCATACTAGAGGCTACCGTGTGCTTTTACTTGACACTAACAAAATTGTGGAGACTTGTGAGGTTTCTTTTGATGAAGCTAGCCCAGTTACTAGCTCTAATATTGTAGGTCTAGATCCATATCCGCAGGGGGAGAGTATTTTCATCGAAGAAGACGAAGAAGTGGTGCTGTTGCCTGAAAATTTAGAAGCAAATGACGTTGATCCCGCTGCTAATTTTGCACCACTATCAGCACAAACAACTACTGCAGCTGGTACAGATCATCCTCAAGTCACAAGTTCTTCAATCTATGATGAACATGAAGATGAAGGACCTTGTGAAGTGTCTACTCCCCTCCGCATTCTCAAAAGTCATCCTCCACAACAAATCATTGGAAGCTTGCACGAACGAATTACACGGTCCAGGTTTTGCAATCCAAACTCTCATGTTCATTCTGCTTTTGTTGCTTCTTTTGAACCCAAAGATATATCACATGCACTCACTAATGAATCTTGGGTTATTGCCATGCAAGAAGAGTTAGAAAATTTTGAAAGAAATAATGTTTGGAAACTTGTACCTCCACCTCAAGGTCACAAACTCTAATTGGAACTAAATGGGTGTTTAAAAATAAATAATGTGAGGATGGGGTTGTGGTTAGGAATAAGGCTAGGTTGGTTGCTCAAGATTTCACACAAGTTGAAGGTCTAGATTTTGATGAAACTTTTGCTCCTGTTGCTGGATTAGAAGCCATAAGAATTTTGTTAGCTTTTGCTGCATCTAAAGAATTCAAGTTATATCAAATGGATGTTAAATGTGCTTTTCTTAATGGCTACATAGATGAGGAGGTTTATGTCAAGCAACCACCAGGTTTTGAAAATCCAGATTTTCCTAATCATGTTTAAAAATTGTCCAAAGCCCTGTACGGTCTCAAACAAGCCCCTAGAGCATGATATGATAGGTTAAAACATTCTTACTTGAAAAGGGGTTTACCATGGGCAAGGTTTATAAAACTCTTTTTGTGCTTAAGCATGGCCATGACTCTTTATTCATTCAAGTGTATGTGGATGATATTATCTTTGGTTGTGCTTCTCATGATCTTGCGTCCAAGTTTTCAGCTATGATGAGTTCAGAATTTGAGATGAGTATGATGGGAGAACTCACATACTTTTTGGGGCTGCAAATCAAGCAAACAAAGGAGGGTACTTTTGTGCATCAAATGAAGTATCCAAGAGACCTTCTTAAGCGCTTCAAAATGGACAAAAACAAGTCTCTTCGAACACCAATGGGTACAGCAACGACACTTGAACTTGATGAAGATGGTGACCTGTTTGATCATAAAAATATAGAAGTATGATTAGATCACTTTTGTACGTCCCGACACCAAGATCGGACATACAATTCAGTGTATGTCTTTGTGTACAATTTCAAGTTTCCCTACATGCTTCACATTGTCAAGCCATCCAAAGAATTCTCAGGTACCTACATGGAACTCAAGAATTTGATATTTTTCTTCCTTCTTCCTCAACTGTTACTTTGAAAGCTTTTTCGGATGCTGATTTTGGGGGTTGTAGGATTTGATAAACCCAATGAGTACGGTGGATGCCCTATCTTTCGATGAGAGATGTTGGTGGTGACTGAATTTGGTGGAGGCCAACCTTGGTTGCACGACTACCACAACCAGAATGGTGTGTCGCCTTGAGCGACAGTTACACCGTCTCCTGGTAACTACGATTTGGGTGGAGGTCGACGTTGTGCTACTCTGAAAGCATCTAGGCCCCCATGAGGTACGGTTTTAGTGATTAATGACAACCATTGGATTTTACTAATGAATTTGTGAATGCAAGGTCCCCATAATCACTCAATCAAATGAAATCTATATGTCATTGGAGACCCATATACAATCACTTTATGAGATCAAATCAATGATATGAAGACAAGAAGTGACAGCTCTTATGTCAAAGTCATTCAACCACAATTGATGACACTTAATGCTTGACAACCATCAGAAGTACATTTCCAACAAAAGTCTAAGAGGTCAATCGAGCAAGACACAAAAGAATCACTTAAAAACAACTCGAAGCAAACAAAATAAACTCATCGGATCAACCGATGATTTTTGAGAACAACACATCGGTTGAGTTGGTTCAGCAGAAGAAGAAGACCTCAGAACAAAGCACTCACCGGACCATCCGATGTTAAGGGCTCAGCTACATCGGTCCATCAGTACAGTTTGCAATATACTTGGACCAAGTGTAGCACCGGATCATCCGATGTACAGAAATACACACATTGGTCAATCACTCCAGTAAGCATCAAGTTTGAGCCAATTCTGGAGGAAGAGCCACCGGATCATCCGATGAGAAGACAAGTGCAACATCGGTCTAACAACGGTCATATATGACACAATGACGTCAGCTAAAGTAAACTTTACCGATGATAACTAAAGGGGAGACATCGGATCATCCGATGTTCGCAGAAAAATTCTGTCAGCCTACTTTTCCAACGGCTATTTCGTGGAGGCTGGCTTTAAATACCCCCTAAACCTGTCATTTCAAAAATTCTTGATCAAAAAACATTCTATACACATCCACAAGCGTTCAAGACCAAGAGCCATCACTTCTACATCATTTTCGACCACCTACACACCAAGAGATAGGCTAGAGCTAGCTAGAGAGAGAGCTTGTGTGCCTCCATTCTGACTGAGTGGAATCTCTAGGATAGTGAGAGCCTCAAGGGAGTGCCCCTTGGTGTTTGTAACTGTGAGAGACTTCCAGAGCTTGCCAAGGCGTTTGTGGAAGCCCGGAG
The DNA here is from genome assembly GCA_036927565.1 of Tuctoria greenei. NCBI lineage: Eukaryota > Viridiplantae > Streptophyta > Magnoliopsida > Poales > Poaceae > Tuctoria > Tuctoria greenei. The sequence goes on along the minus strand of JAYESD010000005.1, from coordinate 74,563,859 downwards.
GGTCGAAGTTGTACAAGGCTTGAGCTCCACCTTGCTGAGGTTGGCAAACGGAGAAGAATAGTGTAGATCCCTCGTATTGGTGACTTGGGTGTGGCTAAAACCTTTGGTGGGTGCCACAACATGGATGTAGGAAGATCTTGACGATCTTGCCGAACCACGGGATAAATCCTCGTGTCTCCTCGGGAGTTTGCATCCCCTTCCTCTCCCTTACATTTATGCATTTTATATTCCGCGAAGTTGTTATTTACTTCAATGCATAGATAGTTTGCGTAGGGAATTGGGCTTTTGGGAATTAAGTTTTATTGTTTAGATTTTTGAAAAGAAGCCCAATTCACCCCCCTCTTGGGCATTCGATCCTTACAATTGGTATCAGAGTGAGGTTGCTCATAGGATCATTCTAGCTTCACCGCTAGAGAGCTAAAATGGACAAGGTTGGGGGTTCGGTTCCTATCTTCGAGGGCAAGAACTTTGCCTATTGGAAAGCACACATGTGCGCTTATCTAGAGGCTATTGCTCCCGAAGTATGGGAAGCGACCCACGCGGGGTTTGGAGAACACAACTATGTAGGTGATCAAATTAAATGGGATGCTAAAGCTAGGAATGCAATCTATGAGTGCATTAGTCAAGATGTTTTTTCTAGGATTGCTAGCAAAGAAAAGGCATGTGAAATTTGAGCTTGCTTGATAGAAATTCATGAGGGTTCCTCTCGTGTGAAAGAACTTAAATATCACATGCTTAAAGCAAAATATGATGAATTTAAGATGCTACCTCATGAAAATGTTAATGAGATGTTCTCTCGCTTGAATGTACTTATTGAAGAAATTAATGCTCTTGACATTGCTTCTCTTGGCAAGGGACTCATCAACCGCAAGATCCTCATGATCCTTCCCAAGCCAAAGTACAACATCATCAACTCCATGCTCCAAAAGAGTCTCTTGACCACATTGAAGTTTCGGAGCTCATTGGAGAAATTCACGCTCATGAGATGAGTGTGCTTGGGATGATGGAGCAATCATCTTCAAAAACAATTGCTCTAAAGGCCTCCACCAAGAAAACAAGCCTCAAGAAGAAGAAGGTGGTTGATCCTAGCTCAAGTGAAGAAGAGCAAGTATCAAGTGAAGATGATGAGCTTGCATTGATGATGAGAAAGTTCTCACGCTTAAACTCCAAGATTACCAAGAAGGGATACACCTTTGATCCCAAGAAGAAAGCGTTTCTACCAAGGAGAGATGATCACAAGACTTGCTACAATTGTGGTGATCAAGTCCACATCTCCTATGATTGTCCAAAACCGGACAAAAGAAGAGAGAACCACAAGAGCAAGCATCGCAAGCTTGATGAAAGTGAAGATGATGAAGAAGAGGCCAAACCCAAACCAAGATCCTTTAGGAAGAGGAAACATGACAAGGGCAAGAAGGCAAGACTCTTCCCAAAGAAGAGAAATGGCCCACAAAAGGTGTTCATGTGTGAGGCAAATGAATGGGTCACCAATGAAGAAACAAGTGATGAAGAGAGTGAAGCGGAAGAAGAAAGCTTGGCCGGCCTCGCCATTGCCAACAATGATGACTCACCTCTTCATCCACCGCCCATGTGCCTCACGGCGAAAGGTAACACCAAGATATGTGATGACTCTAGTGATGATGAGCTCTCCCCCGATGATTTAACTTCTTTGATAAATGAATATCATGCTATCATTAAGAGGGAAAAGAGTAAGGTTAAAGCTCTTCAAGAAACTCATGCTAGACTTGAGAGTGCTAACCTCAATTTGCTTGACAAGTATGAAAGCATACTCAAAGAGCATGACACGCTCAAATCTCATGTCAAGCAAATTGAGAAATAAAAGGCTAAAATCAAGTTAGATAATCATGAGCTTAACTTAGCACACCAAACACTCTTGGAAGAGCACAACAAGTTAGTACAAGAACATCAAACACTTAACCTTGCTCATGACGTGCTTGATCAAAAGTTGAAAAATATAAACAAGCAAACTCTTAATGATAGGATATCCATTACTTCTCATGTCACTAATGCCTTGAACAAGTCTTTGCCTTTGAAAGCAAATGCTAGGAAGAAGGACTTGTTGGAAGAAATTGAGAGTCTCCGCACTAGTGTGGCTAGACTTTCAAAAGGGGAAGTCAAACACAAGGAAATACTCTTCCAACAAGCAAAGGCCTTCAACAAGAGAGGACTTGGATCCTTCCCGGTGCCTAGCAAAGGAAAGGTGCCCTCACCGGAGCTTAGAACAAGCTTCATCAAGGAAGTTGGTTCTTATTGCCTTGTGAGGTCACCGGTCACCACACAAGGGAGTGTCCTCTTCCTAACCGACCTTCTCCAAAGTTGCCTATTAATTACAAATCTACTTTCAATGATCGTTATTATCTCCTGAGTAAAGTAGATGGCAAGGTGAAGGCTAGGTTCATTGGCAAGGACATGAAGGGCATGAAGGGGAAGCTTCCCAAGCAACTTTGGGTCCCAAAGACACTTGTATCACACATACAAGGACCTAAGTTGGCTTGGGTGCCTAAAGTTAAAAATTGAATTCATGTGTGTAGGTGAACTACAAAGCCGGAGGAAAGCATTGGGTACTCGATAGCGGGTGCACCCAACATATGACCGGCAATGATGGTATGTTCACCACCATAGAAAACCCCAGCAATCATGAACAAGTCACCTTTGGTGATAACTCTAATGGAAAGGTAATTGGGTTAGGTAAAATTGCTATTTCAAATGATTTATCCATTTCCAATGTTTTGTATGTCAAGTCACTTAGTTTTAATTTACTTTCCATTGCACAACTATGTGATCTTGGACTAACATGCACATTTAGCAAAAATGATGTTGTTGTGAGTAGTGAAACAAGCCAAGACATAGTCTTCAAAGGATGATAGCTTGACCACTTGTCTTTTCACTAAGACAAGCTTAGGTTGGCTATGGCACCGACGCATAGCGCACATTGGGATGAGCAAACTCAAGAAGTCATTCAAGCTTGGGATGGTGACCGACATGAAGGATGTCACTTTTGAGAAGAACAAGCTTTGTAGCGCTTGTCAAGCTGGGAAGCAAGTTGCTTCACACCATCCAATGAAGACAATGGTGTCAACCTCCAAGCCACTTGAGCTACTCCACATGGACCTCTTCGGACCGTCCACATATCAAAGCCTTGGCGGTAACCTCTATTGTCTTGTTATAGTTGATGACTACTCTCGCTATGCTTGGACTCTATTTCTAGGTGACAAGAGTGAAACCCCGGAAGTGTTCAAGACCTTCGCTAACCGCGCTCAAAGGGAATTTCAACTTCCCATCATCAAGGTCCAGAGTGACAACGACACCGAATTCAAAAACTACAACATTAGGGAGTGGTGTGACCGTGAAGGCGTGAAACATGAGTTTTCGGCCACATACACTCCTCAACAAACGGTGTCGTTGAAAGGAAGAACAAGACACTCATCACTCTTGCGAGAGCAATGCTTGATGACTACGGCACGTCGGAGAAGTTTTTGGCCGAAGCAATCAACACGGCGTGCCATGCCGCAAATAGGGTCTATCTCCATCGACTACTTCAAAAGACCCCGTACGAGTTTCTCATTGGGAGAAAGCCCAACATCTCCTACTTTCGAGTCTTTGGATGCAAGTGCTACATCTACCGCAAGAAAAGGCTCGGTAAGTTTGAAAGAAGATGTGATGTTGGTATATTTCTTGGTTATGCATCAAACTCAAAAGCATATCGAGTATTCAACCAAACCTCCAGTTTAGTTGAGGAAAGTTGTGATGTTGAGTTTGATGAATCTAATGGCTCCCAAGAGGAGAGTTTTGGTCATGATGAAATAGATGATGAGCCTCTACGAGAAGCCATGAAGAACATGACCATTGGAGACATCAAGCCTGAAGTTGAGGAGAGCCATGATCAAGGGGGAGCTTCAAGTTTCAACATCAACACTTCAATGGCGCCTCAAGTTGACAAAGAAGAGAAGGATGATCCATTGCCGACTCAAGACTCACAAGCACAACAACATCAAGAAGAAGAAGAAGTCCATGATCAAGTCCAACCACAAGAGGAGCAACACGCATCACCTTCGCCAAGTGCTTCACAACCACTTATGAGGCATGGACGCATCTCTAAGGCGCATCCGATGGACCAAATCATTGGAAGTCCGTCAAGGGGTGTAAGTACACGTTCTCGCCATTTTGCTTCATTTTGTGAGCACTACTCGTTTGTTTCATGTGTAGAACCCACTCATATTGAGGAAGCACTCCAAGACCCAAATTGGGTGATGGCCATGCAAGAAGAACTCAACAACTTCATCCGCAGTGAAGTTTGGTGTTGGAGGAGCGACCCAAGGACAAGAACGTCATCGGAACAAAGTGGGTGTACCGCAACAAACAAGACGAGAATGGCGGTGTGGTCCGCAACAAGGCAAGACTTGTGGCCAAGGGGTTCTCGCAAGTTGAAGGACTAGACTTTGGGGAGACATTTGCCCCGGTCGCCCGGCTTGAAGCCATCCGTATACTCCTTGCTTTTGCTTCACATCATAATATTAGACTTTATCAAATGGATGTGAAAAGTGTCTTTCTTAATGGTTACATTAACGAGCTTGTTTATGTTGAACAACCTCCTGGGTTTTAAGATCCGAGGAATCATAATCATGTGTATAGGTTGCACAAGGTGCTCTACGGGCTCAAGCAAGCACCTAGGGCGTGGTATGAACGACTACGGGATTTCCTTATCATGCAAGGATTCAAGATCGGGAGGGTGGACACTACGCTCTTCACCAAATACATCAACGGAGATTTGTTTATTTGTCAAATTTATGTTGATGATATTATTTTTGGTTCAACTAATGAAGCTCTTAACCATGAGTTTGGCAAAATGATGTCTAGGGAATTCGAGATGTCAATGATTGGAGAGCCCAACTTCTTCCTTGGATTTCAAATCAAGCAACTTCAAGAGGACCTTCGTCTATCAAGAGAAGTATACCAAGGACCTCTTGAAGAAATTTGAGATGGGAGATTGTAGCTCAAGAAGCACTCCAATGGCAACAAATTGTCATCTCGACGCGGATAAGGACGGTAAACCTATTGACCAATCTAACTACCGTTCTATGATTGTCTCATTGCTTTATCTTACCGCATCTAGGCCCGATATCATGTTTAGTGTATGCTTGTGTGCTCACTTTCAAGCGGCACCTAAAGAATCGCATAGGAAGGCGGTCTTTAGGATACTTAGGTATCTTAAGCATACTCCTAGTATGGGCTTGTGGTACCCTAAATGTGCAAAATTCCACCTCTTGGGATACTCGGATTCGGACTTTGCCGGATGCCGCGTGGATCGCAAAAGTACCTCCGGTGGGTGCCACTTGCTTGGGCGTTCCCTAGTATCTTGGTCCAGCAAGAATCAAAATTCCGTCGCCTTGTCCACGGCGGAAGCGGAATATATAGCGGCCAGTGCATGTTGTGCCCAAATTCTTTATATGAAACAAACCCTTTTGGACTTTGGTATTAAACTTGGCTGTGTGCCTCTCCTTTGTGACAATGAAAGTGCGGTTAAGATAGCTAAAAACCCCGTTCAACACTCCCACACTAAGCACATTGATATTCGCCATCATTTCTTGAGGGACCATGAAGCTAAGGGAGACATCTCATTGCGAGGTGTTAGGTCCGAAGAACAATTGGCGGATATCTTCACTAAACCACTAGAGGAGAAAACCTTTTCTAGGCTAAGAAGTGAGTTAAATGTGCTAGATGCAACGAACGTCATGTAAGAATGCATCTCATATAGGTCTTGCCTAACTCTCAAAGGATAGGGGTGAGCAAGGGTTAGCTTGGGATGGAGGTTCTTTTGGGTTTCCCCAAGGTTTGGAGAGTGGCTCTCCCTGAAGAAGCCTTTGAAAGGTTCAAATTTGGCAAGATAGATTTATGCCTTGCATGATGCCTGCCATATAGACTTGTAATTTCTTGCACTATAAAATTGCTTGATATTGCATACGGTAGATTGTCACAAAGGGGAACCCACCTCATGAGAAAGAGACTTGTTGGAAATGCAATATCTCAACTCATATAAGGTGGAAAGAACAAAATGTTAGGTGCGTTAATGCCTAGAGGAACATGCTCTAAAGAGATAGAAGTCTTCGTACTCTACCTCACAAAGCATGGACCTTACATTTTATTTGGATAATTTCCTTCCCGTTTTCTTCAGTGTTCCATTTGCTTTAAGGCCTAGCCAAGTTATTGGCATACTAGTATTTTTGAGGGGTAAGGGGTTGCCTAAAAAGTCCTAAGACATGTGTTTCTCATTGTTTGTTTGTTTGGTCAAAGGACATATATGGGATGTTGCTGTTTAGTAGTCATCGGATTATACGATGCTTAGGTCAGACCATCATCGGATCAGTTGGTGTTCAAAAGCCAAGAGTCAGACCAGTCAGAAACACAAATCAACCGACGCGTTCATTTGGAAAAACATCGGTCCATCCGGTGTTCACAATTCTGGAACTGTGATGAATTCCACCGATGATATTCCCTTCCACGGCGGTCCATCCGATGTCAACGGTACCTTTTTGAATACCCTTACTGTGACATTCGACCGATGCTATCTCTTTGAACATCGGACCATTCGGTGTCAACGACACCTTTTTGAATACCCTTACTGTGCCATTCGACCGATGCTTCTAACGTTCAATGTCGGTCCATCCAGTGTTAAATTTACGGCTAGGGTTTGGGACCCACTATTTAAACGCCGGTTCGCCTCCCGGTCTTCTCTCTCCCCGATCCCGACTCATCCGCCGCCGATTCTCTCGCCCGAGCGCCGCCACCGTCGACTCCGGGCGCCACCGCACCCCTCCGGCCGCCGCTGCCGCCTCCGGTCGCCCGCCGCTTCCGTTCGCCACACCACCGCCGCTGCCGCTGCACCATCTAGCGCCGCCGCCACTCGCCTCCACCGCAGCCGCCGCCGCCGCTCCACCCAAGCGTCGCCGCCTCTCTCCCTCATCACCACAGCACCCAAGCGCCGCCTCCTCCCGTGCACATCGTCGCCGTGGTGCCTCCCCCCAAACGGTCGTGTCTCTTCGCCGTTAGGGTTTCCGGCCGCGTCGATCGTCGTGTTCCGCGCGCTTGACATCGTTGCACCTCATCGCAATGGCTCGTGATAAGAAGAACAAGGGCAAAGCAATTGCGGAGCCGGCCGCAAAGAAGCAGAAGCTATCCAAGGAGGAGAAAAGGGCATTGATGGCCGCTCGCATCACCGAGGAGCGAGAGCGAGGCCGAGGAGGATCACTGAGGATCCGCGAGGCTCGTCCGAGGCAGCCTCCCGTGATCGATGAGTCCGAGGCCGAAGAAGAGCCAGAAGTGCCTCTTGTTCGCCGGCGCTCAGCCCGGACCCGTGGGGGGCATCCCGCGGCAGCACCACGTCCGAGACCGACGGCTGCCGATCGTCGTGAGGACAGGGAGGCCCAGAGAGCCATCTACGAGATGGACACCACCGTCCGTGTCGGTGAAGGTGTCCGATTGACGGGTTACCAGAAGATGAAGGCCAAGCAGCTCCGAAGACTCAGATGGAGTATCTTACTTGAGGAGTGGTACCCGCAGCCCAGAGAGGCTCTTGTGGACAGTCGTTTCTGTACTGTGACACAGGCGTCACTCTATGAGACCTATAGATGCCGAGGCCACAAGTTATTCCAGCACAACTTTCTGGACTGGGATCAGCTCGCCCTAGCAGCAGAGACAGAGATTCGCCCCTACTTTGAGAGGTATAGAGGGCTGGTCCAGCTGATGTCCTATGAGAGGAGTGCTTATGTGGAGGATTGGGTACACGTGTTCTACGCTACCCTATACGTCTCTGAGGGCCGCAGGTCGATTGACTTCATGTTCATGGGCCAGCACTATCACTTGACGAGGCAGACACTAGCACAGCTGCTAGGAGTGGACCTGCACGACACTTGCGTGCATGAGAGGGTATACGGACAGGCAGACCCGCCGAGGAGGCCGCTCACTGGAGGAGTGGCACCACCACTGGAGGAGATACGTTCTCTGTTCAGACCAACCTTCTCTCCAGACCAGCCGAGGGTACCGGCACTATTGACTCTTGCTGTGCGCACAGTGCACCTTGCCTTGCGCCACACTCTCTTGCCGAGGTCTGGTTACTTAGAGGGGTTCACCAGCCTGCAGCAGACCCTCCTGTTCTACATCATGAATGGGATGGAGTTTGATATAGTGGACGTCCTCATATGCGAGATGGAGGATGTGATCACTGATGGAGTGGGCATGATGAGGCAGCTCGTGTATGGACACTGGATCAGCTACCTGCTCTCCATGATGGTCCCTGAGGAGTCCGCCGTGCATGACCGTCTCACTGACGAGAGTGTCACACGGTTCGGTCACTACCGTGCCCCAGCTCCTGGAGACCGCCGCCTTGGCCGTCTAGTCGAGCGTCAGGTCAGGGCTCGTCTATCTGAGGAGGACTGGTCTGATCTGGAGAAGGAGGATGAGAGGCTGGCTGAGGCAGAGGCTCAGGGTGAGGACTTGCAGCACATATGGCCCGAGAGCGACACGGATGACAGTGTCGAGGAGTACTTCCCACCTCCTCCCTCACCCAGGCAGCACGATGCGGAGGCTGGAGGCTCTACAGTGCCACCCCCTACTCCACCTCCCGTCTCAGAGGCACAGGTTTCTCAGCCGTCCGAGCTCACATCCCTCCTACAGCAGATGGTTGAGCAGCAACGTTTGGACCGGCTTGCAGCTGAGCAGGCCCGAGTGGAGCAAGCCACACACCTTCTGGAGCTCCAGCAGCAGCAGCAGGAGATGCAGCGCCAGATCGCCCGTGAGAGGCGTGAGGACACTGATCGGCTGACTGGGTTGATCGACTAGATGCACCAGCGCTCCCTCGACCAGCAGCAGCAGACGCAACAGACGATGATGGGCATCCTGGGGTTGATCACCAAACTCTACACCCAGACTGGGATTGCCCTCCCGTCGTAGCTGCTAGGAGTTGCTCCACCTCCACATGTCCTTGCTCCAGCTGCCGCTCCGGTGCCGACTGCACCGATCCCTTCGATCAGCATGTCTCCACTGCTGGCTCCCGGTGCACCGATTCACTCTCCACTGTCGGCCACGACACTGTTCCAGTAGACGCCGGCATCCATCGTCAGTGCCCCTGTTCCAGCAGCTCCTACCCAGCAGGCACCGACGACGGCTCCTACGGCTCCGATAGCTCCTTCTACCTCTACTCCAGGCAGCAGCTCCGACGACAGCGACGGTGACCAGTTCGTCATCGCGCCTAGTACTCAGGGTCCTTAGGCACTCGGATCCCTTTTTGGTGTCTTGATGCCAAAGGGGGAGAAGAGTTAGAGGAGTCAGGGGGAGGATTGCTTAGTCTCAGGGGGAGTGTCCTGGCCTTAGCGGGAGTTTACCTATATCATCTTTTGTAATTCGATATTATCATCTTTTGTAATTCGCTACTCATTTGGTGTTTATTGAGTACTCTTAAGTTATTAATCGATTGAGATTATTTGGTGCCTATCTTATGATCACTTATTCACTTGAGTTATTCTTTGATTGAGCTTTCAAATTTTAAGTGTAATAATCTTGTATTCATTGCATATCCTCTTAAGCTTCGTACTATCAAATTCATTACTATTGTGCTTTAAATTGTTGTGTTGTCATCAATCACCAAAAAGGGGGAGATTGAAAGCATCTAGGCCCCCATGAGGTACGGTTTCGGGGATTAATGACAATCATTGGATTTTACTAATGAATTTGTGAATGCAAGGTCCCCATAATCACTCAATCAAATGAAATCTATATGTCATTGGAGACCCATATACAATCACTTTATGAGATCAAATCAATGATATGAAGACAAGAAGTGAAAGCTCTTATGTCAAAGTCATTCAACCACAATTGATGACACTTAATGCTTGACAACCATCAGAAGTACATTTCCAAAAAAAGTCTAAGAGGTCAATCGAGCAAGGCACAAAAGAATCACTTAAAAACAACTCGAAGCAAACAAAATCAACTCACCGGATCAACCGATGATTTCTGAGAACAACACATCAGTCGAGTTGGTTCAGCAGAAGAAGAAGACCTCAGAACAAAGCACTCACCAGACCATCCGATGTTAAGGGCTCAGCTACATCGGTCCATCAGTACAGTTTGCAATATCCTTGGACCAAGTGTAGCACCGGATCATCCGATGTACAGAAGTACACACATCGGTCAATCACTCCAGTAAGCATCAAGTTTGAGCCAATTCTGGAGGAAGAGCCACCGGATCATCCGATGAGAAGACAAGTGCAACATCGGTCTAACAACGTTCATATCTGACACAATGACGTCAGCTAAAGTAAACTTGACCGATGATAACTAAAGGGGAGACATCGGATCATCCGATGTTCGCAGAAAAATTCTGTCAGCCTACTTTTCCAACGGCTATTTCGTGGAGGCTGGCTTTAAATACCCCCTAAACCTGTCATTTCGAAAAGTCTTGATCACAAAACATTCTCTACACATCCACAAGCATTCAAGACCAAGAGCCATCACTTCTACATCATTTTTGACCACCTACACACCAAGAAATAGGCTAGAGCTAGCTAGAGAGAGAGCTTGTGTGCCTCCATTCTGGGTGAGTGGAATCTCTAGGATAGTGAGAGCCTCAAGGGAGTGCCCCTTGGTGTTTGTAACTGTGAGAGACTTCCGGAGCTTGCCAAGGCGTTTGTGGAAGCCCGGAGGGTCAAAGTTGTACAAGGCTTGAGCTCCACCTTGCCGAGGTTGGCAAACGGAGAAGAATAGTGGAGATCCCTCGTCTCGGTGACTTGGGTGTGGCTAGACCCTTTGGTGGGTGCCACAACATGGATGTAGGAAGATCTTGATGATCTTGCCGAACCACGGGGTAAATCCTCGTGTCTCCTCGGGAGTTTGCATCCCCTTCCTCTCCCTTACATTTATGCATTTTATATTCCGCGAAGTTGTTATTTACTTCAATGCATAGATAGTTTGCGTAGGGAATTGGGCTTTTGGGAATTAAGTTTTATTGTTTAGATTTTTGAAAAGAAGCCCAATTCACCCCCCTCTTGGGCATTCGATCCTTACATACTTGACTACAACAACCACAAGGGTGTTGCACCTTAGCGATAGTTACACTGGCTCCCGTTGTTGCTGTTCTTGTTGTGCCAAGAATAGCTTTGAACCTGCAAGCAATCGAAGAACAAGCAAGAACAAGATAACAAGCAAACACTCACGGGTGTGATAAGTTGGGGTTCTGATTCAAGTAATTGTAAAGTCTCGTCGACACTTGCGTTACAAGGGAGTAGCAATGGCTAAACTTACAGAAAATAAAACCCAAGTTCTTCCTATGGCTGCTAGTTGTTTATATAGAGGTGGAAGACTAGAACTCACGGTTGAGTCACGAGTCATGTCGGCCTTTCCTGAGCAGCTCAAGCGTCATCTGCCTTTGATTCTTGATCCAATGGAAAGTATACGAAGAGACCTTTCCAACAAGTACTTATTTGCATTAAACAACCTTGGGAGTTGAAAGTTATGCCCCTTTTAAATTGGTACTTGCTGCAGTTACCAGGACCCCTCGGGTGGAGCAGTCTTCATTGCATTAATCCCTCCATTCCTCCTAGCTGGATCAATTCCCAAGCACCTAATAATAACAAGGTCATCACAAGGCTTTAATAGTTCCCCACTTGAAGGATAATTACTTTGAACAGCCAGGAATGAGTTCACCTGATAATTAAGTTGACGTGCACGAGCGCGTGTCATTGGACCTTGATTAGTTGCAAGTGGTGAATGGGCTGTTGTTGTGGTTTTATCAATGGTAACGATGTCCTCATCATCCTCCCCTTCTTGCAATTGAGTCATCCTCGACTCAAATGTGTCTTTCTCGCCCACATATGGTTTCAAATCGGCAATATTAAAAGAGGAAGTAACCCCAACATGTGCAGGCAACTCAATTTCATATGCATTATCATTAATTTTTCGAAGCACTTTGAAGGGTCCAGCAGCTCTAGGTAGCAATTTAGATTTTCTCAAATCAGGAAATCTATCCTTTCTCAAAAGTAACATGCTTTCTACCCTTGCTACTGGCTTGTTGATACTTAGCGTTCATGCTCTCAATGTTTGCTTTAGTTTGCTCATGAATTTTAAGAATTAATTTGGCACGACAAGAAGCAACAAAATTCAATTTCTCTGAAGGTGGCAGAGCCAAAAGATCAATTGGAGCACGAGGGATAAAATCATATACAATCTGAAAAGGGCACAATTTAGTATTAGAATGCAGCGAACGATTGTAAGAAAATTCAATATGAGGCAAACATTCTTCTCATAATTTGATGTTATGTTTCAGAACAGTCCTAAGCATGGTAGATAAACTACGGTTCACTACTTCGGTCTGTCCATCAGTTTGAGGGTGACAAGTGGTAGAAAAGAGCAATTTTGTCCCCAACTTAGCCCATAAGGTTTTCCAAAAATGACTAAGAAATTTGGCATCTCTATCTGAAACAATAGTGTTCAGAACCCCATGCAAATGAACAACTTCTCAAAAGAACAAATCAGCAATATGAGTAGCATCATCAGTTTTGTGGCATGGTATGAAGTGTGCCATTTAAGAAAATCTGTCCACAACAACAAAAATACTATCCCTCCCCTTCTTTGTTCTAGGCAATCCTAAAACAAAATCCATAGAAACATCCTCCCATGGAGCACTAGGAACAGGGAGAGGCATGTATAAACCATATAGATTAAGACGGGACTTAACTTTTTGTCAGGTGGTGCAATGAGCAACAAACCGCTCCACATCTCTTCTCATCTTTGGCCAATAGAAATGGCTTGCTAGGATGTCTTTCGTCTTCTTGACACCAAAGTATCCCATCAACCCTCCACCATGTGCTTCTTGTGTGACCGTGGTAGGAGTCGGCCAGATGTGTATCGCCCCCACCTTGGCTTGATCGACTTCAGTTCCCTATGGTGTCACAACATAGCCAAGAAAAGAGACACCATCCGTGCAAAAGGTGCACTTGTCAATGTTACCAATTAAGCGTGCATCACGTAAAGCATTGAAAATAGCACATAGATGATCAAGATGCTCTTCTAGAAATGTGCTATAGATCAAGATGTCATCAAAATATACTACCACAAATCTTCCAATAAAAGCACGTAAAACCTCATTCATTAATCTCATAAAAGTGCTAGGTGCATTCGTGAGACCAAAAGGCATGGCTAACCACTCATACAAACCGAATTTTGTTTTAAACGCTGTTTTCCATTCATCACCTAGCTTCATGCAAATTTGATGGTATCCACTATGCAAGTCAATTTTAGAGAAAATCATCGAGCCACTACATTCATCAAGCATATCATCTAACCTAGGAATAGGATGATGATATCTAATGGTAATGTTATTAATTCCTCGACAATCTACACACATGCGCCATGATCCATCTTTCTTTGGAACCAAAAGAACAGGAAGAGAGCAAGGACTAAGGGACTCACACACATAACCTTTATTGAGTAATTTCTGTACTTGTCGTTGAATCTCCGTAGTCTCCTCCAGGTTGGTCCTGTATGGTGCTCGGTTTGGCAAAGAAGCCCCAATGAGGTCAATCTGATGCTCAATCACTCTCAATGGTGGCAGCCCGACTGGTACCTCTTGTGGAAACACATCAGCGTATTCCTGCAAAAGCTTAGTGACAGCAGGGGGCAAAGCACATGGTTCGTTGTGAAAGTGAGAACAAAGCTTCTTTGCAAGCAAACACATAGCAGATTGCATCATTATTTTTTAATTCAAACAAATCAGATTTGGAAGCAAGAAAACAAGCACTGTTCAATTTTATTTCATTCATCTTCACATAAGCAGATTTAGAATTGTCAGTCTTAGGGTGTACCGATTCCTTCGCAACATTTGAATTTTCATTTTGAGTAGATTTCTTATTTTTCTCTTTGCAAGATCTAGCAATGTCATCCTTCAAAATAGCATCAGGAGACATAGGGTGCAAAACAAGCTTCTTCTCATTATGCATGAAAGAGTATTGATTTGATTTTCCATGATGTAATGTATCTTTACCAAATTGCCAAGGTCGACCAAACAGCATAGAGCAAGCTTGCATAGGTACCACATCACAATCAATGTAATCACGGTAGGAACCAATTGCAAATTCGACACGAACCAGATGTGTTACCTTAAGCTTACCACTATCGTTGAACCATTGGAAGTAGGGATGTGGATGTGGAAGTGTTGTGATCCCAAGCTTCTCTACCATGGCAACACTTGCTAAATTGTTGCAGCTTCCTCCATCAATAATAATGCGATACGATCGTTCCAAAACTACACACTTAGTTTGGAATAGATTGTGTCGCTGGTTCTGTTCATCTTTGATCATTTAGGCACTCAAGACACGCCTCACAACAAGACTCTCATAGTGGTCAGCATGATCAGCCCCAATGTGCTCTTCATCATCATTCTTCTTTCCTGCATCTTGTGCCGCAAGCATGGCATATGTTTCATCATCTAAATCACTAGCAGACGCGTACTCACCATTCTCTCATACGATCAGCACATACTTGCTTGGGCAGTCCCTTCGTAGGTGCCCAAAACCCTTGCACTGGAGGCATTGAATGTCTTTTGTTCTTTTGGTGGAGGCGATGGAAGAAGAAGTGTTGGCTGCAACTTGGGTGGATCCTTTTGATGTCTCGATAGCATGCGAAGGTGCTGATTTTGATGTAGTCCTGGGCAACAGATTGGAAGCATTGTCCGGAGAATCATGCTTAAGACTAGCGCTGGTAATGGACCGGGCCGGCCCTCACGCTTATAGGGCTTAAGACCGGTTAAATTTTCTTGGGCCGAGCTTTTTGCGACCAGGTTTAAAACTCGGCCCGGGATTGAATAGATTTTGGTTATCGAATACTATACGGACGGTCCGTGTGAAGCTCGACTCCAGCCCACCCGCACACCGCGTCCTCCTCCTCCTGCAAATCGAGCTCGTCTCGTGCATAGGACCGGATCTGCTCCTCTCCTCGCCGCCCGCGTGCGTCTCATCGCCTGTCACCTCCTCGTCCGTGTCGTCGGCTGCTTGGTACCCTCCGACGAGGTAGGCTTCTATCTCTCTCCTCCGCTCCCTCCCCTCCCCCCTATCGCGTCTTTCCCTCCACGTACTAGGGGCATCTGCAGGGAGGCGGATCCTGCCGACCTCGTCCATGCACTAGGGACTCTTACGAACAAATCAAGCTCGTGGCCGGACCAACTCTGTCAAAGAGATCGAGTTTTGGTCAGAAAACGGTTGGATCCCATGCCGGCGATCACCGCAGGAGACCAGTGGCAGGGAACCACCCCGGGAAACAGTCTGAACCGGCGGCGGTCGAGCCTAGAAAAATGCATTTTTTCATCGGACTGAGCACCGCTCAGCTCCTGCTGGCAGCTGCAACACCCTGGGCCTTCGATTTGGGAGGCTTCTGGTGCGAATCCAACGAGATTAGCATTTTGTGTGGTGACCAGCTGGAGGATATTCCCCCTCGTGTTTTCAGATCTCTGTTTTTTTAGAGAGAGAAACAAAGAAGATGTAGAGGGATTATTGTTAGTTCTGATGATATGCAGTAAGGATACTCCTATGATATGCAGTAAGGCTCTGGGCTTGATTATTGATTGTAAGACTGTAAGACACTTTTTATTCATGTACACAATACTTTGTAGCTGAACTTCTTTGTCGAGCAGCCAAAGAGAATGGTCAGGTCTGCATTCATATATTTTAGCAGTACCAAGATTTAAATGATTAAAAAGATTATCACTGTAGTCAGACCACATACCCTAGTTTGGAGCTTTGTGTACCTGAGTATATTCAAATCGTACATAGCAGTCAGATACTGCATGTTTAACTACTTAAACTTGATGTTACCATTTTGAAAGTTTTGTTGCGGTGTTGCTCATAGCATATGTAGTCACCCCTTTTTGCTGCTAGGAACACTAGAATTGATAACTTCTCGGTGTTTGGCCTAATGTAGTTTGCTTCTTTTTTCCTATGTTTGTACTAGATCATAATTGCTTCATGAATGTACAGATCATTAGAGCTGGCGAAGATGAGGTAAAGTGGATCTATTGCAAGAATGGTTGTTTCTCTGTTAAGTCCTTGTACCAAAACTTACATCAAATACAGTAGGAAATTATGACAGGCGAATGTGGAATGCAAAAATCCCTCAAAAAATCAAAACCTTTTTATGGTTAGTGCAAAATCAGGCCATTCCAAGTAAATATATCATGAAGAGAAGAAAGTGGTCAAGAGATACAACTTGTCGTTTTTGTAATGAGGAGAAAACAATAGATCACTTATTCTTTTCCTGCAATAGTATGAAACTGGTCTGGGGGATTTTGGCTAGATGCTTGGGGGGCAGCAATAGACCAAAAAATCTTGCCCAGTACTGGACCTGGATCTCTGAAGTTCTTCCAGGTGGCGTAAGTGTTTATCCCCTAGGTATTGCCGCTATTTGTTGGGCTTCTTGGAAGCTCAGGAATAGAGCATGCTTTGAGGGTAAAAGTATCAAACATCCATGTGAAATTTTACTGTTTGCATGCTCTCAGATTTTGTATTGGACAGGTTTCTATTCACAGGAAATTCAAGAATTAATCAAGGCAAGCACAGAGAGAATTGTGCAAGAGACTCCGAGGATGATGCAAGTACAAGGAAGAATTGTGATGCTGCCAGACTCAGATCAGGGGGCAAGGCGACTTTGATGATAAGTCAAGCGAACCTGGATGTGACGGTGATGATCAAGATTGAAGCTGTTAACGGAAGGATGAGAATTTTTAAGTAGTCGTAACATTTTGATGCATGCTTGCATAGAAAAAAGAATTACCTAGTATTATCACTATTGCAGAAAAACGTAAACTGTGATTTGATAAAAAGGTTTTGATCAGCCATGTTTTGGTAGCTCAAATAGAGGTAAGAGCTAGGAAATATGGACTGATTGAACACAGATGTACTTTTGATCTCTGTTTCGATAATAGAAATGGAGGTGGTGTTACCGTTTCAAAAAAAAAATGAATGTCTTAGTTGTGTTATAATAGTGTTTAACTTCAGATGTTTCACTGTCATATAATAGTGTTCTTTCATTGTGTGTGGGTAATTAGGGTTTAATATGCCAACTTTGTGCTTGTCATTTGTTTATTTATTGTATATATTTGCTTTTCAGGTAGACAATGTATGTGAATGCATTATTGTAAAAGTGTTCCAAGATGTATTTGACTTGATATGGGAGAACATATTGATTACTTCATTGTTGTATGTGATCATTTTTATGCTTACATAACTAGTGTTCTTGGTCATTGTTGTACCTGATGGTGAAGTGAACTGGGATTGATTGCATTGATAATTGGATCGTGGATAATAAGCTGCTTGAGAGGATGAGGATCAGTTTGTGCATCGTGCCTTTGTTGTGCACCTGGTCGAAGCTGAGAGTTAATTAAGCTTCACTTCAGAGTTAGGAGACAAGTTTTTTATATGAACAAATGTATGCCACTTAATTAATATTTGCATGTTAGGGTCACTGCTATTTACCTATTGTTATATCTATTTCCACTTCAAAGTTTCAGTCTCTTGATTGTTACTCTTATTCCCTCCTCTTGTGCTCTTGATGATCATGTGCTAATTAACGATGGTCGTATCTGATATTCTGATTATGAGATCCTTCTAAATTGCATCTGCAAGTTTCATTGGTGCCATGAAATTTCCTGTTGCCATGAAGTAATGTGTGATTGGGTACTTTATGTATTTCATGTTGCAGCCTGCATAATAGCAAACAGCGTGCAAATATAAGGCTTGTGCAAGATTGCTTTATATATGTATCAGATCATCACACGAAATAAGAGAAGAGTGATTAATAAAATTAAAATAAGAGCAAATAGAACTTGAGCCTGGGTATTATGAGAAAATCGATCGAGTAGCCCATTTGACTGTACTGACCAAAGCTCAAAACCGATAAGTCGAGCCTGCCCATTTGACCGTACTGACCGAAGCCCAAAACAGATAAGTCGACTGTGAGCAAAGCTCGTACACGTGAATCGAGCTGCGGGCGGGTTCGAGCCGGACTCGAGCTTTAACGATGTCAAAAGGGACGATCTGATCACATGGGCTATAATCCTCATAGCAGGGTCGATCCGAGTACTGAGCCCGAACTCGCCCATTACCAGCGCTGCTTAAGACCAGCAACACTTGAGCGGGACTGCCATGAGGTAGTTTGACCTGCAGAAATATTAGTTCTTGTGCATCGTCCCTGCACTTCTCTTTCAACCTTACAAGCAAGATGGAATAATCGGGTGAAGTTAGTGTATTCCTTATAAGCCAATATGTCCTGAATTTCTCTTGTTAAACCACTCATAAACCTAGCCATTGCAGCCTCTTCATTTTCAACTAGGCCATAAGCATCATGCCTATTTGAAGTTCTTGATAGTATTCCTCAACAGATTTGTTGCCTTGCTTAAGTTGTAATTTATGCAGCAGGCCACGAGCATAATAGGAAGGAACAAAACAACGACGCATGATTCGTTTCAAGGCATTTCAAGTTTGTGGTACGGTGGCTAGATTTTTAGTTTGATACTCATGCCACCAAACAGAAGCAAAGTTAGTGAATTCACTAGTGGCAGCACTAACCTTTTTATCATTAGGGAAATCATGGCATGCAAATTTTTGATCTACTGATAATTCTTAAGAGATATATGCATCTGGATCATATTTCCCATCAAAAGGTGGTATGGATAATTTAATGCTACGTAGGGAATCGTCATTGTCATGTACCTCACGTCGTAGGGCTCGACCACCCATACCACAATGGTCGCGACGTGGCTGCCGTCGATACCTGAATGGTCCATCATCAAGTTCGGTATCTGCTGAATACTCCACCTCGTCATATCTTGCATCACTGCCAACAGAGTTGTGGCTGTCATCAACACGTCTTTGTCTCTCTTCGCATCCAACCTGTTCCATCCTCTCCAAACGCTCAATGATTGCTGCAAGAGAAGTGTTAATAGCCCCAACAGTGCTTTCTAATGTGGTCATCTTGGTGTTGGTGCAAATCTGCGTCGACTCTAATTGACCAATGCATTCATTGGTGACTTGAATATCCTCGTTGAGGGCATCCATGTGCATATTTACTTGGTGTTCGAAATGCTGAATGATGCCCCTCGTACATGGTGAATGTGGAGATGTCGCATTCGCATCCGCTGACATGGTTAGTACAGAAAGGAAATACAACAGCAAGCAGATTAATCCTAGCAGTTGCTAAGAGGTGGTAGGACACAATCACTTCCTCACTAGCAAGAAATCAAGCTCTTACAAGTTCTTACCACGCGATGCAGGGGGTGCCGGCAAACAACAACAAACGGTGGCTGCCAACACAATTCTGTGGTGTTGTAGATGATTTTGTGGAGCTGTAGGTGGCTGCTAGAAATGAGTTGCACAAAGGAACAACTAGTACCACAATAGTCATAACAATTTGAATAAACGTTCCATGATGGTACTGTGCTGGTCCTAGTCTAAACCGTGATAGAGACGCGAGCCGTTACTCCACGTGATGTTAAACGTACTGTAGTAGAAAAGTCTAGACAGCGCGAACGTTGTGTTTTAACAAAACGTTCAAAACAGCAGTTGAACTATGGGACTTGAAACAAATGTTACACAAACTGTTTTTTTTTTGGACTGAGAAACTTTTTCTAGCAATTTTAATCAGTGCGGCCTTTCTTTCTTTGCACGTGCCTTTTTCTTGCTGATCCAAGCGGCTTTTCTTTTGCGCGTGCCTTTTTCTCAACTTTGGGTAGGTAATGAAAATGGACTGAGAACAAAGTGGCACAAACTCAAAACTCTAGAGGTAAAAAACTTAGGACCAACAACTTGACACAAAAAGGCAACCGCGAATTCAACAAGTCGAAAGCTAAGTAGCCAAGCAAAAGGCTTAAAGTGTTTTTAGGATTTTTAGAGCGAACTTTTGTAGGCAAAAGTGGGCAGTAGGTAAATGAAGAACAAGAAGAAGGAAATCTCTCATCGAGCAACCTAAAATCTGATACCACTTGATAAACCCAGTGGGTACGGGGATGTCCTATCTTTCGATGAGAGATGTTGGTGGTGAATGAATTTGGTGGAGGCCGACGTTGGCTGCCTGACTACCACAACCAGAATGATGTGGCGCCTTTAGCGACAGTTACACCGTCTCCTGGTAACTACGATTTGGGTGGAGGTCGACATTGTGCTACCCGACTACAACAACCACAAGGGTGTTGCGCCTTAGCGATAGTTACACCGACTCTTGTTGTTGCTGTTCTTGCCGTGCCAAGAACAACCTTGAACCTGCAAGCAATCGAAGAACAAGCAAGAACAAGATAACAATCAAACACTCACGGGTGTGATAAGTTGGGGTTCTGATTCAAGTAATCGGAAGGTATCATCGACACTTGTGTTACAAGGAAGTAGCAATGGCTAAACTTACAGAAAATAAAACCCAAATTCTTCCTATGGCTGCTAGTTGTTTATATAGAGGAGGAAGACTAGAACTCACGATGGAGTCACGAGTCTTGTTCGGCCTTTCCTGAGCAGCTCAAGCGTCATCTGCCTTTGATTCTTGATCCTATGGAAAGTAGACGAAGAGACCTTTCCAGCAAGTACTTATTTGCATTAAACAACCTTGAAATTTATGCCCCTTTTAAGTTGGTACTTGCTGCAGTTACCAGGACACCTCGGGTGGAGCAGCCTTCATTGCATTAATCCCTCCATTCCTCCAAGCTGTATCAATTCCCAAGCACATAATAATAACAAGTCCATCACAAGGCTTTAATAGTTCCCCATTTGAAGGATAATTACTTTGAATAGCCAGGAATGAGTTCACCTGATAATTAAGTTGACGTGCACGAGCGCGTGTCATTGGACCTTGATTAGTTGCAAGTGATGAATGGGCTGCTGTTGTGGTTGTATCAACGGTAGCGATGTCCTCATCAGGATTGATTGGAAAAGTACTTCAAATGCTTTTCATTTTCTTAGTAATTCAATTGTTGCTTGGTCCTCTAGAAAACAAAGTTCGGTAGCACAATCCACGGCCGAATCTAAATATATAGTTGCTGCTAGCGCTTTCTCACAAATACTTTGGATTGTCCAAACACTTAAGGACTATGGGGTTGATCTAAATAGTGTTCCACTGTTTTATGATAACACTAGTGCCATTTGCATTGCTAAAAACCCCGTGCAACATTCTAAAACAAAGCACATTGACATTAGGTATCACTTTCTCTGTGATAATGTTGAAAAAGGAAATATTGTGCTTCACCATGTCGATACCGAAAAACAATTGGCTGATATTTTCACAAAATCTTTGGATTTCACACGTTTTTGTTACATTTGTAGTGGAACTGGCGTTATGCATCCTCATGGCTTAAATTGGGGGGGGGGGGGGTTGAAACTCGGGAAGTCTATGTGTGAATCTGAATTTAAATGATATGAGCATAAGTATTTCATATATATATATATATATATATATATATATATATATATATATATATTACTTTGTGATTCCTTTTACATGCTAAAAGTTCTTACTACATTACTCATGTTATACATTTTGTAGTTTTTGCCATGACTAGCAATTGGAATAATTACTTCCACTAAATCTGATCATGATCAAACTTACTTGCTGTTTTGAACTTGTTGCATGCTCACAAGTCCTTTTAATCATGATGAATTAATCAAGTAATCAACTCACATGTTGAGTTTTTATGTTCAAATGAAAAATTGAGAAAATATCAAGAGAATATGCATGCATCACACTTCTTCTTTTGAGATTGCTTATCATTGCACTTTGATATGAACTTGGAAGGAGTTGTGTATGAATAAAACCATGTCCTTAAGCTTCTGATTGTCATATGACATAGGCTTGGCTTGGTTGGTTCGAATAAGGCAAATGCGACATATAACCTCTTGTAGATGTCATATGATCTGAATTTGAGCTTTGAAAAATAATAAAAAGCAGCAATAAGGGTCATGCTTTCATGTTTTTGAAATAGTTAAGTTTGTGAGATAATGACTTGCTTAAATTAAAATTACACTTGATCTCTAGCATGGCTTACACTACTTTATGTATCTCATTGATGTGATAGTGTAAGTGACTTGATAGTATGACTTGGATGAGCTTTGTTTTATATGTATATGTTATAATATGCTCATAACTATTAAAATTTCTCTTTGGAACCTTGCTAAATACATTGTCAAAGGGGGAGAAATGTGTATAGGGGGAGAACAATTGTTTTTGAAATTTAATTGTTTCTGAAATTTCATTCTCATTTGATTTTCAAAAAGGAGGAGAAAATTGTTTTCAAAACTTTTCATGTGAATAAGCCAATGTTTGGATTTTAAGTGGTGTTGTCAATGCATTCATCAAGCGGGATATTGTGAGACTATGTGTGTTGGATACATTGGCTTTTACGATAAAAGCTTTGAATATTGCCAAAACACCCTTTTCAATGAGGTCCGACTCTAGATCCAAGCTGCGACAATGTCCGACGATAGGTCCGACATGCTTTCGGTAGCTCCGGCAAATTCTGACAGGAGGTACGACATGTTTTTTGTAGCTCTGGTATGGTCCAACGGAGTTCCTCGCAATATCATCTCTGATCGGGGCTCATTATTTCTTTCTCATTTCTGGGAGCAACTACATGGGTCTCTGAGAACCAAGTTAATTAAAATCACTTCATATCATCCTCAGACAGATGGACAAACTGAAAGAGTAAATCAGATCTTAGAAGATATGTTGAGAGCTTATGCCATTGATCATGGAAAGTGATAGGATCTTGGTTCCCGATCTTTCAATGAGAATAGGAGGGTTCGATTTGTGGAGGAGAAGACGTTGGCGATCCGACTACACCGTCCCCAAGACGATGCGCCTTAGCGATCGGTACACCGACTCCGAAGTTGTATTGATCTTGCTGGCGCACAATCAACCTGACCACGAGGGCCTTTGTTCCTGCAAGTAATCGAAGAACACGCAAGAACAAGAAGAACAAGCACTTATCTGTTGAATCAATCTAAAGTGGGGTTCTGGATACAAGTAGACGGGCGATCTAGTCGACACGCGCGTGTACAAGGAAGCAGTAGAAGCTAACTTACGAATAAACAAAAACCCACCAGCTAATGAGGGCGGCTGCTACTATTTATTACCTCCCTAGGGTCGTGAGAAACCCTAATCACGAGTCCCTAATGGACTCCAAACGATACATGGGCCATGGGCCCAATTTTGGTGATGCAGCACCCTGGCCAGAAAAAGGTCTTGGTATTAAAATAACTATTTCGGCCGACTCAGAATAGATATGGACATGAGGCCAGATCCGTTTGAAAGTAGACTTGATAATCTTTCCAGGAAGTACTTGAACGCCCAGATCGGAGTCTGTATGAAATCGTGGTGGCCATCACAAGTTGGTGCTGTTCTGCTGTCCAAATCCCGTCCGCGCGAATTCCCTTCCCATTGGCTCCTCTCCATTGTTCCTAAGCAAAACAAGAAAGCACGTAGTTCCACGGTCTAGATAAGATGGACATAAGGCCAAGAACGAGTTCACCTCATAGTTTAGTTGACGTGCACGAGCGCGAGTGATCGGACCAGAAACCGGTAGCTGAGTTGGTGTGGATGTATCGAGGGTGTTGATGTCCTCATCATCCTCCCCTTCTTGCATTTGAGTCGTCCGCGACTCAAGCTCATCTTCTTCTCCCAAATATGGCTTCAAATCTGCAATGTTAAATGTGGAACTAACCCCAAAATTCGCAGGCAACTCGAGTTTATATGCATTATCATTAATTCTTTAACACTTTGAATGGACCATCAGCTCGAGGTAACAATTTAGACTTTCTCAAATCAGGAAACCTATTCTTTCGCAAATGTAACCAAACTAAATCACCAGGTTCAAAAGTGATAGTTTTCTTTCCCCTACTACCAGCAAGTTTATACTTGGCATTCATGCACTCTATATTCTTCTTAGTGGTTTCATGCAATTTTAAGATCAATTCAGCACGATGTTTAGCGTCAAAATTCACTCGTTCCATTGAAGGAAGAGGTAATAAATCAATAGGAGCACGGGGTACAAATCCATAAACAATCTCAAAAGGGCATTTCTTAGTACTAGAATGTAGGGAACGATTATAAGCAAACTCAACATGAGGCAAACACTCTTCCCACATTTTTATATTCTTTTTCAAAACAGCCCTAAGCATGGTAGATAAACTTCTATTCACAACCTCAGTTTGACCATCAGTTTGGGGATGACAAGTAGTTGAAAATAAAATCTTAGTCCCCAATTTTGCCCATAATGCTCTCCAAAAATGGCTAAGAAACTTAGCATCACGATCTGAAACTATTGTGTTTGGCACACCATGCAATCTAACAATATCTCGGAAAAACAAATTAGCAACATGTGTAGCATCATCACTTTTACGACAAGGTATGAAGTGTGCCATTTTAGAAAATCTATCCACAACAACAAAGATGCTATCCCTCCCCTTCTTTGTTCTAGGCAGTCCTAAAACAAAGTCCATAGAAATATCCTCCCAAGGCATGCTAGGAATAGGAAGAGGCATGTACAAACCATGTGGATTAAGTCGTGACTTAGCTTTTTGACATGTCGTGCAGCGAGAAACAAAGCGCTCCACGTCTCGCCTCATCCTTGGCCAAAAGAAATGACCAACAAGTATGTCCTCCGTCTTTTTCACTCCAAAGTGCCCCATCAGCCCGCCTCCATGCGCTTCCTGTAACAACAACAAACGAACGGAGCTAGCTGGAATGCATAACTTGTTAGCTCTAAACACGTAGCCATCATTGAGGAAAAAATTATTCAATGTTTTTCCGTCTTTACATTTCAGCAATACATCTTTGAAATCAGCATCATGTTCATATTGATCTTTAATCGTTTCTAATCCAAAAATTTTAAAGTCAAGTTGAGATAGAAGAGTATAACGTCTAGATAAAGCATCAGCAATAACATTATCCTTTCCCTTTTTGTGTTTAATGACATAAGGAAAAGACTCAATAAATTCCATCCACTTAGCATGCCTACGGTTTAGTTTCCCTTGACTCCTAATATGCTTTAGTGATTCATGATCAGAATGGATAACAAATTCTTTGGGCCACAAATAATGCTGCCATGTTTCTAAAGTTCGTACAAGAGCATATAATTCCTTATCATAGGTAGAATAATTTAGAACAGGCCCACTCATTTTCTCACTAAAATATGCAACAGGTTTTCCTTCTTGTAACAAAACACCACCCAATCCAATCCCACTAGCATCACATTCAAGCTCAAAAGTCTTAGAAAAATCAGGAAGTTGGAGAAGAGGTGCATGCGTCAACTTATCTTTCAGTATGGTAAAGGCGTTATCTTGTGTGGTGCCCCAAGAAAAAGGCACCCCCTTCTTCGTAAGGTCATTCAATGGAGCAGCAATGGTGCTGAAATCCTTCACAAAGCGACGATAAAACCCAGCCAGCCCTAGAAAGCTCCGCACCTGTGTGATGGTCTTTGGTACAGGCCACCCCTGAATAGCCTCTACCTTGGCTTGATCAACTTCAATTCCCTGTGGAGTAACAACATAGCCAAGGAAAGAGACTCGATCCGTGCAAAAGGTGCACTTCTCAAGATTACCAAATAATCGTGCCTCACGCAAAGCATTAAAAACAGCACGTAAGTGATCAAGATGTTCATCCATGGATTTGCTATAAATCAATATATCATCAAAATACACAACAACAAATTTTCCAATGAATGCACGCAAAACCTCGTTCATTAATCTCATGAAGGTGCTAGGTGCATTAGTTAACCCAAAAGGCATGACTAACCACTCATATAAACCGAACTTAGTTTTGAAAGCAGTTTTCCATTCATCTCCTAGTTTCATGCGAATTTTGTGATAACCACTACGCAAATCAACTTTTGAGAACACAACAGCACCACTCAATTCATCAAGCATATCATCTAAGCGTGGAATAGGATGATGATATCGAATGGTTATATTGTTGATTGCTCTATAATCCACACACATACGCCATGATCCATCCTTTTTAGGTACTAGAATAACTGGAACAGCACAAGGACTAAGAGACTCACGTACATAACCTTTGTCAAGTAGTTCTTGTACTTGGCGCTGAATCTCCTTTGTTTCTTCTGGATTTGTCATATATGGTGCACGGTTGGGCAATGAAGCACCGGGAATGAGGTCAATCTGGTGCTCAATCCCTCGAAGTGGTGGTAGTCCTGGTGGTATTTCACTTGGAAACACATCAGAATATTCCTGCAAAATGTTAGCAACAGCAGGAGGCAAAGAATGTTGCACATCGTAAAGGGAAATCAAAGCATCTTTGCATACCAAAGCATAGGCAACAGAGGTGGAAGCAATCAGTTCATTAATATCAGATTTCGTAGCAAACAAGCATTTTCCCTTCAGAGATATCTCATTTTTCTTATCAAACACAGATTTGGCATTGTTATTGTTCTCATTGTTAGCATGGTCCTGATATTTAGTTTTCCTAGCTCTAGCAACATCATCTTGCACAATAGCTTCAGGAGACATAGGATGCAACACAATTTTTTTATTGTGGTAAAGAAAAGAATACTGATTTGATCTACCATGATGCATAGAATCTCTATCAAATTGCCAAGGTCTTCCTAGCAGAATATTACAAGCTTGCATAGGCACAACATCACATTCAACGACATCCTTATATGATCCAATAGTAAAATTGATTCGCACAAGTCTAGTTACCTTTGCCTTACCGCTGTTGTTTAACCATTGAATGTAATAGGGATGTGGGTGCAGTTTGGTGCTTAGTGCCAGCTTGGTCACCATGTCACTGCTGGCCAAGTTGTTGCAGCTACCTCCATCAATGATCATGCGGCAAGATTGCTCTTTGACGACACACTTTGTTTGGAATAATGTGTGCCTTTGATTTTGTTCCGCTTTCTCCATTTGTGCACTAAGCACATGCTGCACAATGAGACTATCATAGCGCGCTGCATCTTCTGCACCAATATGCTCTTCTTGATGTTCATCGCTACCTGCATAGTCAGCTGCAAGCAAAACACATGTATCGTCATCAAAATCACTAGCAGATGAGTACTCACCGTCATCTTTAACAATTAGAACACGTTTGCTTGGGTAGTCACGCTGCACATGGCCAAAACCCTTGCACTTGTGACATTGAACGTCTCTAGATCGTCCGGTAGATGCTACGGAAGAAGCACTCTCGGTGGGCTTTTGGGTGGTCTTTACTGCTGAGCTAGTGGAAGAAGCACGTGGCTTGTTGCTGGAAGAAGAAGGTGCTGCCCGACTTTGTGAAGAAGATGGCGGAGAAGCACGCCCAGTCGAAGGAGTAGTCGTGCGTGGTTGCCATGATCTAGTCTTTCCTGCAGAAATATTAGTTCTAGAGCTAGCTCGTCATCCCTGTACTTCCCTTTCAGCTTTACAAGCAAGATGAAACAAACAGGTAACATTATTGTAATCTTTATAAGCAAGTATGTCCTGAATTTCACGGTTTAAACCACCCAAAAATCTAGCCATAGCTGGTTCCTCATCCTCGTCTAAATTACAACGCAACATACCCATTTGTAATTCCTGAAAATACTCTTCTACACTTTTAGCTCCCTGTCTCAATTGTTGTAACTTATTTAACAGATCACGTGCATAGTAAGAAGGAACAAATCTAGCCCGCATGAGCCGTTTCAAAGCATCCCAAGTTTGTGGTATGTTATTAGGATTTTTCTTGCCATGTTCTATCCACCAAATAGAAGCAAAATCAGTAAACTCACTAGTGGCTGCTCTAACTCTTGCGTTTTCAGGAAACTCATGACATGCAAATTTTTGATCAACAAAAATCTCCCAAGTAATATATGCATCAGGGTCATATTTACCATCAAAATGAGGTATCTTAAATTTGATCTTGTTAAAAGTATCTTCATGATTGCGTACCTCACGCCGACGATGTCCACCTATGCCTTGACGGTTGCGTTGTAGCCGGCGCCGTGGCCTAGCTTCCTCATCTTCCCCAATCTCCGTATATGCAGAATAGTCATCTTCATTGTCATGTACAATACTAGGAGCATTGCTCACCTGTCCATCTGTGCTGCGTCCACGATCCCTCTCCTCAAGGCGCTGCAGCATGGCTCCAATAGAGGTGTTCAATATTTGAATGGAACTCTCCAACGTGCTGATTTTGGTGTTGGTGTCGATCTGCATATTTTCCAATTGACCAAGGCGGTCACTGGTAACTCGAAAATCCTCATCAAGCGCTTCTGTGTGTAGCCGCACTTGGCATTCGAAGTGTTGTATAATTCCCCGTGTGCGAGGTGAATGCACGTCTTCAGTTGTATTTGCTCCTCCTGCCATGGTTAGTAGAAAAAAAGTCCAATATGAAAGGGTAATGTTATCCCTAGCTACAAAGGTGCTGGTGGAGATAACTCGCTCACTCTCAACCTGTTCAATCAAGCTCATACCTGTTCTTACAAAGCTCAGCAAGAAGGTGATGGCAACCAGCAAGTAATGAACAACTTCAAGAGCAGGTGTCAATCTATGGCTTTAGGTGGCTGAACTAGCACAAGGAGCAAACTTTCACCACGTTAATCACAACAAGCTGAATAAATATTCTACGATAGTACTATGCTGATCTTAGTCTAGACCATACTAGAGACGCGAGCCGAGACACCAATGTCGTCACCAAAAACACCCCAAACAACAATCTGATTTTTTACTTTTTTTTTCGTTTTCTTTTGTTGGGGTGGTCACCCAAACTCTCTCTAGATGGAATCAGGAGACCCTAGAACAAAATTTGCACATGCTTTTGATCTTGCACTTGCCTTTTTTTTCTTCTCTAATTGCTTGTGGCTTTTGTGCGGCTTTTGATTTTGCACTTGCCTTTTTTTTCTTCTCTAATTGCTTGTGGCTTTTGTGCGGCTTTTGATTTTGCACTTGCCTTTTTCTTGTTGTCAAACTCAAATTACTAATCTGACTCAAACTCGAAGTAGCAATCTGATTCGAACTCGAACTAGTAATCAGACTCAAACTCGAACTAGCAATCTGACTCAAACTCGAAGTAGCAATCTGATTTGAACTCGTAATCTGACTCAAACTCGAACTAGCAATCCGACTCAAACTCAAAGTAGAAATATGATTTGAACTTGTAATCCGACTCAAACTCGAACTAGTAATCCGACTCAAACTCGAAGTAGCAATCTGATTCAAACTCAAACTAGTAATCCGACTCAAACTCGAACTACGAATCTGACTCGAACTAGGTGACCGAATGTGACACGAACTCGAAACTCTAGTGGTGCAAAACTAAAGACCAGCAACTTGACTCGTCGAAGCAACCATGAACTCAACAAGTCTTGACTAAGTGGAGAAAGTAAAAGGCACAATGGTCTAGAAATAATGGAAAAAAACAGATCTGGTATTTTTTTTGGGCTTTTTCTGGACTATAGGATGATAACAGCGGAAAGAAAAGTAATGATAGCACTCTCACCGATTAACCTTGCTCTGATTACCACTTGATAGGATCTTGGTTCCCGATCTTTCGATGAGAATATGAGGGTTCGATTTGTGGAGGAGAAGACGTTGGCGATCCGACTACACCGTCCCCAAGACGATGCGCCTTAGCGATCGGTACACCGACTCCGAAGTTGTATTGATCTTGCTGGCGCACAATCAACCTGACCACGAGGGCCTTTGTTCCTGCAAGTAATCGAAGAACACGCAAGAACAAGAAGAACAAGCACTTATCTGTTGAATCAATCTAAAGTGGGGTTCTGGATACAAGTAGATGGGCGATCTAGTCGACACGCGCGTGTACAAGGAAGCAGCAGAAGCTAACTTACGAATAAACAAAAACCCACCAGCTAATGAGGGCGGCTGCTACTATTTATTACCTCCCTAGGGTCGTGAGAAACCCTAATCACGAGTCCCTAATGGACTCCAAATGCTACATGGGCCATGGGCCCAATTTTGGTGATGCAGCACCCTGGACAGAAAAAGGTCTTGGTATTAAAATAACTATTGCGGCCGACTCAGAATAGATATGGACATGAGGCCAGATCCGTTTGAAAGTAGACTTGATAATCTTTCCAGGAAGTACTTGAACGCCCAGATCGGAGTCTGTATGAAATCGTGGTGGCCGTCACAAGTTGGTGCTGTTCTGCTGTCCAAATCCCGTCCGCGCGAATTCCCTTCCCATTGGCTCCTCTCCATTGTTCCTAAGCAAAACAAGAAAGCACGTAGTTCCACGGTCTAGATAAGATGGACATAAGGCCAAGAACGAGTTCACCTCATAGTTTAGTTGACGTGCACGAGCGCGAGTGATCGGACCAGAAACCGGTAGCTGAGTTGGTGTGGATGTATCGAGGGTGTTGATGTCCTCATCAGAAAGAATTGGGATGACCATTTATCATTAGCATAATTCTCTAACAACAATTGTTATCAGTCAATTATTAAGATGGCACCCTATGAAGCACTCTATGGACGTAAGTGTTGTACACCACTCAGTTGGTGTGAATCTGGCGAGCGAGTTATTTTCAGTATTGATCTCGTTAAGGAAGCAAAAGAACGAGTCATACTCATTCAGACAAATCTTAAAACCGCTCAGTCTCGTCAGAAGTGCTATGCAGACAAACAACGTCGTCCGTTATACTTTGAAGTTGATGATCAAGTGTATCTCCGTGTTTCTCTGATGAAAGGAATTCATCAATCGGGGTCAAGGGAAAACTGGTGCCTCGTTTGATTGGCCGTTTGCCATTACTGAGAGGTGTGGAACCGTCACCTATCATTTGGAGCTGCCAGCGTCATTGACAGGGATTCTTGACATCTTTCATGTCTCGCAGTTGAAGAAATGTTTCAAGAAACCAACAAAATTTCTAATAGAGGGCATAGAAGCATTGCAACCAGATCTAACCTATGTTGAACAACCAATTCAAATAACCGATGAAAAGACTCATGAGACAAGAAATCAGTCATTGTGGTTTTACAAGGTATTATGGAGTAATCACACCACCAGTGAAGCTACATGAGAAAGCGAGGATTTTTTTTCTTAACAACCGGACTTGTTATCATCATATGACTGGTAACTTTTATACCATCTCATTTTCATTCCAATATCAAGACGAGATTTTTTTAAGGAGGAAGGGTGTCGATACCCTACATACCAGGTTTCTCTTCACACCAGAAGAAGACGCGTTGACTTCCACCTTCCAATGTTGTGGACTTCCAAAGGCAACACGTATCCTGCAGTGCCGAACTTGCCTCCCTCCTTAGGGAAGCTCCAGCGCTGCCACATGTCCCACAGTGCCAGATTTGTCTCCCTCCTTACAGTGGCTCCGGCGCTGCCATGTGTCCTGGGGTACCGGATCTGCCTCCCCAACAAGGGAAGCTCCGATCCTGCCACATGTCCAATAGCTCCGGTCCTACCTCCCTGCAGAGGGAAGCTCCGGAGCTGCCACATGTCACACGTCCGGATCTATATCTACAACAGGAAGTCACCAGAATCTTCAACGGCGGGGACATTCAAAGGCTATCAATTGGCCGTCACAAGACTTGGTTAACGTATCATTAATGTCATATTAATGACGCACGATTAGGGCACTATTAAAACTGAGAATGCTACCATTAAGGCCCATTATCATACTATTAAACTCCCTTAACACCCATATATCGTGCATAGGGTGGTTGTTACAGCCGGGGCCACTTGTCGCGCCACGACGCATACTGTAACAGCTAGTCCTTGGCATATAAAAGGACTGCACTACAGGTAAAACACAGGCCACTCAGACTAGCTGACTAGCATACTCGCTCAAAGCAACCTTATACACAAAAACCCCGTGGAGTAGGGTATTACGCTCAGGCGGCCCGAACTACGTAAAACTCCTTGAGTCACTTCACTCTTGGATCTTGAAAAGTGGCCTGCTTAAATACGAACCTCTGCGGATTACTTCTTAGTAGTACCGGGGGAAGTGTCGTTGGAACACTTCGACATTTGGCACACCAGGAAGGGGGATCCAAGATCTCCAAGATGGTGAACTCAGCCGCCGCATCAAACGGACCAGCTAGACAAGCAGTTGGTGGAAATCCCACGAATGCGCAGCAACCGGCCAATGTTGTCCCACCACTAGCACCACCTGTTGCAGCAGCAAATGTTGCATATAAGGATGGTGACTTTGCATTAGTCACGGAATCGACCAACAACCCAAAGAACGCGCTGAATGCAGCACGAAGTCTCCTCCAGCGTCCTTCAGCGTCGGGAGCTCCTTCGGCCATGCTGGAATAATGGTGTGCTGATGTTGAGCATCTAGTTGCAGCCGCAACCACATCGCTCAACAATAAGGGTGTGATCGATGCAGGGCAGGCACCTTCCCGTGAGAGGACCTTGTTTGGAGGACTTGGTCCTATGGTGTCGTAGCTCAGGAGATATGCACCCTCTCAACATGTGAGCTCGTCGTACTCATACGGCATCGAGGTTCCCAACTCAAGATCTTTGGTCGGAGCTCGACTGCTGGTACATGAGGCAGGATGGTCGTGTCAACATCGAGCGTAGTCGCGAAAGGCGACTTGCTCATGAAAACCCTTCTCCTCTTGGAGTTAGAGGCGACTGTTCGGTCTTGGCCTTATATCACCGCCTGGTGGAGTGGCCACCCAAATTATGGCCTCATTTGCTAGAGAAGTATGAGGAGTCAACCCCACAAATTTCTTCAAATCTACTCCTCCACTATCCTCGCGGCAGGAGGGAATGAGGTTATCATGGGTAATTACTTCCCAGTGGCATTGACCGAGACTGCTAGGTCCTGGTTTATGAGCATACCCCATGACTCCACCTACAGTTGGGGTGAATTATGCCGCCAGTTCACCGAAAACTTCGGGAGCTCCTACACCGCGCTTGTAACCGAGTTGTACCTTTTTGCTGTACAGCAAAAGCCTGGAGAGTCACTGCGATCCTTCATCCATATATTCTCTCAAGTACGTAATACAATTCCTTTGATCTCAAATTCCTCTGTTGTTCTCGCCTAACGATAGTGTGTTCGAGATAAGAAGATGTTGGAGAAGCTAGCAACCAAGGATGTCAGCAGTGTCACGAAACTCTTCAGCTTGGTAGACAAATGTGTCAGGGCTGCGGAGGGCCATGAAATGCACTCCAAACCAGCTGTGGAGGATGGTCAGTCTGCCTCCAAAGTCGGAGCTACTGCCAATGGTAGTGGCAAAAAGAAAAAGAAGGCAAGTGGTAAGAAGAAGTCACTTGCCGGCACACCTACAGCTACCGCTGCCGCAACATTAGGTGGCCGGGGGCCACGCCCCGACAAACGACCTCGACCATCGTCTTAAGATGAAGACAAGATGTGGTGTCCGATCCACAAGCTTGAAGACTGTTGCAAGGTCAAGAGGCTTGCTGAGTGCAACAGCAAGCATCAAGATGACATACCTTTTCGCCAGGAGGAAGGAAAACAAAAAGTCAACGAAGCTCTGTCGGATTAGCAGTTAGGCTTCCAAGACACTAAGAAGGGGTTAAAAGCGGTCTACAATAGTGTTGACGACTGGACACCAACTCCGACAACGAACGTAAGAATACTCTCCATATGACGTAAGAAAGGCTCATACGATACATGCTCGAACGAAGAAGGAAGACAAACAAACTATGCATCTCCGTTGTCGTGTCTCGGATTATGTTGTCATCAGAGACGAGCAGCAATGCACGTCGCCGATCAGACTAGGTGCGAGACATGCTCAAAGGTAGTGTGTCTCCCTTCACTTAGTCATAACAGATGAGCTTTACGAGGTCATTGGAGACGAGCATGGCGCGCGTCGCCCATCATTCCGAATGAGAGACACGCTCTAATGCAGCGCATCATAGATATTTTGAATGATCCGAGACGTTCTTTATGATAGTCTGTCGCATATTTGTTGACTGATCTGAGACGTGCTATAAGAAAGCGTGTCTCCTTTATTTAGATAATCCAAGACATGCTCTGTTACAACACATCGCTGATTGTTTACAGGCAAGTTCAGTGCGGTGCTAATAGGAGATGCTCCCTGCTAGACGCATGTCTCCTATTAGGTGCCCCCACCCCTGATTATTCTAGTTCTCGATTGCATCCTGGAGCTAGCCAGGATTTGGCAGCCGCATTGCCTCTGTCAGCAACATACACATATAGAAACATATGTAGCCAAATGTCTCCTATTCATCTAGCTTAACATGTAACTAATCAAATATTAACAAAGTGTACACACATTGACCAATCAAATATTAACAAGTGTAAATCGTGGTTACCAAGTAACTATTTACAAAGAATTCCCATGTTCATCTAGCTTAACATGTAACTAATTTACACAAAGTGTCACCTAATCCTCTATTGGGTAATTGTTCTCCGTTTGAATTAATGATTTCAGAAATGATAAACCTGCATAGGATGTCTCTAACTTGCTCAAGGCTATGACCTTCAGCATTCCAGAAGGCAGGTTCGTAGTCCCGCCACACGATAAAATGATATTTAGCAAAAGATTAGTAATAAAGTAAAATAAATGCACTTACATATACATTGCAATTAGGTTGCTCTCCAAATAAAGCCATGTGTATGCAGACGTGGAAGCCGCAGGTGTTGCCTGGAGCTTGTTGTGGGACGTCGAATGCAGTATGATGTGTAAGCTGTTAGCGTTTTTCTTTTACTTGTCCAAGAGCCCTAAACAAAAACATTCATAGTTAATGAAAAATTACTGTGCAAGGAAACTAAAGTAAAGAAGGAACTTACTCGTCAATAATGGAAGAGATATCATTCCATGAACATGTCTTTTGCTCGCCAGTTTTTTATCTGTCGTTTTTGAGGAGTCACAGTACTAGACCTGGTCGTACCGTGTAGATATTGCTATGGTTACCCAATGGTTACCCGGGTTGAACGGTATGACTAGGATCCTTATCACTGTACTGTTTCATTGCCCTCACAAAATATTGAATAACATCATTTATGCCGCTCCGCATTTGCAGAAGAGGTTTTGCTGGTACTTGCGGGTCAAGATATGCAGCAGACGCATTTTGCGTGTTATGACGAGCATGTTGTTGCTGGTGCCTACATGCAAAATGCCAAATTTGTCACATATAACACTTGTATTGAGTATGTATTGAAGAACCTAGTTTTTGAGGAGACTTACAATGTGAAGCAGTGTATTAGGGAGACATCCAACGCGTCGAGGTTGAAAAGGTCATAGATATCGGACCATGAGGTGACAAAAGCGCCATCACCCGAGAGGAAGTGTTTATCCTTCAATGACACTAGTATGGTATCACACTTTTTGCAATTTTCCATGTAGTATTGATGAAGCTGAACACAAGGTTTAGGAACTTGTTTGAGTGCGGCCGCACTTAACATCAGCTTTCCCTTTTCATACTTCGGGTTTGCATGCGTCATAGCTTTCGGCGCCCTCGGGTTAGGTTATGACTGTTTCATTGGTTTCTTCCAACCTTCCTTCATCAATAATCGCTGCTGCGACAGACCCTTTTTCTTGGCACAATTTGTCGGCAACTGATCAGGTGTAGGGTGAAGAGCACTTCGAGTGTGAGGTGTAGACTGACACGGCTGCTCTTCAAGTGGAGAGTTTTGCTGCAGCTCTGCAGTTGGAGACAGATGCAACTTCTCTATAACTAGAGGCAGCTGCTCTCTATTTGGAGACTTCTGTTGCTTCTCTATAACTGGAGGCAACAATAGCTCTGGAATTGGAGATAGATCCATCTATTCTGGATTTGGAAGTAGAAGCAGAAGTGCCTCAGGAGACATTGAAGCGGTTGACGGGAAGCTGCTGCTATTGCTGCTGCTCGGTCAACAACAATAAGGCTCTGTCTCCATTGAACCCTTCTTGTAGCTGCATCCCGTATAGTCAGCGTTGTATCATCCGGTGGCACTTCGAGCTCCAGTTTTTTTGTATTTTCATGCACCATGTCCACCTTGACCACAACATAGGATGTTGTGTCCACCTGAATGTTGTCAAGCATGGTCTAATCGGGATACACTAGCCCTCTCTCAACCTCCATTTGAGCGATTCCTCCGACCATTAGAAGAAGGCTACATGTTGTTGGCTGAGCCAAGTTATCTATCGTGTCCGGCTCAATTGAAGGTCCAGACGCTGGTGCCTAAAGATCCTCCTGTGGTTGTCCACCCCCAGCTATTGTAGAAGCAAAGCTGCTCCTACACTCGTAGTTGTTGAAAAACGCGTTAGGGATTGGTATACCTGCTACCTCCAACATTTGCTTCACGTCTCCTAGGAGCTCCCTTTTCAGCTGTGTTTTCAGCTCCTCGATGTCAACCTGTGATGTCGAGGTCGTTTTACGCTTCTGATAAGTAGTTTTGTGTTCCAAAAAACCCTCCCTCCAGGTCAACTTACTAGAAACACCACGAACACGACCTCGTTGCTCCGGTCTTTACAGGGCCTTGGTGAGAGCATCATTTTCCCTCTCACCATTTGACTCTTCGCTGCTCAGGTTCCAGGTCTTTGAGTGACGTTTGCAGTGCTCGGGCTGTAGAAGGTGATACCGCCTGACTCAGACACCAGTGAACGAGCACGCATAAATGGTTTCAGCCGTCCACTGAAACTGTCGTATGGATCCTGAACACCTAGCTCGACCAATGTTGAATCCTATTCATCCCAAATCTCTTTTTGCTGGCATAACCGGAGTTGCCGAGGTGGTGGTCAAGCTCGTTCTTCGATCGGAGCCACTTCATATGTTCACTGCTCTTGGCAAATTCTTGTGATTTGCACTTTTCAACAAATCTTGTCCAGTCCTCTTCTGACACATGTGGATACTTATGGAAGCGGGTTTCACGATTCTTTACAAATTGCGAAGCTTAGTTTTGTAGGTCCTCCATGCATGAGACATCATCTTCATAGCTAGCTTCTTCCCCTTCTGTTTCTTATGTTTCGGATATTTAAATATGGTTGGATAGAGCTTTCGAAGAGTTCATCCTTTTCATTTTCGGTCAAGTGATCGAATCTCTGCAGATTTAGTGGCACCCTTTCCCGAGCAGCTAGACCACAAATTCTGTACAGTCTTGTGTTCGCATTATGGTCCAGAGGTACACCTTCATCATTGGACTCATCAACCGTCACAACGTCTGTCGGCCACGTCGTCCGTGACCTTTTCGTTCTTGTGTTACCAGAGGAAGATGCATCCTCTTCATGAGTCTGTTGCTGAGTCTGCTGCTAAGTCTCCTCTTTAATATGCTGCAGATGCTAAGACTGAGACATCTTCAAATTCAGAAAAAAAAAACACTGAAATCCTGTAAAACATTATCAAATTTCAGTCACATTCACACAAACGGTCACATAAGGGATCAAATTCTCTCATGGCATTTGTACCTTAATAACAAAAAGATCTATGTGCCAAGCATAATACTCTAAGCGTAGTACTCCAAAAATGTACTAAACATTGATCGGTGAACCACCAAAGCGCAGACCATTTCGACTTGAACCAAAGCGCGAACAAACCTTATTAGGGAAGTGCCGAGCTGGTCGATGGGGAGTCAAGGGTCGATAGTTGCAGCGCGACAATGATCAAGAAGGCAGTGTCAAGGCGGCGACGAGCTCTGGGGAAGCGGACCGACGCAGCAGCGAGCTCCGGGTAAGGGGACAATGTGGCGGCAGTTTCTAGGGCGAAAATTGATCAGCACGCACGAAAAGTGTAAAGTTGTGCTAAGTGTTGCGAAGAGAGCGTGCGAAAGAGCTAAAAGTACCTTAGGGCAGTGTCAAGGCGGCGACGAGCTCCGGGGAAGCGGACCAACACGGTGGTGTGCTCCGGGGAAGGGGATGACACAACGGCAATTTCTTGTGTGAGAAGTGACCATCGCACGCGAAAAGTGAAAAGTTGTGCTAAGTGTTATGAAGAGAGCGTGCGAAAGAGCTAAAAGTACCTTAGGGCAGTGTCAAGGCGGCACGAGCTCTGGGGAAGCGGACCGACGCGACGGCGTGCTCCGGGGAAGGGGACGACGCGGCAGCGGTTTCTAGGGTGAGAAGTGATCAGCGCGCGCAAAATGTGAAAAGTTGTGTTAGTGTTGAGAAGAGAGAGTGCGAGAGAGCTAAAAGTACCTTACGGAAACTATTGCAGACACGCCTCAGAAGAGCCACCGCTAAGCGCGTCTCACTTTCAAAAAGTGTGTCTCTTTTCTTTTGAATTAATGTGTGTTCGTTGCCATAATGCCATTCGGGCACAGAATTCGAAGCACTCCAACCTCATTGTAAAGCCTGACAGACGCACCTTTGTGAGGCACGTCTTGCATCACTTTCGTATCCCATTTTCCATGGCAGAGCAAGCATCTAAATCGGAGACGCGCTTTTTGAAAATGCATCTCACATTACCTTGCTTGGGAGATGCGCCTTTGTGAGATGCATCTCACATCACTTTCGTATCCCATTTTTCAGGGCGGAGCAAGCGTCTAAATCGGGGACGCGCTTTTTGAAAACGTGTCTCACATTATCTTGCCTGAGAGACGCGCCTTTGTTAGGCGTGTCTCGCATCACTTTAGTATCCCATTTTTCAGGGTAGAGAAAGTGCTATATTCAGTAGTGCTTCCTTAAGAAACATAACACAAGGCATCGGTACTTCTCCATAAGAAACAGAGCACATATGACCAATGAAAGTCAAATTTTCACTCAAATGGAAATATTTTAACATATTTGAGCATATATCACACAAATATCCAAATGGAAGTCAATTTTTCACTCAATTGACCATATTTTCACATATTTTAACATATTTACACACAATCAATTTTGTACTTTACGTTGCGGTCTTGATTTTTTGAAATTCTTGACTTTTTCATGGTGACCGTTCTGCATGTAAGGAAGTTCGTTGGCCGATGATATTCTTATCTTGATCGTCGAGGTGACAAAAGGAGGAATCTCATCAAATTGGTCAAGCTCTTCCTCATCAACGGCATTCTCGACCCTGACGATTCGTCGTTTTCCATGTATAACCACCTTAAGTCTTTTATTTGTTGTGTCTGGAACATAGAACACTTGAGCAACGTGTTCTGCTAACACGAAAGGCTCCCACTTATATCCTTGACGGTTAAGATCAACACTAGTGAAACCGTACTTGTCTTGTACAACACCTTTGATTCCAT
This sequence comes from Tuctoria greenei, assembly GCA_036927565.1. Taxonomy (NCBI): domain Eukaryota; kingdom Viridiplantae; phylum Streptophyta; class Magnoliopsida; order Poales; family Poaceae; genus Tuctoria; species Tuctoria greenei. Next base: position 74,524,738 of record JAYESD010000005.1, on the reverse strand, counting down.
CAACCTAGTTGCAACGGAAAAGAGGAATCTTGAATCCTTGAAAGTCAAGCTCCCAAATCTCTTGTATTTGACCTAGTACATGTCTTTGTCTTGGCCCGCAGCATTATAAGCATCAACACGGACACCACTATTCTAATACGTGCTTTTCTTATCATGTTCTACAGTGTAGAACATGTATCCATTTAGGTCGTAACCTGATATGTAATAACTGTGAATATAGGACCACAGGCCAACTTTTTAGGTATTCACTTGTTTGAGTATTCGATGAGTGAGAAATCCGATCTCGGAGCCGGCCAATGAATTTTCTCCTGTGTTCATTTGCTAACCATAATTCATTGCGGCCAGGATTGTCTCTAAGCACCACCTCCTTATGCTCATCGAGGTACTCCGACACAATGGACATGTGTTGCAACACAAGGAAATAAGCGCAAAAGAATAAATGTGAATATGGAGTTATAGCCTTCTTCCCAATGGTCCCTTTTCCTGTGAGCCTCCCCTCATGACGAGACTTGGGAACACCAATCGGGTTACTCGGGTTAGTGTAGTTTAGAGCCCACTCCACAACTTCCTCTGTAGAGTATCCTTGTATCATGCTGCCCTCAGGGTAAGCTCGATTTCTAACGAAGGACTTCAGTATGCCGTTGAATCTCTCGTAAGCATACATCCGGTGAAGGAACACGGGACCAAGTAGCTTTATCTCCTTAATAAGATGAGTTGTAAAATAGACGCTGATGTCGAAAAAGGCAGGTGGAAAATACATCTCAAGGAAGCATAAAGTTTCATAGTGCCTTTTTCCAATGACTCGAGATCTTCTTCACATAGTACTTTTTGACCATTTGCATTGAAGAAAAACCAAAAGTTCATTATAGCCTCCCGAACATTGACTGATAGGATATTCTGAATTCCAACAGCAATCATCTGCGTAAGCAATACATGGTAATCATGAGACTTCACACCGGAAGCTACTTTTATATCTGGAAATGAAATAAGCCTTGAGACGTTCGACGAGTAGCCGGATGGTACTTTCACATTTTTCAAGAACCCACAAAACTCTTTATTTTTTCATTTTTTGAAATGGTGATGCATGATGTGGGTAGTTCCATTCCTTCTACCGAGTCATCGACCGCAACTCAGGCCTAATTCCCATTTTCTTTAGATCTGCCCGTGCATGTCCATGGTCCCGAGTTTCCCATCCGTATTAAGCAATGTTCCGAGTAGGCTCTCGCACACGTTCTTCTCAACATGCGTCACATCAATCGAATGACAGGCGTCTAAGTCTTTCCAATACGGTAGCTCCCAAAAAATCGATTGCTTCTTCCACATGTCATCTTTGCCAGTATTTTTGCCAGTCCTTTTCCGCTTACCAAGGATGACAAGGATATCCTTGACCGTTTCATAGACTTCATGACTCGTGATGTGAGATGGAGGATGCCTCTTCTCAGTGTCATCATTGAAATTATCCTTCATACTCTGAAGTGGGTGCTTCATTGGAATGTAGCATCGAGGTCCCATGTACACTATTTTCTGTGACTCACTCAAGTACTGTGAGTCTATTTCTCAAACAACATGGACATCCGCAACCTACTTTATTACTCTGTCCGAACAAGTTACGTGCTGCTGGAGAATCACTAACAGTCACAAATAAAATGGCTTTAAGGCGAAAGTACTCACGCTTGTGGTCATCCCAGGCCTGCACTCCGTCTTGTACCACAACTGCTTTAGATCTTCAACCAGAGGTCTGAAATAAGTGTCGATGTCATTCCCAGGTTGTTGTGGCCCTGATATCAGTCCTGACATCATAATATATTTTTGTTTGTTGCACAACCAAGGAGGAAGGTTCAAAATTGTAAGCACAATTGGCCATGTGTTATGTGTGCTACTACTGTTCAAAAAAGGATTCATGCCATCGGTGCTCATTGCGATCCCAATATTCCTCGGATCAATGGCAAATTCGAGATTTTGTGAATCAATGTTTCCCCATTGTGTGGCATCAACAGGATGTCTTATCATTCCAGCATCCTGCTTATGCTTCTTTTTGTGCCATCGCAACAATTCTGACTCCTTCTTGTTCACAAATCAACGCTTTAAACGAGGAATTATAGGAAAGTACCAAAAAAGCTTTTTAGGCCCTCTTTTTCTTCTATTGCACTTCTCGTCATCACCGTTGTCTTTCCTACAATTGAATTTGTCCACTCCACAAATAGGGCATTTCTCGAGGTTTTCGTACTCAGGTCCCTGATATAAAATACAATCATTCTTTCACGCGTGGATTTTCTCCACCTCCAAACCCAGTGGACAGATTATCTGTTTTGCCTCATAAACTATCGTAGAGACTATGTTGCCTTGGGGTAACATGTCCTTAAGGAGCGTCAACAATTCCTCAAAACTACAATCACTCCATCCGTTGCTCGCCTTCAACTGGAAAAGTTTTACCATTGCAAACAGTCTGGTGTACTTAGCCGCACGACCATGATACAATGGCTTCTTCGAGTCTTTGATTATCTTCTTGTAATTTGCAAGTTCACCATTACTGTACCAATCATTGTCGCCATGTCTCTCAACATTGCGTACCATCTCCTCCATGTTATGCACCTGAAACTCAATGTCATCATCAATGAACCCTGATATATCTGGATCGTTCACATCATTGTCGTGATCTTCTTGGACACTGGTAGGGACCTCCCTCTCCAGATATGAATCTCTCGTCTCTGCTTCATTAAGTTCCTCCTCCCCATGTTTGTTCCAACATTGATAATCCACCATGAATCCATGCGTGATCAAATGTGACCTCAACACTTCATCTGTGCGATATCTCTTCTCATTCTTACAGTGTTTGCAAGGACAACAAATAGTCTCTCTAATATTTTCCAACATGTCTTTCTTCGCAAAAACGATAAATGCATCTACCCCTTGGATATATTCATTGCAAAGGCGCGGACCATACATCTAACTTCAATTCAACGACATCTACGTACAGAAAAGAAGAGCTAAATCAAAGAAATTTGAAGACACTAATAATCACCGCAAGCCAACTTCAATCAAAGAAGATATAAAGGTAAAAAAATAGTAAGGAACAGGAGAGGAGGAGAGGACTAACCCTTTTGTTTTAAGATCAACTGATAATCACCGCAAGACTTTTGGAATGAAAGAGGGAAAGAACAGGGCAAGAACAGGGCAGATCTGGTAGCCACTTGTTCTGCCACAGCAGGGAGGTCATAGAAGGGCAATAGAAAATTGAGATGGACCGATATAAAGCACGTCTCTCTATAGAGGTAATGGGAGACGGGCCCGCTTCCACAACTAAATGAGACACGCCAGAATGGTTGTTATGGGAGATGCATCTTATTCCATAATGAAAGGAGACAAGTAGAAACCAAAGTCCGTCTCAATTAGCTAAAAGATATGAGTCGCACTTAATGACAGCGTCTCCCATTTGTCAGAGAGGAGGGCGCGTCTCGGATACCTACTTAACTAAGACGGGCTTTATTGTAACACATCTCCTTGTACGTTCAACCAGCCATGACAGGTCCTCGCTAAAGCGGGCTCGTCTCACTTAAGCTTATCAGAGACGTTCTCCTTTTAGCACGTTGCCCATCTTTTTCTCCTATTTGGGTTTCTTATGTAGTGGATTAAGGAATGTGAGGAAGCATTCTAGACCTTGAGGAACCAACTTACGAAAACACTGGTCTTAGGTCAACCAAATACAACGAAGCCTTTTGACGTATATTGTGATGCATCAGACACTAGACTTGGATGTGCTCTGATGCAAGATGGGCATGTGATTGCATATGGATCGCACCAGCTTTGCAATCACAAGCAGCACTACCCCACTCATGATTTGGAACGTGCCATTGTGGTACTGTCATTGAAGATGTGGAGACACTATCTACTTGGAAACCTAGTGCATCTCTACACCTACCATAAGATCCTCAAATATATCTTTACTCAGAAGGAACTCAATATGAGGCAACAGAGATGGTTGGAGCTCATCAACGACTATGAGCTTGAGATCCATTATCATCCAAGAAAGGCTAACGTGGTGGCTGATGCGCTCTATCGCAAATCTCAAGTTAATAACATATTAGTGATATCGGATGAGAAAGAGCCTAGCATACATGTGATCCCATACGAGCACTTTATAATCTTACTCTTGTACCTACACTTCGAGAAGAGATCATAAAGGCTTAGAAGCGAGATATGGCAATGTCTCACATCCGGAGAATGATTATAGAAGGCGAAGCATTATGCTTCCGAATGGATGACGAGGTACTGGTTCAACAACCGCATTGTGGTACCATGACACGTAAGAAGATATTGGATGAAGCACACCTATCCAAGTATTCGATACATCAAAGCAGCAATAAGATGTATCAAAATGTCAGCAAAGTTTTGGTTGATGAGAGTGAAAAGAGAGATTGCTAAGTGCGTATCTGAGTGTGATACGAGTCAAAGAGTTAAAGCTAATCCTGTAAAGAAAGCAAGGACACTCCAACCCTTATGTGTTCCAACACGGAAATTGGAGGACATTAGTATGGATTTTATTGTTGGATTACCTCCCACATTCAGGAAACATGATTCTATTTGGGTGACTGTGGATCGGTTGACCAAATCAATCCATTTCATTCTGGTTCATACAAAGTACATCGCTACATAGTATGCTGAGTTATACATCTTCAGGATTGTGTGTTTACACGAAGTTCCTCGCAATATCATCACATTATTTATTTCTCATTTATGGGAGCAACTACATGAGTGTCTGAGAACCAACTTAATTAGAATCTCCTTATATCATCCTCAGACGGATGGACAAACTGAAAGAGTAAATCAGATCTTAGAAGATATGTTGAGAGCCTGTGCCATTGATCATGGAAAGAATTGGGATGACCATTTATCATTAGCAAAATTCTATAGCAACAATTCTTATCGGTCAATTATTAAGATGGCACCCTATGAAGCTATCTATGGACATAAGTGTCGTACACCACTCAATTGGTGTGAATCCGGCGAGCGAGTTATTTTCGGTATTGATCTCGTTAAAGAAGTAGAAGAATGAGTCAGACTCATTGAGACCAATCTTAAAGCTGCTCAGTCTCGTGAGAAGTGCTATGTAGACAAACAACATCGTCTGTTATACTTTGAAGTCGATGATCAAGTGTATCTCCATGTTTCTCTGATGAAAGGAATTCATCGATTCGGGGTCAAGGGAAAACTGGTGCCTCATTTGGTTGGCCCGTTTGCCATTACTGAGCGATGTGGAACCGTCGCTTATCGTTTGGAGCTGCCAGCGTCATTGACAGGGATTAATGACATCTTTCATGTCTCACAGTTGAGGAAATGTTTTAAGAAACCAACAGAAGTTCTAATAGAGGGCATAGAAGCATTGCAACCAGATCTAACCTATGTTGAACAACCAATTCAAATAATCGACTAAAAGACTCGTGAGACAAGAAATCTGTCATTGTGGTTTTACAAGGTATTATGGAGTAATCACACCACTAGTGAAGCTACATGAAAAAGCGATGATTTTTTTCTTAACAATTATTCGGACTTGTTATCATCATATCACCGGTAACTTTTATACCATCTCATTTTCATTCTAATCTCAAGACGAGATTTTTTTTAAGGAGGAAGGGTGTCGATACCCTACATAACAGGTTTTGCTTCGCACCAGAAGAAGACGCGTTGACTTCCACCTTCCAGTGTTGTGGACTTCTGGAGGCAACACGTGTCATGCAGTGCCGAACCTGCCTCCCTCCTTAGGGAAGCTCCAGCGTTGCCACGTGTCCCACAGTGCCAGATTTGCCTCCCTCCTTAGGGTGGCTCCGACGCTCCCACATGTCCCGTAGTGCTTGACCTAGCTCCCTCCATAGGGTGGCTCTGGCGCTACCACGTGTTCAGTAGCTCCAGTCCTACCTCCCTCCTCATGGATGCTTTTACGCTGTCACGTGTCCCAGGGTGTCAGATCTGCCTTCCCAACAAGGGAAGCTCTAGTGATGCCACGTGTCGAGTGGCTCCTGTCCTACCTCCCTGCAGAGGGAAGCTCTAAAGCTGCCACATGTCACACGTTTGGATCTAAATCTACAACGGGAGATCACTAGAATCTCCAACGGCGGGGACATTTAAGGGCTATTGTCGTTACCCGGCATACCGGGTACCCTCGCGCACAAGCTAGAGCCGCCTAGGTACCCCGCCTCCCAGCAGAGGCGGGGTCCTATAGCACCACGTGTTCAAGGGACCGAGACCCATCAGTCTCAGATAAGAGGTCCAGGATATCAACAAGAAACGCGAGGGAGAAGCTTAGCACGCCCCTTTGGAGACGAGCCCCAGGTAACCACGTGTCCAGCAGGTAAGGATCCCTCCTCCCTATAAGACAGAGCTCTGGAGTTGCCATGTGGGCCAAGACATCAGACAAGCCACCTCCCATATGGGTGGGTTCTGGCGCCGCCGCGTGTCCAGCAAGGCGGGACCTAACCTCCTCCGCGGAGGTGAGCTCCCGGCACCGACACGTGTCCAGCAGGACGGGGCCAAGCTTTCCCCGAAGAGATGAGCTCCAAAGCTGCCACGCGGTCCTCCAGGCTGGACCTAACCTCCCACGCTGAGGTGAGCTCCCAAGCTGTCACATAGTCCAGCCACTTTCCCTGGATAGGGGGATGCGGGAGTTAAGAGGACGGTGCCCCTTGTCCCTGTCAAGGATTAAAGATACACGGCTTCCCTAGACGCATGGCGCGGCACAAGCCTAATGTCAGGTACCGCTGCGACCAATCGCATCACAGTGAAGACGCCGCAGGCCTATCCCACCCCGCCAAGTGGGTAGCTTATGGCGACAGAAACAGTTGGACAGGACGTCCCCTGCCACTGTCAGCAACGGCGCATGGACTACTGACGATGCAGGCAGCAAGACGATGTGTCTTCAAGTCTACGGTCAGAGCAAGCTTACGGAAGAAGCCTTAGATCTTTAGGATAAGATCGCCCCGTAACCACCTGTCAGGCCCCGGGACCGCACTTGTAACACGTCCGACCTTACCTATAAAAAGCTCGGACCGCCATCATTACAGGGGATCCCCACATCGAGCATCACACACACACACACACACACACACACACACACACACACACACACAAACACACACACACACACACACACACACATACTAGCAATACAATCCACCGTGGAGTAGGGTGTTATGCTCCTTGCAGCCCAAACCATGTAAAAACCACTGTCTCGTACTTCCATCCGCTAGAACACTTGATTGAGGCCTAAGCCCTGCCGAACAAAGAACCTCCGCGGGCTGCTCCTTAGCAAATTCGGGGGAAGTGTCGCTCTAACACTTCGACAACTTTCAATTGGCCGTTACAAGACATGGTTACGCGTCATTAGTGTCATATTAATGACGCACGATTAGAGGACTATTAAAACTGACAACGCTGCCATTAAGGCCCATTACCATAGTATTAACCTCCCTTGACACCCGTAGAACGTGCATAGGATGGTTGTTACAGTCGGAGCCACATATCAGGCCACAACACATACTGTAACAGCCAGTCCTTGGCATATAAAAGGACTGCACTGCACGGTAAAACATAGGTCACTCAGACTAGCTGACCAACATACTCGCTCAAAGCAACCCAATACACAAACACCCCATCGAGTGGGGTATTACGCTTATGCAGCCCGAACCACGTAAAAATCCTTGAGTCACCTCACTCTTGGATCTTGAAAAGTGCCCCACTTAAAAACGGACCTCCGCAGATTACTTCTTAGTAGTACCGGGGGAAGTGTCGTTGGAACACTTCGACATTTGGCACGGCAGGAAGGGGGAGCCAATATCTCTAAGATGGTGAACTCAGTTGGCACATCGATCGGGCAGACTAGACAAGCAGTTGGTGGAAATCCCACCAATGCGCAGCAATCGGCCAATGTCATCCCACCACTAGCACCACCCGCTGTAGTAGCAAATGTTGCATATGAGGATGGCGACTTTGCGTCGGTCACAGAATTGACCAACAACCCAGAGAACAGGCTGAATGCAGCGCGAAGTCTCCTCCAGCGGCCTCCAGTGCCAGGAGCTCCTTCGGCTGTGTTGGAACAATGGTGTGCTGATTTTGAGCATCTTGTTGCAGCCGCTGTAACACCCTCATATTCATGCATCATGTCCTACATACATTCATATACATGTTTAACATTAATCCACATCAAGAGGAATGAGTTTAAAATTGGTTTGGAACAAAACCGCACTTAAAATGCTGAAAAGTGCGGACTAGTCTGATTTTGGTGAGGACTAGTTCGATTTCTCTGTGACTAAAAATGGAATTATCCGTTTTTGCTGCAGACTAGTCCGATTTTTCCTCTGGAAACTTTCGGACTTGTCCAAATTTATGCGTACTAGTCCGATATTCCAAGAATCCTTGAAAATTTGCTAAGTCCCTAGACTTTTCCGGACTAGTCCGGTGTTCCAGCGGACTTGTCCGATTTTTGGCCAGAGTTGTTCGATTTTCTCTCTGTACAACTTCGGACTAGTCCGGTCCTTTTCGGACTTGTCCGATATTTCGCGACACCGAGTTGATCTTTTGTTTTACGACTTGTTTCTTGGGTTTCACGTTAAGTGGGCCTAGGGACGTCGTTCGTAACTCTTTTAGAGCCCATGTGGGACCCTAAACCGGCCTCTACTCCTCTCAAACTCGAAATCCATCTAACCCTAGCCTCCACCCCTATATAAACAACCCTACCTCTTTGCTTGACATCTATTTGCCACTTTTCTACCCCACCCAAACCCTAGTTCGTGGAGAGCCACTACCAAGGAGGGAGGAGAAGATCCCAAGCAAGGAGAAGAGGAGGAAACGGAAGAGGATTCAGATCTCCACCAAGCTTTCGTTCTTCATCACCAATTCATCTCCAAGTTCATCAACCCTAGATCATCAAGATCCAAGTGTTACCTCCAAGTTTCTTGATTCATTGGAGTTCTAAACACCTAGTATACCGTATATTCTCTTTTCCTTACGTGAATTCAACACCCAATCTCCAAATTTACGTCGATCTAGAAAACCCTAGTTCGCTAGTTCTGCGAAGCGCGGACTAGTCCGACCTTCTGCAGACTCGTCCAATTTTGCTGACTAAATTGTGTTGAATTGATTCTAAAATTTGATCTAATCAACTCCAAACCTGTATAAACTTGTTAAAAGCTATTAGAACTAGCTAGTGATCATTCAAAGCAACCCATTAACAAATTCTACCTAGCATTTGCATCAATCATGCATGTCATGTCATATTGAGTAATATTTGTGCACTCTTTGATTGTGTTTCTCTTCTTGCATGTTTATTGTGTGGATTAGACGGATTTGCGCTAGAGAGTGCCGCGGAGGATCTACAGCACCAAGAGTTTGAGGGCTTTGACCCGAACCAATCCCAAGAGCAAGGAAGGTGTCCTTGAAGCATATTGATCCTGTTTTAAAATAAATGTTTTGTTTGCAAAATTGCATGCCTGTGTCAATCTGATGGGAATCCTATGGTAGGAAGTTTACTAGATTTGTTAAACCACCCTTGTCACCTGGAATTTATGGTAGAGAGTCGGGATTGGATTTTTACCTTTTGTTTCGCTTAATCAATTGGGATGGGAAACCACTACGTTATTTAATTATGCATTAATGATATATTGATTATCATGAACTGGTTAAAAAGATGGGTGATCTAAGCAAGCATGGCTGGTGGATTGGGTTGGATGTTATGGTGGTTTGCTTGTTTTAGATCTAAGGACCGGTTCATGCGAGAATAAGCCAGGACTACAGTGCCACCACAAGGCCAAGTATGGGTGCAGCGTAGCTGATTAATTAGGGCTTTGCTATTGCTATTTGGACCATTAAGGATGCTCGGGGAAGGGGTAGTCAGATTGGGTTTGTTGATGATTGGTGGGTCTACACTGGGAATCAAATGGCTCAAGAGGGGACCCTTGGTTGAAGATGTGCTCTGTGGGAGACATCGCCACCGGTGAAACCTCAGTGGGGTCTAAATAGGCTAGTAAACCCTTTGTAAATGCTATTTTGTGATCTCTTGGCCATACACCAAAATAAGTGTAATTGGCATAAGGGAGGTTCTTTAGTCGCCGACGGGTGATGAAATCACAAACACGTGGGTAAAGTGGTACAAACTCTGCAGAGTCTATTAAAACTATCATGATAGCCGTGCTCCTGGTTATGAGCACCTGGACAACTTCCATGATTAGAGGGAACTTGGTATTGGGATGGTATTTGGGATGGTTATGGTTGGTATTATGGTTATGGATGGTCATGAATTGAATTCTAGTATTGAATATGGTTAATGGTATGATAATGATGGATATGGAATATGGACTGGTACTATGATATTACTTATGGATTATGATGCGTTTACTTCACATACATATAATATATTGCTTTTCAAATGTTTTAATGTACTTTCCAGTACTTAACCATTATTATATTTGTCATTTGAATCAGCCACATGTCATACTTTCCACACTTCCTGAGTACGACATGTAATCACTCTTGCAATCCCCCCCCAACAGTTGCAGGTCAGGATTTGGAGTTTAATGGCGATAATGCGGAGTTCTAGGCCGTGTCTACTGTCAGCTTGCTTGTGGTGTTATTGGAGCTGCGCTATCCCTTATGCTTAGTTTGCTTACTTGCTTAATTAGTTTATTTCCGCTGCATTAGTTGAACTTGTCATTAATATTCATTAGAGTTTGTACTCGAGGATAATATGGTTTGTGCAATAAAATTTGATAATTAATCTTGTTCTGTGGTAATTTTCTGTATACTCTTTTGTGATGCACTCGTGTATGTGTGTTGAACATCCTGGGCACACATATGCGTTCACTTGGCTCATTTTCAGAACTGGGTGTCACAGATTGGTATCAGAGCCACTGGTTGACCATAGGATGCAACCTAGATAGAATGGACATTTTAGAGCACATAGGAGCACTCAGGAACCGATGTGTTTTGTTTGGTATGTTGTTGCTATATATTGTTTGCTTGTGTGCTTAATAGAGGATTTTAGGATGCTTTAGCTTTGCCATGTCCACGTAGGCTAGTTAGTTGTCTAGTTTCATATCCCTTGATGCATATAGTTGGGGATTTTTCTAATTCTTACTTATTGCTTTTCTTCAGATGGTGAGGACTTGCAACCAGAGGGATGGCAATGATGAGGAGGAGAACCATAGAACACCTCAGAACAACAATGGACAAGGACCTGCTCATGGAGCTATCAATATTGAGCAGCTATTGGCTATGAAGAACCAACTCATGCAGACCATGATACAAACTATGGGACAACTGCAGGCTGACAATAACATCAATAATCAGCCCCACATGCCTCCACAGCCACCCCCGCCTCCTCATAACCGATTGAGAGAGTTTATGAGGACTAGGCTGCCAACCTTTGCTCGGATGCCGATGATTGGCTCAAGTCCGTGGAGAAGAAACTTGCTATTGTCCAATACAGTGACCGGGAGAAGGTGCTATTTGCTTCTCATCAACTAGTTGGAGCAGCTGTGGATTGGTGGTATTCCTTATGCAATGCTCATGAGAATCAAGAGAGAATTACTTGGGCGGAGTTCAAAGAGAGCTTTCGTTCTCGTTATGCGCCGGAGGGAGTTATGATTTTGAAGAGGCAAGAATTTGAGAACTTAAGGCAAGGAAGATCAAGCGTGAGTGAATATCTCAATAAGTTCACTCAACTCTCAAGATATGCACCTGAGGATGTTAGCTAGGACAGCCGGAAGCAATATACGTTCATGAAAGGCTTGAACAATGAGATCCAAGTGCAACTACTCAAATGTGATTATGCCAATTTTCAGAAGCTTGTGGACAAAACAATTGTGGTGGAGAACAAGGTTCGTGAGATGGAGCAAGACAACAAGAGGAAGGCGCCATACCAAGGAAAGCAACAAGGAAGTAATGTGCACCCTCGCTTTGCGCCTCCTAATGCGCCATACTACAGCTCCTCCACTCCTGTACATCGCCCTGGATTTGCATTGCGCCCAGCTCAGTTTGTGCAGCAACGCCCCGTTATGCAAGCACCTAGGCCTCCAATGCCTTATGCACCTCGTGCTAATTTCCCTAATGTAAATGTTCATAACCAAGCTCGTCCCAATAATTCTAGTGGAGTTAAGAAGTGCTATACTTGTGGAGAAGCTGGACACTTTGTGCATCAATGTCCTAAGTCGGGCCTTGGTCAAGGAAGTAATGCACCGAGGCAAAATCCAAGACCCAATGGAGGACAACCACAAGGGAACCGTGGACAGCAGAATTTTGCTCGTGGCAATGTGAACCATGTCTCTACGGAGGATGCTCAACAAGCGGATGATGTGGTCATTGGTATGTTTCTCGTCAACTCCAACATCGCGACTATGTCGTTTGATTCTGGAGCATCGCATTCATTCATTGCATCGAAGTATGTTGCCAAGTATAGTTTGCCTATCTCTCATATGAAGTTTACTCTATTGGTTAAGTCTCCTGGAGGAGAGATGAGGACAAATATAGTATGTCCAAAAGTAAGCCTTAGAATAAGGGGGTAGACTTCTCCGCAAACCTCACTGTTTTGGATTCTCAAGGATTGGACATTATACTTGGTATGGACTGGTTGAGGAAGCACAATGGAGTTATTGAGTGTGCCACAAAGACGGTGAAGTTGACCAATGAGGAAGGGATCACTGTAGAATTTGAAGCATCCCAAACCACACCGAAGCAATTGGAGCTGAATCATATGGACAGTGCCGCAATTGAGGAGATTCTGGTGGTGTGTGAATTTTTGGATGTTTTTCTGGATGAGTTGCCAGGTATGCCACCTGATCGAGATATTGAGTTTGTTATTGATTTAATACCTGAAACTGCACTTATAGCTAAGAGGCCGTATAGGATGCCTCCTATGGAATTAGCATAGCTCAAGAAGCAGATTCAAGAGCAATTAGAGAAATGTTTTATTCGCCCTAGTTCTTCACCTTGGGGAGCGCCCGTGCTGTTTGTGGACAAGAAGGATAGAACCCAAAGGATGTGTGTGGATTACCGAGCTCTCAACGAGGTGACAATCAAGAACAAGTACACCTTGCCCCATATAGAGGATTTGTTTGATCATATGAAGGGTGCTTGTATCTTCTCTAAGATTGATTTGAGGTCGGGATATTTTCAAATGAAGATTAGACCATCGGACATACCCCAAGACAGCTTTTAGGACGCGATATGGATCTTATGAGTACACCGTGATGTCTTTTGGATTGACAAGTGCGCCTGCGTATTTTATGTACCTCATGAATAAGGTCTTCATAGAGTACTTGGATAGGTTCGTTGTGGTGTTTATTGATGACATTATGATCTACTCGAAGGATAAGAAGGAACATGAGGAACACTTGAGGCTTACGTTGCAGAAATTGAGGGAGCATCAATTGTATGCCAAGTTCAACAAGTGTCAGTTTTGGTTGAAAGAGGTATCACTTCTGGGTCATATCATCTCAGGAGGAGGAGTATCGGTTGACCCCGAAAAAGTGAGAGACGTGATGGGAACCTCCGCAGAATGTAAAGGAAATAAGGAGTTTTCTTGGGATAGCTGGATATTACCGTAGATTCATCAAGGACTTTTCCAAGATAGCCAAGCCAATGACAGAATTGATAATGAAGGGAAAGGTGTTCCAATGGACTGAAGCTTGTCAAAACAGTTTTGAGGAGTTAAAGAAGAGGTTGACAACAGCCCCAGTTTTGGTACTGCCGGATGTAAGCAAGAGTTTTGACATATATTGTGACGCCTCGAGACAAGGACTTGGATGTGTGCTCATGCAAGAAGGTCAAGTGGTTGCCTATGCATCAAGACAATTGAAGAAACATGAGCAGAATTACCCAACGCATGATTTCGAGCTTGCAGCCGTGGTACATGCATTGAAGATTTGGAGACACTATATTCTTGGACATAGGTGTGAAATTTATACGGATCATATGAGTTTGAAGTATATTTTCACACAAACGGATCTGAATTTGAGGCAATGGAGATGGTTGGATCTCATCAAGGATTATGACTTGGGAATCAATTATCATCCAGGGAAGGCTAATGTTGTGGCCGATGCATTGAGTAGGAAAGGAGTAAGTCATCAACTCACGGTTCAAGAGTTGTCATTCGAGTTATGTAAGGAGTTTGAAAGGTTGAACCTCAGATTTGTAAATGAAATGGAGATGATGAAGTTAAACCCAACCTTGGAGCAAGAAATTCGAGAGGCACATACCAAGGATGAGGAAATTCAGGAAATCGAGGAAAGGACCCAAGAGGGGAGGGAATTCAGATTTGATGAGGATGAACATGGTACCCTATGGCTTGGTAAGAGGATTGTTGTGCCTAATGTGAAGCATATTCAGGAGACAATAATAAAAGAGGCACATGACTCACCTTACTCAATTCATCCTGGTTGTACCAAGATGTACAAAGACTTGAAGACGTGTTATTGGTGGGATAGCATGAAGAAAGACATAGCTGAATATGTAGCATTGTGTGATGTGTGCCAACGAGTCAATGCAGAACATCAAAGGCCAGCTAGATTATTGCAACCATTAAAGGTTCTGGAATGGAAGTGAGAAGAAATCGGTATGGACTTCATAGTTGGTTTACCGCGTACCCAGTCCGGGTATGACTCAATTTGGGTAATCGTGGATCGATTGACCAAGTCATCTCATTTTGTTCATGTCAAGACCAAGTATGCATCTGCACATATGGCTGAAATATGCATGGAGCAGATTGTGTGTCGACATGGAGTCCCTATGAAGATAGTCTCGGATAGAGGTTCTCAATTTACCTCCATATTTTGGCAAAAGTTGCATGAAGCTTTGGGAACGAGGTTGAATTTTAGTTCAGCGTATCATCCTGAAACAGATGGACAAACTGAGAGGACCAATCAGATTTTAGAGGATATGTTAAGAGCTTGTGCTTTGAAGCATGGGAAAAGTTGGGACAAAAGCTTGCCATACGCGGAATTCTCGTACAACAATTGTTACCAAGCAAGTTTGAAGATGTCACCTTATGAAGCGCTTTATGAAAGGAAGTGTAGGACACCTTTATTCTGGAATGAGGCAGGAGAAACTCAAGTATTTGGTCCGGATGTGTTGCAAGAAGCCAAAAAGCAAGTCCAAATAATTCATGAGAACTTGAGGGCTGCTCAATCAAGATAAAAGGGCTATGCAGACAATAGGAGAAGGAAATTAACCTTTGAAGTGGGAGATTTTGTTTACCTCAAGGTGTCACCAATGAGAGGTCATAAGAGGTTTAACATAAGAGGCAAGCTAACACCTCGTTATATTGGACCATTCAAGATTTTGGACAAAAGAGGAGAAGTAGCGTATAAGTTGGAGATGCCAGCTCATCTTTCAGACGTCCATGATGTCTTTCATATTTCTCAGCTCAAGAAATGCTTGAGAGTATCGGAAGAACAAGTGCCCATGGAGGGATTGGAACTAGAAGAAGATTTGACTTATGCCGAACGACCGATCAAAATTATGGAAACCAAGGAGAGAGTCACAAGGAACAAGGTTATTAGATGGTGTAAAGTTCAATGGAAGCACCACACAGAAAAAGAAGCGACGTGGGAATTGGAGGATGATATCAAGAAGGAATTTCCCTATCTCTTCTCTTTCGCGTCGAATCTCGAGGGAGAGATTCATTTTAAGGTGGGTAGGTTTGTAACACCCTCATATTCATGCATCATACCCTACATACATTCATATACATGTTTAACATTAATCCACATCAAGAGGAATGAGTTCAAAATTGATTTGGAACAAAACCGCACTTAAAATGCTGAAAAGTGTGGACTAGTCCGATTTTGGTGAGGACTAGTCTGATTTCTCTCTGACTAGAAATGGACTTGTCCGTTTTTGTTGCGAACTAGTCCGATTTTGCCTCTGGAAACTTTCGGACTTGTCCGATTTTGTGCGCACTAGTCTGATATTCCAAGAATCCTTGAAAATTTACTAAGTCCATGGACTTTTCCGGACTAGTCTGGTGTTCCAGCGGACTTGTCCGTTTTCCTCTCTGACTAAAGTCGGACTTGTCCGATTTTTGGCCAGAGTTGTCTGATTTTCTCTGTGGACAACTTCGGACTAGTCTGGTTTTTTTTGGACTTGTCCGATATTTCGCAACTCTGAGTTGATCTTTTGTTTTACGACTTGTTTATTGCATTTCACATTAAGTGGGCCCAGGGACGTCGTTCCTAACTCTTTTAGAGCCCATGTGGGACCCTAAACCGGCCTCTACTCCTCTCAAACTCGAAATCCATCTAACCCTAGCCTCCACCTCTATATAAACAACCCCACCACTTTGCTTGACACCTATTTGCCACTTTTCCACCCCACCCAAACCCTAGTTCGTGGAGAGCCACCACCAAGGAGGGAGGAGAAGATCCCAAGCAAGGAGAAGTGGAGGAAACGAAAGAGGATCAAGATCTCCACCAAGCTTTCGTTCTTCATCACCAATTCATTTCCAAGTTCATCAACCCTAGATCATCAAGATCCAAGTGTTACCTCCAAGTTTCTTGATTCATTGGAGTTCTAAACACCCGGTATACCTTATATTCTCTTTTCCTTACATGAATTCAACACCCAATCTCCAAATTTACGTCGATCTAGACAACCCTAGTTCGCTAGTTCTGCGATGTGCGGACTAGTCCGACCTTGTGCAGACTAGTCCGATTTTGCTGACTAAATTGTGTTGAATTGATTCTAAAATTTTATCTAATCAACTCCAAACCTGTATAAACTTGTTAAAAGCTATTAGAACTAGCTAGTGATCATTCAAAGCAACCCATTAACAAAGTCTACCTTGCATTTGCATTAATCATGCATATCATGTGATATTGAGTAATATTTGTGCACTCTTTGATCGTGTTTCTTGTCTTGTATGTTTATTGTAAGGATTAGACGGATTTGCGCTAGAAAGTGCCGTGGAGGATCTACAGCACCAAGAGTTTGAAGGCTTTGACCCGAACCAATCCCAGGAGCAAGGCAAGTGTCCTTGAAGCATATTGATCCTGTTTTAAAATAAATGTTTTGTTTGCAAAATTGCATGTCCATGTCAATTTGATGGGAATCCTATGGTAGGAAGTTTACTAGATTTGTTAAACCACCCTTGTCACCTAGAATTTATGGTAGAGAGTCGGGATTGGATTTTTACCTTTTGCTTCGTTTAATCAATTGGGATGGGAAACCACTATGTTATTTAATTATGCATTAATGATATATTGATTATCATGAACTGGTTAAAAAGATGGGTGATCTAAGCAAGCGTGGCTAGTGGATTGGGTTGGATGTTATGGTGGTTTGCTTGCTTTAGATCTAAGGACCGGTTCATGCGAGAATAAGCCAGGACTACAGTGCCACCACGAGGCCAAGTGTGGGTGCGGTGTAGCTGATTAATTAGGGCTTTGCTAGTGCTATTTGGACCATTAAGGATGCTCGGGGAAGGGGTAGTCAGATTGGGTTTGTTGATGATTGGTGGGACTACCCTGGGATCCGAATGGCTCAAGAGGTGGCCCTTGGTTGAAGATGTGCTATGTGGGAGTCATTGCCACCGGTGAAACCTTAGTGGGGTCTAAATAGGCTAGTAATCCTTTTGTAAAGGCTATTTTGTGATCTCTTGGCCATACACCAAAGGAAGTGTAATTGGCATAAGGGAGGTTCTTTAGTTGCCGATGGCTGATAAAATCACAAACACGTGGGTAAAATGGTACAAACTCTGCAGAGTCTAATAAAACTATCATGATAGACGTGCTCCCGGTTATGAGCACGTGGACAACTTCCATGATTAGAGGGAACTCGGTATTGGGATGGTATTTGGGATGGTTATGGTTGGTATTATGGTTATGGATGGTCATGAATTGAATTCTGGTATTGAATATGGTTAATGGTATGATGATGATGGATATGGAATGTGGACTGGTACTATGATATTACTTATGGATTATGATGGGTTTGCTTCACATACATATAATATATTGCTTTTCAAATGTTTTAATGTACTTTCCAGCACTTAACTATTATTATATTCGTCATTTGAATCAGCCACATGTCATACTTTCCACACTTGCTGAGAACGACATGTACTCACTCTTGCAATCCCCTCCCCCCAACAGTTGCTAGTCAGGATTTGGAGTTTAATGGCGATAATGCGGAGTTCTAGGCCGTGTCTACCGTCAGCTTGCCTGTGGTGTTATTGGAGTTGCGCTATCCCTTAGGCTTAGTTTGCTTACTTGCTTAATTAGTTTATTTCCACTACATTAGTTGAACTTGTCATTAATATTCATTAGAGTTTGTACTCGAGGATAATATGGTTTGTGCAATAAAATTTGATAATTAATCTTGTTCTATGGTAATTTTCTGTATACTCTTTTGTGATGCACTCGTGTATGTGTGTTGAACATCCTGGGCACACATATGTGTTCACTTGGCTCATTTTTGGAACCGGGTGTCACAGTCGCAGCCACAACACTCTACAATCACGGTCTGCTCGATGCAGGGCAGACACCTTCCCGTAAGAGGACCTTGTTTGGAAGACTTGGTCCTATGGTGTCAGAGCTCATGAGACATGCACCTCTCAACAAATGATGTCTTTGCCCTTAGGAGCTCGTTGTACTCATACAACATCGAGGCTCCCAACTCAAGATCTCCAGTTGGAGCTCGACCATCGGTACATGAGGTAGGATGGTCATGTCAACATCGAGCGTAGTCGCGAAAGGCAACTTGCTCGTGAAAACCCTTTTCCTTTTGGAGTCACAGGCGGCAGTTCGGCCCTGGCCTTACATCTCCGCCTGGTGGAGTGGCAACCCAAGTTCCGACCTCATTTGCCAGAGAAGTATGACGGGACTGTCAACCCTGTCCATTTTCTTCAAATCTACTCCACCACTATCCTCGCAGCAGGAGGGAATGAGGCTGTCATGGCTAATTACTTCCCAGTGGCATTGATCGAGACTGCTAGTTCCTTGTTTATGAGCCTACCCCGTGACTCCAACTATAGTTGGGGGGGGGGGGGATTATGCCGCCAGTTCACCGCCAACTTCGGGAACTCCTACACCCAGCCTGGCACCGAGCTAGACCTTTTTGCTGCATAGCTAAAGCTGGGAGAGTCACTGCAATCCTTCATCCAAATATTTGCTCAGGTATGTAATACAGTTCCTTCTATCTCAAATTCCTCTATGGTTCTCACCTTCTGACAGGGTGTTCGGGATAATAAGATGTTGGAGAAGCTAACAATCAAGAATGTCAGCAGTGTCACAGAACTCTTCAGCTTGGCAGACAAATGTGTCAAGGCTGTGGAGGGCCGTGAAATGCACTCCAAACCAGTTGTGGAGGCTGGTCTGTCTGCCTCCAAAGACGGAGCTACTGCCAATGGAAGTTGCAAAAAGAAAAAAGTCAAGTGGCAAGAAGAAGTCACTTGTCGGCACACCTACAGCTGCCGCTGCCACAACACCAGGTGGCCAGGGGCCACACCCCGACAAGCAACAAGATTAGGTGTCCGATCCACAAGTCAATGATCCACAAGCTTGAAGACTGTTGCGAGGTCAAGAGGCTTGCTGAACGCAACAGCAAGCATCAAGATTACATACCTTTTCGCCAGCAGGAAGGAAAACAAAAGGTCGACGAAGCTCTATCTAATCAGGAGTTAGGCTTCCAAGACACCAAGAAGGCGTTAAAACAATACTGTCAACAACTCTGACACCAACTCCGACAACGAACGTCAGAAGACTCTCCATATGATGTTTGGAGGGTCATGGGACATTACCTCTCGGTGCATTGTGAAAACTTTGCGTCGGGAGATGGCTGCTACTGCTCCCACCGCCAAGGAGGAGCCCCATCAGAAGTGAATGGACACTCCCATCACCTTCGATGCTTCGGACTGTCCGGAGAACATGGCAGGAGCTGGACA
This sequence comes from Tuctoria greenei, assembly GCA_036927565.1. Taxonomy (NCBI): domain Eukaryota; kingdom Viridiplantae; phylum Streptophyta; class Magnoliopsida; order Poales; family Poaceae; genus Tuctoria; species Tuctoria greenei. The sequence continues at coordinate 74,504,817 of JAYESD010000005.1, read as the reverse complement.
ATGCCCCTGATGGTCTCCCCGACTATCAACAATATCCAGCTCTTCCATGTCCTGGTAGATGGTGGTGTAGCTCTCAATTTGATCAGCTTCGCAGCCTTTGTGAAGCTCCAGCCTTCTTGGGTGTGAGGATGCCCATTATCTGGAGTGGGTCCGGGAGCTATAATACGCCTTGACTCTATAACTCTCCCATTGACCTTTAGGAAATCGGAGAACTATCGGTCTGAGGAGCTGGTATTTGATGTGGCACACATCAACTTACCCTTCAACACCATTCTAGCCAGGACAGACATGTATAGGTTCATGGCGGTGGCCCACTATGGCTACCTTGTGTTGAAGATACCAACAACATCAAGCATCCTCCGAATTCGAGGGGATCGCACTGTTGGGGTCACTGCACTGGAAAAGCTTCATGTGCTCGCAGCAGCGCAAGAAGCTGAATCCAGTAAGGAGCAATCTGCTCAGCAACCTCCGATCTCGCGCCAGCGCGGCTCAACCTCTGCACCTCATGTGCAGCCAAGCGGCGACACCGACGTTCCTGTCAATGTCATTCAAATCGGTTCTCATGCCACTCAGACCACTCGTATATCGGGGGGTCTAGGTGACAAATAGGAACTTGTGCTCGTAACTTTCCTCTGTGCAAATATCGATGTGTTTGCATGGAAACATTAACAAATGCCTGGGGTTCCCATGGAGGTGATTGAGCACCATCTGAAGATTTACCCAGACGCACAGCCTATACAACAGAAGCCTTGGAAGCTGTTTGTTGAGCGGAAAAACTTCATCCGAGAAGAAGTTAAGAAGGTGCTTGACGCAAGATTTATCTGGGAGGTACATCATCCACGATGGCTGGTAAACTCGGTCATCGTGTCAAAGGCGTGCGGGAAGTTTTGGATGTGCATCGACTACACCACTTTGAATAAGCAATGTCTTATGGTCTAAAAATGCACTCTCCACCTTTGTGCGAGCTATGCACAAAAACTTTGGGGATCTCATTCGGGACCTAGTAGAAGTCTACGTTGATGACATCGTTGTAAAAGGTAAGAACAAAGACTCACTGCTCGACAATCTCCAATCTGTCTTTGACAAGCTACGCCTAACGCGCACGAAGCTCAACCCTTTCAAGTGTGTCTTCGGGGTTTCCTCCGAAAAGCTTCTTGGATACTTGGTGACCAACCGAGGAATTGAAGCAAATTCGGCCAAGACAAAAGGAATTGAAGCGATGCAACCTCCGACCCGTGTCAAGGACATCTAGAAGCTTACTAGTTGTCTAGCTTCTCTTGGCCGGTTCATCTCAAGGTTGGTAGAGCGAGCGCTTCCCTTCTTCAAACTATTGAGGAAGTCCGGGCCATTCCATTGGTCTGTAGAAGTAGAGAAGGCATTCCAAGAGCTCAAGCAGCTCCTCACCACACTACCAATCATGGTAGCTCCAGAACCTGGTGAGTGCCTTCTGCTTTACATTGCTGCAACTACGGAGGTTGTCAGCATGGTCCTGGGTGCGGAAAGACCAGAGACATCTTCAACTCAAGAGCTCAGACCCCTCCAGAAAGGTCCTCAGCTACCTGAGGGTGAGTCTGGGTCCTAGCCCCCAAGCACAGACCCTAAAGGCAAGATGCCTATGGATCAACCTTTCTCATTCGAGAGAGTATCTACCGCTCATGAAGAAAATTCGGACCCCTCCGGGAGGGTCCGGATTGATGAAGAAGAAACTTTGGACCCCTTCGGGAGGGTCTAAACTATCCAACGGCCAATATACTTCATCAATGAAGTACTTCATGATGCCAATACTCGATATATTTAGGTGCATAAGTTGATGTATGTAGTTCTTATTGCCTCAAGGAAGCTACGTCATTACTTCCAAGCCCACAAGATATCAATGGTAACATCTTATCCACTGTGTGCTATTTTGCATAACCCCAATTCAATTGGAAATATTGCCAAGTGGGCTGCAGAGCTGGCGGAGTTCAATCTTGAATTCATGCCTTGACATGCTACCAAGAGTCAGGCACTCGCTGACTTCGTAGCGGAGTGGACACCTTCTCCATCAAGTCCAGGGGGCCTCAGCAAAAAAAGCCAGAATCTAAGGTCCCAGTCTTTGCTGAGCCTCACTGGACTCTCTACTTCGATGGCTCCAAGCAGAAGAGGGTGTCGGAGCTGCAATCCTTCTCCTTGCTCCGACCAGGGAGAAGGTCAAGTACATGGTACGCCTTGACTTCAAGGCGACCAACAACATAGCAGAATACGAAACTCTCATCTTCGGACTCAAGACAACGCTATCATTTGGCGTCCGACAGGTGCTGGTGAAGGGAGATTCGCAGCTCATCATCAAACAAGTCAAAGGTGAATGTAGTTGCAATAACCCTCAACTTGTTGCATATTTGCTTGAAGTATAGAAGTTGGGAAAAAGAGTTCCAGGTCCTGAACATCTGACATGTCCAGCGTCTCAACAATGCTGAAGTTGATGATCTCTCGACGAAAGCTTCAACGAGGGCTCAAGCACCTAACGAGGTTTTTATCAGGAGATCATCAGCACCTACCGCTCAGCCTGCCGAATTGAGTGATGGGGATGAGACCAACACCCTGAAGATGGCGGTTCCGGTGGACCTGTTACCATGACGTCCACCAAGGATTGTAGGTGCTACAGGAAGCTCCGAGCAGCCAAGCACACAAGATCTAGAAGCTCAAGTAAGTTCTGATGCATGGATCTGGGAGGTCTTGAACTACTTGAAAGAAAACATCCTTCCTAAAGATGGTGTGTCCGCTGAGCGAATTGTTAGATTGGTTAAAATATACACATTGGTAGAAGGGGATCTCTATCGATGTGGTGCCAACATCATTCTAATGTGGTGCATTTCTCGGAAAGAGGGTTGCAAACTTCTCGCAAAGATCCATGGAGGCGAGTGTCGGAATCACGTGGCATCCCGCACGCTAGTTGGTAAGGCTTTCCGCATGGTTTTTACTGGCTTACAACACTCCAGGATGTAGTCGAGCTAGTCACGAAGTGCGAGGCATTCCAGTTCCACGGGAAGCAAATTCATACACGGATGCAGTCACTACAAATGATTCCTCCCTCATGGTCATTCACTGTGTGGGGGATGAATATTTCGGGACCTTTCCCAAAAGCCGTCAGAGGGTACCGGTTCTTATACGTCGCCATCGACAAGTTCACAAAGTGGTCGGAAGCAACTCCAGTTGTGACAATCAACAAGCAATCCGCCATCAAGTTCTTGAAGTCCATTGTCTGCAGATTTGGAGTTCCGAACAGAGTTATCACTGACAATGGAACCCAATTCACAAGTGCAGCATTCCAAGAATATTGCGAAGACCTCGGCATAACTGTCAGCTACGCATCAGTAGCTCATGGGACAAGCAATGGCTAAGCTGAGAGAGCAAACGCAGAAATTCTCAAGGGACTCAAGATGCGCACTTATGAGCTCTTGAAAAAGCATAGTGCCAATTGGATATAAGAGCTTCCGTCTGCATTATGGGAAAGCCGGACAACACCCAACCGAGAAATAGGAGAAACAACCTTCTTCATGGTGTACGGAGCCAAAGTTGTCATCCCTCCGGAAGGTCTCTCCGAGTCCGGACCTACGACGAAGCCACACAGAATCAGCTCCGATGTGATAACTTAGACCACGCCGATGAGGCAAGGTGCCAAGCAACTATTTGAAATGCGCGATACCGCCAGGCGTTCCAGCGCTATCATCAAAGGTATGTGTGCAACCGGCAGTTAGAAGAAGGCAATCTGGTGGTGCGGCCAATACTCACTCATGAAGGGATGAACAAACTTTCCCCCAGCTGGGAGGGTCCCTTCTGAGTTATCAAAGTTTCCACCCCATATGTGTTCGCTTGGCAACATAGGATGGGATACCACTTCCCAATCCATGGAATATTGAGCATCTCCGTAAGTTCTATACTTAGTAGCACGGGGGGTGAGTCTGTATTTGTATAAAGTGTATCTCATAGAGTCTATGAAAAGAGTCGGGATGGTCCAAGATGTATATCATACTTAACTTGGTCATGTACTTTAAGTGTGACCTTGCCTTCCCCTATTATTCGGACCTACAATGAAATACATTTATATGGAAACAGATTCTACGTGCATTTACTTTGCGCATGCTCATTATTTTTCCTTCTTACCTTCTTGTCAATAGTGATGCTGCGCAATCCACTTGAAAGTTAGTCCTAAAGATTCATGTGATATATTCATATGTTTTATTCGTAATCTTCTATTAGATCCTAGTATTGCTGGATGGCCTACTCGCCTGAAAACCAATGCTAATGATAGGTCCAGAGTGCACTATCGACTTAGCCTGGTCCAACATCCTAAGTATGCCACTCTACCTATTCTGGTAAGTCTCAGAAAGGCGGGTCCGAACAGCACATGGACCTATGTAAGTTTAATCGGTATACTTAAATTGTCAAAATGAGTTTATTAAGACTTAAAATTCAAAGAAGGATAATAAGCCGCAAATAGGCTATAGGCAAGAAGGCGGATTTTACTGCTTTTCTTCTCTCTCATGTGCAGGAAAAAATAATTGTTGGTGGCATGCACGTTGATGGTGGGTGCCGCCAGATCTCCTAGTTCCAGCATCACCCAGAGGGCCCACCGTTGACATTTCATATGTTGACAGTGGGTGTCATTGAAGCAACTAAGCTCCGACAACTCCCAGGGGGCCCACCGTCGACGTCAAGTACGTGGCGAAGGGTCAGATACAGGACTCAGACCTCAAAATCTATCACAGTAGCTATGAGTTTGGAGCAATAAAAAATTCAAGACATTGCCAAATTCCTTATAGTAGATGTCCTATAGATAAAATCAATTGAACACATCTACCAGGGGGCCAACAAGATAAAGGCAATGATACATTGAAGACAAAAATGGAATTCAAAATGATTTCATTCATTCAAAACTTGGAGATTTACAAGGTGAAGGTACAAAAGGGAAGGATCCTAGCTACTGGAGTTTTGCTAGAAGTACATAGCAACCTTCTGGGCGGCTTCTTCGACGCTTGCCTTGGCAGTTTCTTCCTCCTCGACAAAGGGTCCTTCAATCACCAGAGCTAGAGATATAGAGGGATCTCAGTTGTGGAAGCGTGTCAGCACATATTCTACAACATTCTTCGCTAAGGATTTTCCCTTGGTCTCGAGTTGGTCGCTGATCACATCTTCCAGCGAATCCAGCTTAGCTTCACAGAGTTGAGCGCCACCAAAGCTTTGTCCATCTCTGGCTCCGGGTCAACCCATCGGGCCAGAGTGAACCCCAGTGGCATCAGAGCATCTTCTGCTCGCCCCAGAAAGTCCCAGACCTGCTGGAACTCTATTGCCCTCGTACTCTGGAGCTCTTCCAGCGACTTTCTTGTGAATGGCAGCTCCGCAGAGCCCTTCTTCAATAACCACTCGACCTCTTTAGCATGTTGCTGAACTCATTCAACCAGCTGCCTCTCTTGGTCAACGATTTGCTTCTCCTGATGGTTCAAGCGGTCTTGCTTCTTCACAGTGTCCCTCTCCTTAGCCTTCACCTTAGATTCCCTAGTAGAGACACCAGTTTCCCGCCTACTAACTCCTTCTCCCTTCAGCCATATTTGCTGCTTCTCAGCTTCGCGCCAAGACATAAAATTTTCCTCGCGAATGGCCAGGTCCTGCTTGCCGCGTGCTAGCTTCTGAGAGATTTTATCTTCTCTCTTCTGGAGCTCTTGCTCCTTATTGTCTAATGCATCTCTGCACTGGAGGAGCTATTTCCGCAAATCATTGAGACTCCCTGAGCGATCATCTACCAATTCATTGACTTTCTTTGCATGCTCGTAGATCTCCCGAGTTTTGTCATCAATGGCTTTTATTGCAGCCTCTCTTTCATCCAGTGTTGTTCAAACATGTCTGTCGAGCTTTCTTGGCCTCAAACCAATCTCTTAGGTCCGCTAGCCGAGACTGTGTCAACTTCGTCTTGAGGTAGAGCAGCTTGCGCTAGCGCCTTATAGTGTCACGCTCATCCTCCAGGGCCTTGCGCTCGTAGTCGAAGGCAAGCTAAACTTAGCGAAGGCTCGATCAGGCGCTCTCGATTAACATGTCCAGGGGGATTGGCTCAGAACCTGCCTAAGGTTCCTCTGGTTCCCCCAAATCTTCCCGAATAGTTGTCGGAGCCCATGGCATGAGCATGAACTCCAACAGCTCAACGTCTGCACAACTGAGTTCTAGAAGCTCATCGACTTTCGGCGTGGATGTTGATGAACCCGGGGCTGGATCTGCAGACACTGACTCAGGCGCCATCAAGGCGTCAACTGGCTGCTCCGGTGCAGCATCTGCTGGCTCAGGCATGGCAACCTCTAGCATAGCAACATCAGCTAAGGGCGTCAGTACCTCCAGTGCTGATGTCAGTATGTCCATTGTTGGCTCCAGAGCAGCTGAAGCTTGCTCTAACAATTCTGCTTCGTGGTCCGGCACAACCATGACTTCTTCGACTGCTGGCATCGAGGTCATTTCGATGTCAGTTTGCACCAGAACTGGCGTGTCGTCCGCCATGACCACAGGAGAAGTCGTATCATCAGCGGGGGCTTCAGTTAACACGGTCTCTGTGCCCGCGACACTAGCTTGGATGCCCGCAGGAGCCGGTGTAGTAGCTCCTCCTCTCGATACTCTGGAAATAGAGGAATAGAGAATCCAAGAAAAAGTAAAAAAAATGAAAAACAAGTTCAAGTGTCGATCCTTACTTGGGGTCGCTGTTGCTCCTGTCGGCACGAAATTTCTTCCTTGGGCAGCCGGAGTCAGAACCCACCGTCGCCGGTAAGGCAGAAGCTCCACACATCATCCCAGGAGTCATGGCAGCCACTGACATCGCTACAGTTTGGATCTTTGTTGTTTGAGAAGATACACCAAACCCAGAGCCCGCCGCTGGCACCGGGACTAGAGTAGACTTGTCGGACCTAATGCCCGCCAGAGGCGCTGGATCCAAAGATGATTTCCTGAGCCCGGTGGTCACCTTGGCCGTCGGAGCCGGGGTTGCCGTTGCTGGAGGCACAACCAGCACTGACTTGAGGGTCGAGCGAGGCAGTGGCACCGCTTGCATCAGAGCTGCTCTGACAAAGCTGCCATCAGTTCGCGTCAACTTCCTCTTTCGAATGGAGGCGTCGACAGGCTCTTTGCTTTTGCCCCAACTTGAGTTAAACTTCTTCTGACTTGGTTCTGCAAGAGCCTTGCCTTTTCCACTGACAGGTGCAGATTCAGACGCTCCATGTGGGCAGGGGGCCAAAGCTTCGGGGATCACAATCCCTGCTGGCAGAGTGCTCCTTTGTCGCACCGCAAGACCTGTATCGTCAAGGAGCAGCATCACCTTCTGTAGCTCCCTCCTGACCACTGGAACTACGTAGAGGCAAGAACTCCGCTAGAGGTACAAGTTCATCTCTTCATAAAGTTCCACTGTACAACTTATGCGGATGGAACTTCAATCCATGCTCATCTAAGTTGGTTCCCCGACCAACGTCAATCCAGAGGAAATCCATTTCTCCAGAGTATGAACAAGCTGCAAATTCTCGCTCCTTGAGTGGTGCCCAGCGGCTGGTCAGGAAGTTGCCGAGGACGATCAGAGATGTCAATCCTCCATCGACCAAGTTCCGGATTCTTGATAACACGGGGTTGTACTCTTCTGTCAGCTCCAGAAGCTCCTCCCAGGAATCGGACTCCATCGTCGGGAATCCTTCTGGCAGGTCTAGCCATTCGTGACGGTCCACCCGGATAACTACCCAATTAATCTTCCGTGTCTCCCCGGAACGAAAGGGTTTGATGTACTTGTATGGGGGATTCCTACGCCTTACAAAGTAGTAGAATCCCAATAGGTTGTGACCTTTGCCTGTCGCCCGAAGTGTGAAGAAGGTCAAAAATAGCAGCACGCAGGGTGGCACGCTTACCCACATCTCACAGAAGTGGAAGAAGATTGCCACCAGCAAGATCGAATGAGGACCTTGATGCTGCAGTTGGAGCCCGTATGACTCCAGCAGCATCAGCAAGAAGTCGGATATTGGTGGAACCAACCCAACCATTGCGTACGCTGAGAAGTAGACAATGTCATCAGGGGACTCCTTCCTGAACGGGAGCGTGCCACAACGAATAGAATTGTTGAGGGAGTCATTCTGCCAGCCCATCAGCTTCCGGACTCTTGTATGATCCCTCTCGCTCACAATCTTGCTGGGGGAAAGTACGAGTTCCATCACTGCAAAGTTGAGCATAAGTGGGTGTGCGATGCAAGGGTTCAAGCGGAGAACTCTATGAGCTAGAACAGATTGGTGTGTAAGAGTTCTCTCCCCTTGCAAAGCCTCTCACTTTATTAGGCCCCTGCAACGATTGGATAACAACTGTATCCAGACCTTGATCACGCTCAACAAAGTTAGCTCGTCAATGACAAGGGGGCCTGGGTCCACTTCACCAAAAAAGTCGCACCAGGTGAACCGTTGTCATGATGAGAAGTTGAAAGCCCGAGAGCGGCACCCTGACAAGACTACAAAGATTGCGTTGGGAACCGATATGAAAATCATATTGGGAACCGACGTCCTTCAATTGCGTGAGATCCGCACGTCATGTGTCTCACCTACCAAATCAAGAAGGTTCGCGTGTCCCAAGAGGAAAGTTGTAGCAGCAATGCGGGAGAGATAATTGCCCCACCTCCAGTGTTGAAACCTCACAATCTCATCGGAGGTGGGCCCGGTGGTCACTATCAATACCCTGCATACCAGGTATCCCTTCGTACCAGAAGAAGACGCGTTGACTTCCACCTTCCAGTGTTGTGGACTTTCAGAGGCAACACGTGTCCTGCAGTGCCGAACCTGTCTCCCTCCTTAGGGAAGCCCCAACGCTGCCACGTGTCCCACAGTGCCAGATTTGCCTCCCTCCTTAGGGTGGCCCAGCACTCCCTCGTGTCACGTGCCAGACTTGCCTCCCTTCATCAGGTAGCTCTCGTGCTGCCACATGTCCTGTAACTTCAGGCCTACCTCCCTCCTGAGGGTGGCTCCAGCGCTGCCACGTGTACCGAGGTGTCGGACCTGCCTCCCCAACAAGGGAAGCTCTGGTGCTGCCACGTGTCCAGTAGTTCTGGTCCTACCTCCCTGCAGAGGGAAGCTTCAGAACTACCACGTGTCACACGTCCGAATCTATATCTACAACGGGAAGTCACCGGGATCTCCAACAGCGCGAACATTCAAGGCTATCAATCGGCTATTACAAGACCTAGGTAACGCGTCATTAATGCAATATTAATGAGGCACAATCAGATGACTATTACAACTTATAATGTTGCTATTAAGACACATTATCACACTATTAACCTCCCTTAACACCCGTAGATGTATAGGGTGGTTGTTACAGCTGGGACCACCTGTCGAGCCACATCGCATAGTGTAACATCCAATCCTTGGCATATAAAATGACTGCGTTGCATGGTAAAACACAAGTCATTCAGACTAGCTGACCAACATACTTGTTCAAAGCAACCCAATACGCAAACACCCTGTGGAGTAGGGTATTATGCTCAGGCGGCCCGAACCACGTAAAACTCCTTTAGTCAACTTTCTCTTGGATCTTGAAAAATGCCCCGTTTAAATACGAACCTCCGCGGATTACTTCATAGTAGTACCGGGGGAAGTGTCGTTGGAACACTTCGACAGAGGGTTGTGAAAACCCACTTCTCGGGTTTTCAATTTTGACTCTATTTTTATAAAAAATCACATGAGGCAAGAGGTTCAACTGTACATGAGGCGTTGAAAAGGACTAAAAATTCCAAAATTGGATTAGAGAAGAAAAATTCAAATGTGTTACTGTTCTGAATTTCAATATTTTGCAGTATACAAACATGAAATCTGAGGGCACCATTGGATTCCTCATATCGAAATTCGGAGGACTACCAAGTTTGAGGATTTTTGGAGCTGATTTCCATTTTCAAATCGATTTGACTAGATTCTGTGAGGGAAAGGTTGACAGGTGGGCCCCACCTGTCAGGTGACCCACAACACATGCCCAGGTGAGTCCCTCACCTCTCTGATGGCACCACAAGCGTAGAGCGCCTCTGAGTGGCGGCTTGCTGCCTTGGCATGGTCGGCTCTGGGCCTTAGGCGGGAGGGCCGACAGCCTAGGGCCCAGGTCGGGAGGGGGCCCATGAGTTGCTATGAAGTCTGACCTTGTCGGGAGAAAATTGAAGATGGGTCTTGATCAAGAAAATTAAGAAAAATAGGTAGCCAGACATTTTTAGATTTAGTAGGATTTAATAAAGGCTTAATTAGATCCCAATTCGGAGAGAGAATAAACTAAATAAACCTGAGATGTGTTTGGTTTGGAGTCAAAGTGGTATGGGTGGATCTATTCCAGTTTTCAGGGATAGGATGGTCCCGTTTTCTGTTTGTCTAGAGGGATGGGATGATTCCTGTTTCTTGTTTATTTTATGGGATGGTGTGGGACGGAATGGTCCTGTCTCCTGTTAGAATGAAAGGATTGGACAGAGATATGTGAGTATGAGTACCTATAGAGGGCTGCGCGCCTGCCTCCACGGAGGTGGGACGGATTCGTCTCCATATTTTTGGTGGGATAGTAACATTCCGAATCTGGGTCGAATATTCTCTTTTGCGGGATGACTCAATCCCATGTGTCTCCAAACCAAACAACAGAAAAGTGAGATTATTCCGTCTCATCCCACCATATCCCTCGAACCAAACACACCCCTAATTCTTCCCCTCCCATCGGTCGTGGCTCAAACAAAGAGAAACAGAAGAGACCGTGTCTGTCACATCCATTTAACTGTCAGTGTTACCAATTAGTGTATTATCTCTTATTTTAATATTCATGAGGTTTAGGATTGAAATCTGCAAAATCCATTATAATAAAAGTTTTATAGGGTTTCATTATCTTTTCATAGAGTACTATAACGCCAAATTTGGTTTAGTATAGCAAGAGTTATGAAATTCTGAAGATTCGGTATTTGTAGTGCGCAGTACAGGGAGGAAAAATTGATTGTCTGAATTGTGAATCAAATTAACTAGGTTATATCTGGAATTGATTTTATATTGAATAATAAAGTGGTAGGAAATTTCCCGTAGATTCTCTATTGTATACTTATGAAATTACGAAATCTACTGTCGTGCAGTAGACATATCTACTTTACGGGATTTTATAGGGTTATTATTGTGAATCACTTTAGGAGCTTTGTTATATATTTGATCGATAATATAGTTATAATTTGCCTTTACTACTGCTAAACGAGGTTCTAGTGCCTTCAACCATGATTAGATGAGGTTTCTTCATCAGTTAACCTTGCGTATATATACACATACATATCTATAATTTTGGGGGCTCATGCCATCAACTTTGCCATAGGGCCCTCAGATACATAGAGCCGGCCCTGCGCCTTGGAGCCGGCCATCCCAACAAGCAAAGCCTTCCATGCGTCCAAATCTCTTATACCTCACCTACTCTACCATTCAGTGAAAACCAAACATCGTTTTCGCTTCTCTGTTCCTCCCCGTCGAGCTCACCGGCCGCTCCTCTGTTCGACGTCGGCACCGTCGTTTGCTTCGTCGTATCACATCGCCGCCAAAAGCATACCTCGTCCCAAGCTCGTCCTCTATCCATTGCACCGTCGAGTTCCTCAAGTTTTTGGCTCACTGAGTGGCGTTTTGTAGGAATGTTGACGGCCATTCTCGGTGCCGCCACAGGCAACTTCGCGTTTCCGACGTCCTAAACCGTTTGAGCCCTCACCGAGCCTCTCCAAGCTTCGCACAAGCACCCTCAAGCTCTCGGACAAGGTCGTTTACCATTTAGGTAACTTTTGGTCATGTATTCATAAATTCTTTTCCAGCCTTCCCTTCATGAACGTGGCTAGGTTTTCATCTAATTCTTAGTACACCGTTCATTTGGCTTCAATTAAATGTAGGGTTAGAATTCTAGCGCCTTGACGCATCTCCCTGTGCAATTTTCTTGTGCCGCCGTGGTCGGGTGACGAAATTGGAGGTGTTTTCGTGGCTGCCGGCCTCAAACCCTAGCTCAACGGTGTAGCCCACGCTCAAATCAATGTCACGTTCATGAAGGGAACATTGCGCCATTGTGCCGCCACTCTCCATAGTCGGGCTCCTATTTTCCGGTGATGCCGCACATTATTTCCTTGCCCTAGGTGTGTGCCAAGCGTCGGGGAACATTTCTCCCTCTGACCCATGGCCGGAGGAGCCACTCCGATGAGGGGAACGGGCGCCGCCGCCCTGGCCGTCGGCCCTCTTCAGCCTGGCTTGAGGTAGAAGACGACGTGATTCTCTGCACCTATTTGGATCTTGTGTGTCCACATGAAGCGTTTGTGTAGCCTTTTCGTGGCTGCTGCTGGGTGTAGGTTTAAAATCCGTGGGTCCCAATGGTCAGCCTCTAGATCACTTCCCTGGTGGAATTCAAATCCAAGTGGGCCGCAAGTGTCAACCCTAAGACAATTTCCTTTGGAAGATAAACTCAGAATAATCTCCAATCTTTGAAAATCCATATCTCAGTGTGAGGGTTCATTCAAAAATTACAAAACTAATTTTGCTAGAACTCTCTCAGTGAGTACTTTTCAGAAAGTTAAGGTTCATAGTATGAAACTTAGTAGATCACCCTGTATAATTCTTTTTTCTCCAATTTTTTGTGCATTTATTATGGGAAACCTAGACCATGAAAAATTCTCAAATTTCGCCTGAAAATACTTCATGTCACCATGTACCACCAGAAAAATCCCCGTACTTGTTTAACTTGATTTGCTTGGGTAAATCAAGGAGGTTGTCTCAGCTGTGCTGAAATGGTGGAAAATACCAGAGAAAATACTCTAAATTGATTCAAACTTCAAATTTTGATTGTGATATGTAGATTGATCAGAAAATTATGAAACAAATTCTCCTATCACCTTTTTGATCTTCTATACATGTTTGTCAACTTATTTCACCTGATCAGCCTTGTTCAAATTATGTAATTAATTCTTTCATAAGCATCTTCACGACCTTTACATAACCTACTCTCTTCATGAATCCAGCTACATCCTTTTATCTTAAATCCTCTGAACTGTTCCAACCTCTGCAAAAATGAACAAGAACAGTGCTGATCAATTGCTTAAGCATTTCTCACTAATGTTCATTAGTACATATTGTATATACTTTACTAATTGCATTATTATCTTCATGTCGAATAGAAGAGATTCACGAGGAGCAGTCGGAGCCCACTAACAATATTCCACCGAAGTTTGATTAACCTTTTGATCAACATCAGACAATCCCCGGTTTGCATTTAAGTTAACAAGCTTTTCTTTACAGTGGTTACTATATGTCTAGTTTATATGTGCATTATGTCTTGGTTTTATTGTCACTCTAATTGCATGGCCGGAAATACCTAGAGTATATGGTTAATATATTGCTTATATGATGATTAGTAATGCTATGCTGATATTACTAATGTGGGATACTAGTATAACTTGAGTATGGCTTTTTCCTGCTCGTGCACTAGTAGAAGTGGAATCAAGTGGGACGATGGACCTTGATTCACTTAATAGTTAATTGAGACCGGACAGAGAGGTAGGAAGCAGCAAAGCGGGGATCTGTGTGCATAGTTCTGCCTATGTCGATTGAGGACCGTACCGTGTGCGGCTCTGTTAGACAAGTTTGAACTTGTACCAGATGCATACTGGCTCTAGTGGACCTAGCAAACCGATGTAACTTGCTAACTCGGATGTTGAGGCATACCCCACCGTCAGAGACACCACACACGTCATGAGGAGAGTAGAGGCCACTGCGGCACATACCGTATGTAGGATTTGCTTCCGGGATGGTAGGACCGGCTCAATGTTCGAGTGTCCCGTGAAAGGTTGTCACTTATGGCATTATGGAGGAGAACTGTATGCCTTCTCTGGATGAGTGTATGTGATGTGCAAGTCCAGTGTTTCATGATTCGAATCACCGTCGCTCGCAGAAGGGATCATGCTTGTTCACTACGCAATGATGTGGTAGCAATTGAAACTCGATGGAACTTAATGGTTGGATAAGCAACTTGGGTGAAGTAGTTGATAAGCGAACTAAAGTTATGATCCTAATACTTACCTTGATGCTTAAAAGTGATTATAAGGATCCACTGCTATATTAATGCCATGAACAACTTTATTATTAATAGTAATCCCCTGCATGTATGAGTAGTGAGACGGTTAAATTTTGCTGAGCGTAATCTCATGGTTTGTTGATCCACTATTTTGCAAGTAACATTGCAAGCGACAACGTTATAGATGAGGGTGAGCCTAGTGAGGCAGCACCCGATGAGCGGTGCAAAGCTCACTTGAAATCCTGCACGCCATCGTGAAATCTTGGTGTTGCTACAATGAAGTTTCCGAGGCCAGGATGACTTCACTCCTGCTTAGTATAGGCTATAGGGCGTGAGTTGTATCTTATCTTTCCGTTGCTTGTACTGTTGTACATTACTTTGTAAACTGAACAATACTAAGGAATAAAGGCCCAATACATTATAGATGTGTGTTCTGTGTGTTGTGCTGTTGGGTATCACATCGTACGACACCATTCAATGCAATTCATGGAATGTCAGGACTGGGGTCCCCATGGTACTTACTGAAACAAACTCTTAACTATCATCCCTCTCCTTGTCCCAAAGAGATTTTCTTCCGACCTCATCAATCACCACACAAAACGAGACCTTCCATAAAAAAGGAAACAAAGCCAACAATAGAGGTGAAATACGAACAATAATTTTTCAGATCATTCGATGTTGTTTTCGAGAATTTCTAAATCGATTACATTTTTATCAGAATTGTTTGGAAATGATCCGGAAATCGAAAATATGAATTCGAAGATCGGAAAGAAAATGATTAAGGCAGTTTTCTGACAAATAGACAAAATACGTACCATATTTATTCGAAAATTGTGTGTATTCATTCCCAACAATTTCAGTATTTATTGGGGCATGCTGCCCGACCCATGAGCCCATCACATTCAGGAGCAGAGGCACCCGAATTTTTTTATTAATATACCTTTTAAAAAATAATTTAATATAAATACCACATGGAATGACGATTTGGCAAAAATGACCCAGAGTCGTACGTGCCACATACGAAATTCGAATTTCGTATGAGACTCCTACGAAATGCGCATTTTGTCTGTGCCACATCAGTTGGTGCATGCCACGATGGAGAAAATGCTGGCCACGGTGTAACAAATGGACACGCCCGCATTTCGTATGTGCCTCATATGAAGTGAACTACCTTCGTACGAGGCATGTACGAAATGCGTGCCTTGCCCATTTTGACCCTATGCTTAATGGAATTTACCCATAACTTTATAAAAATTTATAGACCGAATTGGTAGAAATTTCCAAAGTATAAAATAGAGCATACATTGTGAAGTTTTGAATTCAATGAACTTCGTATAAGTTTAGTATGTAGAAACAAGGGTAATTTTATATGTTATTAGGCAATACGATCACATTTCTGCACATTTGTAAAATTTCTTCAGTTTTGGGTTTTTTCTTTAGAATCATTTGGAGTTAGAATTGGTAGAAACGTCCATAAAAGTTATTGTAATGTAAGTTTTGTTGAGTATAAAAAATAAGTTAGCAATATATTTTATGGGAGTTTAATGGGAGCTACAAATTTTTTAAAATCATATAGCGATAACAATTGCATAGTTTCGAAAATTATAGAATTAATTGTACTATAATTTAAAAGCTCGGCGGTGGTTACATCAAATGAAATTACATAGTTCCAAAAATATTTGCATGTTGTTTGCCACTCTACTACTACGGTACATGAGGCAAAACATACGTACACATATTTTTGAAAGAAAACATAAAATAGGTAATACAAATAGTGTGTGTACGATGCACTTAAGATGCGTCGATCCAATCCTAACACGCCTTAGTTGAATTGAACGCTGATCATAGTTTACCCAAGTTGCTACTGAGTGCAACGGGGGTATTTTCTCTTACGCAAAGCATCTGGACCGGCTTCTCTTGCGCGACGAGCTCTCTCGCACATGCATTCTCGCTCAGCCTCTCGTGCCTGTGTTGCGATGCGTTCCTCCTCTGCATCTTTGCAATCACACTCTGCAAACCTTTGTCGAATTTATTCTTGCTTCTTGCGACGACACTCCTCCTGTTCAGCTCTATTCTTCCTCTCTTACTCTATTTCATCCCACTCTATTTCTTCTTTGAACTTCCAATATGCATGTCGAGCAATTCTTTGAACCTCCTCGGCGTCTTCTGCTGATTGTTCCTAGTCGATGAAGTTCCTGAAGTCGCAAATAGGTGGTGGTGACTACACAAGTTTTTGTACAAAAAATTAGATTTTATAGCATTCATAAAAACAGAAATAATGTTGCATATTACTTATTTTCTACAACCTATAAGAAACAGGCAGGTCCTTTGAGGAGGATCCTACTCGTAGTTGTTGCACATCAAAAGTCGGCAACCATACGAGTCACCAAGTCGAAGATCTCTTACAAACCTACAATCAGTGCCACAGAAATATATTGGAGGTTGTAATCCCTCAGGGATTGAAACCTTTTCTCTATTTGTGGATGGTGAGTACTCATCTATGGTACTAAAGTATATGGAATGATTGTAGTGAGTGTGTGTCGAAGCTGTTAGCGGAGTGAGTGTTATATAGACAAACGAATGATGGTGTATGGACCTAGTGTAGGAGAAATTTCATCCCTGGAATAGATAAGTGTCAACTGACATTTCACATCGTCTGACATGGAGCAGTGCAATTTCGTTTTTCTCTTGTACGAGATTCGCCTCACATGGAGCAGTGCAATTTCGTTTTTCTCTTGTATGAGATTCGCCTGAGAAGAAGCAGTGCAATGTCGTGAATTTTGTGTACGAGATTCGCCTGACATGGACCTGGCGATGTCGTGGATAACTTTCACATGAGTTTTTGTCGTATTTTATGTAGATAAGATTCGTCTCACAAGTTAGAAAATAGTATGGCGAGTCGAAAAGTAGGAAGATGACAAAGTAATTTTAACATACTTTTCATTCGAAACATACTTATTATACATGGGAACCATACTTCTGATACATATGAAACATACTTCTGATACATATGAAACATATTTTGCTACTTCGCTACTATTTGTGATGCGGACAGTTGCAAGACATGTTATTGCAAATGCCGTTTTCATCCTTATCATTCGTCTGACTTGTACCACAACAAAGTTCCATTTGTTGAAGTTCCATTTCAACTAGTTCACCCACCAAATCTTGATTGCGATGTTGTACATGTTTAATGTACTCTCGAGTAGCCTTAATAGGTGGTGGATCAACCCAGAGTGTATATCCACAGTTTTCATCATCATAGTAAGCCTAAAACCAAAAGTATTGTCAGTAAAACTATATATATGAAAGATGTTTTGAAAATGATATTTAGTACTTACTCCACCAACAGGACAACGAAAGAAATGACGACCGCTGTCGTATCCTTCATCCATCATTTTTACAATACAATCCATATCACAACGAAACTTAGGCCACTCTTGTTTGCTGCCATCGTATGGTTGTAGTGGATTAAACGGGCCAAAATCACTCTTAGTAAAAAGCGGGAACTCATCTAATGGTGGTTCATACCAAGTTGGACCTCCCATCAAGTAATTTTTAGGCACTGCTCTAAAGTTTCCACCTCCTCGCGTATCACGACTTGTACTCGCCATTGTTTCACCTCCATGCCTACCTCGACCTCTACTCGTCATTCTTGGCGTGAAGAACACAAGGACGCACTAGTAGTCGTATTTATATAGAGCGATGAGTGTAATTTCGTTCTTTTCTTGTACGAGATTCGTCTGACATGTATCTAATGATGTCGTGGATAAGATTCGTTTAACACGATAAAGTGCAATGTCATTCTTTTCTTGTACGAGATTCGACTGACATGTATCTGTTGATGTCATGGATAAGATTCGTCTGAAACGATTAAGTGCAATGTTCTTCTTTTCTTGTACGAGATTTGCCTAACATGTATCTGTTGATGTCGTGGATAAAATTCGCCTAACACGATAAAGTGCATTGTCATTTATATAAAAAAATAATAGAAGTATGAAAGATATAGTGCATAAACAAAACATAACATAGTTCTTCTACAATATAACACACACATACATGGGTACACGTTACTAATGTCTACCACGCTTGTTGTCGAACCTACGCGCAGCATTCACATGAGCACGATCGTAAGACACGCGCGAAGGAGCTGCCCTCCTCCATCGCTACTGAACAGGTGCGGGTGTCTCGAACTACATTGAAGGCTGAGTCGGAATGGGAGCACCATCCAATTGTGACGCGGGAACTGTATCCTGCTGCGACATTTCCACCAGGTAGTCGTCGATCTGGTAAGGTGAAGCTGGAGGACTGCCGTGGTGCGTCTGCGAGCCGGACAGTGTAGTATCATAGTCTGTTGTGCCCATACCTGCAATAGCATAACATATTTAGTTAGCAAGTTCATTGTGTCCATTATGGATTTAAGTAGCAAAATTGTTGCACGTCATACCTACGCCCAATTGTGGCACATGTGTGGACGGGCCAGCCAAGTCTGAAGAAGGAACCCAAGAAGGTATCTGTGCCGACGGGTCTGGGAAATCCCAACCAGGTACCTGTGTGGACGGGCCTGGGGCCCAAGCAGCAGGTATCTGTGTGGACGGGTCTGGAGCCCAAGCAGGCACCTGTGTGGATGGGCCTGGGGCCCAAGCAGGTACCTGTATGGACGGGTCTGGGACCGAAGTAGGTACCTGTGTGGAGGTCCCTGCAGAACATATATGAACACAAATATTAGTTTTGTGCAAATACCTCAAGTTTACTAATAATTACGTACCTGCTGTGCTGGGATGCATAATGTTCCATGCATTCAGAACAGTAGTGTCTTGTGCACATGATTGTGCACAAGAAGCCAACTTCAGACCCTCTTTCGCATGGCTGTATATCCTCTGCAGCATGTGCACCATCTCTGACGAACTCATCGATATCCCCTGCCTCAATCGTTGAAGTCCAGTTGAGGACTCTGCAAGAACCTGACGGAACCGATTCATCTTCACAACTGTGAAGTGATCGGTCGTACAACAATTAATTATTAATCATTAATGAAAAGAACATATTAAAGCGTTGCAAATGTACTTCAAAGAATTCGATCTTACCGCCCTTGAAGAAGCTTCATCTCTATGACGCGGATAAGTATCTGTCACCGAGGGTACGTGCGTGTGTCACTCGACTGGTGTGTGTGCAAGAACAACTCGTGTCCGAGGAAGGTACCATTGTAAGTACTCCTCGTAAACGACCTGTGAGAACGGTCGTGTATCCTGAACAACCTCGTGTAATGCAGCTGTCCACTGTATGAGCCACGGATGCATGAGCTGCAACCAAAGTCCCGGCGCGGAGGTACCCTTACGAGAGTACCTACAGGACAAATAAATACATTAATATTTCAGAATTATTGTTTTCAAGAGATATGAGGGGAATTACTTACGTATGCACTACAGAAGGCCCAATGGAATGTGGAAGTACTAGAAATGCCTGGTGTAGGCCGAATTGACCCAACACTCAGTGTGGTGCATACTCCTCTACATAGATATCGTACACCAGCGGTTTCCTTGTAAGCCAGTAATCCGAGTCTGTAGCATAGAAACGCAAGTCCCCTCGGTGCTCGGCGGTCGTGCTCCTCCATATCATATGGTGTCCAGCGCACGTCCTCGTCTGCATCTAACCGATCAAACTCCTTGATGAACCCTGGTACACCTTGTGCATCTGCCTGTTACTCCACTCACGTTGTGTAAAGAACAAATGATGTCACATTACTATATTATTATAATTGTGAACAATATGAATGCACTTAAAATGTAACTGTATCTGTCGGTGCACCCAAAAAGTACCAATCGTAGGGTCGTCACCTGATGTCTCACCGTACTCATCGTCATCGTATGGTGTTGGGTGCACTTGCGGCCGACCTATCATGAATCACTCGTATACCCATAGCTGCAGAAGTAGAGGACAACCAGCTAGTACTACGTTACCTTGAGACTTCGTGCAAGCGTCACAAAGTCCTCTGTACGTGGCCGCCAACACATATGAACCCCAACTGTACTCAGGCATCTCCTGTGGTGTGGACTCCGATATCTGTCTAACAAACAGAATTAGGTGTCTGTCCACAGAGTCACCGTGCGTGGTTGTGAATATTATCGCACCAAACAGCCACAACAAGTATGCCTCCTAGTATCTAGTAACAGTGGCATCATCGGCGTGTGGACGCATAGTATCCACCTACAATTAGAAAACAAAAAACTATAAGTTTCATTTAAATTACATAATAACATTAGAAGGTTGATTTGCATCAAAATAACACTTAAATAGTATGAAATAGTACCTCGTAGTAGGTCAACCACTTCTTTGTCGGACCATGTTGCTTTTTGTTGTGAAGTGGAGAAACAGGGTCAGCCACAGGGTGTCGTGCCACATCCTGAAGCCGCACAAACATCTCTATACGCCAGGTGGGTGAGTCCTCAGGGGCGCAAACAGGGGCACCTGCGATAGGAAGACCCAACAAGAAAGACACGTCCTCCAGCGTGACGGTCATCTCCCCACACGGCAAGTGAAACGTGTGAGTCTCTGGCCTCCAACAATCTGTCAAAGCTGACAGCAGGACTGTGTCGATGCTGAAACGGTACTTTCGATCATAACGATCAAACGACCTCTCCTCAAGCAGCCTACATATTGGAAGCAGCCCAGCTGCACTCAACCTATTTCATACCAAACAATAAATTAATATCTACAGAATGATAAAATAATTTTTATTATCATATTAACAAAAGCACGTACCTGGGAATCCATCTATCGTCAACTTCCAAAACGAAGGCACCTGAGGACGAAGAATGGGCAGATCCTCCCCTCGCCAAAGTCGGAAACCTCGTTGCGTTATATCAATCTGAGACTGAAGTAACTCAGGACACTGTCCTTGTTCTGCACCCATATGACATGTAAAACATTAATAGGACAAAAAACTTGAAAAACATATTCAAATGAACGACTTGGAGAACATATTCAAATAAAAAACATGAACAACATATTCATAATAGTACATATGTCAATGTTCGATGCAACACACTTGAATTAACGTACACGTACAAATTTATAGTTCATAATAATAAGATATTACATAATGTAGCACATCTAGATATAACGATGCACATCAAATAGCATTGCCATCTCTAAACATAGTTGTGCGGTGTGCACGAGGGCGACGACCGTCCTTAGGATTCTCAGAAGGTCCAACTTCGGCCACATTTGCCTCATTCTTTGAAATGCAATTTTTGTAAGTATGATCACTTTGGTTGCACTTGGTGCATGTTCCTTGAAATCTGTCAATTTCGGACTCACCCATTCGTTTCTAATACGTCGAGTCTTGCGACGACCTCTTTTCCGTTTCAACCCTATGGTGTTAGATCCTCGCAAAGCGTCTGGTCCTGGATTCGTGGTAAATGTGCCTTTAGTAGCAAAACCATATATCTCTGCATTCCAAGTACTCACAAGAACCTGTTTCTGGAAGTAGTATGATACGTAATTACTTGGTGTTAACTTGGTAAAATGAGCAAGCTGCAATACCATGAGAACAAGGCCTATGAAAGAGTTGTGGCTTCATACATGTGCACGTGCAATCATCCCGACCAAGAATGCACTGCTGAACAACTCTCTCACGGTTAGGACCACGACGATTCTTGTCCCTACACAGAATTTCAAACCCGTGCTCTGCAGTTCCCATAGGTCGCACATGATGAAATGCGGCCTTTTGGATCTTCTTCTCCATGAACTTGCACATGTAGGGTGAATAAGCCAAATTGACATCATTCATTACTGAAATTGCAGTTGCGTAGCGCTCACGAAAGTACTTGCATGTCCCATGTAAAATGCCCTCGACAATAGCAACCAAAGGTAATCCTCTTAAACCGTGTATCACCCAGTTGTATATCTGTATTGAGTACCACTGCATTAGCATGTGTAAAATATAGAAGACTAATAAAAAATTAATAGATGTAATGTCAAAGAATGAACTCACCTCAGCTAAATTAGTTGTCATGATGCCATACCTAGCACCATTAGTGTCATATAACAAAGACTACTTCTCTTTCGGTTCGCGCCAAATCCAACTAGAGAAGTTTCGGCTTGATGAGCCCACAGTTGGAACAAGTATTTCATTAGGATTGTCTCTGCTTGAAGACGCCTCTGCTTGTGTCATAGTCAATTCGTCTAGATGTTACCATAGAGCAATAAACTTCCTCTCTTGATTTTAACTACACAAAATCTTTGAACAAATTCATAAGTTGTTTGTTCTTGAAGTGACTGAAAAAGTTAACGCCTAAATGCCTCATGGAATATCTTGATTAAATGTCTGTCCAATAAGGTTCTTGCCCACGCTCAGAGGAACCATGTTTCAAATCAGATATTGTTTTAAGCAATCCAGCATGACGATCGTGTATCAGACAAACATCAGAACATTCTTGCACTATAGCCATCTTTACCCGACTAAGAAACTAATACCAGCTGTCAGTGTTCTCGCTTTCGACAAAAGCAAAAGCCACGGGCAACACCTGTTGATTCCCATCAATTGCAATGGCTATTAGAATTTGACCTTTATACTTTTTAGTTAAAAAAGTACCAGCAATGCAGAGGATAGGCATGCAATGTCTGAATGCAACGATACATTGACCTAATGCAAAGAATGCACGATGGAGAAACAAGTTCCTAGATATATCTCTGTTCAGCACATTCATAATGTCATAATAAGTACCAACATTCCTCTTCTGCATGGTCTGCAATGACTTTGGAAGATTTTCATAAGAAGCTTCAAATGAACCAAATCTTTGCTCAATCACCTTTTGTTTGGCCTTCCACGCTTTGGAGTAACTTATGGTGTACTTGAACTCCTCCTCAATAGTGTTTATTATTGATTTCAGTTCAAACTAAATGTTATCCACAATTCGAGCGTACATATGATTTGCAATAAGCTGCGATGTAAGAGCACTATTGCACTTCTCCGATTCATACAACTCGCATGTGTGATCAATCATTTTTGAAACTTTGCATAGCTTCATCCACTTCTACTCGAAACCATAGACTTGAAAAGGATAACTTGAGTACACACATTTCACATCATAATATTTTTTACTTGACTTGTAAACTGTAAATGATCTCTGCACAGATAGAGACCAATATTTCACTGCATCCTTCAAACTATCTTTGTCTCTAAAAATATCTCCTTGTGTTAACTGATTCTCATGGTATCCCGATAAACCACAATATTTTTCTGTAGCTAAAAAATTACTCGGGATCGGATTGTTCCACTCTGCAGGAACAGTAGTATCATTCTCATTCTCATCATTAGAAGAGTAAACTTCTGGCACATTTTCGTGTTCCATATCTTCGATCCTTATTTGTTCAACTATGTTCTCGATATGCTCTCCTTCATCTGCCACACCACATGATTGTATGTGTATCGAGTTACCTCCAGCTTCTTCCATTCCTACATCATTTTCCCCACTATTTCCTTCATCAGCTTCCGCTGCATTCTCTACTTCTTTCATTTTCGCTTGCGCAAAAAACACTAGAGGACAACCCCGCTCCACAACCATATCCACAAATTTTCTCCAATTCTGTGTTCCTTTAATAACAATAAAATCCCAATAAATTCTATTTCTTGCGTGATTAATCATTCATTTCAATGTCAACTGATATTGTTGTGCATCAAGGTTAAATGTTTTCATCAACCAGTTTATGACATCACTAAATGACTTCTCATTTGCTCCTGTTATCCCTCTATCACACGACGTGAACCCAGACAAATCAATCCCATTAGAACCATAAATAATTGTGCCTTCTCTATAAAATATCTGAAACACTAACTTCTCTGACATTCCTATTGTAATTTATAAAAAACAAATAAAAGTAATCGCTTGTTAAGAATGCTTATTCACATAGTCTTATTATCTAAAAACAAATAGAAACCTAAAAATTACATTATGAATAATGCATGAATTGGAGAAGTGCACTTCTAAAAACTAAACATTTATCGCATGTTATTACTTCTAAAATAAATAATATTAACTAAAAATACATACGAATACAAACCTAAAAAACTAGAACTATTAGAACCTAATAATATACGAATACCTAAAATAACTATTAAAACTACTACAATCTAATAACATACAAATACAAACCTAAAAATTAGAACTTTACCTAAAATAACTATCACATAGCACTATTAACAAGTACAAAACTAACAAATCATTTTCTAAGTAATACTAAAATACATATTACATAATAGCACTAAAGAGGAATACAAAATACAAACTAGAGGAATAGAAAATACCGAAGACGGAGGCCGATTCGACGCGAGCGAGTGGTGGCGGAGCGGTGGTGCGACGTGGTGGCCGAGCGGCGGCGCGGGCGCGGCAGTATGGAGGCGCCGAGCGGCTGAGTGCCGAGAAAGAAGAAGGCTTCACGTTTTAAGGACGACGAAACTCGTCCGTGACACATACGACTGTTCGGGCAGGCCCCACAGCTCGGCGAATTTCGTATGTGTCACATATGAAATTCCTACTGGGGGCAAATTTCGTATGAGACACATACGAGATTCGCTCGACCTCGAGAACAGGTCAACCGCCTCAGGAACCCCAGGACAGCGTGGCACGCCACGCCAATTTCATATGTGTCTTATACGAAATTCGTGGATCACTTGTCATTTCATATGAGGCACATACGAACCTGAGTTAGTTTTCAAATTTTTCAAATTTGAAGATTATTTATATTAAATTATTTTTTAAAAGGTATATTAATAAAAAAATTCGGAGGCACCCGACTCCCGACTGCTCTAATTCCGTCGTTGCCTCCCCGACACGGACAAGGATCCTACGACGTAGAGCATTTTACTGCACGTATGCAGTAAGAGTGTATCTACCGTTATTCTGCTGCTCTATACTCACTCCAGCAAACTTCTGCTGGCGCAACAGTTCAACGTAGCCTATTACAACAAATGCTCTGTTTTTTTAAGAAAACCAAATGCTCTGTTTTCTTACAATTAAAACCTGCATACATAGTAAATGAATACATCTATTTGAACTGAACTTCTCTCATATACTCTAAGCTCTAGTTAAAAGAACAAATAAAAAGAAAATGAGTGCTGACGACAGGGGCGGTTAAAATTCGTATATAATTATCTTGAGTTATTCTCATAGCTTATAAAAGAAAAACATCAACATCATTCAAAACACAAAATCCCTTAGTAGTATTCTAGAACAACATTCAGTTGGCACCATTCACTACAGCAATAGGTCTTCAACATTAAGATCAGTACTTGAACTCCTTAAAAAAATCAATACCCTTAGTATTAATGTTAGGATTTTTTATTTTAGCATTATTAATTTATTAATTAATATTAATAGCATCCATTTTTTTTTTGCAAAACTAGCATCCTTGCCGTCCACGGTGTTGACGACTTACCACGTGGCAGGTAGCGTCCACCTCGTGGACGACTTGCCACGTGACAGCACATGTGGCGGTCTCAAAAATTATGATTATTGTTCATTTTTGGGAGCCAATTTTAAAATACTTAGAGACATATTTTGGAAATGTTGTTATTTATTAAAATATAGTATACAATGTGTACTACAAATTCTTCAGTAAAAATATTTCCAAAATATGTCTCTAGTTATTTCAAAATAGCCGCTAAATATTGAATAAAACTCAGTAAAATTGGACTGCAGAGGCAAATTTGCTGAGTTCAATCACTATTCCGTGGCCCTTTTAAAATACGTAGATACAAATTTAGAAAATGATGATACTAGAATAACTGTAGATAACAATCTTTACTACATTTTATTCCATAACCACATTTCCTAAATATGTCTCTAAGTATTTTAAAATAACCATTCAAAAGTGACTAAATACAACAAATTTGCCTCTACAACCCAAATTTCCTTAGTTTCATTCACTTTTGTACACCTATTTGAAAATAACTAGAAACATATTTTTGAAATATTGTTATTGAATAAAATGTACTAAAGATTGTTTTACTGTTATCAATATTAAAATTTCATGAGTATCTATCTAGTTATTTTAAAATAGTCGTCGAAAAGTGATTGAACTCAGCAAATTTGCCTCCACCCCAATTTTGCTAAGTTTTATTCAATTTTAAATGTCTATTTTGAAATACCTAGAGAGATATTTTGGAAACATTGTTGTTGAAGAATTTGTAGAACACATTGTATACTAAATTTTCTTCAATAACAAAATTTCCAAAATATGTCTCTAAGTGATTTAAAATAGGCGCCCAAAAGTGAACAAAAACAAGAATTTTTGAGACTGCCATGTGTTGCCACGTGGCAAGTCGTCCACGAGGTGGACAGCTACCCTGCTACGTTGCAAGTCGTCCATACCGTGGACGGCAGGGATGCTAGTTTTGCAGAAAAAAAATTCGGATGCTATTAATATTAAATAATAAATTAATAATGCTAAAATAAAAAAATTCTTAATGTTAGATTATCTCCCTCACTCACTCAGGCCCCAATGGACCCAAGAGGGTTTTGCTCTTACAAACGCCTTGATCGAAGGCGTCCCAGTCCAACAATGGCTGGTGGGCCCCTGTTGCGCTGTGCAAATAAATAGAGGTGGGGGTCGGGCGGCACACGGTACGTGGTTCATTGCAGCAGCCACAACCCCACTGACAAACCCTAGTCTGATCGAGAAGGAGTGCAGGAGGAAGACCCACTGCAACCACGTCGAACACCTACACCGCCGCCATGCCCGGGCAGTGTCGGTGGCGACCTAAAGGTCGCCGCTACCCACTCCAACTGCTTCGCGAGCACCGTTAGTCTCAACCATTGCAATGGCTACCCCACCGATCACGTCGGCGCTGCTGACACATGAAGGTTCGATCCCGATCACCCCCTTTTTCATGCACAGATCAATTTATTCTGACTTAATCCTCGCAGTAGACGATCCTAGGACCTATCAGTGGTATCAGATGTCCGATCAAATTGCTTTGATTAGAGATCGGAAAGAAAATAAAAAAGCACCCCAACCCTAACAGAAAATAGGACGGCGACGAAAAGGGGGGAGGATGACTTACCTCCTCTTCCTATCGCGTCGTCCACCGTTGTTGTGCTCCGGCATATCGACCAGGCATGGCCGCTCGCCGACGACCGCGAAAGAACAAAGCCCGTGTCATCGCTCGTCTCGCCGCGCGCCGATCCGGGCACCACAGAGAAACCACTCGATGGTGGCACGCACACCCTACGGTGGACGCGCGCGCCGGCGAGGGGCCTCATGGTGGCGCTCGCTGCCATCGCTGCCGCTCTCGCTCTCATCGCCTTTCCGGGAGAACGAGAGATGAAAAATGGATAGGGTTTCGGTAGATGACGCCGATTTTGTTCCTCCGGACGGCACACGCGATCATCCGATGGAAACAATGGTCAAGATCAATCTGGGAGAATGGGCCTTGCCACGGATGGGCTGCCAGCGCGCGTGCGCTGAAAGCCCATGTGGCCCGGGATTATAGAACCCCAAAAGGAAAACTGAATGTTTTATTTTTTCCAAAAGCAAATTTGAATAGTTTTCAAACAAATTTTATAGAGTTTATCCCTGTAATTTTTGAACCAACGTGAATTATTTGACAGGGATTATACCAGAAGGAATGCCTCTCAAAAAGATAAAAGGATAAATTTAAATAGTTGATGTTTCCGCTGCAAAGTATATAAATAATCTCTATATTAATTGTCTTGCTATTTAAATTCGAACCAACGAGAGATTTAAATTTCAGGATAATTAAAATTTGAATTACAATATTGTTATTTTCTAACCAACGTTGATAATAGCAATATTGAAATTGTAATAGATATTTTCCACTGTATTAATTCTAATTTTTTGCCCAACAGTGATTTAGTTTTATACAAAAGGATATTGCATGTTTATTTTCTGACCAACGTTGATTATAAATATGCAGTAATATATTTGAATTTTACTTCAAGTTCTCACTTAGTATGGAAATTTTTCAGGAGGGTTATCCATGATGGTTACCATCAAGGATATCCCTATTTTACAAGGAGACAGCTACAATGAGTTGTTTAAGAAATTGGAACTATTCTTTATTATGGTTGAGCTAGATTGAATTATGACTACCCCAGAACCCACGGAGCCTGTGCCACCTGAAAAGGATGACACGGACACATATGCTTCTTGGAAGCAAAAACAGACTTCATACAAGAGGAGAAAAGATGAGTATGAGAAAGCTCATGCCAGATGGGTTCCTGCCAAGAAGAAATGATTGGCAGTGATAAAGAACACTATTGAGCCCTCTATTACATGCTCAATTTCAGATTGCCCCACCGTGATGGAGTACCTCGAGAAAATAAAGAATCAATACACTGGTTCTTCAAAGACTTATGCTACCCTATTGATCAAACCGTTGGTTTCAGAGAGGTACAGTTGAGGTGGGCTTAGAGAGCACGTCCATCAAATGGTCAACCAGAACAACAAACTTAAGTCTTTGGACCTTGCCTTCAAGAAGGATCACATTGTCCATTTGATTTTTGCCTCGTTGTCCAAGGAGTTTGAGACCTCTGTGGTCAACTATAACTCCAAGCTAGAAAATTGGGACATAGAGAAGACCATTTTGATGTGTGTTCAGGAGGATGAGAGAATTAAGTCTGCCAATGGTGGCTCCATCAACTACATCAACAAGAAAAAACATGCGCCTAACAAAGGCAATGCTTCTTCCTCCTCAAAAGGAAAAGCTCCAGCTCATTTTCAGCAGCACAAACCTCAGAAGGACAGTTCATAGGAGATAAAGACCAGTTTCTCCACTGCTAAGAGAGGGGACATTACAAGACTAGTTGTCCCAAATACTTAAAGATGATCATGGCAAAGAGAGGTGAGAACATTATTTCTTTTATAGATGAATCCCTGTATACATATTATTCCAAATCTACTTGGCAGATTGACTCAGGTGCAACTATTCATGTTGCAAATTCATTGTAGGGATTCCATTCGACGAGAGCCACTAAAAGAAGCAAAGGGCAAATTAGACTGGCAAATGGAGTCCAGGCGGATGTTGAAGCAGCTGGCAATGTTAATTTGGAGCTCGACACTGGCTTTGTTTTAGTTCTTAAAGATGTCTTTTATGTACCTTCTTTACAGAGAAACTTGATTAGTGTATCTCGCCTGGATGATGGATATGTTTGTCTTTTCAAAGATAGCAAATGTTTGATAGAATGTAATAATACATTGGTTACTATGATTTTTACTTACTATCGCTACGTGAAAGTGTTAATTCCGTATGCAATGAAGATATGAATGTATCCTTGTCTACAATCGCGCATAGAAAACGGAAAAGAACTCATGATGCATTCTCGAAATTATGGCACTATCGTTTAGGTCATATTTCGAGGGGGGGATAGAAAGATTAGTGAAAATGAGATTCTTCCTCCATTAGAGTTCTTAGAATTAGATCAATGCATTGACTGCATAAAAGGAAAATTTGTAAAGAAAATAAAGAAAAATGCTAAGAGAAGCACATGTGTATTAAATATAATTCACACAGACATATGTGGTCCCTTCTTAGTAAGGAGTGTGGATGGTTATGATTTGTTTATAACATTCACAGATGACTATTCCCGTTATGAATACATTTATCCAAATAATGAAAGATTAGATGCTTTGGATAAATTCAAAATATTCAAGGCCGAGGTAGAAAATCAACATGATGCAAAGATCAAAGTTGTTAGATCGGGCTGTGGAGGGGAATACTACGGCCGACATACCCCATATGGACAAGTTCCAGGACCTTTTGCAAAGTCTCTGATGGAACAAGGCATCGTTGCCCAGTATTCAATGCCAGGCGAACCTCAGCAGAACAGAGTGGCTGAAAGACGCAACCGTACCTTGATAGATATGGTGCAAAGTAGGATCAGCTACTCTACATTGCTAGTGAGCTTATGGATGGAGGCTTTAAAAACCGCCATTCATATTCTCAACAGAGTTCTCAGTAAATCGGTACCAAAAACACAATATGAGATGTGGACAGGAAGAGTACCCTCATTAAAACACCTGAGAGTGTGAGGGAGTCCTGCTGAGGCAAAAGTATTTAACCCGACCATTGGAAAATTAGAACCCAAAACAGTGTCCTGCCATTTCATTGGCTATCCAGAAAAGTCAAATGGTTTTCGTTTCTACTGCACAGATAGATTCACAAAGTTTGTAGAAGCAAGACATGATGTCTTCCTTGAAGAAGAAATGATTTAGAGGAGCGTGACAGTTCGGAAGATTGATCTTGAGGAGAAGCGGGTATACACACCACACCCCATGATTCA
Source organism: Tuctoria greenei (assembly GCA_036927565.1). Lineage (NCBI taxonomy): Eukaryota > Viridiplantae > Streptophyta > Magnoliopsida > Poales > Poaceae > Tuctoria > Tuctoria greenei. The sequence goes on along the minus strand of JAYESD010000005.1, from coordinate 74,474,443 downwards.
TGATTTTTTCTTCTTGCTGCCCACTGTAGCTGCACCACCAGTGCAAGTCACTGCAATACCAACACTTGATGTAGCTCCTCCTGGGGTAACAACGAATGAGAATGTGGAACCTGTTTTTTAGTAACCTGAAGAACCTGTTGCCACAAGTGAGGGGGGGCAACAACAACCCCAAATAGATGAGGTCCCACAGGCCGAGCCCTCAAGGAGACCTCAAAGAACAAGGAAGGCCGCTATTCCTGACTATTATGAAGTCTATAATAGTGAATAAGTTCAAATGGAGGATGATACCGCCTCATTTGAGGAAGCCATGAGAAGTAAATATTCATCAAAATTGCTTGAGGCCATGGAAGATGAAATCAGACCGTTGAGTACCAACGAAGTTTGGGACTTAGAGACGATTCCTAAAGGAGTCAAAACAATAGGCTGGAAATGGGTCTACAAAATTAAATATGACTCCAAAGAGAATATAGATAAATTTAAAGCATGACTTGTGGCAAAAGGCTATATGCAAAGAGATGGGATTGATTACAATGAGACATTTTCTCCAGTCTCATGTAAAGATTCCTTCAGAATTATAATGGCCCTTGTGGCTCATTATGATATAGAATTACATCAGATGGACATAAAAACAACATTCCTAAATGGAAATTTGGAGGAAACTGTCTAATGACACAATCGAAAGGTTTTGTCATGGAAGGAAACGAAAAGTTTGGATGCCGTGAAAAGAAATTGATTTATGGATTAAAGCAGGCTTCAAGACCCCTGAAGGTACGGGAGGGGGAGGCTGCCGACCGCAGTGGTACTTGAAGTTTGATAAAACGATTAAAAAGTTTGGGTTTAAAGAAAATGTGGAGGACAATTGCATTTATGCAAAGTTCAAGAATGGGAAGTATATCTTCCTAATACTATATGTGGATGACATTTTACTTGCTAGCAGTGAAGTCAGTCTACTACTGGAAACAAAAAGTTTCTTGTCCTCGCATTTTGATATGAAAGATCTCGGTGAAGCAAAGTTCATTTCTGGAATCGAGATTCATCGAGATAGACCAATGGGGTATTAGGACTATCACAAAGGATGTATATAGAAAAGCTCCTGAAGAAATACAATATGCACAAATGTAGTGCCTCACCTGCACCTATAGTTAAGGGAGACAGATATGGGGAATTTTGATGTCCCAAGAATCAATACGAGATTGATCAAATGAAAATGGTACCATATGCTTCAGCTGTCGGAAGCTTACAGTATGCACAAGTGTGCACATGCCCTGATCTAGCTTTTCTCACAGGGTTGCTTGTCAGATTCCAGAGTAATCCAGAACCAGAACATTGGAAATTGGTGAAGAAAGTTTATCGCTCTTTGCAAGGAGCTAAAGGCCTCATGTTAACATATGGAAGAACATAATCTCTGTGTATCATGGGATACTCAGACTCCGACTATGTAGTGGATGACAGAAAATCCACGTCTGGGTATGTGTTCACCCTCGCAAGGGGAGCAATATCATGGAAGAGTTGCAAACAAACCATCACTACATCTTCCACAATGTACGCCGAGTTTGTTGCCTGCTATGAGGCCACAGGGTAGGTGAACCGGCTTAAAAGGTTCATACCTGGTTTGAAAGTAGTTGACGACAACTCCAGACCACTAAAGTTGTACTGCAGCAATGAACCTACAGTAACGTACGCACACAACAATAAGTCGAGTGGTGATGTCAAACACAGTGACATAAAGTACTATGTTGTGAAAGATAAAGTCTGAGATCAGACAATAAGTCTCTAGCATATAAGCACAACAAAAATGCTTGTGGATCCGTTAACAAAAGGTTTACCACCCAGCGTGATCAAGGAATGTAGCCGGCATGGGGTTAAGGGACAACCTTTAATCTAAGGACTAAAGGGCCCAAAAGATTAAATAGTATGTTTCTAAATGGGGGCATGTATTGTAGCTGTTAAGTCTATCGACAGTTGACTATGACGATGAAAGATGCTCTATACACAAATCTATGATGAAGCAAGAAAAGAGAAAAGAAGAAAAAGGAAAAGTACAGATTGAGATCAAGGGGGAGACTGTTAGATTGATCTCCCTAACCCACTCGGGCCCCAACGGACCTGAGAGGGCTTTGCCCTCACAAACGCCCTGATCGGTGGCGTCCCAATCCAACTATGTCATGTGGCCGCCCATCGCACAGCATAAAAAAATAGAGGTGAAATTGGGCGGCACACGGTACGAGGTTCACCGCAACTGCCACAACCCCACCAACAAACCCTAGTCCGATCGAGTAGGAGCGCAGCTAGCGGCGGGAGGAAGACCCACCGCAACCACGTCGAACCCCTACGCTGCTGTCATGCCCGGGCAGTGTCGATGACGACCCGAAGGCCACCGCTACCCACTCCGAACTGCTCCCCGAGCACCGTTGGTCTCAACCATTGCAATGGCTACCCCACCGATCACGTCAGCGCCGCTGACACATGAAGGTTCGATCCCAGTCATCCCCTTTTTCATGCACAGATCAATTTATTCCGACTTAATCCTCGCGTTAGATGATCCTAGAATCTATCAAGTATTACATAGTGTTCTGAGTTTATAAATATAGCATAAGGAAAACATTACCGTTAAGAGTTGTCTGGATGCACTGATGACATAATATTATCCTAAGTCATTGTCGGCTGACACTTGTATTTGTATTTGCATACCATCATTCCTTTCCTCTTGCATCAATGAAGTGTAGAACATAAAAAAGATACCAATAAACTTGGCAGTGGAAATAACAAATGATCTATTGTTCCTCAATAACATATCACTGATTTCACAATTTCTGATATAGTTTTGCTCTAAACTTTTTTTATCTGTTTCGCATTTCACCTCAATCCAGTTTTTCTTTCGTCTAGCACTTTTTGTCATAACCTCTTGACGGGGTTTTGTACCCGAGTTACCGAAGACACGGGACCCGATGCCGGTATGCGACCACTAAGCGGTGACGAACCATATCTACCCTCCGGCACAAGGAGGTGCCCGCTGCCAACACCCTGGCCTGCCGAGGTCAGGGTACCTAGCCCACCCAAGTCTCGGCCTCAGAGGTCGGGTGGACGATTCCTCCCGGGCTCGATCCCGGTAGAGGTGGGTAGTTGGTGGCATTTAAGGTGGATGGTGGACGCTGTAACTTATGTAGAAAGGTAACATGCAATGACCCTTTGCAAGATAAATTTGTCATCCATACCATTTGTCACAGAGACCGCACATGCAATGCAACCTTGGCGATAAGGAAGAAGTTAAGACGGTGAAGCTTCCATACCTCGGGCGGCCCGGGTGACTAGAACGAATATTGTACAATCCGACCCCACAATGAGGAAAGTCGGTTAGATAGGACCGCCTCGACCCCTATAAAAGGAGCCCCAAGGCCTCCCCCGAGGGGACGAATTCACGTTGTACTCTCTTTACATACGAATTTTATTATGCACTTATATATGCGCTTTACTCACGCACTTACATACGTGTTTCACTTATGCATTACCTTTCTTAGAGTTCACTCGACCAAGGCTCGCTTGTAATATGTCCTCTACATCTTTTGAGATAAGAAAGATCACAAATTGAGTCCCACTGGCACTACAGGAAACTTGTCCATTTATGACGACTAAACTAAATTACGATGACCGGTCATCGTAAATAGCCTAACTTTCGACAACCCATCGTGGCCATCGTAAATAACGTATTTTACGACGGCAGCGAGCCCATAGCGGTCGTAACTACAGTGACTTTGGTGTTAACATACGATGGTACAACCCTAAACCGTCGTAAGTTAGCCAACTGTCAAAATTTAGAGCGTAACTTATGAAGGCTAACGCTAATGCTGTCGTCAGTTACGATACCATCGTAAATCGGGGGATATACCCTGGCCCACTGAAAGTGCATCTAGGTCCCTTGTGGGTTTTGGTTGATTAATGACAAACAATTAAAGGGCTAATGACTTTGGTTGATTAACGCATAGATTGTAGTACGGAATGAAATTCACGAAAAGGGAGAAAAGACGTGAAAAGTGGAGTATAAATAGGTTTTCTATTTCTCCTTGAGTCATAGGAAAATTCGTACTATTAAGAGGGACACGACACGTGGAAACTTAGTGAGTCAAATGGGAACTCAACCTCTTGGGTAGGTTTTAGGAAAACCCCTTGTGTCAAAGTCAGACTTGTCCGAGGCCTTAGATCGGATAAGTCCGAAAACCTTCTATCGAGTGTCAGACTTGTCCGACGCCTTGGGTCGAATAAGTCTGAATTCCTTTTTGTGGAATTCAGACATGTCTGAATTTGTATTTTAGACATGTTCAAAATCTCTCTGTTGGTATTCAGACATGTCCGAAGTGGGTCAGACATGTCTGAGGTGTTGGACTTAAAAAAATTCTCGAAGTGTCCAAAAACTCAGAATTATTCGAGATGGGTGTTCAGACAAGTCCGAGAAGTCTCTGTTCGAATTCAGACATGTCTGAAGTGGGTCGGACATGTCCGAGGTGGACTTATCTGGCTTAGTCCCTCGGATAAGTCTGAGTTGAAAAACCTCTCCTTGTGTGTCGAACTTGTCTGATGTTAGTCGGACTTGTCCAACGCGGCTTTTGCGTGCAAATTCAAATTCGAGTGGTTAGTCGTAGTCATTCCGTTGCCAGTCTGTTGGACTTGTCCAAACTTGGGTCGGACTTGTCCGACGTGGGCTGTCAACTAACGTCTAAAAACACTTTTGAGTATAAGTTTATGGTGATTTCGTCCCCAATAAAAATGTAACCCTACAGAAAATCTCATAGCCGCCTCAAGCCCTCAATAAACCCTCCTCTCTTGTTCTTCACCCTCTTGAGCCCAAATCTGAAGTTTTTGTGGAAGAGTGAAGGAGAGATTGTGAGACTTGGCAAGAGAAGTCCATAGGGTGTTGAGCAACATTTGATTCGCTGAGTTTCTTCGTGATTGCATGTTTGTTACTCTTGGGGTTCTCCCCTAGACGGTTAGACGTTGCCCCAAAGAGTTCTTGCATGATTTTTTGATCCAATGAAGTTTGTAATCTTTGTGATAGTGGAAGATACAAGACTTGACCCTTGAGGCGTCTTGGCGAGGATAGGGCTGTTAGGCTCGGTCCTTTGTGGGTTTCTCAACTGGGACATAGGTTTCTTTGTGGAACCGAACCTCAGGAGAAAATCCTTGTGTTCATTGTCGTCATTTACATTTCTGCAAAGTTCTTACTTTCTAGTGATCATCTAGGTTTACTTCGTTTCTAGCACTTAATCTTATTTCCATCATCTACTAGAACTGCTAGGATGCATTTCCATTCACTAGATTGCGTAAAACTTCATTTTTGTCACTACCCTGTGAATTCAGCCGCACTAATCTGATCTGAATCAGACTTGTCCGACCGATTCTAAGTCAGACAAGTCCGACTTGTATTGACAGGACATATTTTAATTAAGTCTAGATTTTTGATTATTTCCTATTCACCCCCTCCTCTAGGCTACTTTCAATTGGTATTAGAGCATGTCTCTCCACCAAGAGTCTAACAACTCGAAGAGGAGATGGCCAACATTGGTGATAACCCAGTGATCGTTGATGGAGATAACAAGACGAAAAATGTCGATGTGCTTCAAGATGATCCAAATGACATCGAGGAAGTGCGCCTACTCAAGGCGCGACTTTGTGAGAAGCTAAATCTTCCCAAGAAGGAGACCAGCAACGCCAATAGGAGTGGCTCACAAGACTATACTCGATATCCTTACAATTATGAGCGTCTAACTCATAATACTCATTATTTGTCTATTCCTATTGGGAAACCTCCTCAATTTGATGGAAATGATTATACTATGTGGAAGCATAACATGAAGATGCATCTCATTTCCTTAAACCCTAGCTTGTGGCAAATTGTTTTGACAGGTGTTAATCTTCCCAAGAATGAGGAAGACGTGACCCCGGAGCAAGCCATCCTACTCCACCGCAATGCTCAAGTGGTTGGAGTGATCACCTCCTCCTTGACTCGAGAGGAGTTCAACCGAATAGAAGGGTTGGAGGTGGCCAAGGACATTTGGGACACCCTTAAGACGGCGCATGAGGGCAATCGTGTGATAAGGGAGGCCAAGATTGAGATGATCGAAGGAAAACTTGGGAGGTTCACTATCATGGATGGTGAAACCCCCCAAGACATGTACAACTGTATCACGGTACTCATCAACAAGAGTCGCTCTTTTGGAAGCACCCTATGGACGGACCACGAAGTGGTGAAGAGGAGATTCGGGCATTCATGCCTCGAAATGTCACTCTTTGCTCCTTGATTCGTGAAAGTTCGGGATTCCAGAAGATGACTCTCAAAGAAGTGCTAGGGATAATCATCAACCATGAGATGATGGAGCAAGAGGCTATGTTCTACAACGACCTTCAAAAGCTTGCCTCCTCCAAGAAGAAAGATGTTGCATTCAAGGCAATGTCATCAAGATCTCAAGAACAAGAAGAGAGTGATGAAGAGAGCCCTAACACCGATGAGGATAAGGCACTCTTCATCAAAAATTTCAAGAGGATGATGAGAAGGAGGAGGGGGAGCTACCATCGTGGAAGCAAGAGCAAAGAAAAGCCCAAGACAAGATCAAAGAGGGCTTGCTATAATTGTGGGGAATATGGCCACTTCATTGTCGATTGTCCACATGAAAAAAAATAAGAAGGAGGAGGGCAAGTCCCAAGAGAAGAAATACCTCAAGAAGAAGAAGCAATCAAGCCAATCTCATTTGGGAAGGATTGGGATTCAAATGAAGACTTCTCCTCCGATGAAGAAGAGAAGATAGCAACAATTGCCATGAAGAAATCGACCATGGAGAACAAGCTCTTCCCCAACTTAGAGAGCTCAAGGCTAACTTGCCTCATGGCCAAGGAGGGAAGAAAGAAGGTTAAATCTAAACCATATTCTTCAATTTCTTCATATGATAACTTTGACAGTGCTATTGAAAATGAATACATGCTTAAGGACATGAGTAAGAGTATATCAAAAAGGTTGAATATGTTGTCGGATGAGATATTTGAGAAGGACGAGCTCATCAACCGTCAAGAGGACATGCTCATACAACAAAAGGAGAGATGTCAAGAGTTTGAGGAGCTCTTGGAGCTTGATAGAGAAAGAAGCAATGCACTTGGGCGTGAACTCGCTTTGAGCAAGAAAACTTGCTCAAAGCTTGAGAACACTACAATTGTGCTAAAGGATGAACTTGTTAGCTTGACAAAAGTTAACAAGATCCTTGAAACACAAGTGGAGTATCTCAAGGTCAATGTACATTCTTCCTCTAAAAGGTCACCTTCCACAAATATCAAATCTGAAACACCTCAAGCTTGCAAGTGCTCTAACTTGATCCTCAAACTAAAAGATGAGCTTAAGGTGGCACAAAACAAGCAAGCATCAAAAGGTGGAATCTTTGACAAGGATAAGATGGCATATGCACCTAGTGCATACACCAACACAAGGCATCCTCTTGTAAAAGATGGTCTTGGCTATTCTAGGGAGAGGAAGCAAAATGCTAAGACTTCCAAGAATGGCAAAGACTTGATTATTTTGTCAAAGAAGGTTCTTACCACAACAACAAGGGAAAGAACATTGCTACTCACATGATATGCCTAACAATGAACATCGCCTATTGTTCCATGATTTTGATGCTTCATATGTCTTGTTAAGGAACAAGTTTGGAAAGCCTTATACTAAGTATGTTGGGCCACACCGCAAGAGTCCAAAACCTTGCGTGTGGGTGCCCAAGTGCCTCCTGATTAACATCAAAGGACCCAACACTGCTTGGGTACCTAAAGCCAAGGCTTAACTCTATTTTGTAGGCATACTCCTCCAGTGGAACCAAGTGGGTTCTTGATAGTAGATGCACAAATCATATGATCGGGGAGAGGAAGATGTTTGTGGAGTATGAGGAAAACGAAGATCCAAGTGAGGGAATCTACTTTGGCGACAATAGCCAAAGGAAAATCCTTGGCACCGGTAAAATTGCAATAACCCCTAATCATACACTTTAAAATGTTTTGCATGTTGATTCACTCGATTATAATCTCTTGTCCATATCACAATTATGTGACAAAGGTTATAATTATCTTTTCACTAACGAGGGTGTGACCATCACAAGAAGGAGCAATGGCTCAATTGCCTTTAAGAGTGTGCTCAAAGGAAAACTTTATCTTGTGGATTTTTCTGCGGATAAAGTGGAACTTGACACATGCTTAATGGCAAAAACCAACATGAGATGGCTTTGGTACACAAGACTATCCCATGTTAGGATGAAGAACTTGCAAAAACTTCTTAAGGGCAAGCACATCTGTGGTTTGAAGAATGTTATATTTGAAAAGGATAGGCCATGCAATGCTTGCCAAGCCTGAAAGCAAGTTGGAGCTCAACATCCATCCAAGAACATCATGACAACAATAAGACCATTGGATCTTATACACATGGACTTATTCAGCCTAATTGCCTACATAAGCATTGGCGGTAACAAATATGGTCTTGTCATTGTCGATGATTTTTCACATTTCACTTGGGTGTTCTTTTTGCATGACAAGAGCGAGACTCAAGGTGTCCTCAAGAAATACCTGAGGAGAGCTCAAAACGAGTTCTCCTTGAGGATCAAGACTATAAGGAGTGACAACGGCACCAAATTCAAGAACACTCAAGTTGAAGAATTTTTGGATGAAGAAGGCATCAAGTATGAGTTTTCGGCTCCCTACTCCCCTCAACAAAATGGGGCGGCCGAGAGGAAGAACAAGACCCTCATTGAGATGTCAAGAACCATGCTTGATAAGTACAAGACATCAGACCGGTTTTAGGTGGAAGCGGTCAACACCGATTGCCACTTCATAAACCGGTTGTACCTTCATCGCATATTGAAGAAGACATCCTACAAGCTCCTAACTGGTAACAAACCCAACATTTCCTATTTTTGTGTTTTAGGGAGCAAATGCTATATTCTAAACAAGAAGCCTAGGACTTCGAAGTTCACTTCAAAGTCCGATGAGGGTTTCTTGCTTGGTTATGACTCAAACACTTATGCCTATCGTGTCTTTAACAAATCCTCTAGAATTGTTGAAGTAGCACATGACGTAGTGTTTGATAAGACTAATGGCTCCCAAGTGGAGCAAGTTGATCATCATGTGCTAGATCAGGAAGAAGCTCCACAAGTGGTGATAGGAAGGATGGCACTTGGAGGTATTCGACCACAAGAACAACCTCAAGACTCAAGTGGCCATCCCACACATCAAGCAAGACTTCATACGATCAAGTTCAAGACCCTCAAGATGCACCTCAACAAGATCAAAATGGAGGCAACGATCAAATGGGAGATGAAGAAAATGAGGAAGATGAAGATCTTAGATCTCAAGCACCACACCCAAGAGTACATCAAAGCGTTCAATAGGGCCATCCCGTCGACAACATCCTTGGCGATATCTCCAAGGGGGTAACTACTCGATCTCGTGTTGCAAATTTTTGTGAACATTACTCTTTTATTTCTTCCTTGAAACCTCACAAGGTTGAAGAAGCACTACGAGATCTAGATTGGGTGGTGGTCATGCAAGAGGAGCTCAACAGCTTTGAAAGAAATCAAGTGTGGGAGCTCGTGAAGAAACCAAATGCAAATGTTGTTGGCACCAAGTAGATGTTCCGCAACAAACAAGATGAGCATGGGGTGGTGACAAGGAATAAAGCATGACTTGTGGCCAAGGGGTACTCACAAGTCGAAGGTTTGGATTTCGACGAAACATTTGCTCCCGTAGCTAGGCTTGAATCAATTCGTATATTACTTGGCTTTGCTACTCACCATGATTTTAAGTTATACCAAATGGACGTCAAGAGTGCATTTGTCAATGGTCCAATCACCGGCATCCGGAAGCAAGCAGTTGCCTTCTTTTGTAAAAGTTTGTCTCCTCCTATGATTACTGATATAAAAGAATCACTATCTTACTTCAAGTTCCCTAACAATGTACTAGACTCATTTATTGTATATTGCTTCTATATACACAGTTATGCATTTTGTATTTCACCTTTGCTGGAGTTGTGCAAACCTACTGCAGGCGGGCCTGCATGAGGTACTTGCAATGTGTGAGAGGTTCTCTCGGCTGCCTCCATCCTTGGAGTCCTGCGATGCCGGATGGCCTCACAGGAAACGTCTACGCCAAGCCGGAGATCCAGGGTGTGTGAACTGCTTAGCTTGGACTTGTACCCTAAGCATGCACACCCTGCCCCTTAGTGCTACAACCAAGTACTAGGGGGGCAGAAAGTCCACACCCTAGGGACGGCGGGAGCCGGAACCCAATGCACTAATGCATTGAGTTACCCAAGCCCCATGTGTCAGCCCAAGATAGTAAGACATGACAAAGCTAAGAAAGAGGAACAACTAAAAACCAGCGAGCAAATTGGTCTCTCCTTTATCATGTGTGCACAGCAGCCAACTCCGACTCCTTCCAAGGGGCCTTCCGTCGATGTCCTAGCGCTGATAAGTGAGCACACTCTCATGCCCCACTCTTGTTGCTAACAGGGTTCTCTTGTGGTAGCCTATACACCAGGGGCCTGCCGTCGACGTGCTACACATAGATGGTGGACGACGCCGGAGCAGCCAGCTCCGGCACATCCCAGGGGCCTACCATCGACGTCTCAATAACGACATTGGGCAACGTCAGAGCAGTCAGCTCCAGCACCTCCCAAGGGGCCTGTCGTCGATGACTCAACGACGATGGTGGGCGACGCCGGAGCAGCCAACTCCAGCGCCACCCAAGGGGCCTGCCGTCGACATCCCAACATGTTGACGACAACAACAAGCGCTGACAAGTGAGTACACTCTCCTGCCCCGCTCTTGTTGCTAACAGAGTTCTCTTGTGGTAGCTTGTACATCAGGGGCTTGCTTTCGACATGTCAACGACGATGGTGGACAACGCCGGAACAGCCAGCTCTGGCACCTCCCAAGGAGCCTACCGTCAACAGCTCTACGATGATGGTGGGCGATGCCAGAGCAGTCAGCCCCGACACCACCCAAGGGTCCTACCGTCGACGTCTCAACGACGATGGTCGGCGATGCCAGAGTAGCAAGCTTCAACACCTCCCAATGGGCCTGCCGTCAACATCCCAGCATGTTGACGATAGCAGCAAGCGCTGATATGTGAGTACACTCTCCTGCCCTGCTCTTGTTGCTAACATGGTTCTCTTGTTGTAGCCTGTACACCAGGAGCCTATCGTCGACATGCTACACATAGATGATGGACGACGCTGGAGCAGCCAGATCTGGCACATCCCATGGGGCCTGCCATCGACGTCTCAATGACGATGATGGGTGACGCTGGAGCAACCAACTCCGGCATCTCCCAAGGGGCCTGCCGTCGACGACTCAACAACGATGGTGGGCGATGCCGGAGCAGCCAGCTCCGGCACCACCCAAGGGGTCTGTTGTTGACATCTCAACAAGTGCTAATAACCTATACACCAGGGGCCTGTCGTCGACGTGCTACACGTAGATGGTGGGTGACACCGGAGCAGCCAGCTCCGGCACCCCCAAGGGTCCTGCCGTCGACGTATGAACGACGATGGTGGGCGACGCCGAAGCTGCCAACTCTGGCACCACCCAAGGGGCCTGCCGTCGACGTCTCAACGACGATGGTAGGCGACGCTGGAGCAGCCAGCTCTGGGACCACCCAGGGGGTCTGCCGTCGATGACTCTACGATGATGGTCGACCACGGTGGAATAGTTAGCTCCGGCACAACCCAAGGGGCCTGCCATCGACGTCTCTACGATAATGGTTGGTGACACCAGAGTAGCTAGCTCCGGCACCTACCAGGAGGCCTGCCGTCGACGATCCTACGATGATGGTGGGCGACGTCGGGGCAGTCAGCTTCGGCACCACCCAAGGGGCCTGCCGTCGACATCTCAATAATGATGGTGGGCGAAACCGGAGTAGCCATCTCCAGCACCTCCTAGGGGGCCTGCCGTCGACGACTTCATGATGATGGTGCGCGACACTAAAGGAGCCAGCTTCGGCACCTCCCAGGGGCCTGTCGAAACAAATCCTGCCACCCCTGGAGGGCTCCCACTGATGTCACCTTATCATAGTCCCCCGCTCCATTAGGGGCCCGTCGAAGACATCCTGCGATCAAGTGGTAGGCATGCCTAGCCACCTGACCACATCTACTAGTGGGCCTCTAAGGGGGTTCCATAGGCAGGACATCAAATGACGACATATCAGCCATGTTAAAAGTGTGATCGTTGGTTCCTCAAAAACTAACGTACTTGGCAAAGTTCTTCAAGCCCTTTTGCAGCTATGAACTTGGAGCAACAGTTTGAGAAGCACCAGACAAGCCAAGAAACCAAACACAAAGTCCAGTTCATTGAAGAATATTTACGAAGGGGCGAACTCCGGATAAAAATGCGGGCCACCGGCCTCAATCCCTGGTGAATTGCGCAACAACATGTTTGCGACATCCTTAACCTCTGCCACTACCGTCTCCTCGCGCTCCTCGACGGGGCCTTCGAAAATCGGGTCCAAAGGTGGCTAAGGATACCAACTCTGATAGCACACCAGAACATGGGATGCCACGGTCTCCGCAACCGCTCTACCCTCGACTTCCAGAGGCTAAGCCAACTGACGCTCCTGCAAATCGAGGTCCCGGGCGCGGCGCTGCATTGTGTGCCCCCGGGCCTGGACATCGAGATCTCACAGGAGGAGTTCCTGACGCTCAGCTAAGTGTTGTGCCTGATCCCAAGACAAGTAGCTCTCTCGAAGCTCAAGGTCTTCGAGGTGGGACTGCAGCCTGTCTTGATCTGCCTCGGCTGGAGCCATCATAGCCTGGGCAGCCACCTCTTAAACGGCGACAACGGCCTCCCGCTCAGCAACATTGGCATCGCGGTGACCCAGGGCCTCTTGACCCTCTTCAAGGGCACGTAGGCGGGTGTCAGCCATACCATTGGTCGCCTTGGCGTCGTCCAAAATCTTCTAGGACATTGCGTCCATGGCCTTCGCCGAGCGGCGCCTCAACTCCAGCTCCTCACTCTCCTTCTAGTACTTTGCCCTTGCCTCGACGATCCTGGACCTCAAAAGGTCCTCCCAGGCTTCGAGGCGCTCGCCCTCTTCCCGTAGCTTTTCCCACTCGGCGGCGAGGCCCCCCTGTGCTCGACGGAGGTTGGACTGCACCAGGTTGATGCTAGACTGCGCCAAGTCCATGATGTCGGAAAGGCGCTCTGGTTTTGCTAAAGTTATGAAAGGCCGCCCGGTGATCATCTCGGGAATCCTCTTCTTCCCACGGCGGTGAAGGTGAGACCACTAGTATCGGGGGCCTCGCCCCGAGGACTGAGTGGAAGTTGTGGCACCACCCGAAGCGACAACACCACTGTCGCTCAAGGAGCCACCTGTCAGATCAACAGCCTTAGAGGTCGGGCCTTCAGCTCGCTGAGCCGACTCTGACATTGCCTCCAGTACGACGGTCGGAGATGCTTCACTACCTGCGCTGGGCTCGAATGCCGGAGCGGCGCTCTCCTGTACCGACTTGGCGGTCTGCTCTGCTGGTGCAGCCGTAGCCTCCTAAGCCGACTTCGCAGCGCTTCGGGACACTACCCCTGACGGTAAAGGCATCACAATAGCTGACGTAGACCTGCAGGTCAAAATCAAAATCTGCCCAAGCAAGAAGAACAGGTGAGATAACGAAACAAGCATTTGTAAGAATGCCTTACCAATGCCCCTGGAACCAGCGGGCCTCGACCTTCGGCAGCTTTGAGGCTGCAGGCCCCGTCGATGCCGTGGCAAGTGAAGTCGCTCCGGCCAGACCTCCACTGGAACCATCGACAATGCTTCCACCCTGCATCAGTGTATCTCCAGCGACTCCAACATTGCCACTCTTGAAGCCTCTTCCCGAGCTACCGCCGACATCAACACTAGGCCTCTTGGCCTGAGGCTTCGTAGTTGTAGCACTCTCGGAGCCCTCGGTGGTGCCTTGGACTGCACTGGCGGCAGAGATGCTGGATGGTGTGCCGGGCGCAAAAGATGGCGGAATCACCACTTGATCGATGGGGCCTCCCCCCAAAAACCGCCGACACCTAATGCTAAGGAGGGGCGTGCCGGTGGACGTTGACTTGGAGCGAGGACCGCCCGCGGCGGTGCCTTTGGCTACGACTGAGGGAGTTTCTCCTTCACAACCTCAATTACCAGCGACTTCCCCTTCCCTACATTGGGGATCAGTGCTTGTGTAGGGACCAGTGCCTTGCCTTTCCCTGCGTCGGAGGGCGTGTCTTCCACCCTTGACGCTTCGGAGCCTGGAGCAGGTGTAGACTCCTACAGAGGGTCGACGATGGCCAGTCCACGTTCCTCATCGCCAACCTACCACGGCGCAAGACCGAGCAAGTCCAGGTTTGGCATCTCCGCATCTCCTTCAGGATTTTCATCCGAAGGTTTCGATCTGAGCAAAGCGGCGGACAGGACCTCTGAAGGTTGAAGACGTCGGAAGTCAGCGGGTCATCACACGCCTTGGTCATTACATCTAACACCTCTTGCGGTGTCGTCTCCGTGTTGCGACCCCACACCAGCCTAGTGCCGTCCTGCGGCCCGAAGTAAAGCCATGCAGGGCGGCTACGATGCTGGAGGGGAGCCAAGCGTCGATGCATGAAGTCCACCATCAGTATCCGCTCTGACAAACCATGATCCACCAAGAATCAGATCCTCTCCATCACCAAAGAATACGTCTGCTCCAACTCCGAGTGCTCCTCCCAGGTCTTCTTCCTAAGTACTGTCCAATCGGTGGGCATGACCATGTGATCATGGGCATTGGCGTGTACGATCATCCAATCGCTCCTCCAGTCGGCCCATTTCGCTATGGAGAGCGGTATGATGTACTTGAAGGGGTTGTTGGCCTGATAGGCGTCGAGGAAGCTCGTCTTGCTAATCTTCCCGATTTGCCTCAGCACGAAGAACTGTTGAAACACTGACACGGACGGGTACACCCCAACAAACATCTCACAGAAGTGCGAGAACACTGCCGCCACCACCAGGGAGTTCAGCGACAGGTGATGAAGCTGGAGCCCAAGGACCTCCAGAAGCGTCACCAAGAAGGAGGAAACAGGGGGAATGAACCTGGAGTACACATACGACTTGAAGAAGACGATCTATTTCTCCCCTAACTCAAAAGGCAGGGAGCCGAGACGGATCAGATCCCGCTGCGCCTCATCCTCCCAGCCAAATAGTCGCCTCACGGATGCTACGTCCCCTATGCGGGAAGGAGGCAAGGTTGAGTCCATTAGAGCAGGAGTCAAGAACCTCGAAGGTGGGGAACGAGATGGTGCTCAAGGAGGAAAACGAAGGCTCGAACGTTGGGGTGTGCGTAAGGAGGAACCACCTTTGCCCCCAAAGGTTTCCTTTTTAACACCCTTACCAACGTTTGAGCGCACCATGCCAACCGCATGGGGCCGAAACCCGCCGCCCGACTATAGCGTCCTTGACGGTGGGGCTCAGGACCCTTGTCGGAGAGATTACCCCGAGCGGACCCTGACCTGAGAAGGCAAACCGGAAGTTCCCATAAAGGCGGGAGTGGAAGTAGCAAAAGTGCAGCAGCCGCGTTGGGAACCGCCGCGATAAAGAAGTTGCGGTAAGCACAGATCCTGTCGCTACGAGCCCTCAACCAGAGAGGGACGCGTGGCCATGATGGCAGAGGCACACACCGCTTCAACTGATCAAGACAAAATTGAAAGACAGCACGGGAAAGCAGAGATAGGGCTCCATCCTCAGGCTCATCACCTCCCTCCAGGGTGGACCTAGGGGCTACTGTCAGTACCCAGCATACTGGATACCGTCGCGCACAGGCTAAAGCCGCCTAGGTACCCTGACTTCCAGCCAAGGTAGGGTCCAAGTGCGCCACATGTCCAGAAGACCCGGACCCCTCTACCTCAGATACGAGGTCTAGAGTTTCCACATGGACCTCAAGGAGGAGTCCAGCTCCCCCTGAGGGGACAAGCTACCAAGCGGCCACATGTTCGGCAGGACGGGATCCCCGCTCCCCCTATGAGAGAGGGCTCTGATGCTCCCACATGGCTCGAGGCAACAGACAGGCCACCTCTCCAAAGAGGCAGGCTCCAGCTATGCCTTGTGTCACGCGGCCCTAGGACCTCCGCTATACTCGTGAGCGGGCTCCGGGGCTGCCACGTGGTCTGCGGGTCGGGACCCAACCTCCCCCGCACCCTACAACTTGCCTTGGGTGGTGGGTTGCGGGAGTTAAGAGGGTGGTGCGCCTTGTCCAAATCAAGCATTGAAGACTTGCGTCTTCCCCAGGGCATGACGCGGCGCACGCGTGCTGTCAGATACCGCTGTGCCCAATCGCATCGCAGTGAAAACACCGCAGACCTACCCCACTCTGCCAAGTAGGTAGCTTACGGCGACAGGGACAGTCGGATGGGACATTCCCTGCCATCATCAACGATTATGCATGGGCCACTGGTGACCGAGGCGGCAAGACGGCGAGACTTCAAGCCATGGTCAGAGGTGGCTTGTGTGAGAAGCTTCAGATCTTTAGGATAAGATCACCCCGAGACCACCTGTTGGGCCCTGGACCCCACTTGTAAGGCATCTGGCCTTGTCTATAAAAGGATCAGACCGCCACCGTTACAAAGGATCTTTAGTCTACGCATACACACACACATACAAGCAATGCAACCTCATTGTGGAGTACGGTGTTACGCTCTTGCGGCCCGAACCACGTAAAAACCACAGTCTCATACTCTCATATGTGCGATCAATCAATAGAGTACTAAGCCCTGCCGATCAAAGAACTTCCGCGGGCTGCTCCTTAGTAGATGCGAGGGAAGTGTCGCATAAACAGTTTGACATACTTGTCAGATGTTAGTCGGACTTGTTCAACGCGACTTTTGTGCGCAGACTCAAATTTGAGTGGTTAGCCGTACTGATTCTGTTGCCAGTCTGTCGGACTTGTCTAACGTGGGCTATCAACTAACGGCTAAAAACACTTTTTGAGTATAAGTTGATGGGGATTTTGTCCCCAATCATATCCTAACCCTACAGAAACTCTCAAAGCCGCCTCAAACCTTCAAGAAACCCTCCTCTCTTGTTCTTCACCCTCTTGAGCCCAAATCCGAAGCTTTTGGGGAAGAGTGAAGGAGAGATTGTGAGACTTGGCAAGAGAAGTCCATAGATGGTTGAGCAACGTTTGATTCGTTGAGTTTCTTTGTGATCGCGTGTTTGTTACTCTTGGGGTTCTCCCCTATATGGTTAGGCATCGCACCGAAGATTTCTTGTGTGATTTCTTGATTTGGGGAAGTTATTAATCTTTGTGATAGTGGAAGATCCAAGACTTAACCGTTGAGGCATCTTGGCGAGGAAAGGGTTGTTAGGCCTGGCCCTTTGTGGGTTCCTCAATGGGGGCGTAGGATTCTTTGTGGAACCGAACCTCGGGAGAAAATCCTTGTGTTCATTGTCGCCATTTACATTTCTGCAAAGTTCCTACTTTCCAGTGATCATCTAGATTTACTTTGTTTCTAGCACTTAATCTTATTTCTATCATCTACTAGAACTGCTAGGACGCATTTTCATTCACTAGATTGCGTGAAAACTTCATTTTTGTCACTACCCTGTGAATTTAGTCGGACTTATCCAACCTCAACCAGACTTGTCCGACTTCAGTCAGACGAGTCCAATTCTAAGTCACACAAGTCCGACTTGTATTGACTGGACACATTTTAATTAAGTCTAGATTTTTTATTATTGCATATTCACCCCCTCTAGGCTACTTTCACCCGCGCGGTCTGCCTCTGTTCTCTCTCATAGACTGATGCTGTCGTGCCTCCCTCGCTCCAACACTGCCGCCTCACTGTTCAACGCCATGCCGCCCGGACGTCGTGCTTCCCCGTTGCCGCCCGGACTCGATGCACAGCGTCACCTCTCTTCCTCTCCTTCGCCAGATGGTGCTGCTACCCAATGCAGGCCGGCCAACCAACACCCCCCATTACCGACCGACGCTCTCCATTGCCACCACCCAACGATGGCCTAGGTCAATTATTTTTTCTTATTATGTTTATTAGGTGAATTGGTATAGTTTTTAATTATGCTTGTTTGGGTGAATTGATATTACTATGCTTGTTTATTGTGGTTGTTAATTATGCTTGTTTAAGTGAATTGATATTATTATGCTTGTTTTGATTGATTGATATTAGGTTTGTTAATTATGCTTCTTTAATTATTTATTCATTTTCATATTAATTGATACTAGATTTGTTAATTATGCTTGTTTAATAATTATTTCTTATTCAGATTAATTGATATTAGTGTTGTAAATTAGTTTGTTTAATTGTTAAATGCTTGTTTAATTGATCGATGCATATGAGTTTAGTTTAGTAGTTTAATTGATTATTGTTTAATTATTATTTTGATTCATTTAGTGTTTAATTACTATGTGTACATAAATGGGCTTCAGGTTGGCTCGGCCTGGCACAACCCATTTAGGGCCCTTCATGGCCCATTTAGTTGTAACGTATGCATCTAGACGGGCACGAAGATGAATGGTGACGATGAGGACGCCAAGCACTCACGCGTGGATGGCGGGCTCCGACGTAGCGGTTTCATCTCTGATCCACTTCTGACGACTAACCCTAAAGCCGTCGTGAGTTAGAGGCGGGCTCGACGAGGCATAACGTACAACAGCTAACCCTACAGCTGCTGTAAGTTAATGGCCAGCCCCGATGGGGCATCACTTATGACGGCTAACCCTAAAGTCGTTCGGCCGTTAACTACGGGCCCCGATGGAGCATAACTTAGGACAGCTGACCCAATTTCCTCTCTCTCCTGTTCTTTCCTCCTCTCTCTCCTGCTCTTTCCTCCTCTCTCAACCGTTCTTTCCTCTCTCTCATAAATGACTCAAAAATGAAAGATTAATGTAACCTATGCAATATGTGTCACCCGTTTCGAATTGTCCCGTGTCACATGCGTTAGGCATGTGAGACGTGTAGGTTCGGAATTGTCCCTTTTTGGAAAGTCTAGGAGTGACCAAGGGGTGTGCTTATGATGAGACGCGAGGTTAGGATCTAGATGAGATTTCGATGGCATAACCCAAATGTTCTCTGCTGCACCATTTTTGGGCGTGCAGTTGGTGAATAGCGGGGTTATGCTACTGAAAATTAGTTTGGATCCAGACCCTACGTCTCGTCATAAGAACGTTCCTCTCGGTCACTCTTGGGTGGGTTTAGCACCTATCTCTTCCAATAGATGTAGTCCATGACATTAAACAAAATATAAAGTAATGATAATTTCTCTGGGTTTAAACTTTAGAGTTAAACATGGGTGAAGATCACATTTGGATGTATTCTGGTTGGAACAAGAGAGGTGGTCACTCAGATGAGTGGTTCCCCAAGATAGATTAATTTATAGATTGAGCATTTTCATTGTCAATGATCAAAAGGTGTGGTGCCCATGTATGAAATGACAAAATACAAAGTTTTTGGACAAAATGATAGTTTTGATACACTTGTGTCAAAATGGCTACATGCCACATTATGAGGTGTGCAGATTCCACGACGAGACAACTTCTCAAGGCGTAGAAGAAGTGGATGAGGATGATGATAGCACGGTGGTTGATAGGATGGATGAGATGCTAAAAGCTATACAAACGGAGGATCCTCCTACGATGGAGGCAGACACGTTCCTCAAGCTTCTCAATGCTTCATAACAGTAGTTGCATGAACACATGGAAGTGACCCTTCTTACTTTCATGAATAGACTTATGGCAATTAAATCTAAGTACTTATTCTCCAATAACCGCTTCAACGATCTCATTAAATTGATCAGCGATATCCTTCCACAACCTTTGAAAGTGCCTAAAGATTTGTATCTGTCGAAGAAATTGCTACCTGGTCTCGATATGAAATATGAGAAAATTGATTTGTGTCCAGACAACTGCATACTTTTCTGGAAAGAGCATGACAAAGGGACCAAGTGCTTAAAATGTGATAAACCGAAGTATGTCAAAGTTGTTAATGACGATAATGATAATGTGATGACATAAGTCGCTCATAAGCAACTTCGTTACTTGCCAGTGACACCTCGGTTGAAGCGGTTGTTTCTTTTAAAAAGAACTTCTAGACACATGAGATGACACACATAAGGTGTACGTGAGAATAAAGAAGTCTTGATTGTGAGGACCGGGGTCCCGATATTCCAAGAATAACATTTGGTTGTGCCAGACGATGCGACACCCAACAGCGCCCACGAAAAGACATAGTAAAGATATAAAGTTTTCATTTCATAATAAGATATCATTTACAAGATAGTTTACAACAGCGGTACACATGCAGCGGAATGTACATACTCACACTCTCAACCTATCTAAGCACAAGAGAAGTCGTACATGCCCGCAGACGCTTCTAACTAGCAACATGAAGATCAAAACGCAACAGCGTGGTGTCACATGAGAAATACATCTAGCTCAAGGTCTCATGGACAATCCATAACAACAACAATATAAGTAAATGTGCAAAACCACATATAAAGCAACCGTGAGCACAAAGGCTCAACAAGACTTAACCGTCTCCACTAAACATGGAACTCTATATGCTTGAGACTAATAATATATAGGAGAGCTGAATTTGTTAAAAGGACTCGCCTATTAATAAATCCTCATTTCTGTTTTAGAGTAGAAAATGACATTCCATGGGCATGGCACATCGCAAACTCCAGAATCAAACAAAAAACATTTCGTTTATGATGTTACATGTCCAAAGTTACATAAGTTGCATACAAGTTACAATACAAGTGTTTAGAATTGTAAACTTAATTGTGCTACTTCTAATCCATACAAGTTACAATAAATTATTATTCATGAGAACATAATTCATAAGATTGCAATTGACTCTTATTTACTACATCACAATTCAATGAACAAGTATGCTCAATTCATAACCGCGAGCGATAGTGATTCAAATCAATAACACCTGGATAGCACGACACATGTACCCACACTCGAAGCTCTGAAGGCACACTCCACTAATATTGTATGCAACCACTTTTCATTCAACACCTACACGCCGAACCGGTTCCACCGCTACAAGCAAGAGGTCCCCACACGGAGCGTGACGTGCCCGCTGATAGGTTTACACCTTGCCGCTCTCAACCCGCACCTATAAGGCGGTGGGTTATGCCTCGGCGCTAAGGTGGACAAGTTACATCGGTTTCCTGGGTCCCATATATCAAATATGCCTACAGTACAGTTCAAGCTTGTCCAACTGGACCGCACACGACGCGGTCCTCAATCGACACAGACAGGGCTACACACCCGAGACCACATCCCTATAGGATCTAAGAGCACGTGAAAAGCTACCAGAGGGGTGTGAATGGTAGATTTCAAAAATCTTACGCAGCGGAAACAATTAAATCCCAATCCCTTCGGCAGAAAAATGATCTGTTAAATAAATCATGTGTGAGACTAATCTAAACGTGTTTCACCGTGACAAAAGTGATAGATATCAGATAGAATCAAGTCACGAAGATGACACAAGAAGAATCACTCAAATCCGTCGAGAGAAACTCAAGTTATGATCGAAAGATCGAACAAAGGTCAATTTGTCCTACCCGAGAAAACAGTTCTGGAACACCGCAAAGAAAGTCGTGTAGATCAGAAACAACAAATCCAATGACCGTGAAATTTTAATAGATGATAGATAATCAAGCTGTGAAGACAACCCAAAAATAATCACATCAATTGGATCTGTAAAACTCGAGTTATGATAAAACCACCGACGAAAGGTAGTGCTGTCCAGAAACTCGACGAGTAAAACTTGTCTGGAACAAGTCGGACGAACAAGGCACAAAAGTTCCTTCAAACTACGAATTTTATTCAATAGAACACAAGAGGAACAGCCCCAAAGTCGTGCACCACGAGCTTTGGCCTCCCTTGCTTATATAACCAGCCCTTAGGCCAACCCAATCTCAACTAGGACCCTAATCATACTTAGTTCACGAATTGAAACTTTCCATAACTGCTTAGGACTCTTCTATACGCAGATAGAAGCAATCTTAAGACTTCCAAACACCTTAGGAACGTATCCCACATTCCTAAAACAACTCAAATTCGTGACTCATACGAAATCCTATCATAACCAACTCGATACTTTCCATACCGAGCCATAACCGACTCCGCCACAGCCAAAGTCATCAACCGATACGATCCGATCCTTCCAACTAGATCTTCCCATCCATAAACCATCTTTGGAACCATGTTGCCGTGTCATGCACTGCATGCATACGTGAAAACACCTTCCTTCGATGTCCAGTAACCTTCATATGCACTACCCTTGATTCAATCATCCTGCGCGACCTCCTGACCCGCTCAACCACAATTCGTCCTGAATTTTGTTGTTGGAACCTCATCTCCTCCCTGAGACTAGTCCAAGGGATCTTGTCACCAGCCATGACTTGAACTCAAGCAACACCTGCACATGAATAAACAACCAATCCGTACGAGCCAAGTCCGCGACTTGACTCAAGTCAGTTCCAAACACAACACCTTACGTGAGCACCTCACATAAGCATGTTGCAAAGCATATCAAAACAATATCAGCCATATCAACCAAAACGCACCAAAAACTTAGTAAAAGAATACTAAGCAATCTTTCTAAGAATATAAAGCAAGTTCAAAACATTGCAAGATAAAGCAGGAACATTGCGATCAAGCTCCGAACCATGCCAAAGCTAATCGGAGCTTGAGTCGGAGCTTACCAAAGCTAGTACAACCTAGCGCCGGAGCTTACCAAAGCTAGTACATCCTAGCGCCGGAGCTTACCAAAGCTAGTACAACCTTGCGCCGGAGCTTACCAAAACTAGTCGGAACTAGTCATCCCAAAAGTCGGAGCTAGAAAAATATGTCGGAGCTAACCAACATAAGTCGAACCTAGCAAAACATATTGGAGCTTGACAAAGACATGCCGGAGCTATCAAAAACATGTCGGAGCTAAAGACAAAGCTCACCGGAGCTACCCAAACACATGTCGGATCTAGACAAAGAAAGTCGGACCTATTGTCAGACCTTGCAGAAGCTCAGAGCTAGAGTCGGACCTTGCTAAAAAGATGTTATGGCAGCATTCAAAACTTTAATTGTCGAAGCCAATGTATTTAACACACATAGGTCTCACAGTCCCACTGCGTCCTAACCCGCTGCCCGATCTCATATTCAGTTCATAAACCATTCTATAAAATATCCTATCCCGGGTGACAATATAGCTATCTCGCGAGTAGATTCCAACTAGTCGATTTCTATCGGATTCCATACAACATTAGCATGGCAATTCTACGCAGTGAGCTATAAATCTATCCATATACTCCATGGGATCGTGGGTCATGCATTTGGAGTATTCAAACACAATAGACCTAGTGCACAATTCATACAATAGTCAACATAGTGATAAAAGCAAAACTTTATAAATGACTTAAATGCAAACTGGGGCTTGCCTTTGGTTGAGAATAAAAGTCAGTGAATATCAGTTAATAAACTCCGCCAAGGGACTTCATAACGGCACAACAAATAGATAATTCCTCGCCTCTGTGTTGTGCTTCTCATCACAGCAGCACCAATGGTGATTTCTCCCCCTCCTAGTGATGATCCTCGTCAGTCTTCCTTCGTCATAACTTCTATCGAGATGAGAATGCACAAATTCAATAAAATGCAATTTAATAATTTCAGAATTGAAAGTGTTTATAATTTGAGAGGGCTAAACTCAGATGCAATGAGATGGGTTCTCTGTTGGGTTAAGAAAAACAGAGATGAAATCAAGGAAACAATTTGGACTATGGAATAAAGTGGAGGGTGCATCTTATAAAAGAATGTAGTTTAGCAAAGAGCCAAATACATGAATGACAATAAGAATACTCATGTTGTACAAGGTTTACAAGAGGTTTGGTGCTCTGTACAGGAAGCAATCGAGAAGAAACTAAAGTGCAACATCGGAGAATTGGAGGTGAAATTGAATAGGCATTGTTTCGGACTTAAGGAACTCATCATCCACAAACTGGGTTAAATAGATTCATTGAACTGGATATGTTAACAGTGGCTTCCTAATATCATTTAGTATCACCCAGAAAAGTTTCAGCTATGACAAGTAAAGGTTGTGATCTACAAAATTCCTTACGCATTTAAGCCTCTCTGAATTTTTATCCCAAATCTGGAGCTTTGGCATGGGAAAAGTTAGTTTTCTGTTTACGGTAGGTCAATAGGAGTCTAACAAAATTGGTTTCATAATTTTCGAAGCATTCTACAGGGATATATTGATTTTAGAAATTTGGACAATTTTCTGAAAATGTTTTTGGACATTTTGAAAATTTTCAGGTTCATACAGGTTGGAAACACAATTTCACCACTCAAATCAACTCAAATGGATCTCAAATATTAACTGGGTTAAAAGGAATTATGAGGAAGAATCTGGCCAATTTTGGGATTTTTCTAATGAACAGGTCAACAGGAATTAATTACAAAACCTTTTTTGCTTCATGGAATTATTGAGGAATAATTATGGATTTTCATACTGTTCCAAGTGCTCCACTTGAAAGTATAGCTCACCCTGGTTCTAACCAAATTTATCTGAGAATTTTTAACCAAATATTGAGGGAGATATGCAATTACTAAGTTTGATAGGAATGTGGAATTAAATTTAAACAAAAATGTTTAAATAAGAGGTTGGGCCCACGGGTTTGAATACATCCAGTCAGATTGAGGCAACATGGGGCCACAGAATACTCCGCAGTAGATCCATTTATCACATGAGATCCCGGGGCTCCCATGAGTGACTGA
The DNA here is from genome assembly GCA_036927565.1 of Tuctoria greenei. Taxonomy (NCBI): domain Eukaryota; kingdom Viridiplantae; phylum Streptophyta; class Magnoliopsida; order Poales; family Poaceae; genus Tuctoria; species Tuctoria greenei. Next base: position 74,449,644 of record JAYESD010000005.1, on the reverse strand, counting down.
CCAGAGGACCCCAGTCATGGTCATCTTCAACCTCCGGCCGAATGCACCGAGCGGCGGTGCCCCCACCATGGTGCGGTGGCGCATCACCGGAACCGCGCACTAGGGCAAGCGTGGAGTTGAGGATCGTGGCCGAGGCCAAAATTTTCTCATGAAACAGCATGTTGGGATCAGCATGATGCGGGGATGGTCGGAAATAGGAGTTTGACGGTGGCGACAGGTTCTAGGGTTCCAGCGAAGTCGGTGAAGCTCTCCGGTGCACTAATTTGCATGGGATTTCTTCCAAAATGTTTGTGGCAACCTAGAGATCAAGATAATAGATGCTAAAAGCGATGAAAATCTCGGGAAATCTAAACTCGACGGTGAGCCGCAGGGTTGAACATGGCACTTGGGGAAAACACTATTCCGGCAAAAAACGTTTGATGGTTTTCTTTGGTTTTTTGTCAAGTGGACGCGCTTGGTTGTGTAGAAGATAAAATCTCATGGCCATGATAGATAATCAAACGTGGAAATTGAGTTGAGCCCGAGACCTAGCTCAGTTCATAAGAAGAATTCATCGGGATACCTCAAAATACTGGAGCTAAGGGGCATGGAATGAGCTTAAATTTTACGGGCACATACTATACGGTGAGGCGCACCTCTTTGCTTCAAGGATGGATCTGATAAAGTTATTGGTCGATGGTGAAGCAGAGGGAGCATCCACGGTGGCCGACAATCAACAGCGCAGACACTTCAAAATACCAAGCAGCTGAGTGAAAAAATGAGAAACCAGTTGGAGGAGAAATTAGAGAGTAGGTTTGCGCTTCTTTTTTCTGTTTGCACCCAGACAAAATACGGCCAAAAACGCTGGTTGGCCGGAGGAACAGAGGCCGTCGGTCAGTTCTTGCAGGAGAAACAGAACAGAGAGGACGAGACAGAGAGTTTTTCAGCTTGAGTCCAGATGAAGATGGGGTAGCTTGGTGTGCACAGTAGCGAGTATTGATGGAAGCAAGCAGGCAGGTTGCTGCCTGGGCTTGCATGCCATGCGTGGCAAGCTGTGAAGAGGCATAGAAATAGAGGGGGAAAGAAGACAATGACAAGTGGGTCCACTGCACATGCACCTCTCCTTCTCTGTTAAATTCAAATGCTGACCAAACATTCTTCAAATTTTATGAAACTTGGTAGTTTGGTAAAATCAAACATAGGGAATTCATGTACGGAACTAAAGTTCACATTTGACAATATTAATAATAGAATTTGAATTATAATTGAATTTGAATGCTCTCATTTTGATTGATTCAATTACATGGCAAACGTGGTTCAAAAATTATCAAAATTGGCATGGAGGTTATTTGAACCATAGTAAGAATGTTGTTGAGTTCAAATTTGGAATTTAGCATATTTGAATGGGATATTTCAAATTGATTTGAAACTCCCATTTTTAGTTCCATTAAAAACCCTATATGAGCATTATGTTTTATCTCCATTTTTATTTCTCCATTTGGTTCTTGAGCAGAATTGATCATATGATTTTTAAGGGATTTTGTAAAATCCCATATTTGAGAAGAGCAAGAATGCAAAAATGCGAACTTAAAAATTTTATGTTGAATTGGAATTCAAAGTCAAATGAATTACGTTAGTAAATAAATGATGTTAAAAATATGAACTTTTTAAACTTTATACATGCTTTGGAGTGTTTAGTGTTGTTTCAAGAAAACCAGTTTGGAAAGGAAGCATTTCCAAATTTATCCTAAAAAATAAAGTTAAATTTAAATTGAAACTTAATTCAAAAGCCAAATCTTATAATTCTAAATAAAATATTGTAAAATATAAACTTGACTTCACTAAAAAATGTTAAATATAGTCAATAAGGTATCTCTCAAAATTTTGTTAAGTTCCAGTGGCAATATTAATATTTTACATAGGATTAAATTTCAAATTTAAATTTAATCCAAACTAAAAATTTTCCAAATTAAAAAGTGAGTTCAACAATGTGTTCCTCATGTCTCAAATAGTAAACCTACAAAGTTTTACCTTTGTAGTAGTTGGTTTGATATGAGAATTTAAGCAACACATAAAAAGGAATTTGAATTTCAAATTTAATTTCAAACTCAAATTATTCAATTGCAAGTTTTGAAATCATCGTTGTAGTCCTCACCATTTTAGGGGTCCATCTGCCATTTTTAAATGAATTTTGAAAACAACGGTTGTGGATAAGAGTAAGGGGGACCCACCTGCCAGTGGGCCCCACATGCCAGTCCAGCACATAAGAGTTTTTTCTTCTTTCTCTGCTCCATACGCCACGCACGTCAGGCCGCCTCGCCACCTCCTGCTTCGAGCTGGAGCGTGCCGCCCGTCATTATCTCTGCTCTTGGTGCCCTTATCACTCTCCCTCTCGACCCTTGCCTCCTATGCTTCCCCACGAACAAGTTTTCTCCTCCCTCGTTGTTCACCGCGTCGTGCCGCCTCTGCTCCAACAGCTGTGCCGAGCTGCACTGCTTCTCTTTCAACTCCGGCCAAGGCTGTGCGCACGTTTGCTCATCAGCCTCGATAGACATCATCGACTCTGTCTCCTCCACGCTGGGTGAATTGGATGTTCTACCCCAGAGCGAATTACCAAAGAGCTTTGCCTCGCAGTTGAAATCCGCAGCACATGGTGAGCTTGGAGCTGCCTGGGTTTCCTTTCTAGCTTAGTCATTCTCATGCGCAACTGATGAACCATTCTCCTCTTTGGTTTCGTGACCAAGGGATTAAAAAATGGCAACTTCACCGCCGCTGCCAGTTTCCTTGCTGCCATGCTCCAAGCTAGTTGTGTCGTGCTGCTGATGCTCCTCAAAACACGATCGAGACCCAGGAGCCAGGCGAAAGGTTTCTTCTTCCTTGTGACGTGCCAAGGAGCTTCTACCCGCAAGACGTTCTACCTCCTGCTGAACAACTGCTCTGTTTCCACTATCGCGCGCTTCCACGTTGATAGGTCATCTCCAACATCCTTCAACTCAACCAATCCAGCAAAAAGTTTCGCATACATCCACTCCTCGTCTCCATGCTTCAAGTTCATCATTTTACGGCCTCTCTTCGGCGGATTTTGATTTTTCCCCTTCGAAGCTCATATGAACTGTGGTCAAGCCTCGTCGAAATTCTCTTTCCACCATAGTTGATTCAGCATAACGTTTACACCCTAGAATGTAAATTGCCTAGCATCACCCCGGGGCAAACCAATTGAAACATCATCAAGAGTCGGTTCGGGAATGCTGATCTTGTGGCCGCCAGCGTGTGCACCCTGCAGCACCCGAAGCGCCCTCCATTACGGCCATCTAATCCAAAATTGTATTACAAATTGATGTTCCTTATGTTCCCACGAGTTCCATGAGCCTTGTCATGATAGATTTTGTGCAACTTTGGCTGGGATTAGGGTTATCACAGTTCGCCACCGCCATGGCCTCGCCGCCGCCACTGTTCCGGCCGGCGACACCCCCACCTAAGACTGCCTTAGGGTTGTCCACGTCGTCGTCTTTGTTTTGGCCTCCTCCCCGCTGCCCTAACCCACCTACGATGAGGCGCCAGCGAGCGGTGCCACCGGATGCTACCGCTCCGCCATGGGTTGGAGGTAGGCAACGACCGGCATGGACCCCACCGTTCAGTGCCTGGACATTTTGGAATTTTTCAGGTTCATACAGGTTGGAAACACAATTTGACACAACAAATAAACTCAACCGGATCACAAACTTTTACTGGCATTCAAAGGAATTATGAGGAAGAATCTGACCATTTTTGGGATTTTTTGAATGAACAGATCAACTAGAATTAATTACAAAGCTTTTTTGCTTCATGGAATTATTGAGGAAAAATTATGGATTTTAATACTGATGCAAGTGCGCCACTTGAAATTATAGCTCACCCTGGTTCTACTAAAATTTATCTGAGAATTGTTGGCCAAACATCGAGGGAGATATGCAATTACTAAGTTTGATAGGAATATGGAATTTAATTTAAACAAAAAAGATTAAATAAGAGGTTGGGCCCACAGGTTTGAATTCGTCCTGTCAGATTGAGGCAACATGGGGCCACAAACTTCTCCACAGTAGCCATAGTAGATCCATTTGCCACATGAGATCCTGGGGCTCCCATGAGTGACAGACCAGGAGACCCCACTCATGGTCATCTTCAACTTCTAGTCTAATGCACCGAGCAGCAGTGTCCCTAACATGGCGCGGTGGAGCATCACCGAATCCACGCGCTAGGGCAAGGGTGGCATTGAGGATCGCCGCCAAGGCCTAAATTTGCTTGGAAAATAGCTTGGTGGGGTCAGCATGATGCGGGGATGGCCGAAAATAGGAGTTTGATGGCGGCGGTGGGTTCTTGGGTTTCGGTGAAGTCGGTGAAGCTCTCTGGTGCACTAATTTGCACGGGATTTCTTCTGAAATGGTCATGGCAACCCAGAGATCAATATAAGAGATGCTAAAGGTGATGAAAATCTCAGGAAATTTTAATTTGACATTGAGACGTAGGGTTGAACATGGCGGTTGGGGAAAACACTATTCAGGCGAAAACTCTCGATGGTTTTCTTTGGTTTCTCGTCGAGTGGACACGCCTGGTTGTGTAGAAGATAAAATATCACAGCCATGAGAGATGATCAAACGTGGAAATGGAATTGAGCTCGAGACGTAGATCAGTTCTTAAGAAGAATTCGTCAGGAAACCTCAAAATACCAAGCTAGGGGGCATGGCATGGGCTTAAATTTTATGGGCACATACTATACGGTGAGGCGCACCTTTTTGCTTCAAGGATGGATGTGAGAAAAGTGCTTGTAGTGCTTGGTCGATGGTGAAGTAGAGGGAGCGTCCACGGCGGCTGACAATCAACAGTGCAGAAACTTCAAAATACCAAGCAGCTGAGTGAGAAAATGAGAAACCAGTTGGAGGAGAAATTAGACACTAGGTTTGCACTTATTTTTGTTGTTTGCACCGAGACGAAATACGGCCACAAACTCTGGCTGGTCGGAGGAAAAGAGGCCGCCGATGAGTTCTTGCAGGAGAAACAGAACAGAGAGGGAGAGAGAGAGAGAGAGTGAGAGTTTTTCAGCTTGAGTCCAGATGAGGATGGAGTAGCTTGGCGTGCACGGTACAGAGTAGTGATGGAAGCAAGCAGGCAGGTAGCTTCCTGGGCTTGCATGCCATGCGTGGCATGTTGTGTAGAGGCATTGTTAAATTCAAATGCTGATCAAACATTCTTCAAAATTTGTGAAACTTGGTAGTTATGTCAAATCAAATGTACAAAATTTAAATATGAAACTAAAGTTCACATTTTACAATATTGAAAATTGAGTTTGAATTCAAAATCGAATTTGGATGCTCTCATTTCGAATGATTCAATTACGTGGCAAACGTGGTTCAAAAATTGTCAAATTTGGCATGGAGGTTATTTGAACCATTGGAAGGATGTTAGTGACATCAAATTTGGAATTTAGAAGATTTGAATGGGATATATCAAATTTATTTAGAAACTCCCATTTGTAGTTGACTTAAAAACCCTATATGAGCATTATGTGTTATCCCCATTTTCATTTCTCCATTTGATTCTTGAGCAAAATTGATCATATGATTTTTAAGGATTTTACATCTGCCTATTATTTGAATTTGAAACTAGCATTTGTATTTCACCTTGGCTTTTGAATTGTATTTAAAACTCCATCTTTTTATAATTACTTGCTTAAGTTTTATTTTTAACTTCAAAATTTTTAAGTCCACATTTTGAACTCTTGCTTTATTCAAATGTTGGCTTTTACATCAGGCACCCGTCCAATGGTGATGCATGGAAGGCTCTTGACCATTTTGATCTAGATTTTGATAGTGGTGTGAGAAATATTCGCATCAGGTTGGTGACAGATGGATTCTCACCGTTTAGTACAAATGCCTTGTCGTACTCCTGTTGGCATGTCTTTGTCATTCTGTACAATTGTTTATATTTCTTATGAAAACAAAATAATCTGCAAGTGCACAGAAATACCATTGTATCACTTCTCTTAAAGAAGGTGGAACGGTTGAATGCGTTTCACCCGAATTACCTCCGGCTGAAATAATTTTGAAAATTGCTATATTTCGAATGGAAGAAGGATATTGACTTTTTTTCCTCTCAATTGGAGTCCCTCAATGCGCTCAGTTTTTGAATCCTCACCTTGGCATGGAATTGCCACTTTTGACCCTACAACTAAATATGGCTTTTGTGGAGCTTGGTAGGGATAAAGAGTAGCACACTTGCAATTCATATATTACTAAGTCAAAAACCACGACTAAGATAATTCTTAAGCACTTATTATGAATGGTGGATGATCGATGAAGATGATAACTCCCATTTGATCACTCTCTTTTTGTGCAAGGATGAAGCACGGCTACTTATTGGCTCTCTCTCTCTCTCTCTCTCTTTTCTTTTCTTTTTAGTTCTTTTTGAGAGCTCTTATAGCCATGCCTTATACCCCTTTTTATGCATCTTTTTAATGAGAGGATTTTGCAAAAAAATTATAGAGTATCTTTAGATGGTGTATGGATGAAAACATGGAAATATGGTGTGGTGCACAAGAAATTCCTAATCAAAGATTTTATGCAAGTCACTCGATAGGGTCAAGAGTTTGACAAAGTTCAATGAAAATGGAAAGTGGCATATGCATATAATTTCCAATAGTTGTATCATATGGCCTTGGTGGGTATTTAAATTCCAATGAGAGAGGAAAGCAAAACCTTAACACTTCAAAATTTTGCAAAAATCAAAATCAATTTCAAGCAAGGATGGGTTTACCCATGGGTTTATTTTATTCACCATATCACACAATTAAATACTTAGATGACATGGTTTTTTTTCTAAGTTAATTATGTGGTTAAATTGATTTGATTTTGGAGATTTTTAAGTGAATGCATCAAATCAACTAAATTAGAAGTGAATCATACTGAACTGGGAATAAGAGATCCAAACCGACGCGATGTAACAAAATAGAGTCGAGAGGGTCCAACCAACAGGTTGGTCGAACCAGGGGCTCGACCGAGCCCTAGTTGGCTCTTCTGGCCTCCTTCTTCATCATGTCAGCTCATGTGTTTCTTCGCGGCGTGTTCTTGGGTGAAATGTGTAATCTGTAAGTTGCGCAATTGCAAGGGACTCCTCCCCCACACTTGTTACCTGGAAATTGTTGGACACTAAATAAACTAAGGAGGGAACGTTACCGGTGTTAGATCAACCGGTAAGTTCACTTTATTGAATAAAAAATGTGAGTGCTTACATTATTGAATTACAAATCTTGAAATAAAATGAAATAAATCAAACTAAAGGGTAAGCACCCAAGTTCTAATAGGGACGTCTACTTATGGTGCCTTGTAGATGTCTTACATCCCTACGGCCTCGCATAAGCGCCCAAGTTTGGCATTTATTCCAGAACGGACACCATCAATCTCCTCCATAAGGGCTTCAATGTAATCTTTGAACTCCACACTCTTGATGCATCTTTTGACCATTGTGCGTGCTAGCTTTTTGTTCTCCAAACGGAGATTTGCTAATTCTTTAGCAAGCTACGCCGCATTGGCCCCGGGAGATTTCATATCACTACTTTGGAATTGGCCCAGAGGCCTCTTTATAGCAAGTGGTGAGAGGTGTCACCGCACCCTGGAGGGAGACGAACCTGTTGATTCCTCCATGATCGCTTGGCCCACACGCTTGAACACGCCTTTTGTATAACCCATCGGCGTCTCACGCCGCGGATTATGAAATGATCGTTCGTCGGTTTCAGCGAGGTGTGAGTTGGTGACTCATAGTGGTGGCTCACTACGCCGCCCTTCTTCGTGTTGAGCATGCCCGTGTACTTCTCACTGGGCTGAAGCATGGGAAAAACTTTTGTTTTTTCCATAGAAAAGATGAGTCACGATTGGCTTGAGAGCCATTGTTGATGGATGTCGCACAGGCGAATGCAACTTCAACGATGCTCTATGAGGAGAGAGCGGGCGAGACACGCTGCGACGAGCGGGGCTCTGCCCATGGGGTGTCCCAAGTGGTGAGATCGCGGTGAGAGGTGCCACTTCTAACACTAGGACGGATTTAATGGCTAACGTAGATCCATCATTGGAACGTGGAGCTGGAGGATACGCAGGGCATGATGTCTTTGCTGGCCATGGTTGATGCCACTTGATGAAAGTTGGAATAGGGTGTTTCTTTTCTGTAATGGTGCAAGCCCACCTTCTATTCGTGGCTTTTTAATATCGTCGAGGTGGAGATTCAATTGGTAGCACCAATAAGTCTATTGGGATGACACAGGGAGAATCACCTGCGAAAACTGAATCGAGACAGCGCCAGAAGGGAGTCGACCAAACCTAGGGTTTGATCGACATGGGTTTTGCTCCGTTTGGACTACTGTTTCCTGAGATCTCTCTGTGGGCCATATGGATCACTTTTATAATGGGCCCACTTATTGGACTTTGAGGAATTTCGTGGAATTTGGAAGAATGACGTGAAAATTGATTAAATTTATCACATCAACTTCTCTTTCCAAATCCTCATGGGAGTCCAAGAAGATTTCCAGACGGTGCCAATTTACCTTAAATAGATGACCTTTATCTTCTTGGAGTGTGATGGCTCCATGAGATGAGAATTCTATCACGATAATACTTCATAATTTACTATGTCCAAAGAGGTTTACCCTAGAGTTAAAGAGAAGTACTTTATCTCCATGCTTAAATTTTTGGCTTAATCCTTTTGTCATGCCATCTTATGATTCTTTCCTTATAGATTTTGGCGCTATGATACACCTTATCCCTCCATTCCCCAAGTTCGAAAATTTGTCGCAAACGGTTCTTCCCAGCCTCGATAAGATTCATGTTCCACGTTTTGATGGCCTAATGAGCTTTATATTCCAACTCTACAGGAGGATGGCAAGTCTTCCCATATACAAGTTAGAATGGAGACATGCCAATGGGTGTCCTGTAGGTAGTTCGGTATGCCCACAATGCATCGGGTAGCTTATGCTTCCAACCCGTTCCCATTTCTAAGATGGTCTTTTGCAGAATGTTTTTGATTTGCTTATTGGACGTTATTGCTTGACCGCTTGTTTGTGGGTGGCATGGAGTAGCAATGTTACGTTGGACTCCAAGCTCCCTTTGAAAATTCCAGAAGGTCTTATCAATGAAATGAGACCCTCCATCCCTTATAACCATTCGGGGTGTGCCAAAGCGTGAGAAGATGATCTAATGGAACATTTTCCTAGCTTTCTTGGAATCGGCATTTCTTGAAGGCAATGCATCTACACATTTTGATACATAATCGACAACCACTAGAATATACTCATAATCATAGGACTTTGTAAAAGGTCCCATGAAGTCAATACCCCACACATCGAATAATTCGACTTGGAGATTATATGTGAGGGGCATGGCATTACGAGGAATGATTCCTCCATGCTTTTGGCATTTCCAATATCGACGGATGAATTCTTTGGTATCTTCATACATAGAAAGCCAATAGAATCCACTTTGCCATATCTTTGCCAGAGTACGGTAAACATCGTAATGGCCTCCATAGGAGCCATCATGACATTTTCAGTGATTTTGGTGCCTTCGACAGTGGGGACACGTCTTTTAAGAAGGCAATCAGGACATACTCGATAGAGATACAGGTCGTCCCATAGGTGTCTACGATTCTAATGGATGAGTTTCTTTCTAATTTTTTCCGACGGTTCGTACCCTGTGACCATGAAGTTCACGATATCCGCATACCAAGGATGAGAGTCGGTACCTTGATTAACATGTCATCACGTAGGAAGTGATTAATGGGTACGTCCATGATTTGGGTGACTTCCATATGTGAGAGATGATTCGCGACGGAATTCTCCACTCCCTTCTTATCCTTAGTTTCCAAATCAAATTCTTGGAGTAGGAGAACCCATTAGATTAGCCTTGGTTTAGCATCCTTTTTGGTGAGCGGAAATTTCAAGGCTGCATGGTCCGTGTAGACTATGACCTTGGCTCTAAATAAATAGGACCTAGACCTGTCAACAGCAAAGACTACTGTCAGGAGCTCTTTTTCCGTAGTGGCGTAATTGAGTTGTGCTCCTGTTAGAGTGTTGCTAACATAGGCTATGGTGTGATGCTTTTTATCATTGGTTTGGCCTAAGACTGCACCCACAACAAAATTGCTTGCATCACACTTGATTTCAAATGGAAGCGTCCAATCAGAGGGTTGAATGGTTGGAGCTGAGATTAGTGCCTTTTTGTGTGTATCAAAATATTTAAGGCAATCCTCATCGAAATCAAAGGGAGCATCCTTGACTAATATGTTTGTGTGGGGTCTAGCGATTTTGGAGAAATCCTGGCCATCGTGCTAGGTTAGCCAGTTTCTATTTTAAAATTATTTTCAGCGACCTGGGCAGTGGCCGTCGTAAATTAAGACCTAGGTTATTTACGACGGTCACAAAAGCCATTGTAAATAACCCTATTTTATTATTAACAGCTAGCTCAGACCATCGTAAATAAGTTGGCTCAGCCCACCGAGTGGCACGGGCCCTTATTTTACGACGGAAACGGGTTGCCATCGTAAACAAGCTAATTTATGACTGTGGGTATTGTAAATTAGCTTATTTATGGTGATTTAATTACCTCAACTAATTACCATAATAATTAAGCAAAAAACATCATCAATAAGTTAATTTTGGCAATTTAAGGCTTAATTATGATGACTTTGGCCATCGTAAATTGGCTGTATTCCTATAGTGGTGGTAGAGGATAAATGTTATGAATGGGTAGTTGTGTGCTTCTGTGTAGTCCACCTTCCATGGCCGGAGCTGCTCACCAATATAAGGACCAGTTCGTTAGATCTCATCCTAGTGATTTCGTACAACCACATAACCTGTATGGACAGGACTCCCTCCACCTTCTTGGTGACTTCCACTTGAGATCTCATAGGCCAGTAGGGCATACGAGACCAAGAAAAGTCACAAAGAGTGGTTACCATGATCTCGGTAGGTAGTGAATACCCAGCTAACCCCTGGGTGCATCCTGTGATGTGATTGTGGGGTTATGAGATGAGTGTTATGTCACATAAAGTGTGGGTAAAATGTACAAACAATAGGAGTCTCCCCAAACTTTTGGAGCTGAGCTTGGCGTGTCGAGGGTTCTCTTTGGTCATCGCGACAATGATGCGGAGAGGCGAGGGCGGCTGATTGATGAAGGAGGCATGATAGGGCACCAGTGGCACATGGAAGCACAGCGGGCGATGCTGGATTTTCCTGGTGTCCTGTCGGCTTAGTTGGTTTTGGGGGTAAAGGGAAAGTGGTACAGTGTCGGGCCAGACTGTGCACGAGAGAGAGGTTGGGAGGAGTGGGCCACGGGGAGGAGGAGAAGAAGTGGTCCACACAAGGGAAGGAAAGGCCGGCCAACTAGGCCGCGTGTGAAAGAAGAGGAGGGTGGCCAGCTGGGCCGAGTTGGTGAACAACGAGAGAAATGGGTCGAGTCCTTGGGAGTTTGAAGGTTTTAAGAATTTTCTTAAGGTTTGGGAGTTCATTTAAATTCAAAATTTAATACAACTTGATGTTTTCTTGAACTCTGGTGCTTTGTTGACGTCTTGCACTATGTTAATCTGCTGGTTGTATGATCTAGTGGGTGTGGTCCTGGTTTACCTTCCCTAAACAATTTATTTATTTATTTAGGCACACAGGAGTACATATATATATGGAACTATTCATATATCACATTTCATTTACTTATTTCTTATTCAAGATCTTAATATATGTTTGTCGGTACCCTACATATCGGGTACCCTTTAGTACCGCGAAGAGTACAAGAGAATTCTACCTGACAGAGTTGAAGGTCTTCTCAGGCCCCACATGTCATATTGCGCTGGGACCGCTCCTCTCGTATGGGTAGCTCCTGGGTCAACACGTGTCAAGGAAAGCCGGAGCTAAACTCCCAACAGAGGGAAGCTACAGCGTCAACACGTGTACAACGGCTCCAGACCTAACCCTCATCAGAGAGGAGCTCCGGTGCCGACACGTGTACAGTAGCCCCGGACCTAACCCCCCGTAAGGGAAAGCTCCGGAGCTTCCACGTGTGGAGCCTTCGGACCTTCATCGACGCGTATACTAGCAGATCTCCTTAAGCATGAGCCATCAAGTGTAATTAAAGCGGCAGTTACAAGATGTAATTATGTGTCGTTAATGTTGTATTAACGACACGCGATCAAGAGCACTATTAATAGGGGTAACGCAACCATTAAGGCACGTTATCACACTATTAATCATGCTTAATACTCTTTAGACAGTGTATTAGGCCATTAAATACGCCAGGGCCACATGTCGGGCCAGGCAAGCTTTGTGACGGTCAGTCCTTAGAACTATAAAAGGGTTGTACCGCACGAACTCAGGACATTCGAACTGATCTCAGCGAACCAGCTGGCAATACAGCAACACAAACCCCGTGGAGTAGGGTGTTACGCTCAGACGGCCCGAACCACGTAAATCTCTGGTGTCATCATCTTGATCTTGATCTCTGCGTGCCCCAACCACAAAAGAACCTCCGCGGGCTACTTCTTACCGGGTTCGAGGGAAGTGTCGTATCAAACACTTCAACATTTGGCGCGCCAGGTAGGGGGAAGGAAAATCCCGAGATCACAAGATGGTGAATTCAGCTGTTGGATCCTCCAATGACAACCACGCTGGACAACCTACCGGAGGCGATCCCTCCAACGTTCAACAACCAGCAGGTGCCATTGTTCCAGCAGGCGTTGTGGCACCACAGCCACCATCCGTTCCAGCAAATAATGCTGGTCAACAAGATGGAGCATCTGCGTCGATCACTACATCGACAAACAACAACCCCGAGCACGTGCTCATTGCTGCGCGAGCTCTTCTACAATGCCCACCACCTCCAGGTGCACCCCAGGGTGCTATGGAGCAGTGGAGGGCTGACATCGACCATCTGGTCGCAGCTGCGGCTGCAGGCATTAGCAATCAAGGTCCTCCCCCTTCGGGGCAAGCACCATCTCAACGACGAACCCTGTCTAAAATTTGTTTCATAATTTTCTGAGCTTCCTACAGGGAGAAATTGATTTTACAAGTTTGTAAGAAATTCTGAAAATGCTTCCGTATATTTCTCATTTTTCAAATGACATAGAGAATTGGAACACCAATTGACCAAGTAAATGAAGTCCAATGAACTTGAAATTTTTACTGCATATCAAGTGTATTTGATGGACTATTCTGACAAAAATTGTGAAGTTTCCAATTAGCATAATAGGAGTAATTAATTTCTCAAGCAACTGGCTTAAAGGAATTAATTATGGAAATTCTGTGACTTTCATGTTCAACAAATTGAATCACTGCAAAGTTGGGATAAAGATGAGTCTACAAGAATTTATTGGAATTATTTGAGCAAGTATACTAGGGTTAATTGAATTTTTAAATTTGAATGAAATCTGAAATTAATTTCCTAATGAAAAACTTGAATTAATCCAACCTGGCCTATTGTTTTGAATTTAGCCAGTCAGAATGGAGCCACACGGGAACCACTAGATTGAAACGCATGGATAAACCAGATCAAGGGACACACCCTATCATGGCACCCCACGCTAATAGGCTGACAGCCGGGACCCACGGTGTCATCCCCTTCCTCGGGTTAGACCCGAGCGGGCAGCGCCTGGCGGCGCGCAGGAGAGCTCACCGTCCCCCCATTCCTCTGCACCAAACCTCACGCCCCTCACCTCCTAACCATAATCCACCATGCTGAGCACAATGGTGAGGTCAGCGAACACCGACGATGGCCGGAATCCAGTGCGCAATGGTGGCGGCAGCGGCTAGGGTTCCAGCAATGTTGGAACCGCCGCTCTGTGGCTCAAACTCTGTGGAAAATTATCAGAAAAGTTTGTAGCATCCTCGGGAAGATGAATATGAGGAGTAAAATGGGTGGAATAAGCAGAATATCAACTTCGATGGTGGACCGACGGAATTTCCCAAGGCAGCGGGGAAAACTCGAATAACTCGGCCGTCACTCACTTGTTCCGTTGATTCTTGGTAGAGGTGTGCACTAGGAGGTTCTGAACATAATACCTAATGGGATTGGGGTCTGGTTATACCTAGAAAAAGAATCGAAGTGGAGACCTAGATTCATTGTTACGAACTTGACGTCGGGAAAACCGAAAATACCAACGCTATACACTATGACAAGATGCCAAATTTTGCAGGCATACTCAGTGAGCAAATACGCACCACTTTTCTTTTGAATGTCAGGCACGATATGGCTTGTATCGTCAGCGCGATGGAGAGGCAGAGGCGGTCGTCGGGTTCCACTCCAAATGGCGGTGATGAAGCTTCAAAATACTACGCAAATAAGCCAGGAATCAAGCAAGTTAGGGGATGGGAATGAAGAGCACAGGGTTGCGCCCCATTTCACTGTTGAGAGCATGGCGAGACCTTGCTTCGTTCTGCCAGCAAGTGGCGGGCAACCACAACGGCGACGCTGTGCAGTAGCGGGATAGAAAAAGCAGAGGAGAATGCTTTGGTACTTTTCCACTTCGGCCAGAGAAACGAAGATAGAGCTTGAGAAGGAGTAGAGAGCACGCCTTAATGCCACCAAGCAGGCAGGCATGCAGCTCGCTGGAGCTGCATGCCATGCAGTGTCGCACGGCGATTGAAACAGAGCTGGTTCTCTGCACCTGAGTCCCTGGGCAGTGGGCCCCACAACCCCTTCAAGTCAATCTTCTCTGTTCCTTCAATTCTCCCACCTATATTGCTCCAAAAAATCCTACATATTTCATGGTAGACTAATTTGAAGGTGTAGAATTTGATTCTGGAATCAAAACCTTGATTCAATCAAGTTTCATTGAAAATTCAAATTTGAATTTGAATTTGAAAGAAGTCAATGTTTTCACTGAATTACATAGAAAATGTGCTTCAAAAATTTTGAAACATTGCAGAGATGCCATTTGGAATATTTGGAATTCAATGGTTAACTTAGATTTTTATTTTTGCATGATTTGAACAGGAGCTTGTTTTGAAATTTTTAAATTCCCTCTTGTAGGGTTTAATTCACCTTCATTTTCCCATTCCCTTTTGATTTCTTTTTCCCATTAAATTTTTAATTCTCCTATCTAAACTTTGCACAATGAATTTTTCAGGGCTTTTACATGTCACTAGTGTTTAGTGTTTCCGCTGCAGTCTTATTAGAGCTTGTATTCAAGACTATTTGTATTTGTAATAAGTTACTATTATTAGTGTTATTATTCGAGACATGGTTATAATCTGGCTATCATTTGTGGGTGTTAAACATCCTAGGCACACATATGCATTACGCTTGGTTCATTTTCAGAACCGGGTGTCACAGACGGAGTCAGGAGGAGAGGCAGAGGCATCATGGTCATGTCGCTTCTTGTTTCTCAATTCTTTTTCCCTAGCCACCCTCTCGCGGTCGCGTTCGGCTTCATGTCAAACATGCTTTCATCCGACATGCTTGACATCATGCCTGACACAAGGAAAACAAGGTATGGTAGTGAGGATAGGAATAAGAGTTTGTCGAGACATCAGTTAGAAGGTTCAGACTTTCAAAGTGCGGACTTGTCTGGTTTTCAGAGTGTGGACTTGTCCGGGGAACCGAACATGTCCACACTAGGGACTGGACTAGTCTGGTTGGCCGTATGAACCCTAAATTCATATTTCTACAAACCTAAGCAAGGACAATTAAAAAGGGTAGGTTTACATTGGGAATACATCTAGGAAGACAATGTATACTCTAGAGACAATACAACTTGGATAAGAATTGAGGAAAGAAAGAACAAGGGTTTGGAGTATATTTTACCAAAATCAATGAATCCGAAGGGAGGATCAGAGCTTTCGATCCGGATTAGTCCGGTGTTGAAAGCTTCATGAGAATGGGGATGACTCCCACAAAGACAAACTTGATTTCGGTGGGGAAAGAGAGATTCCGCCTTGGGAGCTCTTGCTTGAAGAGGGATAATGCAATGGAAGTCGTGAGGAGGAAGAGGAAGGGATTTGGCAACAGGCTAGGGTTAAGCCCAATTACAATGGACTAGTCCGCAATAAGGACTGGACTAGTCTGGTGTACCAAACTAGAGCCAGACTATTCCGCAGCAACAGACTAGTCGGTGTTCACTCCGTACTAGTCCGGGTCAATTGGACAAATTAGGATTGGAAAGAAGAGATATTTGGGAATTGAGTCTAATATTGATCTTTTGGACATCATTTCACAAATAATCTTGATGAATATGATTAGTAAGCAATCAATAATCATACAATGATCATAACTCACAAAGATTTAATAATTGAAATAACTTTTTAGAGAAAATCGAGAGAGAGTATAAATTTTTGCAAAATAAGTAAACTTTAAAGAAACAATCAGGTATGCAACTTTTGAAGTCACATTTTGAGCATAAGGTTATTTAGTTCATTTCTGAGCTCGCAAAAGCGTTTTTCATCTAAAGTATTGGTGAATATGTCGACTAATTGCTTCTCGATTCTAACATGTGAAATTACTATGTCACCTTTTAGTGAGTGGTCTCTTAGGAAATGGTAGTGTATATCTATGTGTTCTGTTTTTGAGTGCTCTACAGGATTGTGTGCAACTTTTATGGCACTTTCATTATCACATAGGAGTGGAATAAGGTTTAGATTGTAACCGTAATCCCTTAGAGTTTGTTGCATCCACAATACTTGTGCACAACAACTACCGGCTACGACATACTCCACTTCGGTTGTGGAAAGGGCAATGGAATTTGGTTTCCTTGAGGACCATGAAACTAAGGATCTACCTAGGAACTGGCGGGTTCTGGATGTGCTTTTTCTGTCGACTTTGGAGCTTGCATAGTCGGCATCAGGATATCTTATATGGTTGAACTTAGAACCTTTAGGATACCAAAGGCCTAAGTTGGGTGTGTGAACTAGGTGTCTTAGGATTCTTTTTACAGCAATTAAATTACACTCTTTAGGTTCAGCTTGAAACCTTGCACACATATAAACACTTAGCATTATATCAGGCCTAGATGCACGTAAATAAAGCAAGGAACCTATCGTAGAGCGATATACCTTTTGATCCACATCTAGACCGTCTTCATTGAGGTCAAGATGCCCATTAGTTGCCATGGGAGTCTTGATGGGTTTGTCTTTGTAAATGTTGAACTTTTTGAGGATGTCCTGTGTGTACTTGGTTTGGCAGATAAATGTGCCTTCTTTGAGTTGCTTTACTTGTAATCCAAAAAAGAACTTCAATTCACCATCATAGACATCTCGAACCTATCTGTCATAACTTACTTAATTATTCACAAAAAGAATCATTAGTAGACCTAAAAATGATATCATCAACATAAATTTGACATATGAATAGATGACCGTAAAAATGTTTAGTAAATAGTTTATAATCAGACATACATATCTTAAAGCCATTTTGAGTGAGAAAGTCCCTAAGGCACTCATACCAAGCTCTAGGAGCTTGTTTGAGACCATAGAGAGCCTTACACAGTTTGTACACATGGTTAGGGTATTCTTGGTCTTCAAAGCCTGATGGCTGCTCCATGTACACCTCATCCTTGATAGGACCACTGAGGATGCACTTTTGATGTCCATTTGATACATCTTAAATTTATGATGTGTAGCATAGGCTAATAAAACTCGAATGGACTCAAGTCAAGCAACGGGAGCAAAGGTTTCATCCAAATCCAAACCTTCGACTTGTGAGTAACCTTTTCCCACAAGTCGTGCTTTGTACCTCGTCACCACTCCGTGTTCATCTTGCTTGTTTCAGAAGACCCATTTTGTTCCCTTGATGATTGCTTTTGGTCTTTCCACAAGCTCTCATACTTCATTCCTTTTGAAGTTGTTCAACTTCTCTTGCATGGCCATCACCCAATATGGGTCTTGTAGTGCTTCATCAACTCTATAAGGTTCCAAAAATGAAACAAAAGAGTAGTTTTAAGAAATTAGCAATATGAGATCTAGTAGTTACTCCCTTTGTAGTATCTCCAATGATATTGTTGGCAGGATGGTCTCTTCGTACACTTTGATGTACTCTTGCGTGAGGCACTTTTGATGTCATTTCTTCTTCATTGTCTTCATTTTTGTTGTCTCCCCCTATATCATGGCCTCCATGATTAAATTGATCATCTTGATCTTGTTGTGGTTGATCTCTTGTAGAAGCCCCCCTTGATCATTGCTCTGTAGTTGAGGTGCATCTTTAGCACTTGAGCCTTGTGATTGCTCTTGTGGTCAAATATCACCAAGTGCCATTCTCCTCAATGCTCATGTGGCTTCTTCTTGGTCTAGGCCCACTTATCAACTTGCTCCACTTGGGAGCCATTAGTTTCATCGAACACTACGTCACATGCTACTTCAACAATGCCAGAGACTTTTTTGAAGACACGATAAGCGTAGGCGTTCGAATCATAACTGAGCAAGAACCCTTCATAGGATTTTTGAAGCAAACTTCAAAGTCATAGGCTTCTTGTTCAAAATGTAACATTTACTATGAAATACTCTAAAATATGAAACATTTGGATTCTTACCCGTTCGGAGTTCGTATGGCGTCTTCTTTAAAAGTCGATGAAGATATAGCTGGTTCGTGGCGTGACAAGCGGTGTTCACTGCATCAGCCCAAAACCGGTCTGAAGTCTTGTATTCATGTAGCATTGTTCTTGCCATCGCAGTAAGTGTTTGGTTCTTCCTCTCGGCAACCCCATTTTTTTGAGGGGAGTAAGGCACCGAGAACTCATGCTTTATTCCCTCTTCATCTAGATACTCCTCAACTTGAGTGTTCTTGAACTCCGTTCCATTATCACTTCTTATGTTCTTGACTGTGGAGGAGAATTTGTTTGGTGCTCTCTTCAAGAAATTCTTGAGAATGCCTTGGTTTCTGATTTATCATACAAGAAGAACACCCAGGTAAATCTAGAAAAATCATCAAATATTACCAAACCGTATTTGTTACCACCAATGCTTATATAAGCAATTGGACCAAAAAGATCCATGTGAAGAAGTTCTAGCTATCTTGACATACTCATCACGTTCTTTGTAGGATGTGGTGCTGCAACTTGCTTTGCGGCCTGGCATGTGCTACATGACATGTCTTTCTCAAACACAACATCTTTCAAGCCTTGCATGTGACCACCTTTTAGAAGTTTCTACAGATTGCACATACCAACATGGGCTAGCCGTCTATGCCACATCCATCCCATGTTAGTTTTGCAATCAAGCATGTGTCGAGTTTGGCTTTATCTTTGTTGAAGTCAACAAGATAAAGCTTTCACTTGAACATACCCTTGAATTCAATTGAGTCATCGCTTCTTCTAAAAACTTTCACACCCTCATTAGTAAACATGCAGTTATATCTTTTGTCACATAGCTAAGACATGGACAAAATATTCTAATGTACGGAATGAACATGTAAAACATGCAAAAGAGTGTGTTGAGATGATATTGCAATTTTGCTAGTGCCAAGGACTTGTCCTTGGTTGTTGTCTCCGAAGTAGATGCCTTCACTTGGATCTGCATTTTGCTCATATTCCATGAACATTCTCCTTTCTCCGGTCATATGATTGGTGCATCCACTATCTAGTACCCATTTTGATCCACTGGAGGAGTAAGCCTGCAAAATAGAATTTTAGCTTGGTTGTAGGTACCCAAGCTCACTTGGGTCCTATGAGGTTAGTTACAGGTGACTTAGGCACCCACACACAAGTTTTGAGATTCTTGTGGCGTGGCCCTGCATATTTTGCATAGACATAACCAAAACTATTTCTCATAAGAACATAGGATGCATCAAAAGTATGAAATAAGGTTTGTAGTTCATATTTAGATGAATTTTCCTCGACAAAAGCAATATGATCCATATTATTGTTGGGAACATTAATGGATTGTATTTTACCTCGTGCATACCCAAGAGCATCTTTGACATCAGGAGGTCTTTTGACCATATATGCGCTATGTGCATATTTAATCTTTTCCTTGTCAAAGATGCCACTTTGGGAGGGATGTTTGATTTTATATGCTTTGAGTTCATCCTTTACATTAGTATTCATTTTAGCACAAGTACATGTTTTAATTGGTGTCGACTTGACATATTGAGAGGATAAGCTCTTAGAGAAGGAAGTGCCACTTTGCTTGATTGACTCAACTTGCACTTCGAGAATCTTGTTAACATTAGTCAAGTTATCAAGTTCATCCTTGATTGCAACGTGTAAGGCTTCTAGTTTTGAGTAAGTTTCCTTACTCAAGTCTAGTTCAAGCTCAAGTGCCTTGGTTCTCTCCCTATCAAGCTCAAGAACCTTTTCAACCTCATGATATATTTTTTCCAAGAATGAGCATATCTTCTTGACAGTTGACAAGATCCTTCTCAAAGATCTCATCCGACAATAATTTTGTTTTTCTTAAGGCAGTTTTACTTAATCTTTTTAGCATTTCCTCATTTTTGCTAGCGCTATCAAAATCATCAATGGAGGAATGTAAAGAGGAAGGTTTAGATCTGACCTTTTTTGCCCTCTCTAGCCATGAGGCAAGTGTGGTTGGGTCCTTCCGTCCTCCCATGTTTGGGAAAAGTGTAGACTTCTTTGTCGGTTTCTTGATGGCAATTGTTGCCATCTCCTATTCATCTTCAGAAGAGGACTCGTCGTTTGAGTCCCATTCATTGCCGATGTGTGCTTGGTGTGCTTTTCTTTTCTTCTTGAACATTTTCTTTTCCAGTGATGTTGATTATTTATTCTTCCTGTTGTCTTCATATTGGTAATCAACCATGAAGTGTCTATATTCGCCAAAGTTGTGGCAAGTACGCCGAGCTTTGGAATTTCCCTTCTCTTTACTTTTTCCTTCACCTGAGTTGTTGCCTTTTTCTTCTCATCATGCGCTTGAATCTTTTGATGAAGAGCACCATTTCTTCATCCTCCATGTGTGTGCTCACAACATCAGTGCCCTCTTCCTCATGTGTCTCACGAGCTTCTTTTCCTTTGGGCTTGCAGGTTGCCCTGAGGGCAACTTCCTTCTTCTTGGATTGAGTAATCTCTGCAAGGTCTTTCACATACTGAGCCTCCTTCTCCATCATCTCGTGGTTTATAATCTTTCCAAGGACTTCATCGGGGGCCATTTTGGGGAAACCCAAGATTTCTCTTATCATTGAGCATAGAATGCATTGTGTGGCATGAATGCTCTTATCATCCTCTTCACAACCTCATGATCGGTCCACTTCTTGCTTCCATAAGCACAAATCTTGTTAATGAGTGTCTTCATGCGGTTGTACATCTCTTGTGGAGTCTCATCATCCTCAATGGCGAATATCCACAATTCACACTAAAGCATTTCGATCTTTGCTTCGTGGATGGAGCGGTTCCCTTCATGAGCACTTTTGGGAGTTTCCCATATATCTTTGGAAATTTTGAGTCCATCCGCCTTTGTGAACTCTTCTCGGCTCAAATATGAGGTGATCGCCGCAAAAACTTATGCATTGCGATGAATTGCCTGTTCTTGCTCTGAGGTGAGTTCTTCATCGTTGTCCGAGATATCTGGACATGTATATACTATGTGCCAAAGACTCGGGTTTAGACAGAAACGATGCATCTTCATATTATATTTCCACATAGTATAGTCAGTTCCATCGAAATGAGGAGGCTTTTCCAACGGAATAGAGAGATGATGATTATTGTTGTTAAGCTTCTCATAATTAAAAGGATATTGGGAGTAGTCTTGATGACTACCCCCTTTTGGCTTTTCATGTTCTTTCTTGCCCTTTTGGCTCATAAACTTCTTTGTTAGGAGTGCCTTTAGCTGACGCACTTCATCATCGTCATGCTCATATTCCTTAAGCACATCGAACACCTAGGTGTTTTGTTCATCTCTGATTAGGGGCATTTCCTAGATCTCGTTGGTCTTGTTATCGACCATTTGTCTCTCTAATCGGTGAGTCTCTTAATGGAGAGTCTTGCTCTGATAACAATTGAATGTTGTCTAGAGGGGAGTGAATAGGCGTTGAAACTTTTTCTTGAAGCACTTAACAAAAGCGTAAAATACAAGGGAGACCAGACTAGTCTGGTGTATGGCGTGGACTAGTCCGGTGTGCACGTTACACCTATGACAAGCTTAACTATTTTGTGTTTTTCTTTGAATGTTACAAAACTAGGTGAAGATAAGAATTATGTTTATTGTGAATCACAAAGTTAATGAAAAGTATGAGAATACCCAAGTCTTTCACTTGACAATGATAATGATGAAAAGTAAAGATCAAGAACACGCGAGACAAAAGATTTTTATGGAGGTTCGATCCCACAAAAGAGATCTACGTCCTCGTTGAGGAGCTCACACAGAGCTGGGTCTCAACCAACCCTTTACCTCGTCAAGTCACCACAAAGGACGACTTGAGTTCCACTATCACAGGGGTAATCACTGAGTCGATTGTGCAACCTCACAAGTGTTGGTATTTCTTCACAACACAAATCATCTCTAGTAAGAGATGAGGTCCGCAAGCACACGGAAGATGCCGTTGTAGCATTTCACCCATTAGTATTCCCAAGGGTATCGTATTTATCCCAAAGGAATGCAACGGTGTAAAGTGGAGACCACTCTTATGATCAAGCTATGGGAAAATAATCAATTATCAAGACAGGGGTAAGTTGATAACATGGATAGTGTGACACACACCTAACAAATCTATTCTAGAGGGTAGATGGGTCCTAATGGAGAAGAGGACTATGAGTTGGTGAGTTGCTCCTACAATGCTTCTAATATACATATACATATCCTAGGTTAGATACTAATGAGCATGTCAATGGTGAATTCTTATGCTAAGTTGTTCAACACATCGGGCACGGGTTTACCCCTAGCAATACTAGGACAACTCCCACCAAGAGTCTGTGGCATAGCTGAACGTGGAAGATTACAAAGGACGGATAGGGTTGTCACCACTTACTGTCTACCTCTTGAATCGATTGGCCTACGAGAAACTCAACGCTACTTAACTACCCTAGCACACTGCTAGCATATTAAGTAAATACCTTAGGAGTTATGACACAAGCCATCCTAAGCAATGAACTAAATCATCAATGAAACCAATGTTGAGACATAGCTTAAGTTATTCATATTAACATGATCATATCACAACTACTTAGACTATAGTGGAGGTTTATAGTGTTTATGATGGTAGAATAAGATTATTATGGCATCATCATAAAGACTATTCCTACCATATACATAGATTCCACAATCAAATAAGAAACGCTTCATCCAAGCATATGTATAAAGGAAGACTAAAGATAATATCTTTATTATGCATAAAGTCGCAAGTACAAGAAGGAATACATGACCATACCTTTTCCAATTTGGAATTGGGAGGAGATACTCCCTCTACTCCTTTTCCAATTTGGACATGGGACTAGAGACTCTCCCCTCTACAGCCTAACTCCTCCCAAGGACTAAGAAAAGTAGTGTATACAATAGAATGATGCTCAAGTGGTGTGTGTTGAATTGAGGTGTAGAGCGTCCTATTTACAGCTGGAGAAGGGTTGGTTCCCGACACCAAAAGAACGAGAATTAGACTTCATCATTATCAAGGCACCACAGGGAGTTGACACGTAGAAGTTGAACGAGTTTGGTGCCAGGAAGGGTTCGGTCGAATAGGGTTTTCGGCCGAACTGATCTTCGCCCTGATTTGCTTGTGCTTTCTACAATCACTTTTAGGTCGGCCGAACTTGAGCGGCTTCACCCTCTCCTTTGATGGGGCCTTCAAGCACCGGGTCCAGAGGGAATCGAGGGTCCCGACTGGTGTAGCACGTCAGCACGAACTCTGCGACGTTCTTCGCCAGGGACTGTCCCTCAGTTTCCAGCTGGTCCGCGATGACATCACCCATCTTGGTGAGCTTGTTGCCTGCTGAACTCAGCGCCTCCAACGCCTGGTCCAGCTCCGGCTCCGGATCATCCGGACGCACAGGACTGAAGCCCATTGGCGTCAGCGCGTCATTGGCCTTGCCTAGAAAGTCCCAAACTTGTTGGGACTCTACAACCCTTGCGCTATGCATCTCCTCCAAGGATCTTTTGGCCGCCGCAAGCTCCGAGCTCTCCCGAGCAAGACGCTCCAACTCTTTGGCATTCTATTGAATCCTTTCAGCAACCTGCCTTTTGAGTTTACTGAGCTCTTCCTCCCGGAGGTGGATCTCATTTCGGCGGTTTACCAGATCCTTCTCTTGACCCCGCACTTTCTTCTCCCTAGCGGCGATGGCATTCTCCTGCTTGTAGAGATCTTGCCCTCGCTCCCAGGCCTTCTTCTCCTCCTCCTCGCAACGCTCCTCCAATTTATTGGTGTGTTCTTCGAGGCTCTTGTCAGCCAGAGCTGTCTTTTGGACAAGCTCGTCCTCCCTCTTCATGAGGTCGTCCCGCAGCTCCAGGAGTTTTTGCTCTTCATCTTCGAGCTTTATCTCCCGCGCCTCAAGAGCCTCCCGGCGCTTGACGAGACTATCATGGATGGCGGTGAGCCTCTACTGGCGGTCATCCGCTGCACTATTGGCAGCTTTGGCCTGCTCATAGATGGCCTGGGACTGGTTGTTGAGGGATCCCGTCATGCTTTCCCTCTCATCCAACAGTTTACCCCAGTACTCCAGGCGGACCTTTTCCCTCTGCACCCACTCCTTGTCGTCAGCCAGCCTTGACTGCGCCAGCTTGGTCTTGAAATGGAGTCGGTTGCGCCACCTCCTAAGGGTTTGGCGCTCCTCCTCGAGGGCCTTGCTGTCGTGGTAGAAAGCCAGCTAGACCTGGCAAAGACTAGAACAGGCGTTGTCAATAGACAACGATAGGGGGATCGGGTCCGGACCTGTCAAGGTCCTCTCCGCTGGCTCCAGCGGATCTTTAGTGACAAAAATTGGGTCCCACTCTACAAGAGCGGTCCCATGAGCTTCCACAGCACTAGGGCCGTCCTCCGGGATAGCCTCGACAACCGCCGAGGAAGGTCCTGCAACAGAAGTTCCGACCTCCGAATTTGACTCCAAAGGTCCCGCCGTCAGGTCATCAACAACTGGCCCCTCAAGCGCGGGGCCAGCAGCTTCATCTTGGCACCCTGGCTCAGCAGCGGACGCCTCCGTGATCACCACTTCCGGAACATGTGTTGAAGGTTCAGTCAGAGTAGGAGCTACTTCCAGCTTCAGCACAGGCGCCTCCTCTGCCGCTGGCTCAGGTGCTGGCGCTTCAACCATCATGGGCTCAGGCGCTGGTGCTTCGACCACCATAGGCTCAGGCGCCGACACCTCCGCAGCAACTGGCTCGGACGCCAGAACCTCTTCAACGATCAGCTCTACAACTGGAACTTCTATAGCAACCGGCTCTACCGCCGGAGCCTCTTCAACAACCGGCTCAAGTGTCGGAGCTTCATCAACACCCGGCTCCACCGTCGGGACCTCATCAACCACCGTCTTGATTGTTGGGGCTTCAACACCATCCGGCTCTAGGACCGGAATCGCAGCTACCTCTGGCTCTTTGGCCGGAGCGTCCAACATCTCAGCATCCAAGCGTGGAGCTTCAACCTCCGGGGCTGGTGCCGCTGGTACATATTCATTCCCATGGTCCGACGCTACCACGGGAGCTTCTGTGGATGAATTGAGGTCCAAGACCATGACAGCCAGCGCCGGGGCTGCCGCAGCCTCAGCCACCTCTTGGGGCGGCGCTGGAATTGGAGCTGGAGCTTCAGCCTGCACAGCCTCAACTGCTGCTACAGGGACTAGAGCTTCAGCCCTTTTCTTAGGCACGCTGTGGATGAAGGATGAAGAAACTCAAAATACAGACATAACAATAAAACAACAGGTTGAGGTAAAAAAATCAAAAATTACCTCGGAAGGCTTCTGCACCAGTTAGCACGGAACCTATTTTTCGGACGCCCCTGACTGACCCCAGCCGCCACTGGCATGGAAGTCCTGGAAGGTCCCCCGGAGCTTGCTACTGCTACCGGCGTTGCCATGGTCGAGGCCCCCCTCGACCGGGAAGGACCTCCGGAACCAGAGCCCTCAGCTGGCCTTGGTGCTGGAGTCACATGGCCGGAGCTAGCACCCCAGGAAGATGCCACTACTGGAGTAGATGCCGCCGTTGAAGACCTCCCCCTCCGGGGAGAAGGAGCCGCGGCAGAAGAAGCAGGCCTGACGGACCTTCCGTCGGCATGCTTCAACTTTCTCTTACGGGTCGAGGGCTCGGCCAACTCCTTGCCCTTGCCTACGACTTCGGTTCTTGGCTTAGGGGCGGGAACAGACCTGCCTTCAAGAGCTTCGGAGATCACCAACCCGGTGGTCGAACACCTCTCAACGACACCAAGGTCGTCAAGCACCATCATCGTCCGTCGGAGCTCCCTGCTAAACTCTGCCTCCATGTTCAGAGGGAGGAAAGCTGCCGGTGGAGCCAAGTCATCACCCTCGGCGTCGATGCCATGCTGGAACTTCTTGAGGTGGAACTCCAAAGTTGCACCCTCCATGTTGGACTTCAAACCTGTCTCGATCCGGTCGTCGTCCAACATACTATTGAGGGCCCAAGCAAGCTTCTCCCTCTTCTTCAGCAGAGCCCACCTATTGGTCAAGAAGTTGCAAAACACCGCCTGAGGAGTCACCCCTCCTTCCCTGCACAGGCGGATCCTGGTCAGAGCAGGGTTGAAGGCATCCGACAACACCGGAGCTTCACTCCAAACTGTAGTGTCGATGTTGGGGAGGCCTTCCGGCAGCTCCAGCTTCTCGTGCTCCTCCACCCTGATGACAATCCAATCCTTCTTCCAATCGTCCCACTTCCCAGAAGGGAACGACCGCAAGTACTTGTACGGGCACTTCTTACGCTTCACAAAATAGTAGAAGCCAAGGTACTCGTCACTCCTGCCCGTAGTTTGGATAGTGAAGAATGTGTGGAAGAGCTCAATGCAGGGGGGAATGCCCACCCACATCTCGCAGAAGTGGACAAAGATTGACACCACGAGAATGGAGTGGAGGCCAAGGTGGTACAGCTGCAAACCATAGAAGTCTAGCAGCATCAAAAAGAAAGAGGAAAAAGGTGGGATCAGCCCCACCATGGCGTACGCAGAGAAGTACACCATGTCGTCGTCGTGTTTCTTCTCAAACGGAAGCTTGCCATCGTGGACCAAGTGCTTGAAGAAGTAAGGACCATCCTATGAGGGCCCGAACCTTCTTCAAATCATCATCGGTCTTCACTCGGCTCTGGCGGAGACCCAACTCCATCGCGGCACAGCGAGGCAAGAGAGGAAAAGCAAGAGAAAGTTTGGAAGGTTTGAGCGCAAGTTGGAATGAAAGGCGTAAAGAACCCCAAAAGGTGCGTGCTTTCCTTCTTAAGTAAGCCCCCGCAACGCTTGGATGGAAATCGTAGAGGAGCCGACGATACCAGCAAAAAAATTCACCCTGCCAATGACAAGGGGGCCCGGGGTCACCCCGACGATCAAGTCAAGGTCCTTACCCCAGGCGAACGGTTGTCATCATGAATGGCGGGAAACCCGAAGGCGGCGGCCTGACAGGGCACGCAGAACCGATACGATTTTCGTATCGGGAACCGGCGACCTTCAATTGCATGAGATCTGCACGCTGAGATCTCACCGGTCGCCTCCAGGATATGCCACGCGGCGGAGGTTTAACTGCAAACTATCGCCAACGACACGTCCGAAGACCCCTGAAGACACAACTCAAAAACCAAAGAATGGACCCACCTCCGGCAGAATGACTTCATCCAAAAGGTCTCTCCCGGAGGTGGGCCCAAGGGGCCACTGTCGGTACCCTACGTACCGGATACCCCTTGGGATTGCAAAGATCACAAGGAAACTCCATCTACCAGATTTGAAGACCTTTGAAGGCCCCACAAGTCCGGTGTAACCGGACCTACTTCCCTGACATGGTTAGTCCCAGGGCCGCCATGTGTATCATAAGACCGGAGCTATCGCCGACACATGGGAAAGCTCCGGACTAGATACTGGTATGGCATCCCCGTACCTACCTCAGACAGAGGGAAGCTCCGGTACTGACACGTGTCCAGCAGCACTGGACCTACCCGTCCATGACAGTAAGCTCCGGAGCTGCCACGTGGTTGAACCGCCGGACCTTCAACTCCAACAATCAGGCTGGTGGACCGCCAACGGCTCTGGACCTTCAAGGAGCAACCAAAGACTTCAAGACCCGATTAAGTTTCATTAATGCAATATTAATGACACACGATCGGATGGTTCTTAATACCGGTAACGACACTCTTAAGGCTTGTTATCGGGCTATTAAGGGAAATTAACCTCATTAATTGTGTATCAAGCATGTATAACCGCTGGGGCCACATGTCGGGCCAGGCTAACGGTGTAACGACCAGTCCTTGTACTATAAAAGGACTGGTCGACGATACACGAGGGACAGCTCCAGACCACTACTAGACTCTCTGACCTAGACGAGCTTCTTCTTCTGGAGCTTCTTCTAGACTTACACGCTTAATACAACACCAACACACCCCGTGGAGTAGGGTATTACGCTTAGGCGGCCCGAAACACGTAAATCTTTGTGTCCACTTGTCTTTCACCTTCTTGAATCTCTGCGCCCATTACCGAACTACAACTCCGCGATGTACCAACGGTACTATCGGGAGATCTGCCGGATCCAAACATCGACAGCTGCACTTATGGTTCGGTTGAACCCATCCTGGTGCCTAACGTGATCAACTTCCACGTGTCGACTCATTGTGGTGCCCTGATAACGATAAAGATTGATTCGCGCACTTTTGGTGGCGAGAACCAACTCTTCTCCAGCTATAAATAGGACCCCCTATCCCTCACTTCAACACACATAGTCATAGAGGAGTTTAGGCAGTAGAGAGGAGAGCCTCTAATCCCTAGTCCAAATCAAGAAAGGAGTAGGAGTTTCTTTTCCCAATTCCAAATTGGGAAAGGTATGGCTCATGTATTCCTTTTTGTATTCGTGACTTTATGCATAATAAAGATGTTATCTTTAGTCTTCTTTTATACATATGCTTGGATGAAGCGTTTCTTGTTTGATTGTGGAGTCCATGTATGTGGTGGGAGTAGTCTTTATGATTATGCCATAACAATCTTACTCTATCATCATAAGCACTTCAAACCTCCACTATAGTCTAATTAGTTATTATATGATCATGTTAATATGAATAACTTATGCTATGTATCAACATTGATTCAATGATATTTAGGTTAGTCATTACCTAAAGATGGCTTGTACCTAGGCTATTAAGGTATTTACTTAATATGCTAGCATGGTGCTAGGATAGTGAAGTAGTGTTGGATGTCTCGTAGACCCATGAATTGAACAGGTAGGCAGTAGATGGTGAGAGCCCTATCTGTCCTTTGTAATCCACCATGTTCGGCTATGCCACAGGCTCTTGGCGGGAGTCGCCCTAGTAATGCTAGGGGAAAGCCCATGCCAATGTGTTGAACAACTTAGCATAAGGATTCACCATTGATATGCTCATTAGTATCTAACCTACGCTATGTATATGTGTATTAGAGGCATTGTAGGAGCAACTCCCTAACTCTTAGTCTAATCTCCCTTACACTCATTTATGCCCTTTAGAATAGATTGCTCCTGTGTGTGTCACAGTACCTACACTTATCTATTATCCATCCTCACTAGAACCTTACCTTGACCAATCTACCCTTTTCATTTGATGATTGCTACACTTCCACATAGCCTTCCTTTGGGAGAAAATAAATGAAACCCTTGGAATACCCTTTTAAGGGGGAAATGCTACTCTAATAGTTTTCGTGCACTTGTGGAATTTATTTTGTATGTAAGAAACGTCAACAAGCATATCTGGCGCCATTGTCAAGGAAGTCAGCTGAAGTGTTGCATGATTGAGTGAATAGGATAGGACCTTGGGTATGTTTTTAGTAGGATACCCTTCTTTGTTTTTGCATTCACTTTAATGTGAAAATAGGGTAGTGTATGTCTGGTTTCCACTTACCAAAAAACTTTATTGAAGATCCCAAATAACTTCTGAGAGATCGACCACGTGTCGGTACTCCTCAGAAGCTTCATGCAGCAAAATAAACCAGCTCTTCTGCACCAACAACTGAAACGCCAATGGCCCAGAAGACCCTTCATGAGTTTTTGGCTCCCTCTGCTAACAATGTGCCTATTGGGCCCACTGTTAAAACGGGAGACGTGAATCTTGAAATCAAGACTAGTCCGATCACTTTGGTGCAAGCCAACCCATTTTATGAGAAGGCTAACGAGGATGCAAGTGCTCAGTTGCAATAGTTCCTTGAGATCTGCAACACGTTCAAGATGAAGGACATCTCTCCTGATGTCGTCCGTCTTAGGTTGTTTCCGTTCTCCCTTCTTAGGAGAGCGATGTAGTGGTTCTATGCGAACCGAAGTGTTGTAGACACTTGGGAGAAGTGTTCTACGGCATTCATCGCCAAGTTCTTTCCGTTGGGCAGGACCAATGCCCTACATGGAAGAATTTACAGCTTCCAGCAAGATGCTAAGGAGTCTATTCCCGAGGCATGGGAAAGGATGTAGGAGTACATCCTGGCCTGTGCCCATCATTGGATGGACGACTGGCTTATTGTCCGAAATTTCTACAACAGGTTGATCCCTTCCGCCCGTGACCATGTGGATGCTGCTGCTGGAGGAGCCTTCTTCTCATTGACGGTGTCCAAAGCTAAGGATTTGATTGAGAAGATAGTGTCTAATATGGTTTGGAGCGATGAGCATCTCCAAACACGTCAGTGAGGCATGCACACCTTGAAAGAGGTGGAAATGATCATTTCCAAATTGGACCTCCTCATGAAAATTATTTATAGACAAGCTAGTGGTGAAGTATGTGGCAATTCCTATGCCTTAGACTCTCACATCACGTGTGAAGTCTGTTGAGACACGGGTCACATGGGCAATAATTGCCTAGAAACTCATGAGGATGCTCTATACGTAGCTAAAAACGGGAACTTCAACAACAACAATGGCTATCGTCCAGGAGGTCAAGTGTGGGGCCAACCACACCCTTTCTTTCATGGAGGGTACAACAACAACAATGGTAACAATGGCAATCAACCCAACTTGAGAGATCTTGCCATTAGCCAATTGAAGATCAACGATGCCTTATCCAAGAAGCTATCGGCTAATGACAAGACCCTAGAAAGCATCAACGTCAAGATTGAAGGACTATCCTCAGCCTTCAAGAACCAGTTGGACTTCAACAAGATGTTTGAGACCCAATCGTCTCAACTTGCTGCAGTTTTTCCTCCATTGGAAAGTAACAAGGTTTTGGGACAGTCAGAAGCCCTGGTGGATAATGTGAATGCTGTGGCTTCGAGAGGTGGAAAGACAACTCGTGACCCACCGTATGCCACACAAGAAAAGAGGACAACTGAGAAAGAGAAAGAGGATGTCCCGACTGGCATAAGTGAACCACTCAGTGAGAGAATGGCCAAGAAATTTGAAGACACCAATTTTATGTCATTTTCTCATAGGCAAAGGAAGCCAACAGTGTATGAGCAATTTAATCGCTTTGTTGAAGTTATGTAGAAGATTCACATCAATGTGCCCTTGATAGATGCGATGCAAGTACCCACTTATGTCACTATCTCAAGGACATATTGAATAACAAGAGGCCATTGCCCACCACTGAGGTTGCCAAGGTTATGGAGAACTGCAGTGCAGCCATACTCAATAGGCTTCCAGAGAAGAAGAAGGACCCTGGATGTCCTACTATATATTGCTCTATTGGGGCTCACTACTTTGATAAGGTACTTTGTAACCTTGGAGCAAGTGTGAGTGTTATGCCCAAGGTGGTTTTCGACCAGCTAAACTTCACAAAGCTCACTCCAACACCAATGCAGCTCCAACTAGCCGATTCTTCAGTCTGCTATCCAGTGGGTATTGTTGAAGACGTTCCGGTGAAAATCCAAAATTGCTTCATACCCATGGATTTCGTGGTGCTTAACATGGATGTCGAGAAATATACGCCCCTCATTATCGGGCACCCATTCCTTAGCGTCGAGAAAGCTCGCATAGATGTAGGATCTGGAGAAATCCACTTCCATATCCATGGAAAGGAGGGGAAGTTTAACTTTCGGCCAAAACAGATCAATGCTCCATGATTCGGATCAAGTATGGATCGAATGCTAAACACATTCAAGATGTCGAAGTCACACATCCAAAGATGGATCCGCTCATAGAATTAATGAGACAATTAATCTATGCGTAGAACCCGTCTTATCGTCCACATTGACATCCCAAGAAGACGGAGAAGCCCGGGCATTCCCAAAGGCCCAAGTCCACCAAACTGCCAAAGAAGGAGTGGTGGAAGATGCAAGACAAGCTATCCGAGCCCATTCCTCCAAGTCGGGATGTCAAGAAATGAAGACAGAGGAAAAGTCCATCTCATCGGACTGTGGTGAGACCTAGCCAATAGGATAATTGGTAGTTATCTTTTGTTTGATTTTTCTTTTCATTTGGTTTTTCCCACTTATTTTGATTTTTCCACTGCATATTTGATTTTTCTTAGCAAGATGAGAATCTTATATTCTCAACCATCAATTTTTTATTTCTTTACTTTGCACAGAAAGAAAATTGTCGGATTAAAAAAATTATTGAAAAAAACAATTTTTCTGAGATGCAAAGGTGGCAATTCACCAGCAGGCTAATTTTATAGTCGTTGGGAAGCTACCTGCCAAAAGAGGGAACAAGGGGGCCCATCGTTCATTGCGGCCAAACCCCTTGTTCGGCTGAAGTCGGGAAAGGGCCAATGTGGCCCTCTCTCCTCCAACGGCTACATTTGTGTCTCTTATGACCGTTGGGAGTGTACAATATAAAAGGTGGCCGTGAGGAAAACCCCTCTTCACGCTTCACCTTATTTTACACCTCCCCAAGTCACTCTCTTGCTCACATTGTTTTTTCTCTTCATTGATGCACTCTTGCTCAAATCCAACCGAAAAAGATTTGCTTTCATTTGCATTCGCAATTTGCTTTAAAGTTCTTCAAGGAGAAAATTCATCGAGGGTTTTGTTTTCACTAACATCACCTTTTTTCGACTTTTTTCCTTGTTGTGTTCTTGCTTATTGTGGCCATGAAAGGAATGAAAAG
This sequence comes from Tuctoria greenei, assembly GCA_036927565.1. Classification (NCBI taxonomy): domain Eukaryota; kingdom Viridiplantae; phylum Streptophyta; class Magnoliopsida; order Poales; family Poaceae; genus Tuctoria; species Tuctoria greenei. The sequence goes on along the minus strand of JAYESD010000005.1, from coordinate 74,416,608 downwards.
GTTGTTTAGGAAGAGGAAGGGGGCTGCAAGCTCAAGCCATGGTGGAGATTCAAGTGCACACCTCTCCTCCGTTGCTACACCAAGTCCACAGAGGAGGAGTGTGTGTGAAGACACTTCATTGGATGAGAGGAGCAACATTCATAACTTCTCCATGACAACGACCTTGACATACAAAGTGAAGTTGAAGATCAAGCATGCAAGCTCCTCCAAGATTGTGTGTTTTATCACACTAAAGGTTATGATCCAGATTTGATCTCTAAAATAGGTATGGATTCCAAATTCCTTTCCATTTGGCGTGCATTAGGATGGGAAAATTTTGCTCACATAGAGGTGGAAGGTTCACGCCTTCTCACTATACAATTCCTTTGCACCCTCAAAATAGGATTTGATGGTATTATTTTTAGATTATTTCAAAAAGAATACAATATCCTATGGAAAGAATTAAGTGAAATCCTAGGCTTCTATAAACGTTGTTTGCTAGATTTAGACACTTTGCTTAAATTTAACAAACCAAGTTTTTGGCATGAATTAACTAGTGAGGTCACATGTAGTGCTCTTAGGAATAGGCACATGCAAAATCCTACAGTTTGTCTCATGCATAGATGAGTGGCTATGACTATGTTCCCTATAGGAGATATTAGAGTAGTCCGTGATGATAAACTGAAATTTTATTTGCCATAATTAAGAAGATAAAAGTTGCTCCAGTTATTGTCATGATGACGCAATGGTTAGATAATATTTCAAGGACAGGGCCAATTGAATGCACTTCATTGATTTCTCGCATTGCTACTAGTGTAGGAGCATTAGGGTGTACTTCATTTGAGTACATTAAAACTGAATGAGAATTGATTAATGAAGATTATCTCATGCAAGGACATACCCTTAAGCATGATTATACCGACTCTTTGGTATTTTTCTATCCCAGAGTTGTCAATGAAAGTCGGTTACCTAACTCGGATTTTCATTTGTACAAATGCCGAGACTAACCATTGACCTTCTTCCCATTGAGGAAGCTCGAAGATGTAATGTCTCTGGTAGGATAACTAGAAGCCGTACAAGGAGAGCGGCCACAGGCATGCCTTCGACAATCTCCCCGGTCCATGAGTACCAAGAGAAAGAGGACCCAACAGGTGATGCACCCAGATGGATTCGACCCCAACAATATCATGTCGGAGGACCGCCTTGACATGGATGGCTGAGTACTGCATGGGAGCCATCTCTATCCACTTCAAGCTCTAGCATCTTGCCTCCAACATCGATGAGAGGATGTCATTCCTTTTTGGCTATAAGTCATCATGAATATAGCCAAGGAATGACGGATCTCACTAAACATATGAGAGACCATGAAGTGTGGATGGAAGACATCTACAACACACTCCAAGAGAATGTCCATGGTACCCAAAACTGGCAACAACACATGGACACTCAGTTCACCAACTTCAACTCCACGCTACAACAACAGCAAGCAGATCTCGCAACATAATTCCGTCATCAAGGGTTCAACCCTTATTGCGGAGGTGAATGAAGAACAAGCTTGGGAGAGGACCCCCACTTGAGGTGACTTGTATCCCACCCACTGCATATTTATTTTCCATTCATCCACCATTCACCTTGCATATAAAAAAAGTAATGTAGATTTGCTTTCCATCAAATAAAGATGTGCGGTAAGAATGATTTAGAATTCTAGATGAAATGTTAATATTTGCCCTATTTTATTTTTACTAAGTTCCTAGTTTACAGCTTGCTACTCTCCAAATATTTCTTTAATTGGCTAAAGTTAACTTTGCCTTGATTTAGATATTGTGAGTAGCAAAAGTTTAATCTAATTCGAGGTTGTTGTGAGATTTGATATGGTGGTAGGGTTGCTATTCCTAGTTTAAATGGTGGACTTACTGGATCCTTATCTATTCATGCGAGAATTGATCACTGGTGGGGATCTATAGAGAGTCCGTTTTATGAAATATCGGAGAAAGCAGAAGAAAAAACAGAGAGAGAGGTGGTTTATTTATCACCAAATAGAGATGAATATTATATGATAGCAGCAGGAAATTCTTTTTCCTTGTTGTTTTGACAATATTTGCAGGTTCATTAATTTTCTTTTTACCCCATAAAGGAAAACAATGTTCTTGTTTTTCATTGGAAAAACCAACGCCGACGTCAAGATCAGTCTAGCTGAAAATATTTATTTGAGCATGTCTATTTCACCGAGCCTCTCTCCAAGACAGTGCCCAGATCGTTATGCCTTTCTTGCGGGTCAGAACATACCCGACAAGGAATTTTGCTACCTTAGGATCTGAGATGCTTCTAGAAGTTAATAGAGCATTTCATATGGCTATGTTCGATTTTTAGGAAGAAAATAGGGATTAGGTTGTGGAGAGATGGAATTTTAAAATTTAAGTGAAGAGGCTTATTTTTTCCCAAAGAGTAGATTCATAGTTTACGAAAGGAATACATAATTATGAAAATAAGAGCTTCCGTTCGTAAAATTTGTACAAATGTCGACTGATTCGTAGGTGTGGGCAAATTATAGTGCCCGCCTACACAAGCAAATTGTTGATAAAACTCCAAAATAGCTTTTTCTTTTGACTCAATCCTCTTTTTCTCCTTAGCATTCGGGAATCGATGTGTACTCCTTGGCTGTTCAAGAAAGGGCGAAGTTTTCTTGGTCATGCAATTAATAAATGAAAAGAATTGAATATTAGTTAAAGAATAAATAAAGATCTTTTTTTGGTATTGTATTCCACAATTTTTTGATGTTTCGATGAGAATTTCTTGACTTTCCATATATTGAAAGAGATAGACTATAAATGGCATCTCTTATGTCAATAAGCCCAGACTATAAGCTGGGAACTCATTATGACTAAAGAAAAAATTACAAAAATGTATCACCCACTTTCTATAATCCCGCTTGAACCTTTGGGTAGGCTCCGCAGGATCAACAATTAAAACCGAATTCCCGAAGAGTGAACTTGGGGCAAAGGTGTAATGCGTGACAGAGAATCAGCAATAGAATGCATTTTGCATGCATTTTTCATCGAGTGAAACTACTTGAATAAACTGGAAGTTTTAAACCTCACCATTTCCCTATTCAACGAAATACCAAACTTCCCCTTGTAATACCACCATTGTCAACCTATTGTATTGATCATTAACTTAGGTTTTCCGAAGATCCTGGTCACTATTCCAAATTTAAATATTCTACTATTCCGAAGACAATGAAAATAAGTAGGACCCAAAAAATTAGGGGTTTCTATTGATGCCTTGAATAACATGTAGTTTCTCTATAGACAAAGAACAAAGAATAATTAGATTTCTGGAGAAAATTCTAAAAAGATTTAAGTTACCCTCATTTGATTGGAAATACCTACCAAAAGCCATAAGATATTTGACATTGGTAAACCTTATATATACGCTATTTGCTTTCGCATTGAGCCTAGTCAAACGATTATAGTCCTATGTGAGAATTCATTTATTTCTATTAAATTCAAGACTTCACTCTCACATAATATACTTCTACACTGGAATTTAGCAATATCTCTTAAAATTTATTGAATAAAAAACGAGTAGAAAGCATGGCTACAAGAAGAAAATGCATGCTTACATATAAGCATGAGAAAAAAATGAGAAAAAAAAATAGACATGTTTCATCCCTACAATAAAGAGAGTCTACATCAAAAAGGAGTCATTTCAACATCCACTTCCACTTCTATTCAATCCCACATGCACAAGTCTTGAACCAAAATGTTTTGAACTAATTTCTCCTAAGGCCTACTCTTTTGACTTAGCAAAATTATGTGTTGCAAATATGCCTACTACATTCCCTACCAAGCTCCACATAAAAGCCTTATTTTCAAGTGGTAGGATTAGTATAGGCAAAGGCGTTGGTAAGGATATATTTCCACTACACAAAAAGGAGTGATCTAGAGAATAAAATTAAGGTACTTAGAATCTAAATTGAAACTCTTTAGAATTTGAGTGGAACTTGATATCTAGGCTATGCTTGCTCCATTTACTGTTCTGTCTTTCAACTACCCATCAATTGGAGATGTGCGAGACCTATGTGTGTTGAATACATTGGCTTTTACAATAAAAGTTTTGAATGCTGCCACAACATCTTTTTGGCAAGGTCCGACTCTAGCTCCGAGCTTCTGCAAGGTCTGACAATAGGTCCGACTTTCTTTGTCTACATCCATCATGTTTTTTGGTAGCTCCGGTGAGCTTTGTCTTTAGCTCTGTCATGTCTTTGATAGCTCCAGCATGGCTTTGTTAAGTTCTGATATGTTTTGCTAGGTCCGACTTTTGTTGGTTAGCTCTGGCATGTCTTTGTTAAGCTCCAACATGTTTCTCTAGCTCAGGCTTTTGGGTTGACTAGTTCCGACTAGTTTTGGTTAGCTCCGGTGCTAGGTCCGAATAGCTTTGGTAAGCTCCAGCGCTAGGTTGTACTAGCTTTAGTAAGCTCCGACGCTAGGTTGTACTAGCTTTGGTAAGCTCTGGATCAAGCTCCGGTTAGCTTTGGCAAGGTTCGAAGCTTGATCGTAATGTTCCAAATTTTCATGTGACATGTTTCAAACTTGCTTTACACTTATGGAAAGGTTGCTTAGTATTCTTTTACTAAGTTTTTGGTGTGTTTTGGTGGTTAAGGCTTATATCGTTTGATATGCTTTGCAACATGCTTATGTGAGGTGCTCACGTAAGGTGTTATGTTCGTAACTGACTTGAGTCAAGTCGCGGACTTGGGCTTGTACGGATTTGTTGTTTATTCATGTGCCGGTGTTGCTTGAGTTCAAGTCATGGCTGGTGATAGGATCCTTTGGACTAGTCTCAGAGAGGAGATGAGGTTCCAACAACCAAATTCAGGAGGAATTGTGGTTGAGCGGGTCAGGAGGTCGCGCAGGATGATTGAATCAAGGGCAATGCATATGAAGGTTACTGGACGTCGAATGAAGGTGTTTGCACGTATGCATATAGTGCATGACGTGGCAACATGGTTCTGAAGATGGTTTATGGATGGGAAGATCTGGTTGGAAGGATCGGATCGTATCGGTTGATGACTTTGGCTGCGGCGGAGTCGGTTATGGCTCGGTATGGAAAGTATCGAGTTGGTTATGATAGGATATCGTGTGGGTCACGAATTTGAGTTGTTTTAGGAATTTGGGATATGTTCCTAATTTGTTTGGAAGTCTTAAGACTGCTTCTATCGGCGTATAGAAGAATCCTAAGCAGTAGTTTCGATTTGTGAACGGAGTAGGATTAAGGTCCTGATTTGAGTTGAGTTGGCTTTCGAGCTGGTTATATAAGCAAGGGAGGCCAGAGATCGTGGTGCACGACTTTGGGGCTGTTCCTCTTGTGTTCTATTGAATAAAATTCGTAGTTTGAAGGAACTTTTGTGCCTTGTTCGTCCGACTTGTTCCAGACAAGTTTTACTCGTCAAGTTCCTTCCGTTGGTGGTTTTATCATAACTCAGGTTTTACAGATACAATTGACGTTATTCTTTTTGGTTTGTCTTCAAAACTTGATTATCTATCATCTTTCAAAATTTCACGGTCATTGGATTTTTGGTTTCTGATCTACACGAGTTTCTTTGCAGCGTTCCAGAACTGTTTTTCTCGGGTAGGACAGATTGACCTTTGTTCGATCTTTCGATCATAACTTGAGTTTCTCTCGACGGATTTGAGTGATTCTTCTTGTGCTTTCTTCGTGAATTGATTCTCTCTGATATATATCACTTTTGTCCCGGTGAAACACGTTTAGATTAGTCTCACACACGATTTCTTTAACAGATTATTTTTCTGCCGAAGGGGTTGGGATTTAATTGTTTCCGCTGCGTAAGATTTTAAAATCTACCATTCACCCCCCTCTGGTAGCTTTTCACGTGCTCTTCGATCCTAAAATTGGTATCAGGGCCACGGTGCTCTAATCATTGTGATTTGCACATATTTTTGACTAATCATCATGGAGAAATACTCCGCCAAACCTTGTGTGTTTGCTGGTATTGATTTTCAGGTTTGGAAGGCACGCATGGAGGCTTTCATCCAGGCGCAAGGCTTTGCAATATGGGAGAAAGTGTACAAGACTTACGAAGTGCCATCTAATGATCAAGTTACGGCTACAAACCTACGGGAGGTCGACAATAACAACAAAGCCCAAAACTTGATCATCCAAGGACTCACTCAGAGCGACTTCGACCGCGTTGCACATCTCCGATCGGCATACGATGTATGGAGAGAACTTTGTGACTGTCACGAAAGATCCAACACGATCAAGGAGGTAAGGCAAGACATGTTCAAGAAAGAATATATGCACTTCAAGATGCAACCCAGTGAGTCCATCGATGATCTCTTTGCTCGCATTAACAAAATTCTCAGTAACTTGCGTAGTGTCCACGTTAATTTTTCAGATACTGAAAATGCTAGGCAATTACTAAGTTCATTAGACATGAAAATTTGGGAGATGAAAGTCACATCTATCCGTGAATCTACTGTCATGAGTACACTTACTTTAGATGTGCTTTACTCTAAACTCAAAACTCATGAAATTGACATCTTATCACGTAAGAACCCAAATAAATCTATTGCATTTGTCTCACAATGTGATATGCCTAGCTCTGGCCAATCATCATCTTGCCATACTCTTGCTTTGTTGTCTTCACTAACCCTAGAGCAGATCGAGGAATTTCTAGAAGAGGAGTTAGCACTAATCTCTACTAGGTTCTCAAAAGCATTGCAAAATGTGAGAACTAGAAGGAGAGTAAGCTCCGGACCTCAACGCTGTTTTGAATGTGGTAAGACAGGACACTTTCGTACAGAATGCCCTAACCTTTCAGGTCCTACTACCTGTGAAGAAAAACAGAACAAGGTCAAGACCACCTCTGGAAACCCTAACAAGAAAAAGAAGGGTACCATAGGACGCAAGATGATTAACAGCTTCATCACTGCACTTCAAGAGCTTAGTTCAAGCGATGTAGACTTTGAAAATGATGAAGATGATGACGATCTGGCCAACTTATGCTTCATGGCAGGCAAAACAAGATCAAGATCAAGTCAGGAGGATGTAGAACACAACAGTGACGAAGATGAGGTATGTTCTACCTGTAATGAAATGTGTGATGCAATTTCTCGTGCAACTATTATTGTTAAGAAAAAGGACAAAAATCTTAGGGATAATGCTGCTAAAATTGAATCACTCGTGTCGGTGGTTTTGATCCGGCAGTTCTCCCGACACTACTAAGGTGTTTGCGGAGTTTGAAGTTCGGTGTGGGCGCGCGGAGATTCAAGAAGGTGAAATGTAAATGACACAAGAGACACCAAGATTTACGTGGTTCGGGCCGCCTGAGTGTAATACCCTACTCCACGGGGTGTGTTCGTGTTGTATTGGATGTATGAGCTCAAAGTGAGTTGAGAGTGTGGACTGAGCGCGTCGAGTGAGCGTATATTGAGCGCGTGTCCTATGTATCGTACGCCTGTCCTTTTATAGTACAAGGAAAGGCCGTTACAAGTTGGCCTGGCCCGACATGTGGCCCCGGCGGTTACTAATATTGATACACAATTGATACGCTTAATTACTCTTAATGACCGAGTTACAAGCTTTGACAGCATCGTTACTGGTAATTAAGGTCGTCCGATCGTGTGTCATTAATATAGTATTAATGACACTTAATCGGGTCTTGAAGTCCTTGATTCCCCTTTGAAGATCCGGAGCCGTTGTGGAGTCTACTGGAGGTTTGAGGCTGAAGATCCAACGGTTGGACACGTGGCGGCTCCAGAGCATGCTGTGAGGAACAGATAGGTCCGGTGCTACCAGACACATGTCAGTTTTGGAGCTTCCCTCGGTCTGGGGTTAGGTCCGGGGGTGCCGTTATGGTACATAGCCCGGAGCTTCCCCCTTGTGGGCGGTAGCTCTGGTTTAATGGTACACGTGGCGACCCTGGGACTAACCATGTTGGAGAAGCAGGTCCGTTTATGTCTGACATGTGGGCCTCCAAAGGTCTTCAAATCAAGTAGATGACATTTCCTTGAGATCTTTGCAATCTCAAGGGGTATACGGTGCTCAGGGTACTGACAGTGGCCCCCTGGGCCCACCTCTGGGGAAGATCCCTTAGGCGAAGTCATTCCGCCGGAGGTGGGTCCATCCTTCGACTTCTGAACTGAGTCTTCAAAAGTCTTCAGATGTGCCGTTGGCGATAGTTTTCGAGTTAAATCCTCGCCGTGTGGCGTATCCCAGGTGCGGAAAATGAGATCTTTGGCGTGCGAATCTCAAACAATTGAAGGTCGCCGGTTCCCGATACGAAAATCGTACCGGTTCCGCGCGCCTTGTCAGGCCGCCGCCTTCGGGCTTCCCGCCTTCCATGATGACAACTGTTCGCCTGGGTAAGAACCTCGATTTCATCATCGGGGTGGTCCTGGGCCCTCTTGTCATCGGCAGGGCAAAATTTTTGAGTAGTATCTTCGACTTCCCTGCGGTTTCCATCCAAGCGTTGCGAGGGCTTACTTAAGAAGAAAAGCGCGCACCGTCTGGGGTTCTTTACGCCTCTCATCTGATCTTGCGCTCAAAATCCCAACTTGTGCTTGCTTTTCCTCTCTTGCCTTGCTGTGCCATGATGGAGTTGGGTCTCCGTGAGAGCTGTTTGAAGACCGAAGGCGACCTTAAGAAGGTCCAGGCCCTCATGGGGTGGTCCCCTGACTTCTTCAACCGTCTGGTCCGCTTCGGGGGAGAGCTCCTATTCGAGAAGGAGCACGCCGGCGAGATGGTGTACTTCTCTTCGTATGCCATGGTGGGGTTGATCCGACCTTTTTCCTCCTTTTTCTTGATGCTGCTAGACTTCTATGGTCTGCAGCTGTACCACCTTGGCCCCCACTCCATTCTTTTAGTGTCTGTCTTCGTCCACTTCTGTGAAATGTGGGTGGACATCCCCCCTGCATTGAGCTTTTCCGGACCTTCTTCACCGTCCATACCACTGGTAGGAGTAATGAGTACCTTGGCTTCTACTACTTCGTGAAGCGCAAGAAGTGCCCATTCAAGTACCTCCAGTCGTTTCCCTCTGGAAAGTGGGATGATTGTAAGAAGGACTGGATAGTCATCCGGGTGGAGGAGCACGAGAAGCTGGAGCTGCCCGAAGGCCTCCCCAACATCGACACTGCAGTCTGGAGTGAAGCTCCGGTGCTGTCGGATGCCTTCAACCCTGCTCTAACCAGGATCCGCCAGTGTGTGGAGGGAGGATTAACTCCTCAGGCGGTATTTTGCAATTTCCTGGTCAACAGGTGGGCACCGCTGAAGAGGAGAGAAAAACTTGCTTGGGCCCTCAAAGTGTGATGGATGACGACCGGGTCGAGACCGGGCTGAAGTCCAACATGGCGGGGGCAACCTTGGAGTTTCATCTCAAGAAGTTCCAGCACGGCATCGACATCGCGGGTGATGACTTGACCTCGCCACCAGCCTTCCTCCCTCTGAACGTGGAAGTAGAGTTCAGCAGAGAGCTCCGGCGGACGATATCGGTGCTTGACGACCTCGGTGTCGTCGAGAGAAGATCGACCTCCAGGGTGGTGATACCTAGGGCTTCCGAAGGTGGCTCCGACCCTGCCCCGAAGCCAAAGATCGAAGTCGTCGGCAAGGGCAAGGAGCCAGCGGACGAACCCTTGAGCCGGAAGAGGAAGCTGAAACATGCCGACGGAAGGTGCGTCAGCCCTGCATCCTCTGCATCAGCTCCTTCTCCTTGGAGGGGGAGGTCTTCTACAACTGCGGCGACTATACTTGCAGCAGCGTCTTCCCGGGGTGCTAGCTACGGGCCTACGACTCCAGCACTAGGGCCAGTTGAGGCCTCTGGGTCCGGAGGTCCTTCCCGGTCGAGGGGGGTCTCGACTAAGGAAATGCCCGTGGCTGCAACGAGTTCCGGGGGGCCTTCCGGAGCTTCCACGCCGGCAGCGGCTATGGTCAGCCCAGAACGCCCGGGAAAGAGATTCCGCGCAAGCTGGTGCGGAAGCCTCCCGAGGTAATTTTTAATCTTTACCTTAGACAGTTAGTTTTGTTGTGGTAACTGTTTTTTAAGTTTCTTCATCCATCATCTGCAGCATTCCCAAGAAGAGGAGTGAGGCTCCACCATCAGCCACAGCAGCTGAAGCTGTGAGGGCGGAAGCTCCTGCTCCTGTCCCAGTGCTGCCCCATGTGGTGGCTGAAGATGCGACAGCTCCAGCGCCAGCTGTCGTGGTCATGGACCTCGACTCATCCCCCAAGACTCCCGTGGTAGCGCCGGACCACGGGAGAGAAGATGCGCCAGCGGCACCTGCTCCGGAGGTTGAAGCTCCGGGTCTTAATGCTGAGGTGATGGAAGCTTCGGCCGTTGAGCCGGAGGAAGCAGTAATTCCGGCCCCAGAGCCGGAAATTGTCAAAGCCCTGGCTGTTGAGCCGGAGGTTATTGAAGTCCCGGCAAGTGAGCCGGATGTGGAGGAAGTTCCGGCGGTTGAGCCAGCTACCTCCGAAGCTCCGGCCTCAGAGCCGGTTGTAGTTGAAGACCTTCCGGCGCCTGAGCCGGTTGAGTTTGAAGCTCTAGCCTCAGGGCCGGTTGTTGCGGAGGCATCAACACTCGAACCCATGGTGGTCGAGATGCCAACACCCGAGCCATCAGCAGAGGAGGGGCCCAGGCCGGAGCCGGAAGTAGCCCCTACTCCGGAAGTGCTGTCAGCGGAGGTGCCTGATGCTGAGCCGGAGTACCCAGATGAAGTCGCTGGCCCCCTGCCTGAGGTGGCAAATGAAGACCTGGCGGTGAGGCCTTCGGAACCACTTCTGGAGGTCGGAACTTCTTCTGCGGGACCCTCCTCGGTGGCAACTGAGGCTATCCCGGAGGGCGGCCCTAGTGCCGTGGAGGCTCAGGGGACCACTCTTGTGGAGTGGGACCCAATTTTTGTAAGAGAGAACCCGCTGGAACCAGCGGAGGAGACCCCAGCAGGTCCGGAACCTATTCCCCTGTCGTTGTCTATCGACAACGCGTGCTCCAGTCTGCGTCAAGTCCAACTAGCGTTCTACCACCACAGCAAGGCTCTTGAAGAGGAGCGCCAAACCCTTAGGCGGTGGCGTAACCGGCTCTACTTTGAGACCAAGATGGCGCAGTCGAGGCTGGTAGATGACAAAGAATGGATCAAGCAGGAGAAGGTCCGCCTGGAATAATGGGGCAAATTATTGGATGACAGGGAGAGCTTAACTCGTGCCCTCGATGCTCAATCTCGGGCCATTTATGAGCAGACCAAGGCAGCTAATAGTGCGGCTGATGATATCCAAGAAAGGATTGAAGCCATTAACACTACTCTCATCAAGCGCCGGGAGGCACTTGAGGAGAGGGAGAAAAGGCTCGAGGATGAAGAGCAAAAACTCCTAGAGCTGAGGGATGATGTCCTTGTGATGCCTGGTTCCGAAAAATGAACCAAGCTAACGTATATGTGTGCCCGGGATGTTCATCACACATACACGAATGCAATCACAAAAGGATATACAGAAAATTACCACAGAACAAGTTTAATTAACCAAATTTCATTACACAAACCATATTATCCTCGAATACAAGCTCTAATGAATATTAATGACAAGTTCAACTAATGCAGCGGAAATAAACTAATTAAGCAAACTAAGTAACTATGCAGCATAAGCGACAGGGTATGTATGCGCAGCTCCAATCAACACCACAGGCAAAGCTGACGGTAGACACGGCCTAGAACTCCGTAATATCGCCATTAAACTCCCAATCTTGACCTGCAACTGTTGGAGTGGGGGATTGCAAGAGTGAGTACATGTCGTACTCAGCAAGTGTGGAAACTATGACATGTGGCTGATTCAAATGACGACAATAATAATGGCAAAGTGCGGAAAAGTACAGTAAAACATTTGAAGAGCAATACATTATATGTATGTGAAATAAACCCATCATAATCATAAATAATACCATAATACCAAACTGAATTCCTTACCATCATCAATAATTCTAGATTTCACCATCGTCAATAACCATATTCAATACCAGAAATTAATCCATAACCATCCATAACCATTACCAAACCATAACCATCCCAAATTCCGTCTCAATACCAAGTACCTTCTAATCATGGAAGTTGTCCAGGTGCTCATAACCGGGAGCACGGCTATCATGATAGTTTTAATTAACTCTGCAGAGTTTGTACCTCTTTACCCACGTGTTCGTGATTTCATCACCTTTCGGCGACTAAGAATCTCCCTTATGCCCATGACCCGTGAGTCATATTACACACTTCCGTTGGTGTGTGGCCAAGAGATCACAAAATAGCCTTTACAAAGGGATTACTAGCCTATTTAGACCCCACTGAGGTTTCACCAGTGGCGATGTCTCCCGCAGAGCACATCTTCAACCAAGGGCCCCCTCTTGAGCCATTCGGATCCCAAGGTAGTCCCACCAATCATCAACAAACCCAATCCAACTACCCCTTCCCCGAGCATCCACAATGGTCCAAACAGCACTAGCAAAGCCCTAATTAATCAGCTACGCCGCACCCATACTTGGCCTCGTGGTGGCACTATAGTCCTGGCTTATTCTCGCATGAACCGGTCCTTAGATCTAAAGCAAGCAAACCACCATAACATCCAACCCATCCACATACCAGGCTTGCTTAGATCACCCATCGTATTGACCAGTTCACATTAACCAGAATATCATTGATGCATAATTAAATGTGTAGTGTTGTTTGCCATCCCAATTAATTAAGCGAAGCAAAAAATAAAAAGCCCTTCCCGACTCTCTACCATAAATTCCAGGTGACAAGGGTGGTCAAACAAAACTAGTAAACTTCCTACCATAGGATTCCCATCAAATTGACACAGCATGTAGTTTTGCAAACAAAACATTTATTTTAAAATCAGGATCAATATGCTTCAACGACACTTGCCTTGCTCTTTCTATTGATTAGGGTCAAAGCCTTCAAACTCTTGATGCTGTAGATCCTCCGCGGCACTCTCTAGCGCAAATCCGTCTAATCCACACAATAAACATACAAAACAAGAAACGCAATCAAAGAGTGCACAAATATTACTCAATATGACATGACATGCGTGATTAATGCAAATGCAAGGTAGAACTTGTTACTAGATTGCTTTTAAAGATCACTAACTAGTTCTAATAGCTTTTAACAAGTTTATACAGGTTTGGATTCAATTAGATCAAATTTTAGAATTAATTCAACACAATTTAACCAGAAAGATCGGACTAGTCCGCTAGGGACCGGACAAGTCCGCACTTGACGAGATCAGCAGATTAGGGTTTTCTAGATCGACGTAAATTCGAAGATTAGGGGTTGAATTCACGTAAGGAAAAGAGAATAGAAGGTATACCAGGTGTTTAGAACTCCAATGAACCAAGAAACTTGGAGGTAACACTTGGATCTTGATGATCTAGGGTTGGTGATGAACTTGGAGATGAATTGGTGGTGAAGGACGAAACTTGGTGGAGATCTTGATACTCTTTCGTTTCCTCCTCTTCTTCTTCTTGCTTGGTATCTTCTCCTCCCTCCTTGGTGGTGGCTCCCCACGAACTAGGGTTTGGGTGGGTGGAAAAGTGGCAAATAGAGGTCAAACCAAGGGGTTGGGCTGTTTATATAGAGGTGGAGGCTAGGGTTAGATGGATTTCGAGTTTGGGATGAGTAGAGGTCGGTTTAGAGTCCTACATGGGCTCTAAAAGAGTTAGGCACGACGTCCCTAGGTACACTTAACGTGAAACCCAAGAAACAAGTCGTAAAACAAATGGTCAATATCGGAGTCACGAAATATCGGACAAGTCCGGACAGGACCGGACTAGTCCGAAGTCGTCCAGAGAGAAAATCGGACAAGTCTGGCCAAAAATCGGACAAGTCCGATCTTAGTCAGAAAGGAAAACGGACAAGTCCGCTGGAACACCGGACTAGTCCGGAAAAGTCCAGGGACTTAGCAAATTTTCAAGGATTCATGGAATACCGGACTAGTCCGCACAAAATCGGACAAGTCCGAAGTTGTCCAGAGGCAAATATCGGACTAATCCGCAGCAAAAACGGACAAGTCCGTTTTTAGACAGAGAGAAATCGGACTAGTCCTCAGCAAAACCGGACTAGTCCGCACTTTCCTACATTTTTAAGTGCGGTTTTGTTCCAAATCAATTTTAAACTTGTTCCTCTTGTTATGGGTTAATGTTAAACATGTATATGAGTGTATGCAAGGCATGATGCATGAAAATGAGGGTGTTACAAACCTACCCCCCTTAAAATGAATCTCGCCCTCGAGATTCGACACGGAAGAGAAGATATAGGGAAATTCCTTCTTGAGATCATCTTCTAGCTCCCAAGTTGCTTCTTCTTCGGTGTGGTGCTTCCATTGAACTTTACACCATCTAATAATCTTGTTCCTTGTGACTCTTTCCTTAGTTTCCAAGATTTTGACCGGTTGCTCGGCATAAGTCAAATCTTCCTCTAATTCCAATTCTTCCATTGGCACTTGTTCTTCCGGTACTCTCAAACACTTCTTGAGCTGGGAAACATGAAACACATCATGTAAGTCTGAAAGATGGGCTGGCATCTCCAACTTATATGCTACTTCTCCCCTTTTGTCCAAAATCTTGAATGGTCCAATGTAACGAGGTGCGAGCTTCCCTCTTATGTGAAACCTCTTGTGACCTCTCATTGGTGACACCTTGAGGTAAACAAAATCTCCTATTTCAAAGGCTAATTTCCTTCTCCTATTGTCCGCATAGCCTTTTTGTCTTGATTGGGCAGCCCTCAAGTTTTCACGAATTATTTGGACTTGCTTTTCGGCTTCTTGCAACACATCCGGACCAAATACTTGAGTTTCTCCTGCCTCATTCCAGAATAAAGGTGTCCTACACTTCCTCCCATAAAGCGCTTCATATGGTGACATTTTCAAGCTTGCTTGGTAACTATTGTTGTATGAAAATTCCGCGTAGGGCAAGCTTTTGTCCCAACTTTTCCCATGCTTTAAAGCACAAGCTCTTAACATGTCCTCCAAAATCTGATTTGTCCTCTCGGTTTGTCCATCCGTTTGAGGATGATACGCTGAACTAAAATTCAACCTCGTTCCCAAAGCTTCATGCAACTTTTGCCAAAATCTGGAGGTAAATTGAGAACCTCTATCCGAGACTATCTTCTTAGGGACTCCGTGTCGACACACAATATACTCAATGTATATTTCGGCCAATTGTGCAGCTGTATATTTGGTCTTCACAGGGACAAAATGAGCTGACTTGGTTAAGCGATCCACAATTACCCAAATTGAGTCATACCCGGACTGAGTACGTGGTAAGCCAACTATAAAGTCCATACCAATCTCTTCCCACTTCCACTCTGGAATCTTTAATGGATGCAATAACCCTGCTGGCCTTTGATGTTCCGCCTTGACTCGTTGGCACACGTCACACAATCCAACATATTCGGCTATGTCCTTCTTCATGCTATCCCACCAATAGCAAGTCTTCAAGTCTTTGTACATCTTTGTACAACCTGGGTGAATCGAGTAAGGCGAGTCATGTGCCTCCTTTAATATCGTCTCCCGAATATGCTTTACATTAGGCACAATGATCCTCTTTCCTAGCCATAAGGTACCATGTTCATCCTCGTCAAATCTAAATTCTCTCCCTTCTTCGGTTCGTTCCTTGATTTCCTTGATCTCCTCATCTGTGGTTTGTGCCTATCAAACTTCTTGCTCCAAGGTTGGGTTTAACTCCATCATCTCCATCTCATTTACAAACCTGAGGTTCAACCGTTCAAACTCCTTGCATAGCTCGGATGATATCTCTCGAACTGTGAGTTGGTGACTTACTCCCTTTCTACTCAAAGCATCGGCCACTACATTGGCCTTTCCCGAATGATAGTTGATCCCCAAATCATAATCTTTGATGAGCTCCAACCATCTTCGTTGCCTCAAGTTCAGATCCGTTTGTGTGAAAATATACTTCAAACTCTTATGATCCGTATAAATTTCACACCTATGTCCAAGAATATAGTGTCTCCAAATCTTCAATGCATGTACCACGGCTGCAAGCTCTAAATCATGTGTTGGGTAATTCTGCTCATGTTTCTTCAATTGTCTTGACGCATAGGCGACTGCTTGACCTTCTTGCATCAATACACACCCAAGTCCTTGTCTCGATGCATCACAATAGATGTCGAAACTCTTGCTTACATCCGGCAATACCAAAACTGGGGCTGTTGTCAACCTCTTCTTCAACTCCTCAAAACTGTTTTGACAAGCTTCAGTCCATTGGAACGCCTTTCCCTTCATTAGCAACTCCGTCATAGGCTTGGCTATCTTGGAAAAATCCTTGATAAACCGACGGTAATATCCAGCCATCCCAAGAAAACTCCTTATTTCCTTGACATTTTGCGGCGGTTCCCACTTCAACACATCCCTCACTTTACGAGGGTCAACCTATACTCCTCCTCCTGAGATGATATGACCCAAAAATGGCACGTCTTTCAACCAAAACTGACACTTGTTGAACTTGGCATACAACTGATGCTCCCTCAATTTTTGCAACGTAAGCCTCAAGTGTTCCTCATGTTCCTTCTCATCCCTTGAGTAGATCATAATGTCATCAATAAACACCACAACAAACTTATCCAAGTACTCCATGAAGACCTTATTCATGAGGTACATAAAGTAGGCAGGCGCATTTGTCAATCCAAAAGACATCACGGTGTACTCATAAGATCCATACCGTGTCCTAAAAGCTGTCTTGGGTATGTCCGATGGTCTAATCTTCATTTGAAAGTATCCCGACCTCAAATCAATCTTGGAAAACACACAGGCGCCTTTCATCTGATCAAACAAATCCTCTATATGGGGCAAGGTGTACTTGTTCTTGATTGTTACCTCGTGAGAGCTCGGTAATCCACGCACATTCTTTGGGATCCGTCCTTCTTGTCTACAAACAGCACAGGCGCTCCCCAAGGTGAAGAACTAGGGCAAATAAAACCCTTCTCTAATTGCTCTTGAATTTGCTTCTTGAGCTCCGCTAATTCCATAGGAGGCATCCTATACAGCCTCTTAGCTATAGGTGCAGTTCCAGGTATTAAATCAATGACAAACTCAATGTCTCGATCGGGTGGCATACCTGGCAACTCGTCCGGAAAAACATCCAAAAATTCACACACCACTGGAATCTCCTCAATTGCGACACCGTCCATATGGTTCAGCTCCAATTGCTTCGGTGCGGTTTGTGATGCTTCAAATTCTACGGTGATTCCTTCCTCATTAGTCAACTTCACCGTCTTTGTGGCACACTCAATAACTCCATTGTGCTTCCTCAACCAGTCCATACCAAGTATAATGTCCAATCCTTGAGAATCTAAAACAATGAGGTTGGCGGAGAAGTCTACCCCCCTTATTCTAAGGCTTACTTTTGGACATACTATATTTGTCCTCATCTCTCCTCCAGGAGACTTGACCAACAGAGTAAACTTCATATGAGAGATAGGCAAACTATACTTGGCAACATACTTTGATGCAATGAATGAATGCGATGCTCCAGAATCAAATAACATAGTCGCGGGGTTGGAGTTGGCGAGAAACATACCAATGACCACGTCATCCACTTGTTGAGCATCCTCCGTAGAGACATGGTTCACGTTGCCACGAGCAAAATTCTGCTGTCCACGGCTTCCTTGTGGCTGTCCTCCATTGGGTCTTGGGTATTGCCTCGGCGCATTGCTTCCTTGACCAAGGCCTGACTTAGGGCATTGATGCGCAAAGTGTCCAGCTTCTCCACAAGTATAACACTTCTTAACCCCACCAGAATTGTTGGGACGAGCTTGGTTTTGAGCATTTGCAGCAGAAAAATTAGCACGAGGCTCATAAGGCATTGGAGGCCTAGGTGCTTGCATAACAGGGCGCTGCTGCACAAACTGAGTTGGGCGTGGTGCATAACCAGGGCGCTGAGCAGGAATAGAGGAGCTATAATGAGGCGCATTGGGCGGTGCAAAGCGAGGGCGCACATTACTTCCTTGTTGCTGTCCTTGATATGGTGCCTTCCTCTTGATTTCTTGCTCCATCTCACGGATCTTGTTCTCAACCACAATTGCTTTGTCCACAAGTTTCTGAAAATTGGCATAATCACAATTGAGCAATTGCACTTGGATATCATTGTTCAAGCCCCTCATGAACAAGTATTGTTTCCGGCTGTCCTGACTCACATCCTCAGGCGCATACCTTGAGAGTTGAGTGAACTTATTGAGATATTCACTCACGCTTGATCTTCCTTGCCTTAAACTCTCAAATTCTTGCCTCTTCAATATCATAACACCCTCCGGCACATAATGAGAACGGAAACTCTCCTTGAATTCGGCCCAAGTGATTCTTTCTTGGTTCTCATGAGCACTGCAATAAGCATACCACCAATCTGCAGCTGCTCCAACGAGTTGATGAGAAGCGAACAGGACCTTCTCCTGGTCACTGCATTGGATAATAGCTAGCTTCTTCTCCACAAACTTGAGCTAATCATCCGCATCCATAGGGTTTGCGGCTTGAGCAAAGGTTGGCGGCCTAGTCCTCATAAACTCTCCTAATCGGTTATGAGGAGGTGGGGGTGGCGGTGGAGGCATGTGGGGCTGATTGTTGATGTTGCCAGCCTGCAGCTGTCCCATAGTCTGTATCATGGTCTGCATGAGCTGGTTTTGCATGGCCAAAAGCTGCTCAATATTAACAGCTCCTTGGGAAGGTCCTTGTCCATTGTTGTTCTGAGGCACTCCATTGTTCTCCTCCTCATCATTGCCATCCCTCTGGTTGCAAGTCCTCACCATCTGAAGAAGGGCAATAGGTAAGAATTAGAAAACGGCCCCAACTATATGCATCAAGGGATATGAAACTAGACAACTAACTACACTAGCCTAGGTGGACATGGCAATGCTAAAGCATCCCAAAATCCTCTATTAAGCACACAAGCAAGCAATATATATAGCAAACAGCACACCAAGCAAGAACACATCGATTCCTGAGTGCTCCTATGTGCTCTAAAGTGTCCATTCTATCTAGGCTGCATCCTACGGTCAACGTGGCTTTGATACCAATCTGTGACGCCCGGTTCCGAAAAATGAACCAAGCTAACGTATATGTGTGCCCAGGATGTTCATCACACATACACGAGTGCAATCACAAAAGGATATACAGAAAATTACCACAGAACAAGTTTAATTAACCAAATTTCATTACACAAACCATATTATCCTCGAATACAAGCTCTAATGAATATTAATGACAAGTTCAACTAATGCAGCGGAAATAAACTAATTAAGCAAACTAAGCAACTATGCAGCATAAGCGACAGGGTATGTATGCGCAGCTCCAATCAACACCACAGGCAAAGCTGACGGTAGACACGGCCTAGAACTCTGCAATATCGCCATTAAACTCCCAATGTTGACCTTCAACTGTTGCGGTGGGGGATTGCAAGAGTGAGTACATGTCGTACTCAGCAAGTGTGGAAAGTATGACATGTGGCTGATTCAAATGACGACAATAATAATGGCAAAGTGCGGAAAAGTACAGTAAAACATTTGAAGAGCAACACAATATATGTATGTGAAATAAACCCATCATAATCATAAATAATACCATAATACCAAACTGAATTCCTTACCATCATCAATAATTCCAGATTTCACCATCGTCAATAACCATATTCAATACCAGAAATTAATCCATAACCATCCATAACCATTACCAAACCATAACCATCCCAAATTCCGTCTCAATACCAAGTACCTTCTAATCATGGAAGTTGTCCAGGTGCTCATAACCGGGAGCACGGCTATCATGATAGTTTTAATTAACTCTGCAGAGTTTGTACCTCTTTACCCACGTGTTCGTGATTTCATCACCTTTCGGCGACTAAGAATCTCCCTTATGCCCATGACCCGTCAGTCATATTACACACTTCCGTTGGTGTGTGGCCAAGAGATCACAAAATAGCCTTTACAAAGGGATTACTAGCCTATTTAGACCCCACTAAGGTTTCACCAGTGGCGATGTCTCCCGCAGAGCACATCTTCAACCAAGGGCCCCCTCTTGAGCCATTCGGATCCCAGGGTAGTCACACCAATCATCAACAAACCCAATCCGACTACCCCTTCCCCGAGCATCCACAATGGTCCAAACAGCACTAGCAAATCCCTAATTAATCAGCTACGCCGCACCCATACTTGTCCTCGTGGTGGCACTGTAGTCCTGGCTTATTCTCGCATGAACCGGTCCTTAGATCTAAAGCAATCAAACCACCATAACATCCAACCCATCCACATACCAGGCTTGCTTAGATCACCCATCGTATTGACCAGTTCACATTAACCAGAATATCATTGATGCATAATTAAATGTGTAGTGTTGTTTGCCATCCCAATTAATTAAGCGAAGAAAAAAGTAAAAAGCCCTTCCCGACTCTCTACCATAAATTCTAGGTGACAAGGGTGGTCAAAAAAAACTAGTAAACTTCCTACCATAGGATTCCCATCAAATTGACACAGCATGCAGTTTTGCAAACAAAACATTTATTTTAAAAACAGGATCAATATGCTTCAAGGACACTTGCCTTGCTCTTGCTGTTGATTAGGGTCAAAGCCTTCAAACTCTTGATGCTGTAGATCCTCCGCGGCACTCTCTAGCGCAAATCCGTCTAACCCACACAATAAACATACAAAACAAGAAACACAATCAAAGAGTGCACAAATATTACTCAATATGACATGACATGCGTGATTAATGCAAATGCAAGGTAGAACTTGTTACTAGATTGCTTTTAAAGATCACTAACTAGTTCTAATAGCTTTTAACAAGTTTATACAGGTTTGGATTCGATTAGATCAAATTTTAGAATTAATTCAACACAATTTAACCAGAAAGATCGGACTAGTCCGCTAGGGACCGGACAAGTCCGCACTTGACGAGATCAGCAGATTAGGGTTTTCTAGATCGACGTAAATTCGGAGATTAGGGGTTGAATTCACGTAAGGAAAAGAGAATAGAAGGTATACCAGGTGTTTAGAACTCCAATGAACCAAGAAACTTGGAGGTAACACTTGGATCTTGATGATCTAGGGTTGGTGATGAACTTGGAGATGAATTGGTGGTGAAGGACAAAACTTGGTGGAGATCTTGATCCTCTTTCGTTTCCTCTTCTTCTTCTTGCTTGGGATCTTCTCCTCCCTCCTTGGTGGTGGCTCCCCACGAACTAGGGTTTGGGTGGGTGGAAAAGTGGCAAATAGAGGTCAAATCAAGGGGTTGGGTTGTTTATATAGAGGTGGAGGCTAGGGTTAGATGGATTTCGAGTTTGGGATGAGTAGAGGTCGGTTTAGAGTCCCACATGGGCTCTAAAAGAGTTAGACACGACGTCCCTAGGCCCACTTAACGTGAAACCCAAGAAACAAGTTGTAAAACAAAAGGTCAATCTCGGAGTCACGAAATATCGGACAAGTCCGAACAGGACCGGACTAGTCCGAAGTCGTCCAGAGAGAAAATCGGACAAGTCTGGCCAAAAATCGGACAAGTCCGATCTTAGTCAGAAAGGAAAACAGACAAGTCCGCTGGAACACCGGACTAGTCCGGAAAAGTCCAGGGACTTAGCAAATTTTCAAGGATTCATGGAATACCGGACTAGTCCGCACAAAATCGGACAAGTCCGAAGTTGTCCAGAGGCAAATATCGGACTAATCCGCAGCAAAAACGGACAAGTCCGTTTTTAGACAGAGAGAAATCGGACTAGTCCTCAGCAAAACCGGACTAGTCCGCACTTTCCTACATTTTTAAGTGCGATTTTGTTCCAAATCAATTTTAAACTTGTTCCTCTTGTTATGGGTTAATGTTAAACATGTATATGAGTGTATGCAAGGCATGATGCATGAAAATGAGGGTGTTACAGTCCTGAAGAGGGAGGAGGAGCTCGCCAAAAAGATGGCTCTGGCTGACAAGGGTCTCGAGGAACGCACCAAGAAATTGGAAGAGCGTTGCGCTGAGGAGGAGGAGAAGGCCTGGGTGCGAGGGCAGGAACTCTACCAGCAAGAGTGTGCCATCGCTGCCAGGGAGAAGAAAGTGAGGGGCAGGGAGAAGGACATGGTTGACCGCCGGAACAAGATCTACCTCCGGGAGGAGGAGCTCGGAAAACTCGAGAAACAGGTTGCAGAAAAGATTCAGCAAAATGCCAAAGAGGTTGAGCGCCTTGCTCGCGAGAATTCTGAACTGGCGGCGGCCAAAAGATCCTTGGAGGAACTGAAGGGCTTGAGGGCTGCGGACTCCCTACAGTTTTGGGAGTTCCTGAGCAAAGCCAGCGACGCGCTGACACCGATGGGCTTCATTCCCATGCGTCTGGATGATCCGGAGCCGAAGACGGACCTGGCGTTGCAGGCGTTGAGCTCGGCGGGTAGCAAACTCTACAAGGTGGGTGACGTCATCGCGGACCAGTTGGAGGTTGAGGGGTAGTCCCTAGTGAAGAACGTCGCAGAATATGTGCTGACGTGCTACACCAACAAGGATCCCCAATTCCCTCTGGACCCGGTGCTTGAAGGTCCCGTCGAAGGAGAAGGTGAAGCCACCCGAGCCAACGTGTCAGAGGTTGCTCAGAAGGTCGTCCAGTTCTTCCATAGGGTTTAGGACCATCTCTGTAGATCCCACTTGTATTCTCTCTTTTTCTTCCCCAATTTTGTAATCCCTTGTCTCCAGATGAATGAAATCCAAATTTTTGTGAATTTCATTTTTTGTCATCAACACTTTTGTCTTCACTTGGCCCCCTGGTAGATGTACACAATTTGATTGTGAACATGTACCAAGAGGATAATGTGTTTTGTTGAAGACTCGTTTGCTTCGAACTTATAGAGTGTATGTCCGAAGTCCTCGATAGTGAAGGCCCCTGAGGTTGTCGGAGCTCTGAAGCTCCAGTATTGACTACCGTCGGGGCTCAGTAGCTCCGGCAATAGTTCCTATCAACGCGTAGAGCATCGATAGTTAGGCCTCCGGGGTGTCGGAGCTTAGTAGCTCCGGCAGTGACCTTTGCCAACGCGTAGTTTGTCGGCAGCAGACTCCGTTTGTGGAATCTTCTCACCATCTTTTACTCTGCGTCGACGGCTGGCCCCCCTAGCTTTACCGGAGCTTGGTTGCTCCGTTGATGCTCGTTTTCAATGTTTAACATCGATTACAAGCCACCTAGGGGAGTCGGAGCTTCGTCAGCTCCGGCTTTTCTCCATCAACGTGGATTCTTTATGTTTCCTGCACATTGAAGCCAAGAAAAATAGTAAAATTCGCTCCTTGCCTATAACTTCATCGTGGCTTACGATTCCCAAGAAAATTTTAGGTCAAACACGATTCTGAATGCAACCAAATGCATTTCCTTCTTTCTTCCGAATCCAATTGTACTTGGACCCACCTTACTTCGGCCTGCCGGGGTGTAGGTAGAGTGGCGTAGTTAGGGTGCTTGACCAGGCTAAGTCGATAGCACACACCAGCCCTAGATTGGCTTGGCGGCATTCAGGCGAGTAGGCCATAAACAATATTTGAATGCAAAAGAATCGACCATACAACTCGAATCGTATACGAACCGGTCGAACTAAAATTTCTTAAGAATTGCACATCCTTGTTATAGACAAGAAAGAGAAAAATAAAAAATGTTGAGCCTGTACAAAGTAAATGCACGTGGAGTCTGTTTCACATGAAGATGTCTTTTATTATAGGTCCAGGGTTCAGGGGAAACAAGTACACTCTTAGGGTACGGAACAAGGCTAAGCGTGTTTCATTTCTCGTTTGACCCAGGGTAGCTAGCCACACTTTTAGTTCTGAGACTGTGACAAGCGTTGCATGAACTTTGCGGACCTTCTGGGAAAGGTTCGGCTGTTCTCCCGGAGGAACTACCCGACTCTGTACAATGACTCTATAACATACACCTCAAGTTACTACAGACTCACCTCCGTGATATTAAGTGTAGAACTTACGGAGGTGCTCAATGTTCCAAGGATTTGGGAGAGGTGTCCCATCCTCGGTTGCCAAGCGAACGCTTCTGGGACGGGATACTTTAATCACTCGGAAGGGTCCTTCCCAGTTGGGGGAGAGTTTGTTTAACCCTTCTCTAGATTGTATTCTCCGTAGCACCAGATCACCTTCCTCGAGCTGTCAGTTGTATACATGCCGCTGATGATAGCGCCGAAGGGCTTGGCGGTATCGGGCATTCCGAACAGCTTCTTGGCACCTTCCCTCCTCAAGGAGGTCTAGGTCTTCACGCCGGAGCTGGTCCTGTGTGGCTTCGTCGAAGGTCCGGACCCGGAGTGACCCCAAGGTGATTTCCGGAGGAAGGATTGCTTCAGCTCCGTACACCAGGAAGAAGGGTGTCTCTCCAGTTGACCGGTTTGGAGTTGTCCTGTTGGCCCATAGAGTGGGCAGAAGCTCTTCAATCCAGTTGGCTCCATGTTTTTTCAAGCGCTCGTAGGTGCATGTTTTGAGTCCTTTCAGGATTTCAGCATTTGCTCTCTCGGCCTGGCCATTGCTTGTCGGGTGAGCTACTGAGGCGTAGCAAACTTGAATGCCGAGGTCTTCGCAATATCCTTGAAATGCAAAGCTTGTGAATTGGGTCCCGTTATCAGTAATGATTTTGTTTGGGACTCCAAATCTGCATACAATGGACTGCAAAAAGTTGATAGCAGATTGTTTGTTTATTGTCACAACTGGAGTTGCTTCCGGCCACTTGGTGAACTTGTCAATGGCGACATACAGGAACTTGTAACCTCTGACGGCTCTTGGGAAAGGTCCCAAGATGTCCATCCCCCACGCGGCGAAGGGCCATGTAGGAGGTATCATTTGTAGAGGCTGAGCCGGTGTGTGAATTTGCTTTGCATGAAATTGGCATGCTTCGCATTTCTTCACCAGCTCAGTTGCATCCTGGAGTGCTGTAGGCCAGTAGAAGCCATGCCGGAAGTCTTTACCGACCAGCGTGCGGGAAGACGCGTGGTTCCCACACTCACCTCCATGGATTTCTGCGAGGAGATCGCAGCCTTCTTCCCTTGTGATGCACCGCATTAGGACGCTGTTGGCACCGTGCCGGTAGAGATCCCCTTCTACCAACGTGTATCTTTTAGCCAATCAGACTATCCGGTCAGCGGATACATTATCGTCAGGAAGGATGTTGTATTTCAAGTAGCTCCGGATCTCCGAGATCCATGCATCGGAGCTAACTTGAGCATTTGAGTCTTGCGTGTTGGGTTGCTCGGAGCTTCCGGCAGCACCTACGACCCTTTATGGCTGCCATGGTAACAGGGCCATCGGGACCGTCAGCTTCGGGATGCTGATCTCGCCCCCTTTGCTCTGTTCGGCAGGCTGAGCTGTGGGTTTTGACAACCTCCGGACAAAAGTTCCGTCAGGAGCCGGAGCTCCGGTTGACGCTTTCGTCAAGAGTTCGTCGGCTTCAGCGTTGTGGGCACGCTGGACATGGTGGAGGTCTAGGACTTCGAAGTCCTTCTGAAGCCTCTGGACTTCATGGAGGTAAGCAGCTAGCTGCAGATTGTTGCAAGAGCATTCACCCTTCACTTGCTTAATGATGAGCTATGAATCTCCCTTGACCAGCAGTTGCTTGACACCGTATGACAGTGCCACCCTTAGTCCGTAGATGAGTGCTTCGTATTCCGCCATGTTGTTGGTCGCCTTGAAGTCAAGGTGTACCATGTATTTTACCTTCTCTCCGGTTGGTACGAGGAGAAGGATTCCAGCTCCGGCCCCCTGCTTTTGCATGGAGCCGTCAAAGTAGAGGGTCCAGTGAGGCTCGGTGAAGACCGGAGCCTTGTGTTCCGGCTTCTGCTCACTCGAGTCCATTCCGCCACGAAATCCGTCAATGTTTGACTCTTGATTGCTTGCCTTGAAATGAATTCGAGATCGAATTCGGCCAATTCCGCTGCCCACTTTGCAATATTCCCAGTTGAATTGGGATTATGCAAGATTGCTCGAAGTGGGTAAGAGGTCACCACTGAAATCTTGTGAAGCTTCCTGGAGGCAATGAGAACTGCATAGAGCAGCTTATGCACCTCTAGGTATCGAGTCTTGGCGTCATGAAGTACTTACTGAAGAAGTACACTGGGCGCTGGATGGTCCGGACCCTCCCGGAGATGCCCGGAGCTTCCTCTTCACTGACCCGGATCCTCCCTGAGGGATCCGGACCTTCTTCAGGGACCTTCGGGTCCTGGCTGGAGGGACCCGGAGCTCCTTCAGAAGTGACCTGGACCCTCCCGGAGGGGTCTGAGTCTTCTGAAGTAACTTTTTGTGAACTCAAGTCTGGGAGCTAGGACCCAGACTCGCTTTCAGGAACCTCTGGACCCTCCCGGAGGTGTCTGGATTCCTGAGCATGGGATAGTTCTGGTCTCTCCGCAACCAGGACCATACTGAAGACTTTGTCAGTTGCTGAAATGTAAAGCAGCAAAGGCTCACCGGGGTTCGGAGCTACCAGAGTTGGTAGGGTGGTGAGGAACTGTTTTAGCTCCTGGAACGCCTTTTCTGCTTCTTCAGACCATTGGAATGGTCCGGACTTCCTCAATAACTTGAAGAAGGGAAGTGCCTGTTCCGCCAGTCTTGAAATGAACCGGCTAAGGGTTGCTAGACATCCAGTCAGCTTTTGGACATCCTTGATGCGGGCTGGTGGCCGCATGTCTTCAATGGCTTTGATCTTCGCCAGATTAACTTCTATGCCCCGGTGACTTACCAGGAAACCAAGAAGTTTTCCGGAGCTAACCCTGAAGACACACTTGTCTGGGTTTAGCTTTGTGCGTGTGACCCGCAACTTGTCGAAGACAGCCTGTAAGGTGTCAAGGAGTGACTCCTTGTTCTTGCCCTTGACCACGATGTCATCGACGTACACTTCCACTATGTCTCTAATGAGTTCTTCAAAAGTTTTGTACATAGCTCGTACAAAGGTTGAAGCTGCATTCTTGAGACCAAATGGCATGGCTGTATAATAGTACAATCCATCTATTGTGATAAAAGAGGTATGTTCTTCATCTTCCCTAGACATTCTGATTTGATGATACCCAGAGTATGCGTCTAGGAAACACAGTAATTCACACCCGGAGGTGGAATCCACTATCTGATCTATTCTAGGTAGTGGGAATGGATCTTTTGGGCATGCCTTATTTAGTGTTGTGTAGTCGATACACATCCGAAGGTTCCCGCCGGCCTTGGGAACAACGACTGGGTTTGCCAGCCATTTTGGATGGAAGACTTCTCGGATGAATCCAGCTTCGAGCAACTTCTTCACTTCTTGTCGAATGAAGTTCTGTCGCTCCACGAATTGCTTCTGAGGCTTCTGGTGTACGGGCCGGGTGTTAGGGTAGATCTTCAGATTGTGCTCAATCACTTCCCTGGGGATCCCAGGCATTTGTGATGGTTGCCAGGCAAAAACGTCGACATTAGCCCGGAGGAAAGCGATGAGCGCGAGTTCCTATTTGTCATTCAGTCCTCCCGATATACGGGTGGTCTGAGCGGCATCGGAACCGATTTGGACGACTTTGACGGGAATGTCGGTGTCGCCGCTTGGCTGCACATGAGGTGCAGAAGTCGAGCCTCGCTGACGAATGCTCGGGGGTTGTGGAGCTTGTTCCTGCCTGGAGTCCTCCTCTTGCGCCGTAGTAAGCGTGTGAAGTTCTTCTAGAGCAGTTACTCCGGCAGTACGATCTCCACGGATCCGGAGAACGCCTACTGGTGTTGGCATCTTTAACACCAAGTAGCCATAATGAGCAGCTGCCATGAATTTGTACAAGGCAGGCCTGCCCAAGATGGCGTTGAAAGGTAAGTTGATCTGAGCAACGTCAAAGACCAACTTCTCAGTACGATACTTCTCCTGGGTTCGGAAGGTAACAGGGAGAGTGATAGCACCGAGTGGGGTAATGGCTCCCGGACCTACTCCGGAGAAAGGTCGGGAGGGATGGAGGTACGAAGGTCAGAGCTGAAGCTTGGTAAAGGCTTCGAAGCTTATGAGGTTCAGCCCCGAACCTCCGTCTACCATAACATGGTGGAGCTAGATGTTATTGATGGTGGGAGATACCATCAAAGGTAATTGGCCTGCTCCAGCCATGCTTCGAGGGTAGTCCGAAGCATCAAAAGTGATGGCCGTGTCCATCCACTTCCGATGAGGCTCCGCCCTAGCTGTAGGAGCTACAGCGGCCATGTCCCGGCGCATTGTCTTGAGGACACGGCGGGAGGTGATGTCCCATGATCCACCAAAAATGGTGTTCATGGTCTTCCGACGCTCGTTGTCAGAGACGTCAGAATCATCGTCGACGGAGGTGTAGAAGGCCTTCAGGACCTTTTCGGGATTTTGAAAACCTAACTCCTCTTCAGCCGGAGCTTCGTCAACTTTTTGCTTTCCTTCCCTCTGTCGGAAAGGAGCTTCTTCTCGGCGCTTGTTGTAGCGCTCGACAAGGTTTTGGACCTCTCGGCAGTCTTCCAAATTGTGGATGTCCGTCTTATGAATTGGACAGCACACCTTGGGTTTACCACCGTCTTTAGAGGACGGTCGAGGTCGCTTCTCGGGGCGTGGCCCCCGGCCACCCGGAGCTGCAGCTGCTGCAGCATTAGATGTGCTGACCGACGGCTTCTTCTTGCCGTTGGTCTTTTTCTTCTTCTTGCCACTCCCAGAGGTAGTGGCTTCGCCTTTGGAGGATTTTTTGTTATCCTCTGGAGGTGGTTTGGACTGCATTTCATGGCCCTCCGCAGCTCTGGCACATTTGTCTGCCAAGCTGAAGAGTTTCGTGACACTGGTGATCTCCTTGATTGCCAGTTTCTCCAACATCTTCTTATCCCGTACACCCTGTCTAAATGCCACAATGACAGAAGCGCTAGAGATAGATGGGATAGTGTTTCGTACCTGAGATAATCTCTGGATGAATGATCGCAGGGATTCTCCCCCTTTTTGCACGACTGCAAAAAGGTCCAGTTCAGTGCTTGGTCGGGTGTATGAACTCCCGAAGTTGGCGGTGAACTGCCGGCACAACTCCTCCCAACTGTTGATGGAGTTGGGTGGAAGGCTCATAAACCAGGATCAGGCGGTCCCAGTTAAAGCCACTGGAAAATAATTGGCCATTACGGCCTCATTTCCTCCAGTTGCCAGGATAGTAGTGGAGTAAATCTGAAGAAATTCAATGGGATTAATGGTCCCGTCAAACTTCTCCGGTAGGTGAGGCCGGAATTTCTGTGGCCACCTGACCATACGCAGATGCATGGCCAAGGCCGAACAGCCTCCTCCTACTCCTTCAGGAGCAGAGATGTTCTGAGCTTCTCATCTTTCACGAGCACGCTCAATATGGACTCGGCCGTCTTGTTGACGGTATCGGTGATCAAGCTCCACCCGGAGTTCATGAGTTGAAAGCATTGACACCGTGTGAGTGCGCCGTGCCCCGGGGGGCAACGACGTCACTTGCTGCGATGCAGCACGTCTCCTGTTGTTGGAAACGTGCGGACCAAGTCTGCCAGACAAGGTCCGTCGCTGCGATAGGGCCCGTCCTGAAGGAGGAGGATCCTGGTTGCTGATGCGGTCGGCTGCTGCTGCAACCAAGTGTTCCACATCGGCCCTCCACTGCTCCATTGCATCCCGAGATGCGTCCGGAGGTGGTGGGTGCTGAAGAAGAGCACGTGCTGCATGGAGCGCGTGTTCCGGGTTGTCATGATTTGCCGACGCAGTGATTGACGCCGGTGCCCCATCGCGCTGCCCAGCTTGATTTGCTGGTGGAGGCGCGGTGGTGGTAGTGTGACTCCTGCTGGAACTGAGGTTCCTGCTGGTGGCTGCATATTGGAGGGATTGCCCCCAACAGCTTGAACAGCGGGATGACCGTTGGATGATCCAGCAGCTGAGTTCACCATTCTTGAAATCTCAGGCGCCCCCCTACCTGGCGCGCCAACTGTCGGTGGTTTTGATCCGGCAGTTCTCCCGACACTACTAAGGTGTTTGCAGAGTTTGAAGTTCGGTGTGGTCGCGCGGAGATTCAAGAAGGTGAAATGTAAATGACACAAGAGACACCAAGATTTACGTGGTTCGGGCCGCCTGAGCGTAATACCCTACTCCATGGGGTGTGTTGGTGTTGTATTGGATGTATGAGCTCAAAGTGAGTTGAGAGTGTAGAGTGAGTGCGTCGAGTGAGCGTATATTGAGCGTGTGTCCTATGTATCGTCGGTCTGTCCTTTTATAGTACAAGGACAGGCCGTTACAAGTTGGCCTGGCCCAACATGTGGCCCCAACGGTTACTAATATTGATACACAATTGATACGCTTAATTACCCTTAATGACTGAGTTACGGGCTTTGACAGCACCGTTACTGATAATTAAGGTCGTCCGATCGTGTGTCATTAATATAGTATTAATGACACTTAATCGGGTCTTGAAGTCCTTGATTCCCCTTTGAAGATCCGGAGCCGTTGTGGAGTCTACCAGAGGTTTGAGGCTGAAGATCCAACGGTTGGACACGTGGCAGCTCCGGAGCATGCTGTGAAGAACAGATAGGTCCGGTGCTACCTGACACGTGTCAGTTCCGGAGCTTCCCTCGGTCTGGGGTTAGGTCCGGGGGTGCCGTTATGGTACATAGCCCGGAGCTTCCCCCTTGTGGGCAGTAGCTCC
Source organism: Tuctoria greenei (assembly GCA_036927565.1). NCBI lineage: Eukaryota > Viridiplantae > Streptophyta > Magnoliopsida > Poales > Poaceae > Tuctoria > Tuctoria greenei. The sequence goes on along the minus strand of JAYESD010000005.1, from coordinate 74,386,000 downwards.
AGTTTAATGGTACACGTGGCGACCCTAGGACTAACCATGTTAGGGAATCGGGTCCGTTTATGTCTGACATGTGGGCCTCCGAAGGTCTTCAAATCAAGTAGATGACATTTCCTTGAGATCTTTGCAATCTCAAGGGGTATACGGTGCTCAGGGTACCGACAACTAGAATCTGAAATCAACCATTTGAAAACCTTGATTCCTAGTGATGATTCTTGTCCCTCGTGTGATTTAATATATGAACAATTGTCCACATTAAGAACTGCACATTCCTCTACTCTAGATAGACTTGAACTTGAAAATAACAAAAAGCTTGCTGCACTTGACATTGGAAACTTAAAAGATGCTTCTTGTTCTATAATTGATTTGCATTGTTCTAGTTGTGATGATCTTGAAAATAAACTAAAAGATGCTATGAATGAAATTTCAATATTGAATAATGCTTTATGTTCTCATGAAGTTAAATATTGTTCCAATTGCAAATTAAAAGGAAAAACTTCATGTGAAAATTGCATTGATTTGTCCGATAAACTTGATAACATGCATAGGACATTAGATCGGTTTTGTAATGGGAATAAGAACCTAAACTTGCTGCTGAATTCTTCCAAGTCTTGCAAAGATAAAACTGGTTTAGGTCTTGATTCTCATGCTCATGCTAAGGCACATCCACCTAAAATGGTAAAGTCGTTAGGAAGTGGTTTGATTCAAACAGTTCCTAAACAAAAAGAAGTGGTTTTCAAATCTGCAGGGGTGTTGTCTCATTTGGTTTCAAATAAAAATGTTGTTTGCTCATCAAGACATGAACACAAAGTTAAATTTCATTGTACCTACTGTGGTAGAGATGGTCATGTCATAGATTTTTGTTATAGATTAGCTAAACAATAGAAAAGGGAAAGAATGATTGCTAGATCTCATAACTTTCATGCAAAATTTGCTGCACATAATAAACCGAATGCCAGGAACATGCAACCTGCTATTATGAGTCAAAAACATTCAAAGTTTTCCTCCGGACCTTCTGTTTTTGATTCCGGAGTTACTGATTTTTGTGCTACTCAAGTAACATCTCATAGGTCAGTAGTTAAGAGTAAAAAACCTCAAACTTTGACTCATAAACCTGCTGTTTTATCTCAGCTTTTGCGTGTTTTTCCTGCTGCACGTCATGTGACTCAGTACTGGATTCCTAAATGCCTTTTGACTAACCCCAGTATTGAGTCATCGACGTATTGTGCTTCTATGTAGGTTACATGTTTGATGAAGGAGAACATTTGGATTGTGGATTCAGGTTGCTCACGCCACAAGACCGGTAACGAAGATTGGTTCTCCTCCCTCTTTGTGTCACGTGTAGAGAATGTTACTTTTGCTGATAATTCTTCAACTCCTATAATTACTAATGGTTCGGTTAGAGTAAATAATCACTACACTTTGAAGGATGTGGCACTTGTCAAAAATTTGAAATACAACTTTCTTTCTGTTTCACAATTGCTAGATGAAAATCTGGAAATTATTTTCAATAAAAACTGCTGCAAAGTTGTAGGTTCAAATAGTGAGCTTATTTTTAACATGTCTCGGTTTGGAAGAGTTTTTAAAACTGATTTTGATATGTCTTCCTCTAAGCATAGGTGTCTAGTTGCTAATGATTCAAAAGACTTATATTTTTGGCATCATAGACTTGGTCACATAGGCCTTGATCACCTAACGCGTGTTAGTGCTCTTGATCGCATACATGGGCTGCCTAAGCTTAAAGGGGACAAAGAAATTGTGTGCTCTTCTTGTAGACATGCTAAGATGGTTGCAGGTTCACATACTCCTCTCACAATGATCATGACAACTGAACCGGGTCAACTTTTGCACCTTGACACCATAGGACCTTCACGTGTTCAATCCTTCGGAGGTGAATGGTATGTTCTTGTTATTGTTGATGATTATTCTAGATACTCTTGGCTTTACTTTATGGCATCTAAGAATGAAGCTTTTAGTCACTTTAGAACTTTATTTCTTAGATTATCAATTGATCACCAAGGATCTTCAAAAGCAATTAGAAGTGATAACGAAACTGAATTTAAAAATCAATCTTTTGATCACTTTTGTGCTGAAAATGGAATAGATCATCAGTTTTCTTCACCATATGTACCTCAAGAAAATGGTGTTGTAGAAAGAAAGAACAGAACCTTAGTTGAGATGGCTAGGACTATGCTTTATGAATATCAAACTCTTAGGAAATCTTGGGCTGATGCAATTGCAACCGCTTGTTATGTCTCAAATCGTGTTTTCTTGCACGCTAAGCTAGGTAAAACACCATATGAGCTCCGGTTTGGACATAGGCCTAGTGTTACGCATTTTCGGGTCTTTGGTTGCAAATGCTTTGTTAAGAAACATGGTAATCTAGATAAATTTGAACCTAGATCCATTGATGGCATGTTTCTCGGTTATCCATCTCATACTAGAGGATATCATGTGCTTTTACTTGATACTAACAAAATTGTGGAGACTTGTGAAGTGTCTTTTGATGAAGCTAGCCCAGGTACTATCTCAAATATTGCAGGTCCAGATCCATATCCGCAGGGGGAGAGCATTTTCATTGAAGATGAGGAAGAGGTGGAGCTGCTGCCCAAAAATTCAGCAGCTAATGACATTGTTCGAGCTCCTGATTTTGATTCACAGCCAGCACCGATGACCACCATTGCTGGTCTAGATCCTCCTCAAGTCACAAGCTCATCGATTTGTGATGAACATGAAGAAAAAGCTTGTGAAGTGTCCACTCCCCTCCGGGTTCTCAAAATTCATCCTCCACAACAGATTAGTGGAAGCTTGCACGAATGAGTTACACGGTCCAGGTTTTGCGATCCAAACTCTCATGCTCATTATGCTTGTGTTGCTTCTTTTGAACCCAAAGATATATCACATGCACTCACTAATGAATCTTGGATTATTTCCATGCAAGAAGAGTTAGAAAATTTTGAAAGAAATAATGTTTGGAAACTTGTACCTCCTCCTCAAGGTCACACTTCAATTGGAACTAAATGGGTGTTTAAAAATAAACAAAGTGAGGATGGGGTTGTGGTTAAGATCAAGGCTAGGTTGGTTGCTCAAGGTTTCACTGAAGTTGAAGGTCTAGATTTTGATGAAACTTTTGCTCCTGTTGCTAGATTAGAAGCCATAAGAATTTTGTTAGCTTTTGCTGCATCTAAAGGTTTTAAGCTATATCAAATGGATGTTAAAAGTGCTTTTCTTAATGGCTACATAGACGAGGAGGTTTATGTCAAACAACCACCGGGTTTTGAAAATTCAGATTTTCCTAATCATGTTTACAAACTGTCCAAAGCCTTGTACAATCTCAAACAAGCCCCTAGAGCATGGTATGATAGGTTAAAAACATTCTTACTTCAAAAGGGGTTTACCATGGGCAAGGTTGATAAAACTCTTTTTGTGCTTAAGCATGGCAATGACTCATTATTCGTTCAATTGTATGTGGATGATATTATCTTTGGTTGTGCTTCTCATGATCTTGTGTCCAAGTTTTTAGCTATGATGAGTTCAGAATTTTAGATGAATATGATGGGAGAACTCACGTACTTTTTGGGGCTGCAAATCAAGCAAACCAAGGAGGGTACCTTTGTGCATCAAACGAAGTATACAAAAGACCTCCTAAGGCGCTTCAACATGGACAAAAGCAAGCCTCTTCAGACACCAATGGGAACAAAAACAACACTTGAACTTGATGAAGATGGTGAACCTGCGGATCAAAAAGAATATAGAAGCATGAACGGATCACTTTTGTACCTCACGGCATTAAGACCAGACATACAATTCAGCGTATGTCTTTGTGCATGGTTTCAAGCCTCCCCACGTGCTTCACATCGTCAAGTTGTCAAAAGGATTCTCAGGTACTTACATAGAACTCAAGAATTTGGCATTTTTCTTCCTTCTTCCTCAACTGTTACTTTGAAAGCTTTTTCTGATGCTGATTTTGGAGGTTGTAGGATTGATAGGAAAAATACTTCGGGTGCTTGTCATTTTCTTGGTAATTCACTTGTTGCTTGGTCCTCTAGAAAGCAAAGTTCAGTTGCACAGTCCACCATCGAATCTGAATATGTAGCTGCTGCTCGCGCTTGTTCATGAATTCTTTGGATTGTTCAAACAATTAAGGACTATGGGGTTAATCTAGATAGTGTTCCACTGTTTTGTGATAACACTAGTGCCATTAGCATTGCTAAAAACCCTGTGCAACATTCTAGAACTAAGCACATTGACATTAGGTATCACTTTCTCTATGATAATGTTGAAAAAGGAAACATTGTGCTTCACCATATAGATACCGAACAACAATTGGCTGAAATTTTTACAAAACCTTTGGATTTCACTCGTTTTTGTTACATTCATAGCGAAATAGGGGTTATGCATCCTCATGGCTTAAATTGAGAGGGGGGTTGAAACTTGGGAAGTCTATGTGTGAATCTGAACTAAAATAATATGAGCATAGTATTTCATACATATATGACTTGTGATTCGTTTTACATGCTGGAAGTTCTTACTACATTACTCATGTTATACATTTTGTAGTTTTTGCCATGACTAGTAATTGGAATAATTACTTACACTAAATCGGGTTTTGATCTTGTTGGGATGATTGAACTTTCTTGCTGTTTTGAACTTGTTGCATGCACACAAATGCCTTTAATCATAAAAAATTAATCAAGTAATCAACTCACATGTTGAGTTTTTGTGAACAAATATAAGTTGAGAAAGATCAAGAGAATATGCATGCATCGTACTTCTTCTTTTGAGATGGCTTATCATTGCACTTAGGTATGCACTTGGAAGAAGTTGTGTATGACTAAAACCATGTCCTTAAGCTTCTGATTGTCAAATGACATAGGCTTGGCTTGGTTGGTTAGAATAAGGCCGATGCGCATATAATCTCTTGCAAATATCATATGATCTAAATTTGTGCTTTGAAAAATAATAAAATGCAGCAACAAGTGTCATGCTTTCAGGTATTGAAATAGTTAAGTTTGTGAGATCATGACTTGCTTAAGTTGAAAATTACATTTGATTTCTAGCATGGCTTATACTACTTTATGTATCTCATTGTTGTGATAGTGTAAGTTACTTGATAGTAAGACTTGGATGAGCTTTGTTTTATATGTATAAGTTAAACTATGCTCATAACAATTAAAATTTCTCTTTTGAACCTTGCTAAATACATTGTCAAAGGGGGAGAGATAATATGGTGAATTATGCAAGGGGGATAAATTTATTTCAATCTCATTTGATTTTCAAAAAGGGGGAAATTGTTCTCAAAACTTTTCATGCCAAAGTTCGGATTTAAATGTTGTTGCCAATGCATTCATCAAGGGGGAGATTGTGAGACCTATGTATGCTGAATACATTGGCTTTGACAATAAAAGTTTTGAATGCTACCATAACATCTTTTTAGCAAGGTCCGACTCTAGCTCCGAGCTTCTGCAAGGTCTGACAATAGGTCCGACTTTCTTTGTCTAGATCCATCATGTTTTCTGGTAGCTCTGGTGAGCTTTGTCTTTAGATCCAGCATGTCCTTGATAGCTCTGGCATGGCTTTGTTAAGTTCCGATATGTTTTGCTAGGTCTGACTTTTGTTGGTTAGCTCCGACATGTCTTTGTTAAGCTCCGACATGTTTCTCTAGCTCAGGCTTTTGGGTTGAATAGTTCCGACTAGTTTTGGTTAGCTCCGGCGCTAGGTCCGGCTAGCTTTGGTAAGCTCCGGCGCTAGGTTGTACTAGCTTTGGTAAGCTCCGGCTCTAGGTTGTACTAGATTTGGTAAGCTCTGGCTCAAGCTTCGGTTAGATTTGGCAAGGTTTGGAGCTTGATCATAATGTTCCAAATTTTCATGTGACATGTTTCGAACTTGCTTTACACTTATGGAAAGGTTGCTTAGTATTCTTTTACTAAGTTTTTGGTGTGTTTTGGTGGTTAAGGCTTATATCGTTTTGATATGCTTTGCAACATTCTTATGTGAGGTGCTCACGTAAGGTGTTGTGTTCGGAACTGACTTGAGTCAAGTCGCGGACTTGGGCTCGTACGGATTGGTTGTTTATTCATGTGCAGGTGTTGCTTGAGTTCAAGTCATGGCTGGTGACATGATCCTTTGGACTAGTCTCAGGGAGGAGATGAGGTTCCAACAACCAAATTCAGGAGGAATTGTGGTTGAGCGGGTCAGGAGGTCGCGCAGGATGATTGAATCAAGGGCAGTGCATATGAAGGTTACTGGACATCGAAGGAAGGTGTTTGCACGTATGCATGCGGTGCATGATGTGGCAACATGGTTCTGAAGATGGTTTGTGGATGGGAAGATCTGGTTGGAAGGATCGGATCGTATCGGTTGATGACTTTGGCTGCGGCGGGGTCGGTTATGGCTCGGTAGGAAAGTATCGAGTTGGTTATGATAGGATTTCGTGTGGGTCACGAAGTTGAGTTGTTTTAGGAATGAGGGATATGTTCCTAAGGTGTTTGGAAGTCTTAAGATTGCTTCTATCTGCGTATAGAAGAATCCTAAGCAGTTATGGAAAGTTTCGATTCGTGAACGGAGTAGGATTAGGATCCTGATTTGAGTTGAGTTGGCTTTCGAGCTGGTTATATAAGAAAGGGAGGCCAGAGCTCGTGGTGCACGACTTTGGGGCTGTTCCTCTTGTGTTCTATTGAATAAAATTCGTATTTTGAAGGAACTTTTGTGCCTTGTTCGTCCGACTTGTTCCAAACAAGTTTTACTCGTCAAGTTTCTGGACAGCACTATCTTTTGTCGGTGGTTTAATCATAACTCGAGTTTTACAGATCCAATTGACGTGATTCTTTTTGTTTTGTCTTCACAACTTGATTATATATCATCTGTCAAAATTTCATGGTCATTGGATTTGTGGTTTCTGATCTACACGAGTTTCTTTGCAGCGTTCCAGAACTGTTTTTCTCGGGTAGGACAGATTGACCTTTGTTCGATCTTTCGATCATAACTTGAGTTTCTCACGACGGATATGAGTGATTATTATTGTGTTTTCTTCGTGACTTGATTCTCTCTGATATATATCACTTTTGTCCTAGTGAAACACGTTTAGATTAGCCTCACACACGATTTCATTAATAGATCATTTTTCTGCCGAAGGGGTTGGAATTTAATTGTTTCCGCTGCGTAAGATTTTAAAATCTACCATTCACCCCCCCTCTAGAAGCTTTTCATGTGCTCTTCGATCCTACAAGAAGGCATAAGCCCCATAATGACTTAAGAAGGGTAAATACCATAGCCAAATTTTGCAATACTAGGTAGAGTATTTTGTTGTGCACTTGGTACTTTTGAAAGGTATAAAATTGTAGCAACTCCTGATCATCAACCAAAAGTCTTGACTTTGCTCGGGGCAAGCAAAGGATAAGCTTGGGGGAGTTCGTTCACGGCTGTTATATCCCAATTTCATCTGTCAATATAACTCAATTGTATAAAAGAAAAGTTATTTCTTGCACACATCACATTTCTACTTAACCTATTTCCACTTGTCTTTAGAAAAATTTTGCATGCAGGATTTTTATGCTGGAAATGAGGTGAAAGTGGTGGGGGGGGGCAATCCTAAAAAGTATCATCCCAGGCAATCAAGCACCGACACGTGGCATCACAAGGATCAAATGGCCCATAAACAGATGTATCCGAGGAGATCCAATGATATATCACCCATATCAGTCAATGGGATCCACCTGGAAGTGACCTGGAGAAAACACACTGAAATTGGTCAGAATACCAGTTCGACTGCACTGATGGTTCGGTCGAACCCTTCCTGGTGCCAAACGCGGTCATCTTCCATGTGTAGAGTCCCTGTGATGCTCTGATAACAATCAAGACTGATTCGCACGCTTTTGGTGGCGGGAACATACTCTTCTCCAGCTATAAATAGGACCCTCTACCCCTCACTTCAACATACACCACTTCAGCTTCATTCTATTGTATCCACTATCTTCCATAGTCCTAGAGGAGTTTAGGCTTTAGAGAGGAGATCCTCTAGTCCCTAGTCCAAATTAGGAAAAGAGTAGAAGGAGTCTGCTTCCCATTTCCAAATTGAGAAAGGTATGACTCATGTATATCATTTTGTATTCGTGACTTTATGCATAATAAAGATGTTATATTTAGTCTTCTTTTATACATATGCTTGGATGAAGCATTTGTTGTTTGATTGTGGACTCCATGTATGTGGTAGTAGTGTTTATGATTATGCCATACAATCTTATTCTATAATTATTAACGTTAAAAACCTCCACTATAGTCTAATTATCATCATTAACGTTAAAAACCTCCACTATAGTTATGATATGATCATGTTAATACAAATAACTTACGCTATGTGTCAACATTGGTTGAACGATGTTTAGGTTAGTCGTAGCCTTAAGATAGCTTGTGCCTAGACTCTTAAGATATTTCCTTAATATGCTAGCATGGTGCTAGGATAGTTAAGTAGCATTGAATGTCTTGTAGACCCATGGATAGAAGAGGTAGGAAGTAGGTGGTGACAGCCCTATCTGACCTTTGTAATCCACCACATTCGGCTATGCCACAGGCTCTTGGCGGGAGTCCCCCTAGTATTGATAGGGGTAAGCCCGTGCCCGATGTGTTGAACAACTTAGCATAAGGATTCACCATTGACATGCTCATTAGTATCTAACCTAGGCTATGTATATGTGTATTAGAGTCATTGTAGGAGCAACTCCCTAACTCTTAGTCTAATCTCTCTTAGACCTATTTATCCCCCTTAGAATAGAATGCTCTTGTGTGTGTCACACTACCTCCACTTATCTATTTTCCATCCTCACTAGAACCTTACCTTGACCAATCTACCCCTTTCATTTGATGATTACTACACTTCCACCTGGTCTTCCTTTGGGATAAAATAAATGACACCTTTGGAATACTCTTTTAAGGGGAAATGCTACAACGATAGTTTCCGTGTGCTTGCGGAATCTATTATGTACTTAATAAATGTCAACAGTCTATGAAACAATGCTTAAGGGATTCTAGGTACTTGTTTTAGCTTTTTCCATGTAAGGTGGTATTTCGTTTTGGAGATCCAAAAGACAATACCAACACTTACTCTTGTGAGGATGCATGAGAATTGAATGATGAGGAAGTGGCAACCTTCCTAATAAATGCAAGCAAGGATATTAAATTCTAAGACAAACCAAACAATGAAAAATGCTAAGTCATACCTCATTTTAAGGGCAGTTGGTGACAAAGGCCTTTGTATGAGAAATTCACAGCCTTGGATTTTTGTGTAGACTTGATGTTTGATGTCAGGCTAAGTTGAGGTTGGATTTGGTGACAAATTTGGTTGAGGCTTCTTCTTGCTCCTCCATTGGGTCGTCATCTTGAACATTTTTGTACCTCAAACTTAAAATGACTCTGAAGGAGAGATGTGTTTTCAAATCCTCCCAATGGTGGCTTGAGCTTGATGTGGCCTCCTCTTTCTTGCCAAACCACCTCTTTACAATTTTTGTCCTGCTGCAATTCAATCAAGAACAAACAAAAAAATTGAAAACGGGTTACGTTAGCCAAAAGCAAATCGAACCCTATTGTCAAATTGTCTAGCCTGACTTGAAACAATTTGTGAATGCAATGACGCATGAAGCAAATCTTTTTGGGTTGAATTAGATAACTAAGTGGTCATGCCTAGGGTCGATATCCAATTAAATTTCTTTCCTAATTCAAATTTTTAGTTTTATGATGGTTGGAAATTTTACCTTCGAACATACAAGTGTGGAAATTTAAACATGTTGAATCCAAATACTGAAAAATTGGAATATGCAATTCGAAACAAATATGAGATAACTACCAATTAACCTATTGGCAAGGACTCACCAAAATTTGAAGTCTGATGGGTGGGACTTACCTCTGTCCTGTTCAGTGCGATGATTTGTTGTCCACTCCCGGAGTTGAAGATGTGCACAACTTCTCCTGCTTGACATGCCAAACCTCCTCTGGCTGTCATTTGGACATGTGGGCCACATGATAGCCCTAGCCTCTCTGTCATCTTGATGAAGACTTGTTGATGTAGTGACGGCTTTTCACTCTTGAAGATATTCTTTCTTGAACATGGTGAGGCTTGTCCTTCTTTAGGGGTGCCACTTCGACCTTCTTGATATTCGTCAGTGTTAACTCATACTTTGATCATGGATCAAAAGGTTCCTTGAGGATAATGACATGTGGATTCCACAATCAAACAAGAAATGATTCATACACAATGTCACTTGCCCTAGGTTGCACGGGCTTGGTCGAAGTGTAGGAATCCCAACAAGTGATTGTGGGACATCTTGGATCTTAAATGCTCTTTATGTTTCTTGTCCTTGGCCAAGGGCTTCATGTGGATGTTGTCTTGATTTCTTGCTTTTCCATGGACAAGATACTTCAAGGTAGGCTTTTTGAAAGTGCATCTAGGTTCCCCGTGGGTTTTGGATGATTGATGACGACAATTAAGTCGCTAATGAGCTCAAGTGATCTTAGCACAGGTATGGACTCAACTGGAGACGCAAACCCTCAAAAAGGAAAAGGAAGGAAACGGAGTCAACTCGAAGCATAGAAACTAGGGTTTCTTGCGTGATTGAGTTAGACTAGCCGTAGTAATAGGAGGGTGTGTGTGTCAAGTGCATTGAGATCAAGTTTGGGAGCTCAAAGTGGTTTAGAGGTCAAACCTATGAAAGAAATGAGTGATTGAGTGGTCTGGCCGTAGGGCCGGACTAGTCCGTGCAGGAGGCCGGACTAGTCCGTCCCTGGCCGGCCAAGTCCGTTTTTGGCCGGACCAGAAGGGTCTGACTGAGATCGGACTAGTCCGTTTGTGACCGGACTAGTCCGGCTAGCTGTGAGTGGGTTTTGGGATGAAGTCCCAAAACCACGGACTTGTCCGTTTTGGACCGGACCAAGAGGTCCTGAGTGAGAACGGACTAGTCCGCCCGTGGGGCCGGACTAGTCCGGGTTGGCTAGAAAAGGTGCTTCTGTGGCTAAGTCTGGGAGGACCGGACTAGTCCGCCCTAGGGGCCGGACTAGTCCGTGGTCCTCAGACTAGTCCGTTTTCACCCGGAGCAGAAGGCTCTGTGTGAGATCGGACTAGTCCGGTGTTGACCGGACTAGTCCGTTCTGGAAGTGACCGTTTGAATTTGAAGTTTGGCGGGTAGCGTGACGATCGTGTGTCAGCTGTCGGGACCTGACAAAGGAGTCAGTGGTCCCCTAGACCGGACTAGTCCGGGCCAGTGGCCGGACTAGTCCGTCCTTTTGCTGAAGTCAGCAAATTGGGGTTGGGACCTCTATAAAAAGGGGACCCCCGGCCTCATTTCAAACACCCTTGGAAAAACTAAAACCCTAGCGCCGCCACAGCCAACTTGGAGCACTCCTAAGCCTCCTTCTTGCCTACTTTCCCTCTAAAACTAATTCTTGAGTGGATTAGGGTTTAGTGAGGTGGAGAAGAGGAAGAACATCGCGCTTGTGCTCCCGGTTTGATCTCTTGCACTCGTTGAGTCTTTGTGGGCTGTGTATTGAGTTTGTTTTACTGTGTTGATCATCTTTGTGGTGTGGGAGCCTCAGTTTGTGAGAAGCCCCAACGAACTTTGTAATCACCGTTGTGATTAGTGGAGAACCAAGTTAGGCCCGTGCGGTAAACTTGGTGAGGGAAGGGTTGTTGGACCCGGTCCTTTTGTGGACTCCTCAACGAGGACGTAGATTCCTTGTGTGGGATCGAACCTCGGGATAAAATCCTTGTCTCCTTGTGTTCTTCGCATTTACTCTATTGATTACTTTGTTCTAGAGTTGGTAGTCTCGCTTCATACTCCGCATTGCTACAAACTTGTGGAAACTTGACTTGCTCTTGTTTAGGTTGTTGCTTAACTTGACTTAAACATATACACACTTGTAGTAAAGAGAAAATACCCTAAAACTTGCTAGAAACATCTTTTTAGGGTTATTCACGCAAGCTGACCGGACTAGTCCGCCCCCTGACCGGACTAGTCCGCCCCTTGTGATTTAATCTCGTTTTATTAAGTCATTTGCAGGTCAATTAGCCTATTCACCCCCCCTCTAGGCAACTTTCAATTGGTATCAGAGCGGGACTCTCCACAAAGAGTCTAACAACTCGGAGAGATGGCCGGAGTGGTGAATGATGATGCATCGAGCAGCAACTACGAGGCGACCCGTGAGGAGACGTTAGCTTATCAAGATAAGCCAACGGACGATGAGGAGACTCGCCAACTCAAGGCGAAGCTCCGGGAGAAGTTGAACATTTCCAAGATTGATCCATCAAACCAATCAAGCGGTGGTGGTGGAGTCAACTACAACCGACAAGGGTTCAACTATGAACGCCTTGCCGCCAACAACCACTACCTGTCCATCCCATTGGGGAAACCTCCCCAATTCGATGGAACGGACTACGGTATGTGGAAACACAACATGAAGATCCACCTCGTGTCACTCAACCCAGCGTTGTGGCAAATTGTCATGACCGGGGTGGAGATTCCAAAGGATGAGGACAACATAACTCAAGAACAAGCCATCCTCATCCACCGCAACGCTCAAGCTGCGGGTGTGATCATCTCATCTCTCTCTAGAGATGAGTTCAACCGTGTCGATGGCCTTGAAGTGGCCAAAGACATATGGAACACCCTCAAGACGGCGCATGAGGGAAACCGAGTGGTCAAGGAGGCCAAGATCGAGCTCATCGAAGGAGAGCTTGGGAGATTCGCCATCTTGGATGGTGAATCCCCCCAAGACATGTACAACCGGCTGAAGGTGCTGATTAACAAGAGCCGATCATATGGCTGCACCAAATGGACCGACCACGAGGTGGTGAAGAGGATGATTCGGGCATTCATGCCTAGGAACGTCTCTTTATGCTCCATGATTCGGGAAAGCCCGGGGTTCACTCAAATGACCCCGGAGGAGGTTCTTGGGAGGATCATTAACCATGAAATCATGGAGAAGGAGGCGCTCTTCTACAACGACCTCCAAAAGTTCACCGCCTCCAAAATGAAGAACGTTGAACTCAAGGCAACACCCTCATCAAAGGAGCAAGAGGAAAGTGATGAGGAGAGCCTCGACACCGATGAGGAAGAGGCCTTCTTCATCAACAAGTTCAGGAGAATGATGAGAAGGAAGAAAGGTGGATACAACCATGAGGGCAAAGGGAAGGAAAGAGCAAGGCCCAAATCAAAAAGGTCTTGCTACAATTGTGGCGAGTATGGGCACTTCATTGCTGACTGCCCACATGAAGAAGCAAAGAAGAAGAAGGAGGGCAAGCCTCAAGAAAGGAAATTCTTCAAGAAGAAGAGGCCCTCCGGACAAGCCCATTTGGGGAAGGAGTGGGACTCTAACGATGAGTCCTCCTCCGAAGAAGAAGAGGAGAAGATGGCCACCATAGCCATCGGGAGGAACTCCAAGGGAGGCAAGCTCTTCCCCAACCTCAACAACGACCACAAGCCTACTTGTCTTATGGCAAGGGAAGGAAAGAGAAAGGTAACATCTCATCCTTCCTCCCCAACTTCCTCACATGATGATTTTGATAGTGCTAGTGAAAATGAGCATATGTTTAAGGACATAAGCAAAAGCACCTTGCGTAGGATGAAGTTGCTTATGGATGAGATCTTTGAGAAGGAAGATCTCATCAATAGACAGGAGGACATGCTCATCCTTGAGAAGGAGAGATGTCAAGAGCTTGATGAGCTCCTTGAGCTCGAAAGAGAGAAGAGCAAGGCATTGGAACACGAACTTGCACTTTGCAAGAAAACGTGTTCAAGTCTTGAGGAGAAGTCGATTGAGCTCAAGGATGAACTTGGAAGCTTGTCAAAAGCTAACAAGATCCTTGAGACTCAAGTTGAGTCACTCAAGAACAATGTAACCTCTTCCTTCAAGAGCTCAACCTCCTCAAAGGCCTCATCGAAGGCAACATCACCTTGCAAGTGCTCCAACCTGATCCTTAAACTTAAGGATGAACTCAACCTAGCACAAGGCAAACAAGCATCTAAGGGTGCCATCTTTGACAAGGAAAAGGTGGCATATGCACGAAGTGCATTCACCAACACAAGACCACCCCATGTCAAGGATGGTCTTGGCTATACTAGAGGTGCAAGGCATAACACCAAAACCTCCAAGTATGGCAAAGACATGATTGTCTTTGTTAAGGGGAGTTCATCCCAAACTAAAAATGAAAAGAACTCACCCTCTAGCAAAAACTTACCTAAATCTGAACCGCATCATTTATTTCATGATTTTGATGCATCTTATGTGTTGAAGAAGAACAAACACGGCAAGGTGTTTGCTAGATATGTTGGGCCACTCCGCAAGAGCCCCAAGCCTTGCGTGTGGGTGCCCAAATGCCTAACTACTAACGTGAAAGGACCCAACCCCGCTTGGGTACCTAAAAGAAAGGAATAAAACTTGTTTTGCAGGCTTACTCCTCCGGTGGATCGAAATGGGTATTGGATAGCGGATGCACCAACCACATGACCGGAGAGAGGAGCATGTTCATAGAGTATGAGGAGAATAAGGACCCAAGTGAAGGAATCTTCTTTGGGGACAATAGCCAAGGGAAAATCCTTGGCTCCGGTAAAATTTCTATCTCCTCATTACATACCTTATCAAATGTGTTGCATGTTGATTCCCTAGACTATAATCTCCTTTCCATATCACAGTTATGTGATAGAGGATATAAATGTGTGTTTACTAGTGAGGGAGTGAATGTCATTAGAGAAGGTGATGACTCGATAGCCTTTAAGGGAGTGCTCAAGGGAAAGCTCTATCTTGTGGACTTCACCGCGGATAAAGCTCAACTTGACACATGCTTAATGGCAAAAGCCAACATGGGATGGCTTTGGCATAGAAGGCTAGCCCATGTTGGAATGAGGAACCTTCAAAAGCTCCTTAAGGGTGAGCATGTTCGTGGCCTAAAGGATGTAGTATTCGAAAAGGATAGGCCATGTAGTGCTTGCCAAGCGGGAAAGCAAGTAGGAGCTCAACACCCCTCTAAGAATATCATGACGACAACTAGACCTTTCGAGTTGCTCCATATGGATCTTTTTGGCCCCATTGCGTACATTAGCATTGGTGGCAGCAAGTATGGTCTAGTTATCGTTGATGACTTCTCTAGATATACTTGGGTGTTCTTCTTGCATGATAAAAGTGAAACTCCCGGTGTCCTCAAGAAATTCCTAAGGAGAGCTCAAAATGAGTTCACCTTAAGGATAAAGGCTATAAGGAGTGACAATGGCACCGAATTCAAAAACATGCAAGTAGAAGAGTTCCTAGATGAGGAGGGCATCAAGCATGAGTTTTCCGCTCCCTATTCTCCACAACAAAATGGCATAGCCGAAAGAAAGAATAGGACGCTCATTGAGATGTCAAGGACGATGCTAGATGAGTACAAAACATCGGACCGGTTTTGGGCGGAAGCGGTTAACACCGCTTGCCATGCCGTGAATCGATTGTACCTTCATCGCCTCCTCAAGAAGACCCCTTATGAGCTTCTAATTGGTAAGAAACCCAATGTTTCTTACTTTCGGGTCTTTGGTAGCAAGTGCTACATCCTCAACAAGAAGCCTAGGACTTCGAAGTTCGCTTCAAAGTCCGATGAGGGTTTCTTGCTTGGATATGACTCAAACACTCATGCGTACCGTGTGTTCAACAAATCCTCCGGAATTGTTGAAGTAGCACGTGACGTGGTGTTTGACGAAACCAATGGCTCTCAAGTGGAGCAAGTTGATCAACATGCCCTTGATCAAGAGGAACCTCCACTAGAAGCTCTAAGGAGAATGGCACTTGGAGATGTTCGCCCACAAGAACCATCTCAAAGTCCAAATGACCATCCTCTCTCTAAAGTAGGTCAAACCCCCATTGGACAAGTTGAAGATCCACTAGAAGCTCCCCAAAGTGTTAATGAGAATGAAGATCAAGGGGGAGGCTTGGATCAAGGGGGAGGCTTGGATCAAGAGGGAGACCAAAGTGAAGAAGATGAACCAAGTAATTCAAGAGGTCAACCCCCGCATCCTCGTGTTCATCAAAGTGTTCAACGGGACCATCCCGTTGACAACATTCTAGGAGATATCACAAAAGGAGTAACAACACGCTCACGTGTTGCAAACTTTTGTGAGCATTTCTCTTTTGTCTCATCCTTGGAACCACATAAGGTTGAAGATGCCTTAAGGGATCCGGATTGGGTAGTTGCCATGCAAGAGGAGCTCAACAACTTTGAAAGGAACAAGGTTTGGGAGCTTGTCAAGCGGCCTCAAGCTAATGTTGTTGGAACCAAGTGGGTGTTTCGCAACAAACAAGATGAGCATGGCGTGGTAACTAGGAACAAGGCACGACTTGTGGCAAAAGGATACTCACAAGTTGAGGGTTTGGACTTTGATGAGACATTTGCCCCCGTAGCTAGGCTTGAGTCAATTCGGATATTACTAGCCTTTGCTACTCATCATGACTTCAAGCTCTACCAAATGGATGTTAAGAGTGCATTCCTTAATGGACCAATCAAGGAAGAAGTTTATGTAGAGCAACCTCCAGGGTTTGAAGATCAAGACTATCCTAACCATGTTTACAAATTACGAAAGGCTCTTTATGGTCTCAAGCAAGCTCCTAGAGCTTGGTATGAGTGCCTAAGAGACTTTCTAGTTGAAAATGGTTTTAGGATAGGAAAGGCGGATTATACCCTTTTCACAAAACACTTCAATGAGGATCTTTTTGTGTGCCAAATATATGTGGATGACATCATATTTGGTTCCACAAATAAGGTGTTTTGTGATGAGTTCTCCAAGATAATGACGGAGAGATTTGAAATGTCCATGATGGTTGAACTAAAGTTCTTCCTAGGATTTCAAGTGAAACAACTCAAAGAAGGGACGTTCATAAGTCAAACTAAGTATACTCAAGACATTCTAAGAAAGTTTGACATGGACAAAGCAAAACCCATCAAAACCCCTATGGGGACAAATGGACACCTAGACCTAAATGAGGACGGTCCAAGTGTGGATCAAAAGCTATATAGGTCTATGATCGGATCACTCCTCTATCTTTGTGCATCTAGGCCCGATATCATGCTAAGTGTGTGTATGTGTGCACGCTTTCAAGCAGCACCCAAGGCTTGTCATTTGACCGCCGTTAAAAGGATCTTGAGATACCTTGTACACACACCCACCCTAGGACTTTGGTACCCCAAAGGATCCAAGTTTAACCTCATTGGATATTCCGATGCGGATTATGCGGGGTGCAAAGTTGATAGGAAGAGCACATCGGGTACGTGCCAATTCTTAGGTCGATCTCTTGTGTCTTGGTCCTCCAAGAAGCAAAACTCTATTGCTCTATCCACCGCCGAAGCGGAATATGTTGCGGCCGGAAGTTGTTGTGCACAACTTCTTTGGATGCGACAAACTCTTAGGGACTATGGGATTAACTTGCGTAAAATTCCACTCTTGTGTGACAATGAGAGTGCAATCAAGATAGCCCATAATCCGGTGGAACACTCTAGGACCAAACATATAGACATTCGACACCATTTCCTGCGAGATCACTCAATGAAGGGAGACATTGAGATTTCACATGTGAGGACGGAACATCAACTTGCGGACATTTTCACAAAGCCTCTTGACGAGAAGCGTTTCTGTGAGCTAAGAAGTGAGCTAAATGTGTTGGATTCTCGAAACGTGGCTTAAAGCACCATTCCTCATATTTTTTTTTTGAGCCACATTTCGAAAAAACTCCTCTCTATGTCGATTTCTCCTCAAATTTGTTTGAGAAATCTATTTTCCTCATGAAAATGTTCATAAGTTGTTCCTTATTGGCTCACAATCATGCTTGTCATGTTTTCCTTGCTATACTCGTGCAAAAGGACTTAACTCTATGGGCAAAACCCAAATATATTCTTTTTCAGCCCAGCTGAACCGGACTAGTCCGCCCCTACGGCCGGACAAGTCCGGGTCAGACTAGTCCGCGGCTAGTCCGCACACCGGACTAGTCCGGCCTCCCACCGGACAAGTCCGGACCCGGACTAGTCTGGGTCTGGTCCGCAGACCGGACTAGTCCGGCCCCTTAACCGGACTAGTCCGGCCCTTGGGGACTTAAACCCCCAGGGGGCCAAACCCCCCTCTCTCTCTCACTCATTTGCCTCTCCAACTTCCACACGCGCACAACCGCCCCCAAATCGGTGATTTTGCGCTCCAACCACCAAAACTCAACTCCAATCCGCGCATCGAAGCCTTTGGGAGTTAGGGACCACTTCCCCGCTCTCCACCTTCGAGATCCACGCCGATTTCGACAAATCAAGCGGATTTTTGAAGGTATTTCACCGTTCCTCAAAAACTAGCCCCATTCTTGATTCTTCAAGTTTTTGATAGGAACATCTTCGTTAATGTTGTTCCATACATCCTTGCGATCATAGCCTAGGAGTATTGCGCATTGATTCACAAATTTTTCGATGAATTGATTAGGGTTAGGGTTCTTCCTGTGTAACCTGGACTAGTCCGGCCACCAGGCGGACAAGTCCGGCCAGCGGACTAGTCCGTCCCTGGGGCGGACAAGTCCGGTCTGCACAGGGCAAACCTTACCTCTAGTTGGTTCTCGAGATCTTTTCGGCAATACTTCTTCTTCCTAGGCTCATATCTTCCTTCCTCCATCTTTTTCACAGAATGTCGAACTCCGAGCGCTCTCCTCCGCGTGTCCACCTCGAGGGGCGTACCAAGGCCCAAATTGCCGAGGCTCGGACTAAGGCTGCGCTAATTGAGGCGCAGAAGGCCAAGGAGGAAAGAAAGCTCAAGGCACTCGAAGCATCCAAGGTGGCTGCGAGCATTTACAATGAGGATGAAGCCATTGCTCGTGCCACCGCGGAATCCCTCCATGAGCTGAGGAAGAAGAAAAGAGAGGACAGGGAGGCCCACAACTCCAGGGCTGCTGAGGCCAGCGCTCCTAAGCGAAAGAAGCTCGTCACTGTTGGCGAGAAAGCGAAGGGCAAGGAGCCAGCCCAAGAAGAGGCTGCCCCTAGGGTCGAGCGCGACCCAAAGAAGGGAAAAGCCCCGGCTCCAGTTAAGCCGAAAAAGAAGAAGCCCTCCATCAAGGTGCCCGCCAAGAAGGCACCCGGAGGAGTGGTGATTCGGGAAAAAGGGAAGGCTCAGGCTGCTGAGCCTCTGGTGATGCACAGTCCAGCACGGAATCCAAACCGTCAGCCCAACCTCTCAGCTAATACCTTCAAAGGAAAAGGAGCTGAGAAGGCCAGGAGGCTCAGAGACGAGAATGTCTATAAGTATGAGAAGTCCACCGCCGACCCTAGGTTCTGGTGTGACTTCCACTGCGATTACTATCGCCTCGTCTACATGAAGATG
The DNA here is from genome assembly GCA_036927565.1 of Tuctoria greenei. Taxonomy (NCBI): domain Eukaryota; kingdom Viridiplantae; phylum Streptophyta; class Magnoliopsida; order Poales; family Poaceae; genus Tuctoria; species Tuctoria greenei. The sequence continues at coordinate 74,366,654 of JAYESD010000005.1, read as the reverse complement.
AAGACTCCTGTGACTGATGCCCAGTGGGTTGACTGGGACTACATGGCTCAGAAGAAGCATGCTGCATTTGATGCTGTGATCAATGCAGCAGAACGACATGGAATCAAGGATATCATGGGTTTCCAGTACGACTGGAACATTGAGGTGATTGTGCAATTCTACTCGACCGTCTACTTTCACTCCTTTGGCAATCGCCGGATGTCATGGATGACCAATGGAGAGCAGTACACAGTCACATTTGAAGACTTTGCCAAGATCTTAGGATTGGAAGAACACCTTGAGCATGAGATCATCATCTCCAACCTCAAGGCCCTAGATCGAGATGCCCTTGACTTCATGTATCCAGATCATCTTCCTTATGAGGCAGGACTGGCAAGAAATATCAAGCCATTTTTCAGTGTGCTCAACCGCCTTCTTCGGAAGACCATTGCCCCGAAGGATGGAGATGCCGGAGTCATCCAGGGCAACTTGAGGCATTTGCTTGTGCTGATAGATGGGGAAGAAAGCTTCAACCTAGCTGAGTACATCTTTGATGATATCTTCAATATATCTCATACCCCCAACAGATCTTGTGGCTATGCTCCTTATGTGATGTGCCTAATTGAGACAGTCTCCGGAATTACCTTCCTGAAGGATGTCACACATAAGAGACTGCGTCCTCAGATTCCCCCGCCTCTGCCTGTTCCTCCTCGTCGCAAGAATGCAGATCCTCCGTCTCGCCCAGTGGCACCTCCTTCTCCGCCTCCGCCTCAGTCCATGAGTGCGTTCTTCAAGTGCTTCAAGGCCATCTTCACCTCGTGCCGGAAGCAAGAGATTCGCGCTCAGAGGGCACACAAGCGCCAAGAGAAGTACCTTAAGGCGGTGTGCGACAAGCTGGAGGTCCCGATGTCCTCTCCGGAGGTGAGTGATGGGGAGATCACTCCTTTCCCCACCTTCACCGCCGATGAGCTCGCCCAGCTCCAAGAGGATGGAAGCTCCTCTCGGGCTGCTCCCTCGGCAAGGACCTCCGACGACGACGACGACGATGTCGATGATGAAGACGACGTCGAAGATTCCGAGGCCACGGAGAGTGGAAGTGGCGCAGACGAGGACTAGCTCTTAAGTCTTAGCTTCCTCCCTTCTTTTCCTTTTTGGTGCCTTGATGCCAAAGGGGGAGAGTTAAGGGGGAGTCAGGGGGAGTCAATCTTCTTTTGTGGGTGTGTGTTGTGATGTTTGACTTATCTTGTAACATATTTATGCTTTTACATTTGTGCAAGACTCGTTAATGTTGCTTACTATCAATATATTGCTCTTATTGTCAATCTTATGAATGTATTGATGTCATTTATGTCTTGTCACAATTGTTGAGCACATTACGTAGGCACCCCACCATAACGTGTGTGGGTATGAAAGAACTCCTCCACCTCTTTTACATGATGCATACATTGAGGGGGAGTCATTCATACGCACACATGTTATGAAAACCAAACTTTATACTCTTATTTGTGAAGGACTTAATGTGTTGTCATCAATCACCAAAAAGGGGGAGATTGAAAGTGCATCTAGGTTCCCCGTGGGTTTTGGATGATTGATGACGACAATTAAGTCGCTAATGAGCTCAAGTGATCTTAGCACAGGTATGGACTCAACTGGAGACGCAAACCCTCAAAAAGGAAAAGGAAGGAAACGGAGTCAACTCGAAGCATAGAAACTAGGGTTTCTTGCGTGATTGAGTTAGACTAGCCGTAGTAATAGGAGGGTGTGTGTGTCAAGTGCATTGAGATCAAGTTTGGGAGCTCAAAGTGGTTTAGAGGTCAAACCTATGAAAGAAATGAGTGATTGAGTGGTCTGGCCGTAGGGCCGGACTAGTCCGTGCAGGAGGCCGGACTAGTCCGTCCCTGGCCGGCCAAGTCCGTTTTTGGCCGGACCAGAAGGGTCTGACTGAGATCGGACTAGTCCGTTTGTGACCGGACTAGTCCGGCTAGCTGTGAGTGGGTTTTGGGATGAAGTCCCAAAACCACGGACTTGTCCGTTTTGGACCGGACCAAGAGGTCCTGAGTGAGAACGGACTAGTCCGCCCGTGGGGCCGGACTAGTCCGGGTTGGCTAGAAAAGGTGCTTCTGTGGCTAAGTCTGGGAGGACCGGACTAGTCCGCCCTAGGGGCCGGACTAGTCCGTGGTCCTCAGACTAGTCCGTTTTCACCCGGAGCAGAAGGCTCTGTGTGAGATCGGACTAGTCCGGTGTTGACCGGACTAGTCCGTTCTGGAAGTGACCGTTTGAATTTGAAGTTTGGCGGGTAGCGTGACGATCGTGTGTCAGCTGTCGGGACCTGACAAAGGAGTCAGTGGTCCCCTAGGCCGGACTAGTCCGGGCCAGTGGCCGGACTAGTCCGTCCTTTTGCTGAAGTCAGCAAATTGGGGTTGGGACCTCTATAAAAAGGGGACCCCCGGCCTCATTTCAAACACCCTTGGAAAAACTAAAACCCTAGCGCCGCCACAGCCAACTTGGATCACTCCTAAGCCTCCTTCTTGCCTACTTTCCCTCTAAAACTAATTCTTGAGTGGATTAGGGTTTAGTGAGGTGGAGAAGAGGAAGAACATCGCGCTTGTGCTCCCGGTTTGATCTCTTGCACTCGTTGAGTCTTTGTGGGCTGTGTATTGAGTTTGTTTTACTGTGTTGATCATCTTTGTGGTGTGGGAGCCTCAGTTTGTGAGAAGCCCCAACGAACTTTGTAATCACCGTTGTGATTAGTGGAGAACCAAGTTAGGCCCGTGCGGTAAACTTGGTGAGGGAAGGGTTGTTGGACCCGGTCCTTTTGTGGACTCCTCAACGAGGACGTAGATTCCTTGTGTGGGATCGAACCTCGGGATAAAATCCTTGTCTCCTTGTGTTCTTCGCATTTACTCTATTGATTACTTTGTTCTAGAGTTGGTAGTCTCGCTTCATACTCCGCATTGCTACAAACTTGTGGAAACTTGACTTGCTCTTGTTTAGGTTGTTGCTTAACTTGACTTAAACATATACACACTTGTAGTAAAGAGAAAATACCCTAAAACTTGCTAGAAACATCTTTTTAGGGTTATTCACGCAAGCTGACCGGACTAGTCCGCCCCCTGACCGGACTAGTCCGCCCCTTGTGATTTAATCTCGTTTTATTAAGTCATTTGCAGGTCAATTAGCCTATTCACCCCCCCTCTAGGCAACTTTCACTTTTTGAACTTAAATCTCTTGAAATCACCATGGCCTCCTTGATTACAAGAGTGATGTTGATTCCACCCTTGACCTCCTTGTAGGTGATAGCCATTGGACTTGTTGTTTGAAAGGAAGAATCCTCATGGGTCTTAAGGAAATAATTCCCCAAGTGTCCCATATTGACATGGATTTTCACAAATCATGTGAATATCCATGGCTTGGATCATCCAAACCCTTCTCCATTGGCTTGATCTTCATGTTACTTCAACGGAGGTGTAGTTCCATAACTAGCATGTCCACCTTGTTATGTGGTGTGCATGTCAAGCTAAGGGAACTAGAGCATTCTTTAACCCACCCATTGAGTGGAGACCATCTTCTCATCCATGATGAATGAGAATATGGCCCCGTCAGCTTTAGCATGAAAGTCGTCATGGATCAGGGAGCCAACCCATGACGAGTGTTGGATGAAGAGCCAACTATTCACCCCATCATGGAGGCAAACCAAGAAGAACTCTTGGAGCATCCCCCATGCTTGGGGATAGATGTCCTTGGCTTCTTCTGGAAGCTGGAATTCTTCCGCGAAAGGCAATGGTGTTGCCCAGCAGAAATTTGTTGAGGTATACCTTGAATCATCTTGCAGTTGAGCACTTGCGTCCTCGTTGGCCACAAACAAGAGTAATCCTATCTAATAACTATTACTACCTATAGCTTAATCACAAGTGATAGCTATCCTTCACAGCATTTTCCTTCCCCGGCAACGGTGCTAGAAATGATTGTTGGTATTTCTTAACACCACAGATCATCTCTAGTAAGAGATGAGGTCCGCAAGCGTACGGAAGACACCATTGTAGCATTTCACCCATGAGTATTCCCAAGGGTATCGTATTTATCCCAAAGGAAGGCAGAAGTAAAGTGGACACTACTCTTATGATCAAGCTATGGAATACTAATCAATTATCAAGACATGGGTTTGTTGATAATATGGGCAGTGTAACACGGACCTAAGCAATCTGTTATAGAGGGTAGATGGGTCCTAATGGAGATTAGACTAGGAGTTGGTGAGTTGCTCCTACAATACTTCTAATATATATATACATAGCCTAGGTTAGATACTAAAGAGCATGTCAACGGTTGATTCTTATGCTAAGTTGTTCAACACATCGTGCACTAGTTTACCCGTAGAAAAACTAGGAAGACTCCCGTCCAGAGCCTATGGCATAGCCGAATGTGGAAGATTACAAAGGAAAGATAGGGATGTCACCACCTACTGCCTACCTCTTCAATTTGCGGGTCTACGAGACATTCAACGCTACTTAACTAGCTAGCACCACACTAGCATATTAAGTAAATACCATAGGAGTCATGACACAAGCCATCCTAAGGCAATGAACTAAATCATCATTGAAACCAATGTTGAGACATAGCATAAGTTATTAGTATTAACATGATCATATCATAACTACTTAGACTATAGTGGGGGTTTATATTGTTTATGATGATAGAATAAGATCATTATTGCACAATCATAAAGACTATTCCTACCACATACATGGATTCTACAATCAAACAAGAAACGCTTCATCCAAGCATATGTATAAAGGAAGACTAAAGATAATATCTTTATTATGCATAAAGTCACAAATACAAGAAGGAATACATGAGCCATGCCATTCCCAATTTGGAATTGGGAAGAGAGACTCCCTCTACTCCTTTCCCAATTTGGACTTGGGACTAGAGACTCTCCTCTCTACAGCATAACTCTCCAAGGACTAAGAAAAGTAGTGTACACAATAGAATGATGCTCAAGTGGTGTGTGTTGAAGTGAGAGTAGGGGGTCCTATTTATAGCTTGAGAAGGGTCAATTTCCGCCACGAAAAGCACGCGAATTAGTCTTCATCATTATCAGGGCACCACAGAGAGTCGGCACATGGAAAATGACCGAGTTTGGCGCTAGGAAGGGTTCGACCAAATAGGGTGTTCGACCGAACTGGTCTTCACCCTGATTCGTGTGTTCTTTCTCCAGGTCACTTCTAGGTAAGCCTTATTGACTAATATGGTAGATACACCGTTGGATCTCCTTGGATACGTCTGTTTGTGGCCATTTGATCCATGTGATGCCACGTGTTGGCGGTTGATTGGTTGGGATGATATTTTTTAGGATTGCTTCCCCTCTTTCACCTCAATTCCTTTGTAAAAAGTCTGCACGTGCTATTTTTCCAAGAACAAGTGGAAATAGGTTAAGTAGAAAGGTGATGTGTGCAAGAAATGACTTATCCTTCACATATGAGTTATATTGATTGGTGAAATTGGGATATAACGGTTGTCAACAACAAGCTGAGGGCTCCCACAAGATTACAGTGAGTAGATCGAATACACTCACAAGGTTTACAGGAATTGCAAGAGTGTATGAGACATCAAACCCCAAGAGCTCAACAATGCGTAGACGTCACTCTCCCTTTCCCAAATATTGATTTCCAAAATATTGAACCTTTAGGGCTTTAGATGTGTAGAGAGGAGTGTTTTGTGCTCTTGTTACGTGTGACGGCGCTAGGGTTCTTGGTTGTGTGTTTAGGGTTCATGGATCACTTATTTGTAGTCATTAAGAAAAGTTACCTTTAGAGATCCTGACGATCGGACTAGTCCGCTCTAGGGACCGGACTAGCATGGTGTGTTAAGTGAATTGTGCGTGAAGTTATGCAGCACACCCGAAACCCTAATTACAGTGAGTATACTGGACTAGTCTGTATTGGACCAGGCTAGTATGATGTGTGTCCAGTAAGAAAATTGGACTTGTCCATATTAAACAAAATTTTCTGGTGCAAGGTGAGGTTTGTGAAATGTTGATGGACTAGTCTGTAATTTGGGACTTGTCCGTATGAACAACAGTAAGGTTACTCAACTAGTCCGGCCATATCTGAACTTGTCCGTTCTTTTAACAGAAAGGTAATCAGACTAGTCCACTAATTAACAGACTTGTCCGGTGCTCCAGTGTGTTTTTCAAATTGATGGTTAGCCCTTACTCTCTATGTAAAGACATGAGCTCTTGGGGTGTGTCTCTCACACACATCCTATACATTAAGAACTACATTGCGCTTCCATCATTCACTTGGGGTGTTTCCTTCTCATTTCTCATTTTCAACTTTTTTTGCACCGTTATTTTCATTCTCCAGAGATCTGCTTTTATCTTAACAAATCTCATTAGGATTTCAGTTGGTTGTCATCAATCGTCCAAAATCCACAAGGGTGTGCCTAGATGCACTTTCAACCCCAAAGAAATCAGCAAGTTGCAACCTGATCTAACATACTCCGAATATTCATTCAGATTCTCGACAAGAAGAATCAAACCACGTGAAACCGCACGCTGTGATTTTATAAGATCTTATGGAGCAACCATACCGTTGGGGAAGCGACATTGGAACCAAAGATTATATCCACTCCAACTATTTGGATTTCTTATCCTCTCATAATCAGTAATTTCTCTCCCACTTTTGTCTCTTGATTGCAATCTCGGGACGAGATTCCTTTAAGGGATGGGGAATGTAAAGGCCCTGAAAAACTCTATTGTAACTCAGTTCAAGAATGACAGAGTAAAAGAAGAAATGGGAAGTTCAACATTGTGCCCACAAAGGGAATTTAATCAAAACCTAGAATGGGAGTTTTAAAATCGAATCGACTTATCATATTCAATTCTTCCAAAATCCAAATTCGAATTCAAGAATATGTTTCTCATGATTCAAATATCACTCATGTCCAGTTTGATTATTTTTGAAACCCATTTACTATTTAATTGGATCACTTCATTGGAATTTGAATTTAATTTACATTTCCAAATTTGTCAAATGCCGAATTTGACTTCACAATTGAATTCCTTATAGATGAGTTGACCTAGCTGCCGATTCTTATAAATATACGAGCATGTTTGAATTCATTGAAATTTAACAGAGGGAATGGACTTGCTTGACTAGTGGACCCCACCAGTCAGTCTCTCCTTTTCTCCTTGGTTTCTCTGCCTCTTCACAACATGCCACCGGCTGGCATGCAAGTCCAGGCATCTATTTGCTTGCCTATTTCATGAGTCAAATCCAGCTGCAACCCAAAAGATCTTCACGTCCTTATCTTCCTCTTCATGCCTCGGAGCCGAAGCTTCATCGCTGTTCTTTCCACAGTGCCCAGTTCTCTGTTCCACCGAGCTGTTCTTCAAGTTCCTCCAATCCAGCGCGAGGCAGTGAGTTTGGGTCATCATTTCTTGCTTCTACTTACTCACAAACATCGTGCACAACATTGTGATCCTTCTTCTTGCCAGCTTGATTGCTCCAAGGGATGACCAAGGAGAATTTTGGGCCGCCGTTCTCTGTGTTATCAAAGTACTGCCTCTGCTCCACCGTAGAACCAGCACTACGATCATTTTCTCACTTCCGTCTTTGTAGAAAAAAGGTGCGCTATACCATCTAGTTTGTGCCCACAAAATTTCAGCTCATGCCTTGCCCTGTAGCCACGGTATTTTGAGGTTTACTGACGATTTCTTCTTATGAACTGAGGTAGGTCTCGAGCTCAATTCATTTTCCACGTTTGGTGATGGCTGTAAGATTTTATGTTCCACATGTCCCTATGCATCATCTGGAAGAATAACTGTAGCAAATCATCAAGTATAGGATATGGGAATCAAGTTATTGTAGCCGGCGGCAAAAATGGGCAAGCTCGCCGTCGACTTCTTTGTTCCGAGGCGTTTCACCGTCATTGGTCCCCTCTCCCACCTTCCCTAGATCCCCAGCAAACTTTTGGAAATTTTACCAAGCAAATTAGGGCACTAGAGGGCCGGGCCGACATAGCTGGAACCCTAGTTTCGCCTGCCGCCGTGGAACTCCCCTCTCCGGCCGCCAATCGCCATCGGAAGTTTGCCCATCGTCTTCCCCACGTGGAAATAGGTGGGGGCGGCAAGCCCCGAGGGCCACCGTGCCCTGGTGCATGCGCCGGCGAGCGGCCGCCGCCGTGCGCTGCCGTGTGTGGCCCCTGGCGCCACCAGTTGGGAGGAAGAAAAGGCCCGGTGGGGCTGGCCTGTCAGCCACTGGGCGCTAGGGCTCGGATCTGGTGTGGGCTTCGGATTGATGTGGCTGCAAGCCTATTGGCTGTTTTAAATTCCGTGGGCCCAACTGAATAATTCAAACTTTTGTATTGAAATTTAATTCCAGATCCTGCTCTAACTTGGAAATTCAATATCTCCTAACATATTTGGCCAAAAATTCCCAAATCAATTTGGTTAGACTCCTTATGATATGTACTTTCAAGTGGTGCACTTGGATCAGTATGAAATGTCATAATTTTTCACTCAATAATTCCATGAAGCATAATGCATTTGGAATTATTTCCAGGAGATCCCCTTTATAAAAATTTCCCATTTTCGGAAAGAATGTTCTCCATAAACCCACAGATTTTAAGTAAAAATTTGAGAACCATTGGACTTCATTTAATCTGTATAATGGTGTTCCAAATGTCTGTGTCTATGAAAAATAGGAAAACAACAGAAACCCATTTCAGATTTTATCCAAACTTATAAATTCAATATATCTCTGTTCGAAGCTCCAAAAATCATGAAACCAATTTTTTTAAACTCAGAATATTCTGAACATAATAAAAAGTCAAGTTTGAAGTATGACAAAACCCCAAGAATTTCTTAGTAATTCAGAGAAACCAAAGTACTTAGGAATTCTTTAGGATATATCTTCCATCAAATTCATTTGAAATTTGGCAAGTTCAGTTGCTGCATAATATATGAATTTCTGTAAAAATCTCAGAGTCCTTGGAGTTGATCTTCTTCAGATTTCTGCTAAATCATTCCAGGTTCACCATATGTCTAGAGTGTGGACTATGTCTTTTCTTCCCAAAAATATTCCTTTGATCAATTTGTTGTTCCTCTATGTTTCTTTTACACAGAGATCCCCACTTCTCTATTACTTAGTATTTATCACTCTCGAGTCATAAACGTGTTTGGTTCTTAAATAAATCACTTACATTATACAATTGTGCATTTTCATGTCGATAGCGTACACAACGAAGGAGTTTGATGAAGAACCTCATTTGGAGCAGCAGGAGGTTCATTGGGTTGTTGACAAGTGATCCAGCAAGCTTCTAACATTTTCTAATAGCAGCGAGGCAAGCCCTGGTTTGCATTTAATTGCTATTACAAAGTTGTGATTTGTATCACCTACATCTAAGATGAGTTATGTGCATTAGGGCTAAGATGATTGATACTCCACTTGCATGACCAGAAAACTCCATAAAGTATTTGGGTAGTTGTTATGTCATCGTGTAGGATATGCTATGCTAAAAGATGTATAGGATCCGATAGAAGTCGAGTGGTTGGAATCTACTCGCATGGCTAGGAATTATTCACACGGGATTTGTTTGAGAAATGGAGTAGTAATCTAAATATGAGACCAGGCAGGGGCGTAGGATGCAGCAAGACATGGTCTTGCGTGTGTAGAGCTGCCCGTGAAGGTTAAGGACTGATCTGTATACCGCCTTGCTGAGCAAGTTTGAACTGTACCGGAGTCATACTGGATATATGGGGTCCAGGAAACTGACGTACCTTGGGATGCTGTTGTCGAGCTTTTTTCGATACCTCGGGCTTTCAGCCACAGCATAGTAGACGGAAACTGCTCACGACATCTTCACAGCGGAGGGTGCACCGTGAGTGGGAATACTATCCTAGACGATTGAATTGACTCAACTTCGGTGGGACATGGGAAAGGTTATTGCGCACGAAGTCCGTGGAGTGCAACTAAGTTACTTCTAGTACGGGCGTTCGTGTCGTGTATTCTAGGTATCTTTGATTCGAAACACCGTCCCTTGCGGTTATATGAGTACCACTTGTTTACTGAGTTGTGACGTAGTAATTACTTGCACTTGAGATGAGAATTAATTACTGCTGTTATGAACATTATATTATCATTGTATTAGTATGTTGCAGTTATTAGTTTAGTGCTCACTAAATTTATTTTCCACCTTGGGCATGCAGCATCATGATGAAGCATTTCTTGTTTCATTGTGAAGTTATGATGTTACCCCGTACAAAGGTTTAAACTGCTGCTAATAAATTTGAAAATAAGGACCCACATTTAGGCGAGTCCATTATGCAAATCTGCTATCCTATGTTTATGTCATTAACCTCATGTAGAGTTCTATGTTTAGGTTAGACGGTTAAGTCTTGCTGAGCCTTCGTGCTCACGGTTGCTATATTAGTTGTTTTGCAGGTAATAATCTCTATGCTTTTGATATGGTTGTCCGATGAGATTCGGAACTCTTCGAGTAGTATACTCACAGGAAACTTTGCCAATGTTGTATGATCTTCGTGGCTAGTGAGGAGCATCCGTGGGTTGAACGGTTTCTCTTTTGCTTATTAGACTTGAGTAAGAAGTTGTTTTCTTATCTTCCGCTATAGTTTATTTTTATGTAAGATATTTGTAAACAGAAAAACAATGTAAATTTGAGCAAATGATTTATGTAATATGCGTTCCTTTACATGTGTGTTGTTGGGTGTCGCATTCACACGGCACCAACCAATGCGATTCCTGGAAAGTGTGGACCCTGGTCCTCACAACAGGAAGATGGCAAGTCTTCCCATAGACAAGTTGGAATGTAGACATGTCGATGGGTGTTTTGTAGGTATTACGGTATGCTCACAATGCATCGGGTAGCTTATGCTTCCAACCCATTCCCATTTCCAAGATGATCTTTTGTAGGATGTTTTTGATCTGCTTATTGGACATTTATGTCTGACCGCTTGTTTGTGAGTGGTATGGAGTAGCAATGTTATGCTGGACTCCAAGCTCCCTCATAAAGTTCCATAAGGTCTTATCAATGAAATTAGACTATCCATCACTTATGACCATTCAGGATGTGCCAAAGCATGGGGAAATGATCTCATGGAACATTTCTCTAGCTTGCTTGGAGTCGGCATCTTTGCAAGTTAATGTCATTTCGACACGTAATCGACAGCCACCAGAATATACTCGCAATCATAGGACATTGGAGAATGTCACATGAAGTCAATACCCCACACATCGAAAAATTTGACTTGGAGATTGTATGTGAGGGGCATGGCATTACGAGCAGTGATTCCCCCATGCTTTTGGCATTTCCAACATTGGCGAATGAATTATTTGGTATCTTCATACATAGAAGGCAAATATAATCCACTTTTCCAGTTCTTTGCCTTAGTATGGTAAACACCGTAATGGCCTCCATAGGGATCAACATGGCATTTTTCAATTATTTTGGTGCCGTTGACTTTGGGACACACCTTCTAGGAAGGCCATCAGCACATACTCGATAGAGATATGGGTCCTCTCATATATGTCTATGACTCTCAAAAATGAGTTTCTTTTTGTTTTCCCTTGGTGGTACGTATTCCGTGACCTTGAAGTTCACGATATCTGCATACCAAGGATGAGAGTCGGTCACCTTTAGCAACATGTCATCATGTAAGAAATCATTAATGGGTATGTCCATGTGTTGTGTGACTTCTATACAAGAAAGATGATTCACAACAAAATTCTCCACTCCCTTCTTGTCCATAATCTCCAAATCAAATTCTTGATGTAGGAAAATCCACCGGATTAGCCTTGGTTTAGCGTCCTTGTTGGTAAGAAAAATTTTCAAGGCTACAGGTCTGTGTAGATTATGACCTATGCTCCAGCCAAATAAGACATAAACTTATCGATAGCAAAGACTACTGCCAGGAGCACTTTTTTGGTAGTGGCGTAATTGAGTTGTGCTCCTGTTAGAGTCTTGCTAGGATAGGCTATGGCGTCATGCTTTTTATCTTTGGTTTGGCCTCAGACCGCAACAACAGCAAAATCGCTGGCATCACACATGATTTCAAAAGGAAGCGCCATATCAAGGGTTGGACGAATGGAGCTAAGACAAGTGCCTTTTTGGGTGTGTCAAAGGATTTAAGGCACTCCTCATAGAAATCAAAGGGAGCATCCTTAGCTAAAAAGTTCATGAGGGGCCTAGCGATTTTGGAGAAATCCTTGATGAAACATTGATAGAACCCTGCATGACCTAGGAAGATGTGGATTCGCCAGATGTTGACAGGAGGTGGAAGTTGTTCAATAACTTCAATTTTTTCTTTGTCCACCTCTATCCCCCTCTCGGATACTAAGTGTCAAAGAACGATGCCTTCCCGAACCATAAAGTGACTTCTCCCAATTAAGTACCAGGTCCTTCTCTTGGCATATTTGTAAGACCTTGTCTAAATTTTCTATACAATGATCGAAAGTTTTTCCATTGACAGAGAAATCATCCATAAAAACATCCATCATTTCCTCAATCTTGTTAGAAAATATAGACATCATGCACCTTTGAAAGGAGGTGGGTGCATTACACAGTCCAAAAGACATTCGCTGGTAGCCGTATGTTCCATATGGACATGTGAATGTGGTCTTACTTTGATCATCTGGATGGATGGGGGTTTGATGATAACCCATATATCCATCAAGGAAACAAAAGAAGGAATGTTTTTCCAATCGTTCCAACATCTCATCATTGAAGGGTAGTGGAAAATGATCCTTCCTAGTTGCCTTGTAGAGTTTTTGGTAGTCAGTGCACATCCTCCATCCTGTGACGGTTCATTGAGGAATTTATTCATTCTTTCATTTTGAACGATTGTTATTCCTCCTTTCTTTGGCGCAACTTGGACTGGACTGACCCACTCACTACGAGGAACGGGTTAATAATACTTGCATGAAGAAGTTTCAAGACCTCCCTCTTGACAACCTCACGCATCACATTATTTAACCGCCATTGAGGCTCCCATGAGGGGTACTGGCGGGTTCAATGGGAATTCGATGAGTGCAAAGAGTAGGGCTGATGCCCTTGAGGTCTTGGAGTGAGTAGCCAAACACAACCTATGCTTTTCTAACATGTTTATGAGTTTGAGTGTTTCCTCATATGAAAGCTTGTCACTTATGATGACATGGGCTTCTAAATCTCCATTTAGAAAAGCATAATGTAGGCCTAGAGGCAAGATTTTGAGCTCAATAGGAGGTTTTGGTGTGGGCTCTTCCTTGGGCAATAAAAAATGTCTCCTGAAGTTCATCCTCTTCTTAGATAAAATTTTCTTCTCCTTCTACTTTAGGAGGTTCCAAATATTGAAGAGTTCTAACCTCCTCAAATGGCCCATCTTGGAGGGGTGGTTTTGTGGATGTGTTCTTGGAACGTAGAATGGGAATAGATATTTCCTTTGCTCCAAGATTAATGTTGAGATTTCATTCCAAGGGATTTCCATGAGAAATTTTCCAATGGGTATGCCGATCATAATGTCAAAGTCTCGGACTTCAAACACGTGGAAATCAAGGAAAACCTCAACATTCTTGTGTCTTACCAACACATGTTGTAAAATACCATATCCCTCAAGAATATTTCCAAAAGTATGTCGGAAGGATTTTTGTGTTGGTGCCACTGGCACATCGCCCAAAATGGCGACAACACAAGTATCACAAATGATATTAGCTCCAATATAGGGATTATATAGGACTTGCATCGTTGCTCCTCTAATGTGACATAGAATGTTAGCCAAGGGTGAGGTCATCAAAAGAATTTCGAGTGAGTTCTCAACCTCTGATGTCCATTCTGAACTCAAAATAGAGGTCAACTCCTTGACGGTCTCTTGGCGGAATACTCCATCAGGCCGGTCAGGTGGAGTTGTAGGCAACGATAGCTTCCTATGGTAACTGTACTTCGAGGTATTTCTATAATCTTCACAAATCTCTTCCTTGAAGTAGAACGGGAATTCTGAAGGTTGAATTTCTTCATCCTTCGGTGGTTTAGGTTCAGGAGAGGATTGTTGTTGGTACCCTACATACCGGATACCCCTTGAGATGGCAAAGATCACAAGGAAACTCCATCTACCAGATTTGAAGACCTCTGAAGGCCCCACATGTCAGGTGTAACCGGACCTGCTTCCCCGACATGGTTAGTCCCAGGGCCGCCATGTGTATCATAAGACCGGAGCTATCGCCCACACATGGGAAAGCTCTGGACTAGATACCGGTATGGCATCCTGGACCTAACCCCAGACAGAGGGAAGCTCCGGTACCGACACGTGTCCAACAGCACCGGACCTACCCGTCCACTACGGTAAGCTCCGGAGCTGCCACGTGGCTGAACCGCCAGACTTTCAACTTCAACAATCAGGCTGGTGGACCCCCAATGGCTCCAGACCTTCAAGGAGCAATCAAAGACTTCAAGACCCGATTAAGTGTCATTAATGCCATATTAATGACACACGATCGGATGGCCCTTAATACCGGTAACGGCACTGTTAAGGCCCATTACCGGGCTATTAAGGGTAATTAACCTAATTAATTATGTATCAAGCATGTGTGACCGCCAGGGCCACATGTCGGGCCAGGCTAATGACCAGTCCTTGTACTATAAAAGGACAGGTCAACGATACACAAAGGAGCTCTCCAGACCTCTTCTGGACTCCCTGACCTAGACAAGCTTCTTCTTCTGGAGCTTCTTCTAGACTTACACGCTCAATACAACACCAACACACCCAGTGGAGTAGGGTATTACGCGCAGACGGCCCGAACCACGTAAATCTCTATGTCCACTTGTCATTCAACTTCTTGAATCTCTGCGCGTCCATTATCGAACTACAACTCCGCGATCTACCAATAGTAGTATCGGGAGATCTGTCGGATCCAAACGCCGACAGTTGGCGTGCCAGGTAGGGGGGGGGGCACCCGAGATTTCAAGGATGGTGAACTCAGTTGTTGGATCATCCAACGGCAATCCTGCTGTTCAACCTGCTGGGGGCACCCTCCAACATGCAGCAACCAGCAGGTGCCACGGCTCCAGCAGCAGTCATGCCTCCACCGCCACCGCCTGCACCAGCACGTCAAGCTGGGCAGCGTGACGGTGCATTAGCATCGGTCACCGCATCAGCGAATAACAACAACCCTGAAAATGTGCTCCATGCAGCACGTGCTCTCCTCCAATGTCCACCACCTCCAGGTGCATCCCAGGGTGCAATGGAGCAGTGGAGGGCTGACGTGGAACATCTGGTTGTAGCAACAGCCGACCACATCAGCAACCAAGGTCCTCCCCCTTCGGGGCGGGCCCCATCGCAGCGTCAGACTGTGTCGGGCAGACTTGGTCCGCACGCTTCCCAAAATAGGAGGCATGCTGCATCTCAGCAAGTTACATAATTACCTTCCGGGGCGCGATGCACTCATATGGTAACCAGGCTTTCAACTCATGACCTACGGGCGAAGCTTGATCGCCGTTACCGTCAACAGGACGGTCGTGTCCATATCGAGCATGCTCGCGAAAGGCTAGAGGCTCGAGATAGTCCTGCTCCTGAGGGAGTAGGAGGAGGCTGTTCTGCCCTGGCCATGCACCTACGCATGGTCAGATGGCCACAAAAGTTCCAGCCTCACCTGCTGGAGAAATTTGACGAGACTGTTAATCCTGTTGAGTTTCTCCAGATTTACTCCACTGTAATCCTTGCGGTCGGAGGTAACGAGGTCGTAATGGCCAACTACTTCGCAGTGGCCTTGACTGGGACCACCAGGTCCTGGTTCATGAGCCTTCCTCACAACTCCATCAATAGTTGGGAGGAATTGTGCCAACAGTTCACCACCAGTTTCGGGAGTTCATACACCCGACCAGGCACTGAAATGGACCTTTTTGTTTTCGTGCAGAAGAGGGGAGAATCCCTGTGCTCATTCACCCAGACGTTCTCCCAGGTATGAAACACTATTCCTTCTATCTCCAGTGCCTCTGTTATCGTGGCATGACAGGGTGTACGAGATAAGAAGATGCTGGAGAAGCTGGCGATCAAGAAGATCACCAGCGTCACGGAGCTCTTTAGCTTGGCAGACAAGTGTGCCAAAGCTGCGGAGGGCCATGAAATGCACTCCAAACCACCTCTGGAGGATGGTAAAAAATCCTCCAAAGGCAATGCCACTACCTCTGGGAGTGGAAAAAAGAAGAAAAAGTCCAACGGCAAGAAGAAGCCATCGGCCGGCACATCTACTGATGCAGCTACTGCAGCTCCGGGTGGCCGGGGGCCACGCCCCAAGAAACGACCTCGGTCGTCCTCTGAAGACGGTGGCAATTCCAAAGTGTGGTGTCCTATTCACAAGTCGAACAGCCACAACCTCAAAGACTGTCGGGAGGTCCAAAACCTTGTCGAGCGCTACAACAAGCGCCGGGAAGAAGTTCCTTTCCGTCAGAGGGAAGGAAAACAGAAAGTCGATGAAGCTCCGGTAGAAGAGGAGTTAGGATTTCAGGACCCTAAAAAGGTCCTGAGGGTTGTTTACACCTCCATCGATGATGACTTCGACGACTCTGACAATAAGCGTCGGAAGACCATGAACACCATCTTTGGGGGTTCGTGGGATATCACCTCCCGCCGTGTCCTCAAGACAATGAGGCGGGACATGGCCTCAGTAGCTCTTACATCCAGGGCGGAGCCGCACCGGAAGTGGATGGAAACCGCCATCACTTTCGATGCATCGGACTGTCCTCAGAACATGATTGGAGCTGGTCAACTCCCACTGATGGTATCACCAACCATCAACAACATTCAACTCCACCATGTAATGGTGGGCGGAGGTTCGGGGTTGAACCTCATAAGCTTCGAAGCTTTCGTCAAGCTTTTGCTCCGACCTTCGGACCTTCGTCCCTCCCGACCTTTCTCAGGAGTAAGTCCGGGGGCCATAACCCCACTCTGTACCATTACTCTCCCCGTGACCTTCGGGACCCGGGAGAATTATCACACTGAGAAGTTGATCTTTAACGTTGCTCAGATCAACTTACCCTTCAACGCCATTCTGGGCAGACCAACCTTGTACAAGTTCATGGCTGCTGCTCATTATGGCTACCTGGTGTTGAAGATGCCAACACCAGCTGGTGTTCTCCGGATCCGCGAAGATCGCACTGCCAAAGTGACTGCTATGGAAGAACTTCATGTGCTTGCTACAGCGCAGGAGGAAGAGTCCAAGCGAGAACAAGCTCCGAAACCACCGAGCATTCATCAACAAGGCTCAACCTCCGCACCTTGCATGGAACCAAGCGGCGACACCGACATTCCCGTCAAAGTCGTCCAAATCAGTTCTGATGCTGCTCAGACCACCCGTATATCGGGAGGTATGAATGACAAATAGGAGCTCGCGCTCATCACTTTCCTCCAGGCTAACGTTGATGTGTTTGCCTAGCAACCGTCGCAAATGCCTGGGATCCCTAGGGAAGTGATCGAGCATAATCTGAAGATCTATCCTGACGCTCGGCCTGTACATAAGAAGCCTCGGAAGCAATCAGTAGAGCGACAAAACTTCATAAGACAAGAAGTGAAGAAGTTGCTCGAAGCTGGATTCATCCGAGAAGTCTACCACCCAAAATGGCTGGCAAACCCAGCCGTTGTACCCAAGGCCGACAGGAAGCTTCGGATGTGTATCGACTACACAGCACTGAATAAGGCATGCCCAAAAGATCCATTCCCACTACCTAGAATAGACCAGATAGTGGATTCCACCTCCGGGTGTGAATTACTGTGTTTCCTAGACGCATATTCTGGGTACCATCAAATCAGAATGTCTAGGGAAGATGAAGAACATACTTCTTTTATCACAGTAGATGGATTGTGCTGCTATACTGCCATGCCATTTGGTCTCAAGAATGCAGCTTCAACATTTGTACGAGCTATGTACAAAACCTTTGGAGAGCTCATCAGAGACGTAGTGGAAGTGTATGTTGATGACATCGTCATCAAGATCAAAGACAAGGAGTCACTCCTTGACACTTCGCAAGCTGTCTTCGACAAGTTGCGAGTCACTCGCACGAAGCTGAACCCAGACAAGTGCGTCTTCGGGGTTAGCTCCGAAAAGTTTCTTAGTTTCCTGGTAAACCACCGGGGCATAGAGGCAAATCCGGCAAAGATTAAATCCATTGAGGATATGCGGCCACCATCCCGCATCAAGGACGTCCAGAAACTGACTGGATATCTAGCCACCCTCAACCGGTTCATCTCAAGATTGGCGGAACGGGTGCTACCCTTCTTCAAGCTATTGACGAAGTCCAGACCATTACAATGGTCTGAAGAAGCAGAAAAGGCGTTCCAGGAGCTAAAGCAGCTCCTCACCACTCTACCAACCTTGGTAGCTCCGAACCCTAGTGAGCCTCTACTGTTTTACATTTCGGCAACTGACAAAGTTTTCAGCATGGTCCTGGTTGCGGAGAGACCAGAACCTTTACAAGCTCAGGAATCCAGACCCCTCCGGGAGGGTCTGGAGGTTCCTGAAGGTGAGTCTGGGTCCCAGCCCCCAGACTTGGATCTACAAGGAGTTACTCCAGAAGATCTGGACCCCTCCGGGAGGGTCCGAGTCACTCCAGTAGAAGCTCCGGGTTCCTCCAATAAGGACCCGAAGGTCCCCAAAGCAGGCCTGGACCCCTCCAGGAGGGTCCAGGTCGATGTGGAGGAAGCTCCGGGCCCTTCCGGGAGGGTCCGGACAGTCCAGCGCCTAGTGTACTTCATTAGCGAAGTACTACATGATGCCAAGACTCGATACCTAGAGGTGCACAAGCTGCTGTATGCAGTTCTCATCGCCTCCAGGAAGCTTCGCCATTACTTCCAAGCTCACAAGATCTCAGTGGTGACTTCTTATCCACTGTGTGCGATCTTGCATAATCCCAACTCTACTGGGAACATTGCAAAGTGGGTAGCGGAATTGGCCGAATTCGATCTTGAATTCATCCCAAGACAAGCGATCAAGAGTCAAGCATTAACAGACTTTGTGGCGGAATGGACCCATTCTCCATCAAACCCTGGGGGCCCTAGTGAGCAGAAGCCGGAACTCAAGGCTCCGGTCTTCACCGAGCCTCACTGGACCCTCTACTTCGACGGCTCCATGCAAAAGCAGGGGGCCGGAGCTGGAGTCCTTCTCCTCGCTCCAACCGGGGAGAAGGTAAAATACATGGTCCACCTTGACTTCAAGGCGACCAACAACATGGCGGAGTATGAAGCACTCATTTACAAACTAAAGGAGGCACTATCATATGGTGTCAAGCAGTTGTTTGTCAAGGGAGATTCGCAGCTCATCATTAAACAGGTGAAGGGTGAATGCTCCTGTAACAATCCTGAACTAGCTGCTTATATCCTTGAAGTCCAGGGGCTTCAGAAGGACTTCGAAGTCTTGGACCTCCACCATGTCCAGCGTGTCCATAATGCTGAAGCTGACGAACTCTCGACAAAAGCGTCAACCAGAGCTATGGCTCCTGACGGAACCTTCGTTCGGAGGTTGTTAAAACCCACACCTCAACCTGCCGAACTGAGCGAAGGATGCAAGACCAGCATCCCAAAGCTGGCGGTCCCGATGGCCCTGTTACCATGGCAGCCATCAAGGGTCGTAGGTGCTGCCGTAAGCTCCGAGCAACCCAGCACGCAAGACTCAAATGCTCAAGCTAGCTCCGATGCATGGATCTCGGAGATCCGGAGCTACTTGAAAGGCAATATCCTTCCTGACGATGATGTATCCGCTGACCGAACAGCCAGATTGGCTAAAAGATACACGCTGGTTGAAGGGGATCTCTACCGGCGCGATGCCAAAGGCGTCCTAATGCGGTGCATCACAAGGGAAGAAGGCTGCGAGGTCCTCACAGAAATCCATGGAGGCGAGTGTGGGAACCACGTGTCTTCCCGCACGTTGGTCGGTAAAGCCTTTCGGCATGGCTTCTACTGGCCTACAGCGCTCCAGGATGCAACTGAGCTGGTGAAGAAATGTGAAGCATGCCAGTTCCATGCAAAGCAAATTCACACACCAGCTCAGCCTCTACAAATGATACCTCCTACATGGCCTTCCACTGTGTGGGGGATGGACATCTTGGGACCTTTCCCAAGAACCGTCGGAGGTTACAAGTTCTTGTATGTTGCCATTGACAAGTTCACCAAATGGTCGGAAGCAACTCCAGTTGTGACAATAAACAAACAATCAGCTATCAACTTCTTGCAGTCCATCGTATGCAGATTTGGAGTCCCGAACAAAATCATAATAGATAATGGGACCCAATTCACAAGCTCTGCTTTCCAAGGATATTGCGAAGACCTCGGCATCCAAGTCAGCTACGCCTCCGTAGCTCACCCGGCAAGCAATGGCCAAGCCAAGAGAGCAAATGCAAAAATCCTGAAAGGACTCAAGATGCGCACATATGAGCGCCTGAAAAAACATGGAGCCAACTGGATCGAAGAGCTTACGCCCACTCTATGGGCCAATAGGACAACTCCGAACCGGTCAACTGGAGAGACACCATTCTTCCTGGTGTACGTACCTGAAGCAGTCCTTCCTCCAGAAATCACCTTGGGGTCGCTCCGAGTACGGACCTCCGACGAAGCCACGCAGGACCAGCTCCGGCATGAAGACCTTGACCTCCTTGAAGAGGGAAGGTGCCGAGCAGCTGTTCGGAATGCCCGATACCGCCAAGCTCTTCGGCGCTATCACCAACGGCATGTTCACAACTGACAACTCGAGGAAGGCGATCTGGTGCTATGGAGAATACAATCCAGAGAAGGGTTAAACAAACTCTCCCCCAGCTGGGAAGGACCCTTCCGAGTGATCAAAGTATCCCGTCCCAGATGCGTTCGCTTGGCAACTGAGGATGGGACACCTCTCCCAAATCCTTGGAACATTGAGCACCTCTGTAAGTTCTACGCTTAATATCACGGAGGTGAGTCTGTAATTACATGTGATGTATGTTATAGAGTCATTATACAGAGTCGGATAGCTCCTCCGGGAGGGCAGCTGGACCTACCCTGTTAGGTCCACAACGTCCATGCAACACTTGTCACAGTCTCAGAACTAAAAGTGTAGCTAGCTACCTTGGGTCAAACGAGAAACGAAACACACTTAGCTTGGTCCCGTACCTTAAGAGTGTACTTGTTTCCCTGTACCCTGGACCTATAATGAAAGATATCATTGTGTGAAAACAGACTCCACGTGCATTTACTTTGTACAGGCTCAATATTTTTTATTTTTCTCTTTCTTGTCTATAACAAAGTTGTGCAGTTCTTAAGAAACTTTAGCTCGACAGTTCATGTACAATTCGAGTTGCATTTTCTGTCCTTCCGAGTTCAGACATTGTTGATGGTCTACTCGTCTGAATGCCGCCAAGCCAATCTAGGGCCAGAGTGTGCTATCCACTTAGCCTGGTCATGCACCCTAAGTAAGCCACTCTACCTACACCCCAGCAGGCCGAAGTAAGGCGAGTCCAGAAATGATCGGACCTGAAGGAAACAAGACGGCGCTCTTGATTGTATTTAGAATTGTGTTCGACATAAAACTTTCTTGGGAATAGTAAGACGCAATGAAGTTATAGATAGGAAACGGATTTTACTGTTTTTCTTGACTTCAGTGTGCAGGAAAAATAAATATTTCATGATAATGGTGAATGAAGCCGGGGCTGCCAAAGCTCCGACATCCTCTAGGCAGCTTGTGGTCTATGTTCAAACATTGACATCGAGTGTCGCTGGAGCTACTCAGCTCCGGTAAAGCTAGGGGGCAAGCCGTCAACGTGAAGAAAAGATGGTGGAAAGACTCTAAAGTGGAGTCTGCCATTGACACAACATGTGTTGACAGAGGTCACTACCGGAGCTACCAAGCTCCGACACCCCAGAGGGCTAACTGACGATGCTTTACCCGTTGATGGAGACTACTGCAGGAGCTACTAAGCTCCAACAATGGTCAATGTCGGAGTCACTAAGCTCCGACAACCTCATGGAGCCAACACTATCGAAGACTTCGGACCTACATTTTACAAGTTTGAAGCACGCAAGTCTTGAACAACTGTTACATCCTCTTGGTACATGTTCACAATCAAATTGTGTACATCTACCAGGGGGCCAAGTGAGACAAAGGTGTTGAAGAAAAAAATGAAATTCACAAAAAAATTTGGATTTCATTCATCTAGAGACAAGAGATTACAAAATTGGAGAAGAAGAAGAGAGAATACAAGCGGGAGCTACAAAGAGATGGTCCTAGACCCTGTGGAAGAACTGGGCGACCTTCTGGGAAACCTCTGACACGCTAGCTCGGGCGGCTTCACCCTATCCTTCGATGGGGCCTTCAAGCACCGGGTCCAGAGGGAATTGAGGGTCCCGACTGGTGTAGCACGTCAGCATGAACTCTGCGACGTTCTTCGCCAGGGACTGTCCCTCAGTTTCTAGCTGATCCACGATGACATCGCCCATCTTGGTGAGCTTGTTGCCTGCTGAACTCAGAGCCTCCAACGCCTGGTCCAGCTCCGGCTCTGGATCATCCGGACGCATGGGACTAAAGCCCATTGGCGTCAGCGCATCGTTGGCTTTGCCCAGGAAGTCCCAAACTTGTTGGGACTCTGCATCCCATGCGCTTCTCATCCCCTCCAAGGATCTTTTGGCCGCCGCAAGCTCTGAGTTCTCCCGAGCAAGACGCTCCACCTCTTTGGCATTCTGCTGAATCTTTTTAGCAACCTGCCTTTCGAGTTTACTGAGCTCTTCCTCCCAGAGGTGGATCTCATTCCGGCTGTTGACCAGATCCTTCTCTCGGCCCCACACTTTCTTCTCCCTGGCGGCAATGGCATTCTCCTGCTTGTAGCGATCTTGCCCTCGCTCCCAGGCCTTCTTCTCCTCTTCCTCGCAACGCTCCTCCAATTTCTTGGTGCGTTCTTCGAGGCTCTTGTTAGCCAGAGCTGTCTTTTGGACAAGCTCTTCCTCCCTCTTCATGAGGTCGTCCTGTAGCTCCAGGAGTTTTTGCTCTTCATCCTCGAGCTTTCTCTCCCGCGCCTCAAGAGCCTCCCGGTGCTTGACGAGACTATCGTGGATGGTGGCGAGCCTCCCCTAGCGGTCATCCGCTATGCTATTAGCAACTTTGGCCTGCTCGTAGATGGCCCGGAACTGGTTGTCAAGGGATCGCATCATTCTTTCCCTCTCATCCAATATCTTACCCTAGTACTCCAGACGAACCTTCTCCCTCTGCACCCACTCCTTGTCGTCAGCCAGCCTCGACCAACCTCGACTGCGCCAGCATGGTCTCGAAATGGAGCCGGTTGCGCCACCTCCTAAGAGTTTGGCGCTCCTCCTCGAGGGCCTTGTTGTCGTGGTAGAAAGCCAGCTGGACCTGGTGAAGACTGGAGCAGGCGTTGTCAATAGACAACGATAGGGGGATCGGGTCCGGACCTGCCGGGGTCCTCTCCGCTGTCTCCAGCGGATCTTCAGTGACAAAAATTGGGTCCCACTCTACAAGAGCAGTCCCTTGAGCTCCCACGGCACTAGGGCTGTCCTCCAGGATAGCCTCGGCCGTCGCCGAGGAAGTTCCTGCAGCAGAAGTGCCGACCTCCAGAATTGGCTCCGAAGGTCCCGCCGCCATGTCATCAACAACTGGCCCCTCAGGCGGAGGGCCAGCAGCTTCATCTTGGCACCCTGGCTCAGCAGTGGGCGCCTCCGAGATCACCACTTCCGGAGCAGGTGTTGAAGGTTCAGTCGGAGTAGAAGCTACTTCCGGCTCCGGCGCAGGCGCCTCCTCCGCCACTGGCTCAGGTGCTGGCGCTTCGACCATCATGGGCTCAGGCGCTAGCACTTCAACCATCATAGGCTTAGGCACCGACACCTCCGTAGCAACTGGCTCGGACGCCAGAACCTCTTTGACGACTAGCTTTACAGCCGAAACTTCTGCAGCAATCAACTCAACCGCTGGAGCTTCCTCAACAACCGGCTCAAGTGCCAGAACTTCATCAACACCCCACTCCACCGTCGGGACCTCATCAACCATCGGCTCGACTGCACGGGCTTCAACAACATCCGGCTCTAGGGCCGGAATCACAGCTACCTCCAGCTCTGTGGTCGGAGCATCCAACATCTCAGCATCCAAGCCCAGAGCTTCAACCTCCGGGGCTGGTACCGCTGGTACATCTTCATTCCCGTGGTCTGGCGGTACCACGGGAGCTTCTGGGGATGAGTCGAGGTCCAAGACCACGACGGCCAGCGCCGGAGCTGCCGCAGCCTCAGCCACCTCTTGGGGCGGTGCTGGAATTGTAGCCCGAGCTTTAGCCTGCACAGCCTCAACTGCTGCTGCAGGGACCAGAGCTTCAGCCCTTTTCTTAGGCACGCTGTGGATAAAGGATGAAGAAACTCAAAATATAGTTATAACAATAAAACAACTGACTGAGGTAAAAAATCGAAAATTACCTCGGAAGGCTTCCGCACCAGTTAGCACGAAACCTCTTTTCCGGACGCTCCGGACTGGCCCTAGCCGCCACTGGCATGGTAGTCCCAGAGGGTCCCCCGGAGCTTGCTGCTGCTATCGGCGTTGCCTTGGTCGAGCCCCCCCCCCCCCCCCCCCCGATTGGGAAGGACCTCCGGACCCAGAGCCCTCAACTGGCCCTGGTACTTGAGTCATTTGGCCGGAGCTAGCACCCCGGGAAGATGCCGCTGCTGGAGTAGATGCCGCCGTTGAAGACCTGCCCCTCCGGGGAGAAGGAGCCACCATGGAAGAAGTAGGCCTGACGGACCTTTCATCGGCATGCTTCAGCTTCCTCTTACGGCTCGAGGGCTCGACCAACTCCTTGCCCATGCCTACGACTTCGTTTCTTGGCTTTGGGGCGGGAGCGGAGCCACCTATAGGAGCTCCGGAGATCGCCAACCCGGTGGTCGAACGCCTCTCAACGACACCAAGGTCGTCAAGCACCGGCATCGTCCGGCGGAGCTCCCTGCTGAACTCTGCCTCCATGTTCAGAGGGAGGAAAGCTGCCGGCGGATCCAAGTCATCACCCTCGACGTTGCACCCTCCATGTTGGACTTCAAACGGGTCTCGATCTGGTCATCGTCCAACATACTATTGAGGGCCCAAGCAAGCTTCTCCATCTTCTTCAGCAGAGCCCACCTGTTGGTCAGGAAGTTGCAAAACACCGCCTGAGGAGTCACCCCTCCTTCCACGCACTGGCGGATCCTGGTCAGAGCAGGGTTGAAGGTGTCCGACAACACCGGAGCTTCACTCCAAGCTGCAGTGTCGACGTTGGGGAGGCCTTCGAGAAGCTCCAGCTTCTCATGCTCCTCCACCCTGATGACGATCCAATCCTTCTTCCAGTCGTCCCACTTCCCAGAAGGGAACGACAGCAAGTACTTGAACAGGCACTTCTTGCGCTTCACAAAATAGTGGAAGCTAAGGTACTCGTCACTCCTGCCGGTAGTGTGGACAGTGAAGAAGGTGCAGAAGAGCTCAACGCAGGGGGAATTCCCACCCACATCTCGCAGAAGTGGACAAAGATCGACACCAAGATAATGGAGTGGGGTCCAAGGTGGTACAACTGCAGACCATAGAAGTCTAGCAGCATCAAGAAAAAAGAGGAGAAAGGTGGGATCAGTCCCACCATGGCGTACGCAGAGAAGTACACCATGTCACCGGCGTGTTCCTTCTCGAACAGAAGCTTGTCGGCGCATACCAAGTGGTTGAAGAAGTCAGGGGATCACCCCGTGAGGGCCCAGACCTTCTTCAAATCATCGTTGGTCTTCAGTCGGCTATGGCGGAGACCCAACTCCATCGTGGCACAGCGAGGCAAGAGACGGAAAACAAGTGAAAGTTTGGAGCGTTTGAGCGCAAGTTCGAATGAAAGGCGTAAAGAACCCCCAAACGGTGCGTGTTTTCCTTCTTAAGTAAGCCCCCGCAACGCTTGGATGGAAACCGCAGAGGAGTCGACGATACCAGTCAAAAACTTCACCCTGCCAATGACAAGGGGGCCCGGGGACACCCCGATGATAAAGTCGAGGTCTTTACCTCAGGCGAACGGTTGTCAT
This sequence comes from Tuctoria greenei, assembly GCA_036927565.1. NCBI lineage: Eukaryota > Viridiplantae > Streptophyta > Magnoliopsida > Poales > Poaceae > Tuctoria > Tuctoria greenei. The sequence goes on along the minus strand of JAYESD010000005.1, from coordinate 74,340,655 downwards.
CATGAAAGGCGGGAAACTCGAAGGCGGCGGCCTAACAGGGCGCGCGGAACCGATACAATTTTTGTATCAGGAACCGGCGACCTTCAATTGTGTGAGATCCGCACACTGAGATCTCACCTGCCACATCCAGGAATGCCACGCGGCAGTGGTTTAACTGCGAACTATCACCAACGGCATGTTCGAAGACCCTTGAAGACACGGCTCAAAAACCCAAGAATGGACCCACCTCCAGCGGAATGACTTCATCCAAAATGTCTCTCCCAGAGGTGGGAACCCTACATACTGGATACCCCTTGAGATTGCAAAGATCACAAGGAAACTCCATCTACCAGATTTGAAGACCTCCGAAGACCCCACATGTCAGGTGTAACCGGACCTGCTTCCCCCGACATGGTTAGTCCCAGGCCGCCACGTGTATCATAAGACCGGAGCTATCGCCCACACATGGGAAAGCTCCGGACTAGATACCGATATGGCATCCCCGGACCTAACCCCAGATAGAGGGAAGCTCCGGTACCGACATGTGTCCAACAGCACCGGACCTACCCGTCCACTACGGTAAGCTCTGGAGCTGCCACGGGGCTGAACCGTCGGACCTTCAACTTCAACAATCAGGCTGGTGGACCCCCAACGGCTCCGGACCTTTAAGGAGCAATCAAAGACTTCAAGAACCGATTAAGTGCCATTAATGCCATATTAATGACACACGATCGGATGGCCCTTAATACCGGTAAAGGCACTATGAAGGCCTGTTACCGGGCTATTAAGGGTAATTAACCTCATTAATTGTGTATCAAGCATGTGTAACCGCTGGGGCCACATGTCGGGCCAGGCTAACGACCAGTCCTTGTACTATAAAAGGACTGGTCGACGATACACAAAGGAGCTCTCCAGACCTCTTCTTGACTCCCTGACCTAGACAAGCTTCTTCTTCTGGAGCTTCTTCTAGACTTACACGCTCAATACAACACCAACACACCCGTGGAGTAGGGTATTATGCGCAGATGGCCCGAACCACATAAATCTCTGTGTACACTTGTGATTCACCTTCTTGAATCTTTGCGCGCCCATTACGGAATTACAACTCCGCGATCTACCAACAGTAGTATCGGGAGATCTGCCGAATCCAAACACCGACAATTGTACAGGCAATGCAGGTGATATTCATGCAATTGGTTCTTCCTTGTCTATAGAGGTGTCCTCAATGCTTGACGTGGCTTCCTCCAGGGGAGGTTCATTGAGACCCATAATGAAGGAGGCATTTTCTATAATTCGATCTATAAGTTCCTACCTTCTTTCGGCGTCTTATGGAGAAAAGACTGTCAAGCCATAATGTTGAGATATAGGGCAAATTCTTTGTTAAGTCTTGCAATAACAAAGGATCAGGGATTAATAATTATGGGCCAGAGTTTTGCAAAAGCAAGAATTTGTCCCAAGCTGCACCAATTGATTCCTTCTCCATCTATTGAAAGCCTAGTACTTCCATTTGTAAGGAAACAATTCAGGATATTAGAAAGAGTGCAAGACAAAATTTGTCTCATGAATCTCTCCAATCATCATTTGTTTTCCCAACATTATGGGTGTACCATTGTTATGCTTTCTCCTAGAGGGAAAAAAGAAACAACTTCCATTTGAGTGTTTCTTGTGTTTGCCTTTAATCGGAAGACATGAACACAATTGTTCAAACTCTCAAAGATTGTGGTAAGGGTTTTCACAATCCGTTCTTGAGAAGGATTGTTCCCCAACCATGGCTATGAAGCCAGGGCGTAGGTCATAGCTAGTTGAGCAAATTGGTTCCGCCGACGGCAGTTGCTCGCAGAACTCACCCTTTGGGGCAGAATATGAAATAATGGTGGGATGCTCCATGGTAATGGTGGAAAGGTAAGAAGTAAAGAAAAGAAAATAGATACAAGGGTGAAAAAGGTTTGAAGATCAATAGTAATCGTTCGTCGGCAACAGTGCCATAAATGCATGTTGACAGTTGGTATGGCACAAATAGAAATATGCGAGCGCACAGAGAAACTGCTATAGCACTTCCCCTTAAAGAGTATTCCTAAGGGTATCGAATCCAAGGAACGTGTGTGAGATCTCCTAGATTTTTCTTCCAAGGACACATAGTTTGTTTCGTAGGTAAGGATTTGAGTGGAATTCAATGGTTTGATTTTAGGCAAGAGCAGCCTACGGTAGATACCTGCTTCAGGCATTGGTTTACCCCTGGTGAAACCAAGACAATTCCCACTAAGAGCCTATGGTGTAGCTGAACATAGAGGATTACTAAGGACAGATAGAGTTGTCACAACCTACTGCCTATCTCTTCAATCTGTGGGTCTACGAGATATACACTGATGAATCCTAACCTAAGCACCACACTTAAGTTCTAATTCACAACTCTAATCGTGTCGACTGCAATGCAATGACTAGAGCCCCTAATAAATTAAAGTAGTGAACCTACAAGCAGCTACAAAGCAAACTACTATCAAATAGAAATCAAACTTGTATTGAATTCATGAAAGTTCTTACTCGATTCTGGCAGAATATTTGTAGAGGTACAAGTGCGGAAGAGGAACTTGACAAGCCCAATCCTCCTGCTAGCTCCTCCTCACTCTCGTTTTACTTTGCTGGCCACTTGGGAAACACTACCATTGGAGTGGAGTACTATTCTCAAACTTGTGGTGTGTGAAGTGAAAGAAGTAGTAGGCTATTTATACACTAGTTCAGTTGGTTTGGCACCACAATTAGCGCGTGAATCAGTCTATATTGCCATGAGGGAGCCACTGAGGTCGACACGTGTTAGCTGATCGGGTTCGCTGCCAGGAAGGAGTCGACTGAACTCCTGGTTCGGCTGGCCTGGTCCTGGCGCCCCTAGAGGTGTGCTTCCTCCAGTCAATGTCTAGTGGACTATGACCTCATCCCCACGTGAATCGACGTTGGATACCCTCGGATACGCCAGGTCCATGGATCCATGTGATGCCACGTGTCATCTTTTGATTGGTTGAATGGTAACTTTTACGATTGATCCTTGCATTCTTGGGTATTTTGGGGCTTCATTCATATGCATGTAAATAGACACTAACACTTGTTGAATTGCTTAGTATTAACCCCCACCAATATGTTGTGTTCTCAAATTTCTAATTTTTATGCGGTGAATTGACGATCAAATGTAGAATTTAAGGATCGTCAACACCAACCAAGACAAGCCTATGTCATTTCACAATGAGAAGCTTAAAGACATGGTTTTAGTCATACACAACTCCTTACAAGTTCATATCTAAGTGCAATCACAAGCAATCTCAAACGAACAAGTGTGATGCATGCATATTCTCTTCATCTTTTCTTTATTTTTCATTTGATCATAAAAGAACAACATGTGGGTTATTGAATGATTAATTTTTCATGATTAAAAGCACTTGTGAGCTTGCAACAAGTTCAAAACAACAAGAAAGTTCGATCATGATCAGATTTAGTGTAAGTAATTATTCCAATTACTGATCATGGCAAAAACTACAGAATTTATAACACGAGTAATGTAGTAAGAATTTTCAACATGTAAAAGGAATCACAAAGCCATATATGTATGAACCACTTATGCACATATTATCTTTTAATTTCAGATTCAATCATTGACTTCCCAAGTTGCAAAACTCCCGCTCAATTTAAGCCACAAGGTTGCATAACCCCCATTTCACTATGAATGAATGAAAAACGAGTGAAATCCAAAGGTTTTGTAAAAATGTCAGCCAGTTGTTGTTCGATATCCACATGGTGAAACACAATGTTTTCTTTTTTAACATTATCACGAAGAAAGTGATACCTAATGTCAATGTGCTCTGTACTAGAGTGTTGCACGGAGTTTTTTTGCAATGCCAATAGCACTAGTGTTGTCACAAAATAGTGGAACACAATCTAGATCGACCCCATAGTCCTTAAGTGTTTGAACTATCCAGAAAACTTGTGAGCAAGCGCTAGCAGCAGCTATATATTCAGTTTAGGTCGTAGATTGTGCAACTGAACTTTCCTTTCCATAGAACCAAGCAACAAGTGGGTAACCAAGAAAATGACAAGCACCTAAAGTACTTTCCTATCAATCCTACAACCCCCAAAATCGGCATTCAAAAAATCTTTCAAAGTAATGGTTGAGGGAGAAGGAGAAAATGCCAAATTCTTGAGTCCCATGTAAATACCTGAGAATCCTTCTGATAGCTTGACGATGTGAAGCGTGTGGGGGAGCTTGAAATCATGCATAGATACATATGCTTAATTGTATGTCCGCTCTTGATGCCGTGAGGTACAAAAGTGACCCAACCATGCTTCTATATTCTTTTTGATCCACGGGTTCACCATCTTCATCAAGTTCAAGTGTTGTTGTTGTTCCCATTGGTGTTTGAAGAGGCTTGTTGTTTTCCATGTTGAAGCGCCTAAGATGATCTTTTGTATACTTCACTTGATGCAGAGAGATTCCCTCCTGAGTTAGCTTGATTTGCAGCCCCAAAAAGTATGTGAGTTCTCCCATCATTTTCAACTCGAATTCTAAATTCATCATAGTTAGAAACTTGGACACAAGATCATGAGGAGCACAACCAAAGCTAGTATCATCCTATCGGTACCATGCGTACTAGGTACCCCCTGACACCGCAAGCAAAGTCGAGGAGTTCCTATGTCTAAGTGGCAGACGTACGAAGGGGATACGCATCTTGCGTAACCGGACCTACGTCCCTCCTTAGGGTAGCTCCGGTTGAGCCACGTGTCTAGAAGAGTTGGACCTGCCTCCCTCGTTAGGATAGCTCCAATGCTACCACGTGTCCCGCAAAGCCGGACCTATCTCCCTCCTAAGGGAAGCTCTAACACTGCCATGTGTCCAACGGCACTGGACCTATCCCCTAGTAGAGGGAAGCTCTGGAGATTCCACGTGTCAACGCTCGAACATACGTCAGCAATGGGAGGACAGCAGAATCTCAAACAGCGCGGACATTCAAGGTGTATCAATTATCTATTACAAGGCCGTGTTAACAAGTCATTAACACAATATTAATGATGCACTATCAGGGGGAATATTAATACTAGTAACGCTATTGTTAAGGCACTTTATCACCAATTAACCCCTTATTACACTATAGATCGTGTACAAAGTAGTTAATACTGTCGGGCCACTTGTCGGGTCGGGCTCAACTGTAATGGTCAGTCCTTAGCATATAAAAGGGTTGCACTACACGATCCAATCAAACTGATCTAAGCCATCCAAACTCATACAGTTCAACACACATACTCCCCATGGAGTATAGTATTACGCTCAGGTGGCCCGAACAACGTAAATCTCTCGTGTCACCATCTTGTGCATGAATTCACTTTGTGCCCCCAACCAAATATGACCCTCTGCGGACTACACCTTAGTAGTACCGGGGGAAGTTTCATTGCTACACTTCCACATTTGGTGCGCCAGGAAGGGGGGAGGCGCTTTCAAGCTTTCAAGATTCAAGATGGTAAACTCTGTCGCAACTTCGTCCAACGGACTGGCTGTTCAGCCTACTGGTGGAAATCCCTCCAATGTGCAGCAGTCGGCCAATGTTGTGATTCCAGCGGGTGTCGTTCCACCACCACCTCCACCATCTCAAATAGATGGTGTGTTCGCGTTGGCCTCTACATCTACAAACAATCTTGAGAATGTGCTGAATGCAGTGTAGACTCTGCTTCAGCGTCCTCCAGTGGCAGGAGCTCCTCCAGGCGCAATGGAACAATGGTACGCATATGTATAGCATTTGGTTGCAGCCGCAGACAATGCCATCACCAACCATGGTCCGCCCCATGCTGGGCAAGCACCTAATCAGAACAGGACCTTGTCTGGTAGACTTGGTCCTTAGGCGTCGCTACACAGGAGACGTGCGCCCTCCGAGCAAGTGATGTCACTACCCTCCGGGGCTTGCGGCACTCATACGACATCGAGGTTCCCAGTGCAAGACCTCATGTCGGAGCTTGACCGCAGCTACATGAGGCAGGACGATCGCGTCCACATCGAACGCACTCGCGAGAGACGAGTTGCTCGCAAAAACCCTTCTCCCTTGGGAGCGGGGGGGGGGGGGTGTTCCACTCTGGCCATGCATCTTCGCATGGTCGAGTGGCCACCTATGTTCCGGCCTCATCTACTGGAGAAATACGATGTGACAGTCAACCCCATCGAGTTTCTTAAGATTTACTCCTCTGCCATCCTCACACCTGGAGGCAATGAGGTCGTGATGGCCAATTACTTTCCCGTGGCTCTAACTAGAACTGCAATGTCCTGGTTCATGAGTCTACCTCCTGACTCCGTCTACAGTGTGGAGGAGCTATGTCGCCAGTTCATCGCCAATTTTGGGAACTCCTACACCTGGCCAGGCACAGAGCTGGACCTGCTTGTCATACAATAGAAATCAGGAGAGTCGTTGCGATCGTTCATCCAGCGGATTTCTCAGGTATGGAACACCATTTTTTCAATCTCAAATGCTTTTGTCATTGTTGCTTTTCTACTGGGGGTTTGAGATAAGAAGATGTTGAAGAAGCTGGCAACCAAAAACATCAGTTGCGTCACAGAGCTCTTCAGCCTGGCTGATAAATGCGCCAGAGAAGCGGAGGGCCATGAAATGCACTCCAAACCAGCTACGGTGGCTGGTAAATCTTCCTCCAAAGCTGAAGCTGCTGCCTCCAGCAGTGGAAAAAAGAAGTCCAGTAGCAAGGAGAAGTCGATGGCTAGAACACCAACCGTTGCCACTACTGCAGCACCTGGTGGCTGGGGGCCACGCCCTGATAAACGACCTCGACCGTCATGTGAAAACGGCGATGGTGAAACAATGTGGTGTCCGATTCACAAATCAACAACACACAATCTTTAAGACTGACGTGAGTTCAAAAGGCTTGTTGAACGCAGCAACAAGCGTCAAAAAGAACCTCCTTTACTTCAGCGGGAAGGAAAGCAAAAGGTCGCTAAAGCTCCGTCTGATCAGGAGCTAGGCTTCTAAGATGCCAAGAAGGTGTAAAGGCAGTCTACAAAACGGTTGACAATGACTCCGACACCTTTGACAATGAGCATTGGAAGACTCTCCATATGATATATGGATAGTCCTGGGATATCATCTCTCGGTGCATCCTGAAGACTATGCGTCTGGAGATGGCTGCTGCGGCCCCTATTGCCAAGGTGAAGCCTCATCGGAGGTGGATGGACACTGTTGTCACCTTTAATGCTTCGGACTGCCCAAATAACATGACCGAAGCTGGTCAGTTACCGTTGATGGTCTCTTCGACTATCAATAACATCCAGCTCTACCATGTCTTGGTGGATGGAGGTGTGGCGCTCAACCTCCTCAGCTTCGCAGCTTTCATGAAGCTCCAGCTCAACATCTCGGACCTCCGGCCCTCACGTCCCTTCTCCGGAGTAGGTCTGCGAGCCATCACTCCTCTTGGATTTGTTACTCTTTCAGTGACCTCTAGGACTCGGGATAATTATAGGTTCGAGAAGTTGGTATTCGATGTGGCACACATCAGCCTTCCCTTCAACACCATCCCACGCAGGCTGGACCTATATAGGTTCATGGTCCTAGCTCATTACACCTACTTGGTGTTGAAGATGCCAACATTGAAAGGCATCCTCCGGATCCGAGGGGATCACACTGCTGAAGTAACTGCGCTGGAAGAACTACGCTTGCTATAGCGCAAGAAGAAGGGTCCGACAAGGAGCAAGCTTCTCAAACTCTGAGTTCACGTTAGAGTGGCTCATCTTCTGCACCTCGTGTGCAACCAAGCGGAGACACCAAAATTCTCATCAACGTCATCGAAATTGGTTCGGATGCCAACCAGACCACTCGTATATCAGGAGGCCTGGGTGACCAATAGGAACTCGCGCTCGTCACTATCCTCTAGGCAAATGTCAACATGTTTGCATGGCAACCATCAAAGATGCATGGGATCTCCAGGGAGGTGATCGAGCATCGTTTGAAGATCTACCCCGACGAACGACCAATACAATAGAAGCCCAAGAAGCAATCAGTTGAGCGGCAGAACTTTATCAGACAAGAAGTCAAGAAGCTGCTCGACGCTGGATTCATCCGAGAGGTTCATCATCCACGGTGGCTGCAAAACCCAGTTGTCGTACCTAAGGCCGGCGAGAAGCTCCAGATATGCATCGACTACACCACCTTAAATAAGGCATGCCCAAAAGACCTATTTCCACTACCTAGAATAAATCATATAGTGGATTCTCCGGTTGTGAATTACTGTGTTTCTTAGACGCATATACCGGATATCATAAAATTCTAATGTCTAAGGAAGATGAAGAGCATACTGCCTTCATTATAGTAGATGGGTTGTACTGTTACACTACCATGCATTTTGTCTTACAAATGCTGCCTTAACTTTTGTGCATGATATGCACAAAACCTTTGGGGAGCTGATTAGGGACCTGTTGGATGTCTACGTCGATGACATCGTCATCAAGCTGAAGAACCAAGACTCTTCGACAAGCTGCACCTGACGCGCACGAAGCTCAACCCGGACAAATGTGTCTTCAGGGTTAGCTCCGAGAAGCTCCTTGGTTTCCTAATGACTCACCAAGGAATTAAGGAAAATCCAGCAAAAATCAAAGTAATTGAAGAGATGTGGCCTCCAGCCCATGTCAAGGACGTCCAGAAGCTAACTGGGTGTCTAGCTTCCCTCAGCTCATTCATTTCAAGGCTGGCAGAGCAGGTGCTACCCTTCTTCAAGATATTGAGGAAGTTCAGACCATTCCATTGGTCTAAAGAAGCAGAGAAGGCATTCTAGGAGCTCAAGCAACTCCTCATGACACTACCAATCATGGTAGCTTCGGAGCCTGGTGAGCCTCTTGCTTTACATCGCTGCAACTACGGAGGTTGTCAGCATGGTTCTAGTTGCGAACAGACCAGAAACATCTTCAACTCAGGAGCCTAGACCCCTCTGGGAGGGTCTAGAGCTACTTGAAAGAGATTATGGGTCCTAGCCCCCAGGCACGAATCCTAAAGGCGAGGTGCTTGTGGATCAACCTCCCTCATCCAAGGGAGTTTCTACTCAAGAAGAAGGAGAAGATTCGGACCCCGCTGAGAGGTTTCGGGTTGATGAAAAAGAAGCTCTGGACCCCTGAGAGAGGGTTGTTGACGTTTCATACATCACAGATAAAAATCCGCAAGCGCACGGAAGCTATCATGTATCACTTCCCCTTAAGGAGTATTCTCAAGGGTATCAAATCCAAGGAACGTGTGTGTAATCCCACGAACTAATTCACCCAATGACAAAAAGTTGTTTGGTAGGCAAGGAAGAGAGAGGAATTGTGACACCCGGTTCCAAAATGAACCAAGTGCACTATATGTGTATCCAGGATGTTTAACACACATACACAAGTGCATTTATATAATAATATACAGAAAATTACCACTGAACGAGATTAATTAAGAATTTTTATTACACAATTCATAATGTCCTCGAATACAAGCTATAATGAATATTAATGACAAGTTTGAACTAATGCAGCAAAAATAACTAAATATGAGCTAAACGAAATAAGCAAACTAAGTGAAGGGTATAGCGCAGCTCCAAGCAACACCACAAGCAATGCTGATGGCAGCACACAGCCTAGAACAACTCATTAATGTCTTGGTAATCCCAATCCTGACCTGCAACTGTTCGTGGGGGAATTTCAAGGGTGAGTACATGTCGTACTCAGCAAGTGTGGAGTGTATGACATGTAGCTCATACAAATGACGACATTAATAAAGGCTAAGTGCTGAAAAGTACATTAAAACATTTGAAAAGCAGTTTATTATATGTATGTGAAGTAAACCATCGTATACCACAATGATTACCATAGTATAAGTACATATTTCATATCCATCACCATTACCATTAACCACATCCAACACCATAACTCAATCCATAATCAGCCATAACCATATTATCAACCATAACCAGTACCAAACCATCCTAATACCAAAACATAACCAAAGCATCCCAAATCCCAAGTCTCCCTCTAATCATGTGAGGGTCCAGGTTGCTCATGATCGGGAGCACGGCTATCATGATAGTTTTTAAGACTCTGCAGAGATTGTACCACTTTACCCACGTGATCATGATTTCATCACCTTTCGATGACTAAAGAATCTTAATTATGTTGTCTCACACTTCCTTAGGTGTGTGGCCAAGAGATCACAAAATAGCCTTTCAAAAGGGATTACTAGCATGTATGGACCCACTGAGATTTCACCGGTGGTGATGCCTCCAACTGAGCACATCTTCAACCAAGGGCCCCCTCTTGTGCCATTCGTATTCCAGGGACTCCCGCCACAAACCCAATCCGACTCCCCTTTCCCGGTGCGCCAAATGATCTGCGCAATACTAGCAATACCCTAACTAATCAGCTATGCCGCATCCATACTTGACCTCGTGGTGGCACTGTAAATCCTAGATAGTCGCTCCACGAACTAGTCCTTAGATATAAAGCAAGCGAAACCACCATAGCATCCAACCCAATCCAAATACCATGCTTGTTTAGATCACCCATTACCATGTCATATTAACCAATTCATATTAACCATAATCTCATTAATGCATAATTAAATGGTATAGTTGTTTTCCCATGCCAATTAATTAAGCGAAGCAAAGGTAAAAGCCCTTACCGACTCTCTACCATGTATCCCAAGCGACAAGGATGGTCAAACAAGACTAGTAAACTCCTATCTTGGGTTTCCCATCAATTTGACACAAGCAATGCAGTTTTGCAAACAAACAATTTAAAAACAAGATCAATATGATCAAGGATACTTGCCTTGCTCTTGGGCTTGATTGGGATCAAAGACTTCAAAATTTTGGTATTGGAGGTCCTCCGCAGCTCTCTCTAGCGCAAATCCATCTAAACCACGAAATAACCATACAAGACAAGAATTATAATCAATAAGTGCACATATATTACTCAGTATGTCATGCCATGCATGATTAATGCAATTGCGAAGCAAAACTAGTTAATGAATTACTATTAATGTTCACTAATCATTTACAATGGTTATTAAAAAGTTTACATAGGTTCATGTTGATATTGCGTCAAATTGGAATTAATTCGTTATTAAACGAATGGAGACCAGACAAGTCCGCTGTAGGGCCGGACCAGTCCACCCTTCGCAGAAACAGCGAGTCAGGGTTTTTCTAAATTGACGTGAATTTGGAGAAACGGGGTTGATTTCACGTGAGAGAGAGTAAGTAGAAGGTATACCAGGTGTTTAGAACTCCAATGAATCAAGAGTTTTGGAGGCAACACTTGGATCTTGATGATCTAGGGTTGATGAAGAAAACTTGATGGTGAATTTTTGATGGAGAACGAACTTGATGGAGATCTTGATCACTTGATCCTCTTTTGTTTCCTCCTCTTCTTCTTCTTGCTCGGGATCTCCTTTTCCCTCCTTGGCAGCGGCTATCCATGAACTAGGGTTTGGGTGTGACTCAAAATTGGCAAAGAGATGTAAAGTTAAGAGCTGGGGTTGTTTATATAGAGGTGGAGGATTAGGGTTTCAAAGGAGGTCGGTTTTACAGAGGGTGGAGGCCGGTGTGGGGTCCCACATGGGCTCCAAAAGAGTTAGACACGACGTTCTTAGGCCCACTTATGGTAAAACCCAAAAACACGTCTGGAACAAAAGATCAACTCGGAATCGCGATCACCGAACAAGTCCGCAAAAGGCCGGACCAGTCCGATATTAGTCAGGGAAAAAATCAAATAAGTCTGTACCAAATCGAACAAGTCCGAACATAGTCAGAGAGGAAAACGGACAAGTCTGGCAGAAAACGGACAAGTCCGGGGACTTAGCAAAATTTACAAGGTTGGGATGACCGGACTAGTCCCCAATGGACCGGTCAAGTCCGAAAATGGTACAAAGATAAAAACGGACGAGTCCACAGCAAAAACGGACATGTTCGAGGGAGGTCAGAGGGAAATCAGACTAGTCCGCACCAAAAATGGACTACTCCGCACTTCTCATAACTTTTGAGTGCGGTTTTTCTTTACTCATTCCTTTTTATGTGTATTAATGTGAAACATGTATATGAACTTATGCAATGCATGGTGCATGAAAATGAGGGTGTTACAAGACTACCCCCCTTAAAATGAATCTCGCCCTCGAGATTTGACGTCGACGGAAAAAGATACAAAAATTCCTTCTTGGGATCATCTTCCAGCTCCCATGTGGCTTCCGATTCTGCATGATGCTTCCATTGTACTTTACACCATCAAATGACCTTGTTTCTTGTGACCCTCTCCTTGGTTTACAAGATTTTGATTGTTTGCTCGGCATAAGTCAAATTTGTCTCTAGTTCAATTCTTGCATTGGCACTTATTCTTCCGGTACCCTTAAACACTTCTTGAGCTGGGAAACATGAAACACATCATGTACATCTGAAAGATGAGCTGACATCTCCAACTTATATGCTACTTGTCCTCTTTTGTCAAAAATCTTGAATGGCCCAAAGTATCGAGGTGCTAGCTTGCCTCTGATATTAAACCTGTTATGACCTCTCATGGGTGACACCTTGAGGTATACGTAGTCTCCCACTTCAAAGGCTAGGTTTTTCCGCCTATTATCCGCATAGCCCTTTTTGTCTTGATTGAGCAGCCCTCAAATTCTCGCGAACAATTTAAACTTGTTTCTCAGGTTCTTGCAGTATGTCAGGTCCAAACACTTGATTTTCTCCTGGTTCATTCCGAAACAATGGTGTCCTACACTTCCTTCCATATAATGCTTCATATGGAAACATCTTCAAACTTGCTTGGTAACTATTGTTATATGAGAATTCTGCATATGGCAAGCTTTGGTCCTAACTTCTTACATGCTTTAAGGCACAAGCTCTTAACATATCCTCTAAAATCTGATTGGTCCTCTCAGTTTGTCCATCCATTTGAAGGTGATATGCCGAGCAAAATTTCAACTTTGTTCCCAATGCTTCATGCAATTTCTGCCAAAACCTGAAGGTAAATTGAGAACCTCTATCTGACATTATTTTCTTTGGAACTCCATGCAAACATACTATTCTTCCAATATACAGTTCAGCCAACTTCTCCCCATTAAAGGTGGCCTTGACGGGAATAAAGTCAGCTGACTTAGTTAACCGATCCACAATCACCCATATGGAGTCATAACCGGACTGGGTACGCGGTAAACCAACTATAAAGTCCATCCCGATTTCTTCCCACTTCCATTCTAGAATATTCAATGGTTGCAATAATCTGGCTAACCTTTGATGTTCCGCCTTCACTCGTTGGCACACATCACACAACGCGACATATTCAGCTATGTCCTTTTTCATGCTAGCCCACCAATAACATGTCTTCAAATCCTTGTACATCTTTGTACAACCGGGATGAATTGAATATGGTGAGTCATGTGCCTCTTTTAATATTATCTCCCGGATATGCTTCACATTAGGCACGACAATCCTTTTACCAAGCCATAAGGTACCATGTTCATTCTCATCAAACCTGAATTCTCTTCCCTCCCGGGTCCTTTCATTGATTTCTTGGATATCCTCATCCTTTGTTTGCGCTTCTCGAATTTCCTCCAAGGTCGTATTTAACTCCATTATCCCCATCTCATTCACAAATCCAGGATTCAACCGTTCAAACTCCTTGCATAGCTCGGATGGCAGTTTGCTTTAACCAAACTGGCACTTTTGCCAAATTCAGCAACTGTCACTTCCCTTAACAAAAACTGGCACTTGCTGAATTTGGCATATAATTGGTATTCCCCCAATTTCTGCAATGTGAGCCTCAAGTATTCCTCATGCTCCTCTTCACTCTTCGAGTAGATCATAATATCATAAATGAACACCACTACAAACTTGTCCAAGTACTCCATGAAGACCTTATTCATGAGGTACATAAAATAGGCAGGTGTGTTTGTCAATCCAAAGGACATAACTGTATACTCATAAGATCCATACCATGTATGAAAGGCTGTCTTGGGTATGTCTGACGGTTTAATCTTCATTTGAAAGTATCCCGACCTCAAATCAATCTTGGAGGAGACACAAGAACACTTCATCTGATCAAACAAGTCTTCTATGCATGGCAAGGTGTACTTGTTCTTGATGGTCACCTCATTGAGAGCTCGATTATCCACACACATCCTTTGTGATCCATCCTTCTTGTCTACGAAAAGTACAGGCGCTCCCCAAGGTGAAGAGCTTGGGCGAATGAAACCCTTCTCTAGTTGCTCTTGAATTTGCTTCTTGAGCTCTGCTAACTCCTTAGTCGGCATCCTATATGGCTCTTAGCTATAGGTGTAGTTCCAAGTATTAAATCAATAACAAACTTGATATCATGATTAGGTGGCATACCTGGCAACTCATCAGGAAATACATCTAAGAATTCACACACCACTAGAATGTCCTCAATTGCGGCACCGTCCATGTGATTCAGCTCCAATTGCTTCAGTGCGTGTTGAGATGCTTCAAACTCGATTCCGACCCCTTCCTCAATCGTCAACTTCACCATTTTCTGGCACACTCAATAACTCCATTTTGCTTCTATAGGATCGAAGAGCACATTTAAAGCTACCAGAGGGGGTGAATCATAGATTAAAACTTTTTAGCAGAAGCAACAAAACACCCGTCAGCAGAAAACCGATCTTTTAAAGAAACTGTGTGTGCGACTAATACAAATGTGTTAAACGGTGACAAAACTAGTATATATTGTAGATAAACAAGTCACGAATACGTCACAACAAGAATCACAAAAATCCATTGAGAAAAACTCAAGTTACGATCGAAAGATCAAACAAAGGTCAATCTGTCCTACCCGAGAATAACAGCTCTGGAACACCGCAAAGAAACTCGTGTAGATAAGAAATCAAAAATCCAATGACCGTGAAATTTTCACAGATGATAGAAAATCAATTTTTGAAGACAACCCAAAAAGAATCACGTTGATCGGATCTGTAAAACTCAAGCTATGATAAAACCACCGAAGCAAGGTAGTGCTGTGCTGAAACTCGATGAGAAAGACTTGAACAAAATGAGTCGGACAAACAAGGCACAAAAGTTCCTTTAGACCACGAATTTTATTGATCAAAACTCACAAGTAACAGCCTCAAAGTCGTACACCACGAGCTCTGGCCTCCCTTGCTTATATAACCAGCCCTTAGGCCAACCCAAACCTAACTAGGATTCTAATCCTACTCAATTCACGAGTCAAAACTTTCAATAACTGTTCAAGACTCTTCTATAGGCAGATAGAAGCAATCTTAAGACTTCCAAACACCTTAGGAACGTATCCCACATTCCTAAAACAGCTCAAATTTGTGTCCCACACGACATCCTATCATAACCAACTCAAAACTTTCCATATTTGAGTCAAACACGACTCAGCCGCAGCCTGAGTCCATAACCTAGACGGTTGGACCTTTCCGACTAATTTTTTACGTCCACATCTCTTCATCACGCCTCAGAACCATGTCGCTACGTCCATGCACACATGCAAACATCTTCCAACGACTTCCACCATACCTTCATATGCATTGTTCTTGATTCATACATACTGCGACCTCCCGATCAATTCAACAATAATTCCTCTCGAACTTGATTGTTGAACCTCATCTTCTCCCTAAGACTAGTTCAATGGATCCCGTCACCATCCATGTCTTGAACTCAATCAACACCTGCACATGAATAAACAACCATTACTTCCGAGCAACAAGTCCTCGACTTGACTCACGTTAGTTCCGAAACCACAACACCTTACGTGAGCACCTCACATAAGCATGTTGAAAAACCATAGCAAAATTGATATCAACCATAACAACAAAACACACCAAAAACTTAGTAAAATATTACTAATAAAACTTTCCATCAATGTAAAGTAAGTACGAATCATTTCAAGTTAAAAGCAGAACCACTACTATCAAGCTCTGAACCTTGCCGATGCTAACCGGAGCTTACCAAAACTGACTGGATGTAGTGTCGGAACTTACCAAAGCTAGGAGGACCTAGCGCCGGAGCTAACCAAAGCTAGTCGGACCTAGCGGTGGAGCTTACCAAAGCTAGTCGGACCTAGAGCCGAAGCTAACCAAAGCAAGTCGGACCTTACGTTGGACCTTGCCAGAGCTACCCAAAACAAGCCGAACATATCGCCGGACCATGTTGGAGCTCGGACCTTGATGATAAAGGTGTTTTGGTAGTATTCAAAACTTTTATCGCCACAGCCAATATATTCAGCACACATAGATCTCACAACCTCCCCCTGGAAGAATGCATTGGCAACACCACTTAAAATCCGAACATTGTCTTATTCACATGAAAATTTTGAAAACAATTTCTCCCCATTTTTGAAAATCAAATGGGATAGAAATAAATTTCTCCCCCTATACTTATTTCTCCCCCTTGCATACTTCTCCCCCTTTGACAATGTATCCATCAAGGTACAAAAGAGAAATTTTAATTTGTTATCAGCATATTATAACATATACATATAGAACAAAGCTCATCCAAGTCATACTATCAAGTAACATACACTATCACAATAATGAGATACATAAAGAAGTGTAAGCCATGCTAGAGATCAAATGTAATTTTCAATTTAAGCAAGTCATGATCTCACAAACTTAACTATTTCAAAACCAGAAGGCATGATATTTGTTGCTGCAATTTTTGTTTTTAAGCACAAATATTGATCATATGATATTTGCAAGAGATTATATGTGCATCTACCTTATTCTAACCAACCAAGCCAAGCCTATGTCATTTGACAATCAGAAGCTTGAGGACATGGTTTTAGTCATACACAACTTCATCCAAGTTCATACCTAAGTGCAATGATAAGCCATCTCAAAAGAAAAAGTGTGATGCATGCATATTCTTTTGATCTTTTCTCATTTTTTTCATTTGAACATAAAAGTTCAACATATGGATAGTTGATTTATTATTTTTTCATTATTAAAAGCACTTGTGAGCATGCAACAAGTTCAAAACAGCAAGAAAGTTCGATCATGACCACATTTAGTTTAAGTAATTATTCCAATTACTAGTCATGGCAAAAACTACAAAATGTATAACATGAGTAATGTAGTAAGAAATTTCAGCATGTAACAGGAATCACAAAGTCATATATGTATGGAATATTATGCTCATATTATTTTACATAAGGTTCCAAAGTTTCAAAACTCCCCCTCAATTTAATCCATGAGGATGCATAACCCCTATTTCACTATGAATGTAACAAAAATGAGTGAAATCCAAAGGTTTTGTAAAAATGTCAGCCAACTGTTGTTCGGTATCTACATGGTGAAGCATAATGTTTCCTTTTTCAACATTATCACGGAGAAAGTGATACCTAATATCAATGTGCTTAGTTCTAGAATGTTGCACGGGGTTTTTAGTAATACAAAACTACTGTTATCACAAAACAATGGAACACTATCTAGATCAACCCCATAGTCCTTAAGTGTTTGAACAATCCAAAGAATTTGTGAGCAAGCACTAGCAGCAGCTACATATTCAGATTTGGCTGTGGATTGTGCAACTGAGTTTTTTCTAGAGGACCAAGCAACAAGCAAATTACCATGAAAATGACAGGCACCAGAAGTACTTTTCCTATCAATCCTACAACCCCCAAAATCAGCATCAGAAAAAGCTTTCAAAGTAACGGTTGAGGAAGAAGGAAGAACAATACCAAATTCTTGAGTTCCATGTAAGTAACTGAGAATTCTTTTGATGGCTTGATGATGTGAAGCACGTGGGGAAGCTTGACATCGTGCACAAAGAGATACGTAAAATTATATGTCTGTTCATGATGTCGTGAGGTACAAAAGTGATCTGATCATGCTTCTATATTCTTTTTGATCCACGAGTTCACCATCTTCATCAAGTTCAAGTGTCATTGTTTTTCCCAATGGTGTCCGAAGAGGCTTGCTTTTGTCCATGTTGAAGCACTTAAGAAGGTCTCTTGTATACTTTGTTTGATGCACAAAGGTTCCCTCCTTAGTTTGCTTGATTTGCAGCCCCAAAAAGTACGTGAGTTCTCCCGTCATACTCATCTCAAATTCTGAACTCATCATAGCTGAAAACTTGGACACAAGATCATGAGAAGCACAACCAAAGATAATATCATCCACATACACTTGGACGAATAATGAGTCATTGACATGCTTAAGAACAAAAAGAGTTTTATGAACCTTGCCCATGGTAAACCCCTTTTTAAGTAAGAATGTTTTTAACCTATCATACCATGCTCTAGGGGCTTCTTTGAGACCATACAGGGCTTTAGTCAATTTGAAACATGATTAGAAAAATCTAGATTTTCAAAACCAGGTGGTTGCTTAACATAAACCTCCTCATCTATGTAGCCATTAAGAAAAGCACTTTTACATCCATTTGATATAAATTGAAACCTTTAGATGTAGCAAAATCTAACAAAATTCTTATGGCTTCTAATCTAGCAACTGGAGCAAAATTTTCATCAAAATCTAGACCTTCAATTTGTGTGAAACCTTGAGCAACCAATCTAGCCTTATTCCTAATCACAACCCCATCCTCACTTTGTTTATTTTTAAACACCCATTTAGTTCCAATTAAAGTGTGATCTTGAGGTGGAGGTACAAGTTTCCAAACATTATTTCTCTCATAATTTTCTAACTATTCTTGCATGGCAATAATCCAAGATTCATTAGTGAGTGCGTGTGATATATCTTTGGGTCGAAAACCTGGATCTTGTAACTCGTTCATGCAAGCTTCCAATTATCTGTTGCGAGGGATGATTCTTATAAATCCGTAGGGGAACAGATGTCTAACAAGCTTCTTCTTCATCAGGTTCATCGCAGATTGATGAGCTTGTGGCTTTTGGATGATCAGGACCAGCAGAGACGGTAGTCGGAGCTTGTTCAATGTTCGGAGTTGGACACGTGTCAGCTTTGGAACTATCAGGCAATATCACCGACTCTTCTTCTTCTTCGAAAATACATGTAACACCCTCATTTTCATCCATCATGCATTGCATACATTCCAATACATGTCTAAAATTAAGCAACATAAAAAGAAACAAGTTTAAAATGAATTAGAAACAAAACCGCACTTAAGAATTATTGGAAGTGTGGACTAGTCCGATTTTGGTGTGGACTAGTCCGATTTCTCTCTGACTTCAAACGGACTTGTCCGTTTTTTTGCGGACTAGTCTGTTTTTCCTTATGGACACTTTCGGACAATCCACCATCAAGTTCTTCATCAACCCTAGATCACCAAGATCCAAGTGTTGCCTCCAAGATCATTGATTCATTGGAGTTCTAAACACCTGGTATACCTTCTATTTTCTTTTCCTTATGTGAATTCAACCCCAAATCTCCAAATTCACGTTGATCTAGGAAACCCTAATCTGCTGTTCTCGTGCAGTGCGGACTTCTCCGGTCCATAGCGGACTAGTCCAATTTTCCTGGTTAAATTGTGTCGAATTAATTTTAAAATTAAATCTAATCAACTGAAAACCTGTATAAACTTGTTAAAAGCTATTAGAACTAGTTGTGATCATTAAAACAACTCGTTAACAAGTTCCACCTTGCATTTGCATTAATCATGCATATCATGTCATATTGAGTAATATTTGTGCACTCTATGATTATGTTTCTTGTTTTTATGTTTATTGTGCGGATTAGACGGATTTGCACTAGAGAGTGCCGCGGAGGATCTGAAGCACCAAGAGTTTGAAGGCTTCAACCCGAACCAAGCCCAAGAGCAGGGCAAATGTCCTTGAAGCATATTGATCCTATTTTTAAAGTAAATGTTTTGTTTGCAAAACTGCATGCTTGTGTCAATTTGATGGGAATCCTATGATAGGAAGTTTACTAGATTTGTTTGACCACCCTTGTCACCTGGAATGTTTGGTAGGGCGTCGGGAAGGGCTTTTTACCTTTTTGCTTTGCTTAATTAATTGGGATGGAAAGACAACTACACCACTTAACTTAATTATTCCTTATGAGATTTGAATAACATGAATTGGTTAATATGATATGGTAATGGGTGATCTAAGCAAGCCTGGAATGCGGATGGGTTGGATGTCATGGTGGTTTGATTGCCTTAGATCTATGGACCGATCCATGCGAGAATAAGTCAGGACTACAGTGCCACCACGAGGACAAGTATGGGTGCGGCGTAGCTAATTAATTAAGGCTTCGCTAGTGTTAATTTGATCATTAAGGATGCTTGGGGAAGGGGTAGTCGGATTGGGTTTGTTGATGGTTGGTGGGACTACTCTAGGATCCGAATGGCTCAAGAGGGGGCCCTTGGTTGAAGATGTGCTCAGTTGAAGATGATTACATGGTTTATGATGGGTTTATTTCACATACATATAATATGTTGCTTTTCAAATGTTTTAATGTACTTTTCAGCACTTAGTCATTATTACTGTCATTATTTGAATTAGCTACATGTCATACTTTCCACACTTGTTGAGTACGACATGTGCTCACTCTTGCAATTCCCCCCACCAATAGTTGCAGGTCAGGATTGGGAGTTTAACAATGATAATGTGGAGTTCTAGGCCGTGTCTATCGTCAGCTTTGCCTGTGGAGTGTTGGAGCTGCGCTATATCCCTTTTGCTTAGCTGCTTAGTTGCTTAATTAGTTTATTTCCACTGCATTAGTTCAAATTTGTCATTCAAATTTAATTAGTGCTTGTATTCAAGGATTATTCTAAATTGTGTCATAAAGAGCTTAATTAATCTTCTTTTGTGGTAATTTTCTGTATACCCTTTTGTGAATGCACTCGTGTATGTGTGTTGAACATCCTGGGCACACATGTGCTTTCACTTGGTGCATTTTCGGAACCGGGTGTCACAAATTGGTATTAGAGCCACAGGTTGACCGTAGGACGCAACCAAGATAGAATGGACACTTTAGAGCACATAGGAACACTCAGGAATCGATGTGTTTTTGCTTGGTGTGCTGTTTGGTATATATTGTTTGCTTGTGTGCTTAATAGAGGATTTTGGGATGCTTTAGCATTGCCATGTCCATGTAGGCTAGTATAGTTAGTTGCTTAGTTTCATATCGCTTGATGCATATAGTTGGGGACATTTCTAAATTATTATCTCTTGCTTTTCTTTAGATGGTAAGGACTCGCAACTAGAGGGATGGCAGTGATGAGGAGGAGAACAATGGAGCACCTCAAAACAACAATGAAAAAGGACCTGGTCATGGAGCTATCAACATTAAGCAGCTTTTGGCCATGTAGAACCAGCTCATGCAAACCATAATACAGACAATGGGACAGCTGTAGGTTGGTAACATCAACAATCAGCCCCACATGCCTCCATCGCCACCCCCACCTCCTCATAACCGGTTGGGAGAGTTTATGAGGACTAGGCCACCGACCTTTGCCCAAGCCGCTGACCCTATGGATGTTGATGATTGGCTCAAGTCTGTGGAGAAGAAGCTTGCTATCGTTCAATGCAGTGACAGGGAGAAGGTTCTATTTGCTTCTCATCAACTAGTTGGAGCAGCTGATGATTGATGGGATTCCTTATGCAATGCTCATGAGAATCAGGAGAGGATCACTTGGGGCAAATTAAAGGAGTGCTTCTGTTCTCATTATGTGCTAGAAGGAGTCATGATTCTGAAGAGGCAAGAATTTGAGAACTTGAGGCAAGGAAGATCGATCATGGGTGAATACCTCAACAAATTCACTCAACTCTCAAGGTATGCGCTTGAGGATGTGAGCCGGGACAGCCGGAAGCAATATCTATTTATGAGGGGCCTTAACAATGAGATACAAGTGCAATTGCTGAATTGTGACTATGCCAACTTCCAGAAGCTTGTGGACAAAGCAGTTGTTGTGGAGAACAAGGTTCGGGAGATGGAGCAAGACAACAAGAGGAAGGCGCCATATCAAGGACAGCAACAAGGAAGTAATGTGAGCCCTCGCTTTGCACCACCCAATGCACCATATTACAGCTCTTCTGCGCCTGCTTATCACCCTGGATTTGCACCGCGCCCAGCTCAGTTTGTGCAGCAGCGCCCTGTTATGCAAGCATCTAGGCCTTCGGTGCCTTATGCACCTCGTGCTAATTTTCCTGGTGCAAATGTTCAGAAACAAGCTCGCCCCAATAATCCCGGTGGAGTAAAGAAGTGCTATACTTGTGGAGAAGCTGGACACTTTGCACATCAATGTCCGAAGTCAGGCCTTGGTCAAGGAAACAATGCGCCGAGGCAAAACCCAAGACCTAATGGAGGAGTGCCACAAGGGAACCGTGGGCAGCAGAATTTTGCTTGTGGCAACATGAACAATGTCTCTACGGAGGATGCTCAACAAGCGGATGATGTGGTCATTGGTATGTTTCTCGCGAACTCCAACCTGGCGACTATGTTATTTGATTCTGGAGCATCGCATTCATTCATTGCATCGAAATATGTTGCCAAGTATAGTTTGCCTATCTCTCATATGAAGTTTACTCTATTGGTTAAGTCTCCTGGAGGAGACATGAGGACAAATATAGTATGTCCAAAAGTAAGCCTTAGAATAAGGGGGGGGGGGTAGATTTCTTCGCCAACCTCATTGTTTTGGATTCTCAAGGATTGGACATTATACTTGGTATGGATTGGTTGAGGAAGCACAATGGAGTCATTGAATGTGCCACAAAGACGGTGAAGTTGACCAATGAGGAAGGGATCACCTTAGAGTTTGAAGCATCTCAAACCGCACCGAAGCAATTGGAGTTGAATCATATGGATGGTACCGCAACTGAGGAGATTTCGGTGGTATGTGAATTTTTTGATGTTTTCTGGACGAGTTGCCAGGTATGCCACCTGATCGAGACATTGAGTTTGTTATTGATTTAATACCTGGAACTGCACCTATAGCTAACAGGCCACATAGGATGCCTCCTAACAAATTAGCGGAGCTCAAGAAGCAGATTCAAGAGCAACTAGAGAAAGGTTTTATTCGCCCCAGTTATTCACCTTGGGGAGCGCCTGTTCTATTTGTGGACAAGAAGGATGGGTCGCAAAGGATGTGTGTGGATTACCGAGCTCTCAACGAGGTAAAAATCAAGAACAAGTACACCTTGCCCCATATAGAGGACTTGTTTGATCAGATGAAGGGTGCTTGTGTCTTCTCTAAGATTGATTTGAGGTCGATATACTTTCAAATGAAGATTAGACCATCAGACATACCCAAGACAGCTTTTAGGACACGGTATGGATCTTATGAGTACATCGTGATGTCCTTTTGACTGATAAATGCGCCTGCCTATTTTATGTACCTCATGAATAAGGTCTTCATGGAGTACTTGGATAAGTTTGTAGTGCTTTTCATTGATGACATTATGATCTACTCGGAGGATGAGAAGGAACATGAGGGACACTTGAGGCTTACATTGCAAAAATTGAGGGAGCATCAATTGTACGCCAAGTTCAACAAGAGTCAATTTTGGTTGAGAGAAGTATCATTTTTGGGTCATATCATTTCAGGAGGAGGAGTTTCGGTTGACCCCGGAAAGGTGAGGGAAGTGTTGAAATGGGAAACCTCGCAAAACGTAAAGGAAATAAGGAGTTTTCATGGGATGGTTGGGTATTACCGTCGATTCATCAACGACTTTTCCAAGATAGCCAAGCCAATGACGGAGTTGCTAATGAAGGGGAAAGTGTTTCAATGGACTCAAGCTTGTCAAGAAAGTTTTGAGGAGTTGAAGAAAAGGTTAACTACAACTCCAGTTTTTGTTTTGCCAGACGTAAGCAAGAGTTTTGATATTTATTGCGATGCATTGAGACAAGGACTTGGATGTGTTCTTATGCAAGAAGGTCAAGTGGTTGCCTACGCATCGAGACAATTGAAGAAACATGAGCAGAATTACCCAACGCATGACCTGGAACTTGCAGTTGTGGTGCACGCATTCAAGATTTGGAGACATTACATCCTTGGACATAGGTGTAAGATTTATACAGATCATAAGAGCCTTAAGTATATTTTCACGCAAACGAACCTGAATCTGAGGCAACAAAGATGGTTGGAGCTCATCAAGGATTATTGAATTGGGAATCAATTATCACCTGGGAAAAGCCAATGTAGTGGCCAATGCCTTAACTAGAAAAGGGGTAAGTCATCAACTCACGATTCAAGGGCTGCCATCCAAGTTATTTAAGGAGTTTGAACGGTTGAAACTCAGATTCGTCAATGAGATGGGGATGATGGAGTTAAATACGACTTTGGAGTAAGAAATTCGAGAGGGCCAAGCGAAGGATGAGGAAATTCAGGAGATCAAGGAAAGGACCCAAGAGGGAAGAGAATTCAAATTTGATGAGGATGAACATGGTACTCTATGGCTTGGTAAGAGGATTGTTGTGCCTAATGTGAAGCATATTTGGGAGACAATACTAAAGGAGACACATGACTCTCCTTACTCAATTCACCCCAGTTGTACGAAGATGTACAAGGACTTGAAGACATGCTATTGGTGGGCTAGCAAGAAGAAGGACATAGCTGAATACGTAGCCTTATGTGATGTGTGCCAACGAGTCAAGGCAGAACATCAAAGGCCAGTTGGATTATTGCAACCATTGAAGATTCCGGAATGGAAGTGGGAAGAAATCAGAATGGACTTTGTAGTTGGATTGCCCCGTACTCAGTCCAGTTATGAATCAATTTGGTTAATTGTTGATCGATTGACCAAATCAGATCATTTCATCCCTGTGAAGACCAAGTATATAGCTGCACAATTGGCCAAAGTATACTTGGATCATATTGTGTGTTGACGTGGAGTTCCAACGAAGATAGTATCGGATAGGGGTTCTCAATTTACCTCTAGGTTTTGGCAAAAATTGCATGAAGCACTGGGAACAAGGTTGAATTTTATCTTAGCATATCACCCTCAAACGGATGGACAAACTGAGAGGATCAACCATATTTTACAGGATATGTTAAGAGGTTGTGCTTTGAAGCATGGGAAAAGTTGGGACAAGAGCTTGCCATATTCAGAATTTGCATACAATAATAGTTACCAAACAAGTTTGAAAATGTCACCCTATGAAGCACTATATGGAAGGAGGTGTAGGATGCCTTTGTTCTGGAGTGAGACAGGGGAGAATCAACTATTTGGACCCGATGTGTTGCAAGAAGCTAAAAAACAAGTTCAGGTTATTCATGAGAACTTGAGGGCTCCCCAATCAAGGCAAAAAGGCTATGCGGACAATAGGAAAAGAAAATTAGTCTTTAGAATCGGAGATTTTGTTTACCTCAAGGTGTCACCAATAGGAGGTCATAAGAGGTTATCAGAGGCAAGCTAGCACCTCGCTATGTTGGACCATTCAAGATTTTGGACAAAAGGGGAGAAGTAGCGTATAAGTTGGAGATGTCGGCTCAACTATGGGATGTGCATGATGTGTTTCATGTTTTCCAGGTCAAGAAGTGTTTAAGGGTACCGGAAGAACAAGTGCCAATGGAAGAATTGGAACTAGAGACAGATGTGACTTATGCCGAGCAACCG
Source organism: Tuctoria greenei (assembly GCA_036927565.1). Taxonomy (NCBI): domain Eukaryota; kingdom Viridiplantae; phylum Streptophyta; class Magnoliopsida; order Poales; family Poaceae; genus Tuctoria; species Tuctoria greenei. Next base: position 74,315,187 of record JAYESD010000005.1, on the reverse strand, counting down.
ATCAAAATCTTGGAAACCAAGGAGAGAGTCACAAGGAACAAGGCTATTCGATGGTGTAAAGTTCAATGGAAGCATCACACAGAATCAGAGGCAACATGGGAGTTGGAGGATGATCTCAAGAAGGAAATTCCCTATCTTTTCTCTTCCGTGTTGAATCTCGAGGGCGAGATTCATTTTATAGGGGGTAGGTTTGTAACACCCTCATTTTAATCCATCATGCATTGCATACATTCCAATACATGTCTAATATTGAGCAACATAAAAAGGAACAAGTTTAAAATGAATTAGAAACAAAACCACACTTAAGAATTCTGGGAAGTGCGGACTAGTCCGATTTCTCTCTGACTTCAAACGGACTTGTCCGTTTTTCGGCGAACTAGTTTGTTTTTCCCTATAGACACTTTTGGACTTGTCTGGTCTTGTGCAAACTAGTCCGGTGTTCCAAGGATCCTTGGAAATTTGCTAAGTCATTGGACTTGTCCGGACTAGTCCAGTCTTCCAGCTGACTTGTCCATTTTTTCCTCTGACTAAAGTCGGACTTGTACGACTTTTGGCCAGACTTGTCTGTTTTTCCCCTCTGGATAAGTTCGGACTTGTCTGATGTCCATTCCGTACTTGTCTGATTTCCCTCTGTCTAACTTCGGACTAGTCCGGTCCTTTTCGGACTTGTCCGATATATCGCGACTTCGAGTTGATCCTTTGTTTGAAGACTTGTTTTTTGGGTTTTACATTAAGTTGGCCTAGGGACGTCGTGCCCAACTCTTTTAGATCCCATGTGGGACTCTAAACCGACCTCTACTCATCCCAAACTCGAAATCCATCTAACCCTAGCCTCCACCTCTGTATAAACTTCACATCCCTTGGTTTGAAATCTATTTGCCACTTTCCTCCACACCCAAACCCTAGCTCATGATTCGCCGCCACCAAGGAGGTAGAAGGAGATCTAGAGCAAGGAGAAGAAGAGGAGGAAACAAAAGAGGATCAGGATCTCCATCAACTTCGCGTTCTTCATCAATAATCCATCATCAAGTTCTTCATCAACCCTAGATCGCCAAGATCCATGTGTTGCCTCCAAGATCCTTGATTCATTGTAGTTCTAAACACATGTTATACCTTCTATTCTCTTTTCCTTACGTGAATTCAGCCCCAAATCTCCAAATTCACGTCAATCTAGGAAACCCTAATCTGCTGTTCTCGTGCAGTGCGAACTTGTCTGGTCCCTAGCGGACTAGTCCGATTTTCCTGGTTAAATTGTGTCGAGTTAATTTTAAAATTAGATATGATCAACTCCAAACCTGTATGAACTTGTTAAAAGCTATTAGAACTAGTTGTGATCATTAAAAGCAACTTGTTAACAAGTTCCACCTTGCATTTGCATCAATCATGCATATCATGTCATATTGAGTAATATTTGTGCACTCTTTGATTGTGTTTCATGTTTGTATGTTTATTGTGTGGATTAGATGGATTTGTGATAGAGAGTTCCTCGAAGGATCTACATCACCAAGAGTTTGAAGGCTTTGACCCGAACCAAGCCCAAGAGCAAGGCAAGTGTCCTTGAAGCATATTGATCCTGTTTTTAAAGTAAATGTTTTGTTTGGAAAACTGCATGCTTGTGTCAAAATGATGGGAATCCTATGATAGGAAGTTTACTAGATTTGTTTGACCACCCTTGTCACCTGGAATGTATGGTACGGAGTCGGAAAGGGCTTTTTACCTTTTTGCTTCGCTTAATTAATTGGGATGGAAAGACAACTACACCACATAACTTAATTATGCCTTATGAGATTTGATTCACATGAACTGGTTAATATGATATGTTAATGTGTGATTTAAGCAAGCCTAGTATGCGGATGGGTTGGATGTCATGGTGGTTTGCTTGCCTTAGATCTAAGGACCGATCCATGCGAGAATAAGCCAGGACTATAGTGCCACCACGAGGCCAAGTATGTGTGTGGTGTAGCTGATTAATTAGGGCTTTGCTAGTGCTGTTTGGGCCATTAAGGATTCTCGGGAAGGGGTAGTTGGATTGGGTTTGTTGATGGTTGGTGGGACTACCCTGGGACCCGAATGGCTCAAGAGGGGGCCCTTGGTTGAAGACGTTCTCGGTGGCATCGCCACCGGTGAAACCTCATTGGGGTCTAAATTGGCTAGTAATCCCTTTGTAAAGGCTATTTTGTGATCTCTTGACCATACACCAAAGGAAGTGTAATTGGCTTAAGGGAGGTTTTTCAGTCGCCGACGGGTGATGAAATCACAAACACGTGGGTAAAGTGGTACAAACTCTGTAGAGTCTAATAAAACTATCATGATAGCCGTACTCCCGGATATGAGCACTTGGACAACTTCCCTGATTAGAGGGAACTTGGTATTAAGATGGTTTTTGGGATGGTTATGGTTTGGTAATGGTTATGGCTGGTTATGAATTAAATTCTGGTATTCAATATGGTTAATGGTAATGATGAAATCTAGAATTTGGATGATGGTAATGGATATGGATTGAAATTATGATGATTACATGGTTTATGATGGATTTATTTCACATACATATAATATGTTGCTTTTCAAATGTTTTAATGCACTTTTCAGCATTTAGCCATTATTACTATCGTTATTTGAATCAGCTACATGTCATACTTTCAACACTTGCTGAGTACTACATGTGCTCACTCTTGCAATTCCCCCCACCAACAGTTGCAGGTCAGGATTGGGAGTTTAACGATGACAATGCAGAGTTCTAGGTCGTGTCTACCATCAACTTTGCCTGTGGAGTGTTGGAGCTGTGCTATATCCCTTTTGCTTAGCTGCTTAGTTGCTTAATTAGTTTATTTCTGCTGCATCAGTTCAAACTTGTCCTTCAAATTTCATTAGTGCTTGTATTTGAGGATTATTCTAAATTGTGTAATAAAGAGCTTAATTAATCTTGTTCTGTGGTACTTTTATGTATACTCTTTTGTGAATGCACTCGTGTATGTGTGTTGAACATCCTGGGCACTCATATGCGTTCACATGGTTCATTTTCGGAACTGGGTGTCACAATACCCTCCCCTGAGGATATGGATCTGTACCTGCAATGTTTGAGCTAGTACCTGGGCTAGCTTCATCAAAATACACCTCACAAGTCTCCACAATTTTGTTAGTGTCAAGTAAAAGCACACGGTAGCCTCTAGTATGAGATGGATAACCAAGAAACATGCCATCAATGGATCTAGGTTCAAATTTATCAAGATTACCATGTTTCTTAACAAAGCATTTGCAACCAAAGACCCGAAAGTGTTTAACACTAGGCCTATGTCCAAACCGGAGCTCATATGTTGTTTTACCTAGCTTAGCGCGCAAAAAACACGATTTGAGACATAACAAGCGGTTGCAATTGCATCAGCCCAAAATTTCCTAGGAATTTGATATTCATCAAGCATAGTCCTAGGCATCTCAACTGTAAAATCCCTAAATTTCTTAGTGCAAGGTTCAGGTGGGAGATGTAAAGATTTGAATGGGAAAACTAAAACAAATTGGCAATTAAAAATCAAACCAATTTAAACTTTAATAGAGGGAATTCAAATATTAAAAACTTGCTCCTGTTCAAACCTTGCCAAAATAAAAATCTGAGTTCACCAATAAATTCCAAATATTCTATGCCAAGTTTCAAAATTTTGAAGCTCATTTGCTATATAATTCAGTGGCTCCATTGAATTCCCCTAAAATTCAAATTCAAATTTGAATTTCAATTGAAAATTGATCAATTCAAAGTTTTGATTTCAGAATCAAATTCCAGATATTTATTTGAGCCTATCCACAAATTTTCATGAATTTTGGACATTAGTTGGTAGGATATTTGTTTAACCAGAGAAGGGATGAGTATGGAATTGTGGGGCCCACTCTCAGGTGACCCAAACGAGTTGCTCCTCTGTTTTCACCGTGGCGACACCTTCCGGCATGCAAGCCACTGAGCTGCTTGCTTGCTTGCGGCGTGGCAAGCTCTCCACGCCTATCCTGGCCTATTTCTACCCTTCCTGACCGACGGCGCCGAGTCCCAACTCGGTTTTGCTTTCCCACGCCACAGTTTCGCCCCGCTGTCGCACAGCTGTAACACCCTCATTTTCATGCATCATGCCTTGCATACATTCATATACATGTTTAACATTGATCCACATAAAGAAGAACAAGTTTAAAATTGATTCGGAGCATTTAAAATTGATTTGGAACAAAACCGCACTTAAAACGCAGGAAAGTGCGGACTAGTCCGATTTTACTGAGGACTAGTCTGATTTCTCTCTGACTAAAAACGGACTTGTCCGTTTTTGCTGCGGACTAGTCCGATTTTGGCTCTGGAAACTTTCGGACTTGTCCGATTTTGTGCGGACTAGTCCGATATTCCAAGAATCCTAAAAAAGTTGCTAAGTCCTTGGACTTTTCCGGACTAGTCCGGTGTTCCAGCGGACTTGTCCGATTTCCTCTCTATTTAAAGTCGGACTTGTCCGATTTTAGGCCAGACTTGTCCGATTTTCTCTCTGCACAACTTCGGACTAGTCTGGTCCTTTCCGGACTTGACGGATATTTCGTGACTTCGAGTTGATCTTTTGTTTTACGACTTGTTTCTTGGGATTCACGTTAAGTGGGCCTAGGTACATCGTGCCTAACTCTTTTAGAGCCCATGTGGGACTCTAAACCGGCCTCTACTCCTCTCAAACCCGAAATCCATCTAACCCTAGCCTCCACCTCTATATAAACAACCCCACCCCTTGGTTTGACATCTATTTGCCACTTTTCCACCCCACCCAAACCCTAGTTCGTGGAGAGCCACCACCAAGGAGGGAGGAGAAGATCCCAAGCAAGGAGAAGAAGAGGAGGAAACAAAAGAGGATCAAGATCTCCACCAAGTTTTCGTTCTTCATCACCAATTCATCCCCAAGTTCATCACCAACCCTAGATCATCAAGATCCAAGTGTTACCTCCAAGTTTCTTGATTCATTGGAGTTCTAAACACCTGGTATACCTTCTATTCTCTTGTCCTTACGTGAATTCAACCCCTAATCTCCAAATTCACGTCGATCTAGAAAACCCTAATCTGCTGATCTCGCGGAGGGCGGACTTGTCCGGTCCCTAGCGGACTAGTCTGATCTTTCTAGTTAAATTGTGTTGAATTGGTTCTAAAATTTGATCTAATCGAATCCAAACCTGTATAAACTTGTTAAAAGCTATTAGAACTAGTTAGTTATCATTAAAAGCAATCAATTAACAAGTTCTACCTTGCATTTGCAACGATCATGCATGTCATATCATATTGAGTAATATTTGTGCACTCTTTGATTGTGTTTTTTGTCTTGTATGTTTATTGTGTGGATTAGACAGATTTGCGCTAGAGAGTGCCGCGGAGGATCTACATCATCAAGAGTTTGAAGGCTTTGACCCTAATCAACAGCAAGAGCAAGCAAGTGTCCTTGAAGCATATTGATCCTATTTTAAAATTAATTTTTTGTTTGCAAAACTGCATGCTTGTGTCAATTTGAAGGGAATCCTATGGTAGGAAGTTGACTAGATTTGCTAAACCACCCTTGTCACCTGGAATTTATGGTAGAGAGTCGGGAAGGGCTTTTTACCTTTTGCTTCGCTTAATCAACTAGGATGGAAAAACAATTATACCACTCAATTTAATTATGTATGGATGAGATTATGGTTAATGTGAACTGGTTAAATATGATATGGTAATGGGTGATCTAAGCAAGCCTGGTATGTGGATGGGTTGGATGTACGGTGGTTTGCTTGCTTTAGATCTAAGGACCGGTTCATGCGAGAATAAGCCAGGACTACAGTGCCACCACGAGGCCAAGTATGGGTGCGGCGTAGCTGATTAATTAGGGCTTTGCCAGTGCTATTTGGACCATTGTGGATGCTCGGGGAAGGGGTAGTCGGATTGGGTTTGTTGATGATTGGCGGGACTACCCTGGGATCCGAATGGCTCAAGAGGGGGCCCTTGGTTGAAGATGTTCTCAGTGGGAGACATCGCCACCAGTGAAACCTCAGTGGGGTCTAAATAGGCTAGTAATCCCTTTGTAAAGGCTATTTTGTGATCTCTTGGCCATACACCAAAGGAAGTGTAATTGGCATAAGGGAGGTTCCTTAGTCGCCGACGGGTGATGAAATCACAAACACGTGGGTAAAGAGGTACAAACTCTGCGGAGTTAAATAAAACTATCATGATAGCCGTGCTCCCGGTTATGAGCACCTGGACAACTTCCATGATTAGAGGGAACTCGGTATTGGGATGGTTATGGTTTGGTAATGGTTATGGCTGGTTATGAATTTATTTCTGGTATTGAATCTGGTTATTGGCAATGGTGAAATCTGGAAATTTTGATGATGGTAATGAATTCAGACTTGGTATTATGGTACTACTTATGATTATGATGGGTTTACTTCACATACATATAATATATTGCTTTTCAAACGTTTTAATGTACTTTTCAGCACTTTACCATTATTATTGTCGACATTTGAATAAGCCACATGTCATACTTTCCACACTTGCTGAGTACGACATGTACTCACTCTTGCAATCCCCCCCAACAGTTGCAGGTCAGGATTGGGAGTTTAATGGCGATAATGCGGAGTTCTAGGCCGTGTCTACCGTCAGCTTTGCCTGTGGTGTTATTGGAGTTGCGTTATACCCTATTGCTTATGCTGCCTAGCTGTTTAGTTTGCTTAATTAGTTTATTTCTGCTGCATTAGTTGAACTTGTCATTAATATTCATTGGAGCTTGTATTCGAGGATAATCGGGTTTGTGTAATAAAATTTGGTTAATTAATCTTGTCTTGTGGTAATTTTCTGTATACTCTTTTGTGATTGCACTCGTGTATGTGTGATGAACATCCTGGGCACACATATGCGTTAGCTTGGTTCATTTTTCGGAACCGGGCATCACAGATTGGTATCAGAGCCACAGGTTGACTGTAGGACGCAGCCTAGATAGAATGGACTCTTTAGAGCACATAGGAGCACTCAGGAATCGATGTGTTTTTGCTTGAAGTGTTGTTTGCTATATATATTGCTTGCTTGTGTGCTTAATAGAGGATTTTGGGATGCCTTAGCATTGCCATGTCCACCTAGGCTAGTGTAGCTAGCTGTTTAGTTTATACCCCTTGATGCATATAGTTGGGGACGTTTTCTAATTCTTATCTATTGCTTTTCTTCAGATGGTGAGGACTCGCAACCAGAGGGATGGCAATGATGAGGAGGAGAACAATGGAGTGCCTCAGAACAGCATCGGACAAGGATCTACTCAGGGAGCTATCAACATTGAGCAGCTATTGGCTATGCAAAACCAGCTCATGTAGACCATGATACAAACAATGGGACAGCTGTAGGCTGGCAATATCAACAATCAGCCCCACATGCCTCCACCACCACCCCCGCCTCCTCATAACCGATTGGGAGAGTTTATGAGGACTAGGCCGCCGACCTTTGCTCAAGCTGCTGACCCTATGGATGCGGACGATTGGCTCAAGTTCGTGGAGAAGAAGCTAGCTATTGTCCAATGAAGTGACCGGGAGAAGGTCTTGTTTGCTTCTCATCAACTAGTTGGAGCAGCTGCGAATTGGTGGGATTCTTATTGCAATGCTCATGAGAACCAAGAGAGAATTACTTGGGCCGAATTCAAGGAAAATTTTTGTTCTCATTATGTGCCCGAGGGTGTTATGATATTGAATAGGCAAGAATTTGATAATTTAAGGCAAGGAAGATCAAGTGTGAGTGAATATCTCAATAAATTCACTCAACTCTCAAGGTACGCGCCTGAGGATGTTAGTCGGGACAGCCGGAAGCAATACTTGTTCATGAGGGGCTTGAACAATGAGATTCAAGTACAATTGCTCAATTGTGACTATGCAAATTTCCAGAAGCTTGTGGACAAAGCAATTGTGGTTGAGAACAAGATCCGTGAGATGGAGCAAGAAATCAAGAGGAAGGCGCCATATCAAGGACAGCAACAAGGAAGTAATGTGCGCCCTCGCTTTGCGCCACCCAATGCGCCTCATTTCAGCTCTTCTATTCCTGCTCAGCGCCCTGGTTATGCACCACGCCCAACTCAGTTTGTTCAGCAGCGCCCTGTCATGCAAGCACCTAGGCCTCAAATGCCTTATGCACCTCGTGCTAATTTTCCTGGTGCTAATGTTCAAAACCAAGCTCGTCCCAATAATTCTGGTGGGGTTAAGAAGTGCTACACTTGTGGAGAAGCTGGACACTTTGCGCATCAATGTCCTAAGTCAGGTCTTGGTCAAGGAAGCAATGCACCAAGGCAAAACCCAAGACTCAATGGAGGACAACCACAAGGGAACCGTGGACAGCAGAATTTTGCTCGTGGCAACGTGAACCATGTCTCAACGGAGGATGCTCAACAAGCGGATGATGTGGTCATTGGTATGTTTCTCGCAAACTCCAACCCCGCAACAATGTTATTTGATTCCGGAGCATCGCATTCATTCATTGCATCAAAGTATGTTGCCAAGTATAGTTTGCCTATCTCTCATATGAAGTTTACTCTATTGGTTAAGTCTCCTGGAGGAGAGATGAGGACAAATATAGTATGTCCAAAAGTAGGCCTTAGAATAAGGGGGGTAGACTTCTCCGCCAACTTCATTGTTTTGGATTCTCAAGGGTTGGACATTATACTTGGTATGGACTGGTTGAGGAAGCACAATGGAGTTATTGAGTGTGCCACAAAGACGGTGAAGTTGACCAATGAGGAAGGGATCACCGTAGAATTTGAAGCATCTCAAACCGCACCGAAGCAATTGGAGTTGAATCATATGGACGGTGCAACAATTGAGGAGATTCTGGTGGTGTGTGAATTTTTGGATGTTTTTCCGGACGAGTTGCCAGGTATGCCACCCGATCGAGACATTGAGTTTGTTATTGATTTAATACCTGGAACTGCACCAATAGCTAAGTGGCCGTATAGGATGTCTCCTATGGAATTAGCGGAGCTCAAGAAGCAGATTCAAGAGCAATTAGAGAAGGGTTTCATTCGCCCTAGATCTTCGCCTTGGGGAGCACCCGTTCTATTAGTGGACAAGAAGGATGGATCCCAAAGGATGTGTGTGGATTACCGAGCTCTTAAAGAGGTAACAATCAAGAATAAGTACACCTTGCCACGCATAGAAGACTTGTTTGATGAGATGAAGGGTGCTTGTGTCTTCTCTAAGATTGACTTGAGGTCGGGATACTTTCAAATGAAGATTAGACCATCGAACATACCCAAGACAGCTTTTAGGACACGGTATGGATCTTATGGGTACACCGTGATGTCTTTTGGATTGACAAATGCACCTGCCTACTTTATGTACCTCATGAATAAGGTCTTCATGGAGTACTTAGATAAGTTCGTTGTGGTGTTTATTGATGATATTATGATCTACTCGAAGGATGAGAAGGAACATGAGGAACACTTGAGGCTTACGTTGCAGAAATTGAGGGAGCATCGATTGTATGCCAAGTTCAACAAGTGTCAGTTTTGGTTGAAAGAGGTGCCATTCTTGGGTCATATAATCTCAGGAGGAGGAGTATCGGTTGACCCCGGAAAAGTGAGAGACGTGTTGAAGTGGGAACCGCCGCAAAATGTCAAGGAAATAAGGAGTTTTCTTGGGATGGCTGGATATTACCGTAGATTCATCAAGGACTTTTCCAAGATAGCCAAGCCTATGATGGAGTTGCTAATGAAGGGAAAGGCATTCCAATGGACTCAAGCTTGTCAAGAGAGTTTTGAGGAGTTGAAGAAGAGGTTGACAACAGCCCCAGTTTTGGTATTGTCGGATGTAAGCAAGAGTTTTGACATTTATTGCAATGCATCAAGACAAGGGCTTGGATGTGTATTGATGCAAGAAGGTCAAGTGGTCGCCTATGCATCAAGACAATTGAAGAAACATGAGCAGAATTACCCCACACACGATTTGGAACTCGCGGCCGTGGTACATGCATTGAAGATTTGGAGACACTATATTCTTGGACATAGGTGTGAAATTTATACGGATCATTAGAGTTTGAAGTATATTTTCACACAAATGGATCTGAACTTGAGGCAACGAAGATGGTTGGAGCTCATCAAAGATTATGATTTGGGGATCAACTATCATCCGGGAAAAGACAATGTAGTGGCCGATGCTTTGAGTAGAAAAGGAGTAAGTCATCAACTCACGGTTCGAGAGTTACCATTCGAGTTATGTAAGGAGTTTGAACGGTTGAACCTTGGGTTTGTAAACGACATGGAGATGATGGAGTTAAACCCAACCTTGGAGCAAGAAATTCGAGAGGCACAAACCACAGATGAGGAGATCAAGGAAATCAAGGAAAGAACCGAAGAAGGGAGAGAATTCAGATTTGACGAGGATGAACATGGTACCTTATGGCTTGGAAAGAGGATCGTTGTGCCTAATGTGAAGAACATACAGGAGACAATATTAAAGGAGGCACATGACTCACCTTACTCAATTCATCCCGGTTGTACAAAGATGTACAAAGACTTGAAGACTTGCTATTGGTGGGATAGCATAAAAAAGGACATAGCTGAATACGTAGCATTGTGTGATGTGTGCAAACGAGTCAAGGCGGAACATCAAAGGCCAGCCGGATTATTGCAACCGTTGAAGATTCCGGAATGGAAGTGGGAAGAAATTGGAATGGACTTCATAGTTGGGTTACCACGTACTCAGTCCGGGTATGACTCAATTTGGGTAATTGTGGATCGCTTAACCAAGTCAGCTCATTTTGTCCCTGTGAAGACCAAATATACAGCTGCACGATTGGCTGAAATATACATGGAGCATATTATGTGTCGACATGGAGTCCCTAAGAAGATAGTTTCGGATAGAGGTTCTCAATTTACCTCCAGATTTTGGCAAAAATTTCATGAAGCCTTGGGAACGAGATTGAATTTTAGTTCAGCATATCATCCTCAAACGGATGGGCAAACCGAGAGGACCAATCAGATTTTAGAGGACATGTTAAGATCTTGTGCTTTAAAGCATGGGAAAAGTTGGGACAAAAGCTTGCCATACGCGGAATTTTCATACAATAATAGTTACCAAGCAAGTTTGAAGATGTCACCATATGAAGTGCTTTATGGGAGGAAGTGTAGGACACCTTTATTCTGGAATGAGGCAGGAGAAACTCAAGTATTTGGTCCAGATGTGTTGCAAGAAGCCGAAAAGCAAGTCCAAATAATTCGTGAAAACTTGAGGGCTGCCCAATCAAGGCAAAAAGGCTATGCGAACAATAGGAGAAGGAAACTAGCCTTTGAAGTGGGAGATTTTGTTTACCTCAAGGTGTCACCAATGAGGGGTCATAAGAGGTTTAACATAAGAGGAAAGCTAGCACCTCGTTATATTGGACCATTCAAGATTTTGGACAAAAGGGGAGAAGTAGCGTATAAGTTGGGGATGCCAGCTCATCTTTCAGACGTGCATGATGTCTTTCATGTTTCCCAGCTCCAGAAGTGCTTGAGAGTACCGGAAGAACAAGTGCCAATGGAAGAATTGGAACTAGAGGAAGATTTGACTTATGCCGAACAACCAGTCAAAATCTTGGAAACTAAGGAGAGGGTCACAAGGAACAAGGTTATTAGATGGTGTAAGGTTCAATGGAAGCACCACATAGAAAAAGAAGCAACTTGGGAGCTAGAGGATGATATCAAGAAGGAATTTCCCTATCTCTTCTCTTTCGCGTCGAATCTCGAGGGCGAGATTCATTTTAAGGGGGGTAGGTTTGTAACACCCTCATTTTCATGCATCATGCCTTGCATACATTCATATACATGTTTAACATTGATCCACATAAAGAGGAACAAGTTTAAAATTGATTCGGAGCATTTAAAATTGATTTGGAACAAAACCGCACTTAAAACACAGGAAAGTGCGGACTAGTCCGATTTTACTGAGGACTAGTCCGATTTCTCTCTGACTAAAAACGGACTTGTCCGTTTTGGCTGTGGACTAGTCCGATTTTGGCTCTGGAAACTTTCGGACTTGTCCGATTTTGTGCGGACTAGTCCGATATTCCAAGAATCCTAAAAAAATTGCTAAGTCCTTGGACTTTTCCGGACTAGTCCGGTGTTCCAGCGGACTTGTCCGATTTCCTCTCTGCTTAAAGTCGGACTTGTCCGATTTTAGGCCAGACTTGTCCGATTTTCTCTCTAGACAACTTCGGACTAGTCTGGTCCTTTCCGGACTTGTCCGATATTTCGTGACTTCGAGTTGATCTTTTGTTTTACGACTTGTTTCTTGGGTTTCACGTTAAGTGGGCCTAGGGACATCGTGCCTACCTCTTTTAGAGCCCATGTGGGACTCTAAACCGGCCTCTACTCCTCTCAAACCCGAAATCCATCTAACCGTAGCCTCCACCTCTATATAAACAACCCCACCCCTTGGTTTGACATCTATTTGCCACTTTTCTACCCCACCCAAACCCTAGTTCGTGGAGAGCCACCACCAAGGAGGGAGGAGAAGATCCCAAGCAAGGAGAATAAGAGGAGGAAACGAAAGAGGATCAAGATCTCCACCAAGTTTTTGTTCTTCATCACCAATTCATCCCCAAGTTCATCACCAACCCTAGATCATCAAGATCCAAGTGTTACCTCCAAGTTTCTTGATTCATTGGAGTTCTAAACACCTAGTATACCTTCTATTCTCTTGTCCTTACGTGAATTCAAACCCTAATCTCCAAATTCACGTCGATCTAGAAAACCCTAATCTGCTGATCTCGCAGAGGGCAGACTTTTCCGGTCCCTAGCGGACTAGTCTGATCTTTCTAGTTAAAATGTGTTGAATTGGTTCAAAATTTGATCTAATCAAATCCAAACCTGTATAAACTTGTTAAAAGCTATTAGAACTAGTTAGTTATCATTAAAAGCAATCAATTAACAAGTTCTACCTTGCATTTGCATCAATCATGCATGTCATATCATATTGAGTAATATTTGTGCACTCTTTGATTGTGTTTCTTGTCTTGTATGTTTATTGTGTGGATTAGACGGATTTGCGCTAGAGAGTGCCGCAGAGGATCTACAGCATCAAGAGTTTGAAGGCTTTGACCCTAATCAACAGCAAGAGCAAGGCAAGTGTCCTTGAAGCATATTGATCCTATTTTAAAATAAATGTTTTGTTTGCAAAACTGCATGCTTGTGTCAATTTGAAGGGAATCCTATGGTAGGAAGTTGACTAGATTTGCTAAACCACCCTTGTCACCTGGAATTTATGGTAGAGAGTCGGGAAGGGCTTTTTACCTTTTGCTTCGCTTAATCAACTGGGATGGAAAAACAATTATACCACTCAGTTTAATTATGTATGGATGAGATTATGGTTAATGTGAACTGGTTAAATATGATATGGTAATGGGTGATCTAAGCAAGCCTGGTATGCGGATGGGTTGGATGTATGGTGGTTTGCTTGCTTTAGATCTAAGGACCGGCTCATGCGAGAATAAGCCAGGACTACAGTGCACCACGAGGCCAAGTATGGGTGCGGCGTAGCTGATTAATTAGGGCTTTGCCAGTGCTATTTGGACCATTGTGGATGCTCGGGGAAGGGGTAGTCGGATTGGGTTTGTTGATGATTGGCGGGACTACCCTGGGATTCGAATGGCTCAAGAGGGGGCCCTTGGTTGAAGATGTGCTCAGTGGGAGACATCGCCACCGGTGAAACCTCAGGGGGGTCTAAATAGGCTAGTAATCCCTTTGTAAAGGCTATTTTGTGATCTCTTCGCCATACACCAAAGGAAGTGTAATTGGCATAAGGGAGGTTCTTTAGTCGCCGACGGGTCATGAAACCACAAACACGTGGGTAAAGAGGTACAAACTCTGCAGAGTTAAATAAAACTATCATGATAGCCGTGCTTCCGGTTATGAGCACCTGCACAACTTCCATGATTAGAGGGAACTCGGTATTGGGATGGTTATGGTTTGGTAATGGTTATGGCTGGTTATGAATTTATTTCTGGTATTGAATCTGGTTATTGGCAATGGTGAAATCTGGAAATTTTGATGATGGTAATGAATTCAGACTTGGTATTATGGTATTACTTATCATTATGATGGGTTTACTTCACATACATATAATATATTGCTTTTCAAACGTTTTAATGTACTTTTCAGCACTTTACCATTATTATTGTCAACATTTGAATAAGCCACATGTCATACTTTCCACACTTGTTGAGTACGACATGTACTCACTCTTGCAATGCCCCCCAAGAGTTGCAGGTCGGGATTGGGAGTTTAATGGCGATAATGCGGAGTTCTAGGCCGTGTCTACCGTCAGCTTTGCCTGTGGTGTTATTGGAGCTGCGTTATACCCTATTGCTTATGCTGCCTAGCTGTTTATTTTCCTTAATTAGTTTATTTCCGCTGCATTAGTTGAACTTGTCATTAATATTCATTAGAGCTTGTATTCGAGGATAATCTGGTTTGTGTAATAAAATTTGGTTAATTAATCTTGTCTTGTGGTAATTTTCTGTATACTCTTTTGTGATTGCACTCGTGTATGTGTGATGAACATCCTGGGCACACATATGCATTAGCTTGGTTCATTTTTCGGAACCGGGCGTCACAACAGCACCGCCGCCTTCCTTCCCTCCCGATGAGCACCATAGCCTTGCCTTATTTCCCTTCGATGCAAACAGAAAAAATGGCGCCAAGGCTGTGCTCTATCATTTACGCAAATTAGCTCATCGTTTTGCTCATTGTGTTGGCCGTAGTTTGCAGTTCCGCGGGCGTCATTGGAGTTTGGGGACGAACATCGCCTCTGCTCCACCGTCGCCAGCCCTCAACAAGCGGAGTCACAACTAGACCTCAACAGCAAAAAGGATCGCCATCCCGAGCTCTTTATCACAGTAAAAGCCGTGCCTCCTTTCATTCAGTATCGAGCAATATATTCCAGTTTTTCTTTCGGTTGTTGCCCATGAACTAGCTCACTTCTCGGTTTAATTCCGTTTCTATGTGTAATGATTCTTCAATCCAATTAAGGATTATGTTCCATACCTCCTATCGCACCCCTCTGCCAAGAATCAGTGCAAACCATCGAGTAACGATTGAACTATTCAAGTTTTTCCCGCCGCCATGAAGAAACAGTCGGCACACCGTCGAACTCATCGTTGCCGACCGTTCTACGGCGTTTGCACCTCCGTTTCATATTTCCTTTGATCGCAGGAACGTTTCTGATCGATTTATGAGGTGTTTGAGCTAAGGATACGTATTTCTAACATGGCTGGAACCCTAGCCGCTGCCGTCGTCGTCGTGCTGCCGTTTCCGGCCGGAAACACGTCGATTCGGCCTCACCACCGTGTTCCTCGTCTCTCAAAATGTTTGGAGGGAGATTTCCAGAAAGGGAGATGGCCCGGAGTGCTGAGCCGACGAGCTCGCCGGCACAGAGCCGCCGCGGCCACGTCTCGCGTCGGGAGGAAGACGAAGACCGCGGACCCCGCGTGTCAGCGGCGGTCTTGCTTGCGCGGGATCGACAGTGGACACGGATCCGGTGTGGCTACGAGGGTTAATCCTGTGGCCCTTGGTGCGGCCCAGCTCCGATTGGCCCATTCAAATGAAGTTGGGTCGGCTTCATTATTTAAACTTTCCCATTGGCAAATAATTCCAGATTTCTATCAAACTTCAAAATCCATTACTCCTAGTAGATTTCCTTAAAAATTTCCAAGTAAATTCTGGTTGACTCATCTCAATCTCAAATTTGCAGTGGTTCAATTTGTTGGACATGAAACTCCCAGATTTTTCATAATTAATTCATTTGATCTAATTGCTTGGGAAATTAATTATTCCTCTTCCGCTAATTGGAAAATTCCCAATTTTGGTCAGGACACTCTCCAAAATTCATTTGATCTCCATTAAAAATTTCAGGTTCATTGGACTTTATTTACTGGGTTGATCAGTCTTACAAATCTCTATGTAGTTAAAAATCGAGAAAAATACAGAATCAATTTCAGCTTTTCCCCAAAACTTGTAAAATCAATTTCTCCCTGTAGGAAGATTAGAAAAATTGTGAAAAAAAAATTTGTAGAACCATTGAGACCCCCTATGTATGGTACAAGCACTGGTTGCCATGATAAAGCTCCAGAATTAAAACCAAAATTTAGAGAAGCCTTTTATGTGTTGGAATTTTAGAGACCACAAGCTTCCTTGAACATCTCCAAACTTTTGGTCCAGATCTTCCTCATAGCACCTAGTGTCCACTGTAAAAATCCCAAAGCCAATTAAAATCATTTACATACCTAATCAATGTTAATAAGATATTTTCTATAGTTTCTATATCACTCATGTACTTTGTATATTGCATATCATATAGTGACCGAGATCAAGGAGGACCCAAAGCCCTTGGACACTCTACTTACAAAAGCTAACTTCCCCTCTGAATCGCAGCTAGGCAAGCCCCGGTTTGCATTTAAGAGCTTTTATAAAGTTTTGCTTTATACACTTTATTGAATAGACTTGATATGTGCATTAGGTCTATGTTGATTGAATGCTCCACCTGCATGACCAAATAATCCTTGGAGTGGATGGGTAGTATAAGACTCCCTCGGATTATATTGCTATGCTTAATGTTTAGTTAGAAGATTGGTAGAAGTCGGGTATGTTGAATACTACTCGCGAGATTGGTCACATTTTATCGACCACAAGTCAAGTAGTTGAATTCTAATTGTGAGAGAAGTCGAGTGAGGGAAACCTGCTCGCGATATGCTACTATAATGTTCACTCTTTATTATGAGATGTGGACGGGGATTTTTGTAGGTTGGTTTGCCCACATCGTGCCTGGGTCGGTAATGACGAGGCAGGTGTTGGGAGGTGGATTGGTAGCCCCGTCTGTGTTGGTTAAGGCCCATCTCGTGCTTGGCCCTGTTGAGCAAGTTTGAACTGTACCGGAAAGCATACTGGCTATATGGGACCCAGGAAACCGATGTACCTTGGGGATCCTATGTTGGAACCTTTTCAATCGGCTTAAGCTGTCGGCTATTAGTACAGTGGGAGTAAACTTACTCAAGAACATCTCATAGCGGAGGTGCACCTTGAGGGGAGCTCGCTGTTCAGGTTGATCGAACTGTTTCGATATGGTTGAATCTGGGAAAAGGTGGCTGCGTGCGACATCAGTGGAGTGTGCCGACGCAACTCCGAGTATGGGCGTACGTGTCATGCAGTCCGGGTGTTTTGATTCGAATCACCGTCGCTCGCGGTTATGGATTGAGCATACTTGGTCACTGAGTCTTGACGTAGTAAGAAAGGGAAATGGAAAGATTATGAATATTCTACTATGAATAATTCTTTGTATTGAAATCTTGGCTGCTATAGAGATAGCATAATTAAATTTACAATTTCCAAACATTTAACTTGAATAAGGCTTATGCAACCTTGAGCAAGTATCATCATGGATGAAGCGTTTCTTGCTTGATTGTGGAATTCACAATGATGCTATGCCCATGGATGACGTATGCTACTTTAAAACTGACCACTAAGGATTTACTTTCGGCGAGTCTATTGCAAATTCAGTTTTCCAGTCTTTAAAGTTTCTAGCATGTAGAGTTCCATGCTTTAGGTGAGACGGTTAAGTTTTGTTAAGCCTTGTGCTCACGGTTGCTATATTGTGGTTTTTGTAGGTATTATCAGCTTATGCTTATGTTGTGGTTGTCCGTGAGACTTCGAGCTTGTCGAGATGTATCTCTCACATAAACCTTGTTGCTGCTATCTTCTTCGTGTTGCTAGTGAGATGTGTCCGCGGGCATTGATAGCTTCTCTTATGCATAGTTAGTTGAGAGTATGAGTATAAAGTATTCCGCTGCGTTGTATATTATGTTGTAAAAGAGAATCATCTTGTGAAATAAAATATTTGTGTTGGTTATTTTGTATGGTTTTTCTTGTGTGCTTTTGGGTGCCGCATTGCACGACACCACCCAATGTGATTCCTGGAATGTGTGGACCCCGATCCCCACAGCTTGGTATCATAGCCGTATTGGGAATAGCACGCTTGAAAAGCACCTATTTTTGAAAACTATGATGTAGTCGAGTGAGGATTAGTTATTATGCCCACATAAGGTCTATTATAGTATTAGTTACATAAGGTGGCAATCTAATATATGTGTTATTATATTTTGTAACGATGCTCCGACGTCAGGTAAGAGGTAAGGCACGCCACCGCAAGCGGATCAATTGCGGTAAGCTCACCATGCGAGAGGTAGCATGTGATTGTTTCCGTGACTTGGCACGGAAATGTCAATATGAGTCTCTGAAACTTTCCATGTTTCTGAGAACATATGACATGCGGTACCCCAGCATGCTTCAAAGTTAGTAGGAGCCCCCGTCGGGTGGGACATAACCCGATGCGCCCCCTACTGGTGCAGCACTATGCAAAGACGTGGGACCCCGTCGGGTGGTAGAAAACCCGGTCATGTACCTCGAGACGTGGCTTAGCTCATGGCGGCCTGTATGGAATGATACGGGACGAATATTTTTATTTTCATATATATTATTGTGAATTGATCGCCCGTGCAGGCTGTGCCGTACGGTACCATATGATTGATCAGAAATTTGTGTGTAGTGGCAGGTACACTAACCGCGTTATTCGTAGATCGAGTAGAAAACATTTACAAGTGAACGTCATTAGCACCACCGTTGAGAAGTATGCCGGAATACCGGCTTAGGATTTTTATTTGGTGAGGACATAGTACCGGCTTTGCATTCAGGTTACATCGGCACATCGACGGTTAAAATGTGTGCCGAAGGTGTAGATCGCAACACCAGTGTCATGTTAACATCTATAGCAGATTCCTATCTTGAAATCATAAATATGAAATTTGAACCAAAACTGTCAACCTCAGTTCTTCCCTGTGTTAGTCTGGCAGAAACTTAGCTCCAGTTTGAAAAGTCATATCTCCTGAAAGATTTATCCCATGAAGGTTTTCCATACATGGTTGGAAATTTATGTGAGTCTTCTAAATAATTTATGTTCATGACCAGAGCAGAATTCCCCTGGATCATAGCTAAAATTTGAAAATTCCAAAACCTGTCAAAACTGGACAGAAACTGGAACAATTTATGTACTTCTCAACAATTTTGATCAAAACTCTCAGTACAAACATTGAATGAGGGATTATGATATATTTCTGGAAACTAGATAAGATATGTGACAATGTTGTAATTTACAGTTTTGGCAAATTTGGATATTTTGTATATGAAAAACTGTGGACAAAACAGTCATATACAAAGGAGGTGCTGTCAAAATTTCTCAGAAAATCTGGGAACATTGTCAACTTTGGAAATTCATATCTCATTAACCAGAACTGTTATTGAAACAAATAAATACATTCTGGAAGGCCAGGAAGTGAACTACAATTTTGTTGTTCACCTTGAAGCATGATTGTGCCTCTAACTGGATAAAATTCTCAAATTTCTCCAGACTGGTCAGATCTGGCAGAACAGTTCATCAATGAAGCATAAGTTTGAAAATTTGTGCGAATGTGAATATTGTTATACTTTCACAAAGTTCTTCACATGTTCATGTTTTCCTTATCCTCACTTATTGCTAAGATCAAACTTTGACTCATCCTAAACTCATTTGTGCAGTATGGTTCGTACTCGCTCATCGAGTAAGGTCGGAAGTTCTCGTCGAGACGGTGATGATTCGAATCCACCGCAGGCACCACCATCCACGGTATTGGTGGATGTCATGTCAAAAATGTTCGAGTATCACCAAGAGAACACTAAGTAACTCCAAGCGTTGGTGCAGCAAGGCCTAATTCATCAAACGCAGCAAGTTATTCCACCTCGAAACAGTTATTTGGATTTCTTGGCAATGCAACCGCCACTCTTCACAGAAGCAACTGAACCATTAGAATCAGATCATTGGCTTCATGTAATGGAATCCAAATTTGGTGTGTTTCCCTGTGACAATTATTAGAAGACATTGTTCGCTGCTCAACAACTCCATGGAGCTGCCGGAGCTTGGTGGGCAGAATATAGTGCAACTCGCCATGAAGGTCATCGGATAGCATGGAATGAGTTATGTGAGGCTTTCTGTGCTCATCATATTCCGACTGGGATTATAAAGACCAAGTATTAGGAATTTGTTGAAATCAAGCAAGGGGACATGAGTGTCGATGAGTATTTTAAGGAGTTCAACCGTTTGGCACAATTGCGCCTGACTATGTGAATACAGAAAAGTTGAGATGTGATCATTTCTTCATAGGGCTAAGAGTCAAACTTCGAGCTAGGTTGGCGTTGTTCAATCACGGCAAGTACAACGAATTAGTCAATGCCATTATCATACAAGAAAAGGAAGATCTTTGCCTTCAAGCGGAGAAGAGAAAGCGGAGTATTCCGCATGACAACACTAGTGTTGTTGCTCAAAAATATTGGTTGGTATATCGTTCGCCATCCGGTCAAGAATGAAAGCCATCTGTCCGACCATCATATCAAAGTCGCCCGTTGCCTGCATCAAGTTTTGAATCACCCCCACAGCAGCGGCACATAAATTCTTATCCATCTCCACGGCAGCGAGAGATACCCAGTTTTCATCCACAAGTCAGCGCTGAACCGACTAAATATTTGTGCTTCACTTGTGGTCTTGTGAGTCATTTTACTAGATATTGTCTAGAGAGAAATCAAAGCTGCAGCCAGTCATCATTTCAACATTCAAGTCAGTTTCCCAATCAGCAGCAAAAGAAATCAAAGCTTGGTAGTGTCCACTATACTACCATTGAGGGTGTACCGAAAGGAGAACCTGTGTTAGCGGGAATGTTCACTCTCAACCATATACCTATATTGATTCTCTGTGATTTCGGTCCTACACATAGTTTCATAAGTCAATCCTGTGTGTTCAAGCACCAGCTTCCAATTACTACCACAAAACATCGCTATCTTATATCTTCACCCGGAGGTAATATTACCGCAAGTGATGTTATCTCTCGAGCACCATTATGTCTGGGTGGTAGAATATATCCCACTACTCTTATCATCCTTGAAGTTCAAAAGATTGATGTAATCTTGGGAATGTCGTGGTTAAGAAACCATGAAGCTATTCTAAACATCAGTCCTCGCACCGTTGAGCTCAACTCTTCAACTCACGGCCATCACACCTTAATTCTTGAGAACATGGTTCAAGAAAATGCAGCAGTGAATCATTTTGAAACAAGTAAGTTGGAAGACATTCCCGTGGTCCATGATTTCCCAGATGTATTCCCTAATGATTGTCAGGTATGCCGCCCGACCAAGATGTGGAATTCAAGATTGAATTAATACCGAGAACTACACCTATCTCTCAACGACCATATAGAATAGCACCCAAGGAGTTAGCTGAATTAAAGGAGCAGCTGAATGATTTATTGAGTATAGGTTTCATTTGCCCAATATCATAACCTTGGGGATGCTCGGCTCTCTTTGTCAAAAAGAAGGACAAAACATTGTGACTATGCGTGGATTACTGTCCGCTTAATGTCGTGACTATCAAGAACAAGTATACACTACCACGTATTGATCTGCTCTTCGATCAATTTGTGGGTGCTAAGGTATTCTCTAAAATGGATCTTCGGTCTGGTTATCATCAGATTAAGATACGATTAGAGGATATACCGAAGACGGCATTCTCAACTATACATGGACTTTATGAATATTTGGTTATGTCTTTTGGTCTTACAAATGCCCCAACGCATTTCATGTACTTGATGAATTCAATATTCATGCCATAGTTAGGCAAGTTTGTCGTGGTGTTCATCAACGATATTTTGGTCTACTCCAAGTCAGAAGAGGAACATACCGAACATCTCAAGATCGTGCTTCAACGACTGCGTGATCACAAGCTATATGCCAAATTCAGTAAATGTGAGTTCTGGATTAATCAAGTTCCATTGCTTGGTCATATTATTTCAGCAGAAGGCATAGTTGTGGATCCGAGTAAAGTGGTACAAGTGTTGAAATGGCAATCTCCCACCTTCGTACATGAAGTCCGTAGTTTCTTGGGTTTAGCAGGCCATTATCAGAGATTTGTCCCAAGTTTCTCAAAAATTGCAAAGCCTATGACGGACTTATTAAAGAAGGGCAGCAAGTATGTATGGAGTGAATCATGTGGGGAAGCCTTCAAAACTCTAGTGGAGCATCTCACAACAGCCCTGATCTTGGCTCAACCCAATACGACAAAATCTTTTGATGTTTATTGTGATGCATCCGACGTCGGATTGGGTTGCGTACTTATGCA
Source organism: Tuctoria greenei (assembly GCA_036927565.1). NCBI lineage: Eukaryota > Viridiplantae > Streptophyta > Magnoliopsida > Poales > Poaceae > Tuctoria > Tuctoria greenei. Next base: position 74,292,960 of record JAYESD010000005.1, on the reverse strand, counting down.
AGATGGAAGAGTAATTGCATATGGATCAAGGCAACTCTGAAATCATGAACACAACTATCTGACACATGATTTAGAGTTGGCAGTAGTAGTTCTTGCACTGAAGATGTGGAGGCACTACTTAATGGGAAATCTAGTGCATCTCTACACAAATCATAAAAGTTTGAAGTACATATTCACTCAGAAGGAATTGAATATGAGACAACGGGGATGGTTAGAGTTAATCAAAGACTATGAACTTGAGATTCATTATCATCCCGGCAAGGCCAATGTGGTTGCCGACGCTCTTAGTCGAAAGTATCGCGTTCATAATTTGACCATCTGTCCTATGGAAGAAGATGAACCGAGTCTGCGTGTGATTCCTTATGGAGCTTTGTATAACCTTGCTCTCATACCTACAATTAGAGAGGAGATTGTAGAGGCTCAGAAGAAAGATAAGGGAATGTCTCATATTCATCGAAGACTTAAAAGCGGAGAAATGAAATGTTTCCAGGAAGACGAACAAGGAACTTTGTGGTTCAAGAATCGAATAGTGGTACCCCGGGACATGGACCTACGGAAAAAGATTTCTGATGAGGCTCACTTGTCCAAATATTCAATCCACCCTGGCAGCAATAAAATGTACCAAGACCTCCGTACTAAATTTTGGTGGACACGTATGAAGAGAGAAATAGCAAAGTATGTGTTCGCGTGTGACACATGTCGGAGAGTGAAAGCTGACCACATGAGGAAAAGCGGACCGCTGCAACCATTGAAAATACCGGCATGGAAATGGGAGGATCTGAGTATGGATTTCGTTGTCGGATTGCCTCTCACCTTTCACAAGCACGATTCTGTTTGGGTAATCGTTGACCGTTTAACCAAGTCAAAACACTTTATTCCAGTGCATACCGCTTACAGTGCAAAGAAATAGGCAGACTTATACATATCAAAATTATGTGATTACATGGAGTTCCCCGCACCATTGTATCGGAAAGAGGATCGTTGTTTGTTGCTCGTTTCTGGGAGCAGCTGCATGCATCTTTGGGAACAAAGTTAATTTGTAGTTCCGCATATCACCCTCAAACTGACGGACAAACTGAGAGGGTAAATCAAATACTTGAGGATATGTTAAGAGCATGTGCCATACACCACAGTAAAAATTGGGACGATCATTTACCGTTGGTGGAATTCTCGTATAACAACGGATATCAGGCTAGTATCAAAGTGGAACCCAATGAAACTCTATATGGCTGGAATTGCCGCACACCACTCAACTGGTGTGAATCTGGTGAACAAGTGGTATATGGAATTGATCTAGTAAATGAAGCTGAAGAGCAAGTAAAAGTTATTCAAGCAAATCTCAAAGCCGCTCAGTATCGGCAAAAGAGTTATGCGGATAAAAGGCGACGTCCTTTAAGCTTTAACATCAGAGACCATGTGTATCTCCGTGTCTCTCCGATGAAAGTAATTCATCGATTTGGAGTAAAAGGAAAGTTGGCTCCACGATTCATCGGTCCATTTGCTATCACTGAATGATGTGGTCATGTTGCTTACAGATTGGAGTTACCAATAACTCTAGCTGGTGTTCATGACATTTTCCATATATCTCAATTACGGAAATGTCTCAAACCATCTATCGGCATCCGCATTGAAGAATTGGAAGAATTGAAACTGGATCTCAACTACGTCGAGCATCTAATCTGGATTATCGATGAAAAAACTCGTGTCACAAGGAATCAGACGATGTGGTTTTATAAAGTTCTATGGTGTAACCACACCGTCGAGGAAGCAACATGGGAGAGTGAAGATTATCTCCGCACAAACTATCCGGACATATTATCATCTTATATCCGGTAATCTTTTCACCTCTGTCTCTTCTATTTGTAATCTTAGGACGAGATTCTTTTAAGGGGGGAATGTAAAAGCCCTAAATTTCTTAGTGCAAGGTTCAGATGGGAGATGTGAAGATTTGAATGGGAAAACTAAAACAAATTGGCAATTAAAAATCAAACCAATTCAAACTTTAATGGAGGGAATTCAAATATTAAAAACTTTCTCCTGTTCAAACCTTGCCAAATTAAAAATCTGAGTTCACCAATAAATTCCAAATATTACAAATAGCCTCTCTGCCAATTTTTAAAAAAAAATGAAGCTCATTTGCTATTTAATTCAGTGGCTCCATTAAATTCCCTCCAAATTCAAATTCAAATTCAAATTTGAATTTCAATTGAAACTTTATCAGTTCGAAGTTTTGATTCCAGAATCAAATTCCAGATATTTATTTGAGCCTATCCAAAAATTTTCATGAATTTTGGACTTTAGTTGGTAGGATATTTGTTTAACCAGAGAAGGGATGAGTATGGAATTGTGGGGCCCACTGTCCAGTGACCCAAACTCGAGCTGCTCCTCTGTTTTCACCGTGGCGACACCTCCCGGCATGCAAGCCACCGAGCTGCTTGCTTTCTTCCGCCATGGCAAGCTCTCCACGCCTCTCCTGGCCTATTTCTACCCTTCCTGACCGACGGCGCCGTGTCCCAACTCAGTTTTGCTTTCCCACGTCACAGTTTCGCCCCGCCGTCGCACAGCACCGCCGCCTTCCTTCCCTCCCTGTGAGCACCATAGCCTTGCCTTATTTCCCTTCAATGCAAATAGCAAAGATGGCGCCAAGGCTGTGCTCTATCATCTATGCCAATTAGCTCATCGTTTTGCTCATTGTGTTGGCCGTAGTTTGAAGTTCCATGGACGCCACCGAAGTTTGGGGACGAACGCCGCCTCTGCTCCACCGTCGCCAGCCCTCAACAAGCGGAGTCACAAATCGACCTCAACAGCAAAAAGGATCGCCATCCCGAGCTCTTTCTCATGGTAAAAGTCGTGCCTTCTTTCATTCAGTATCGAGCAATATATTCTAGTTTTTCTTTCGGTCGTTGCCCATGAACTAGCTCACTTCTTGGTTTAATTCCATTTCTACGTGTAATGATTCTTCAATCCAATTAAGTATTATGGTTTGTACCTCCTAGCGCACCCCTCTGCCAAGAATCAGTGCAAACCATCGAGTAACGACTGAACTATTCAAGTTTTTCCCGCCGCCATGAAGAAATAGTCGGCACGCCGTCGAACTCATCGTTGTCGACCGTTCCACAGCGTTTGCACCTCCGTTTCATCTTTCATTTGATCATAGGAACGTTTCCGATCGATTTATGAGGTGTTTGAGCTAAGGATACGTATTTCCAACGTGGCCGGAACCCTAGCCGCCGCCGTCGTCGTCGCGCCGCCGTTTCCGGCCGGCAACACATCGATTCGACCTCACCACCGTGTTCCTTGTCCTTTAAAATGGTTGGAGGGAGATTTCCAGCAAGGGAGATTGTCGGGAGTGCCAAGCTGATGAGCACGTCGGCGCAGAGCCGCCGCGGCCGCGTCGTGCGTCGGGAGGAAGACGAAGACTGCGAGCCCCGCGTGTCAGCAACGGTCTTGCTTGTGTGGTATCGATTGTGGACAAGGATCCGGTGTGGCTACGCAGGTTAATCCCGTGGCCCTCGGTGCGGCCCAGCTCCGATTGGCCCGTTCAAATGAAGTTGGGCCGGCTGCATTATTTAAACTTTCCCATTGGAAAGTAATTCCAGATTTCTATCAAACTTCAAAAACCCATTACTCCTAGTAGATTTGCTCAAAAATTTCCAAGTAAATTCTGGTAGACTCATCTCAATCTTAAATTTGCAGTGGTGTAATTTGTTGTACATGAAACTCCCAGAATTTTCATAATTAATTCCTTTGAGCTAACTGCTTGGAAAATTAATTATTCCTCTTCTGCTAATTGGAAAATTCCCAATTTTGGTCAGGACACTCTCCAAAATTCAGTTGATCTCCAGTAAGAATTTCAAGTTTGGACTTCATTTACAGGGTTGACCAGTCTTCCAAATCTCTATGTAGTTAAAAATTGAGAAAAATACAGAATCAATTTCAGCTTTTTCCCCAAACTTGTAAAATCAATTTCTCCCTGTAGGAAGCTTATAAAATTATGAAACAACTTTTCCTAGAACCAGTGAGACCCCCTCTGTATGTTACAACCACTGGTTGCCATGATAAAGCTCCAGAACTAAAACCAAAATTTAGAGAATCCTTTTGCTTATTGGAATTTTGGAGACCACAAGCTTCCTTGAACATCTCCAAATTTTTGGTCCAGGTCTTCCTCATAGCACCTAGTGTCCACTGTAAAAATCCCAAAGCGCATTAAAATCATTTACATACCTAATCAATGTTAATAAGATCTTTTCTATAGTTTATATATCACTCATGTACTTTATATATTGCATATCATATAGTGACCGAGATCAAGGAGGACCCGGAGCCCTTGGAGACTAAACTTATAGAAGATCCCCTCTAACTCGCAGCCAGACAACCCTCGGTTTGCATTTAAGAGCTTTTATAAAGTTCTGCTTTATACACTTCATTGAATAGACTTGATATGTGCATTAGGTCTATGTTGATTGAATGATCCACCTGCATGACCAAATAATCCTTGGAGTGGATGGGTAGTATAGGACTCCCTCGGATTATATTGCTATGCTTAATTTTTAGTTAGAAGATCGGTAGAAGTTGGGTATGTTGGATACTACTCGCGAGATTGGTCACATTTTATCGACCACAAGTCAAGTAGTTGAATTCTACTTGCGAGAGAAGTTGAGTGAGGTAAACCTGCTCATGAGATGCTACTATAATGTTCACTCTTTAATATGAACGTGGATGGGGATTTCTGTAGGTTGGTTTGTCCACATCGTGCCTTGGTCGGTAATGATGAGGCAGGTGTTGGGAGGTGGATTGATAGCCCCGTCTGTGTCAGTTAAGGCCTGTCTCGTGCTTGGCCCTGTTGAGCAAGTTTGGACTGTACCGGAAAGCATACTGGCTATATGAGACCCACGAAACCAATGTACCTTGAGGATCCTATGTTGGAACCTTTTAAATTGGCTTAAGCTGTCGGCTGTTAGTACAGTGGGAGTAAACTTACTCAAGAACATCTCACAGCGGAGGTGCACCTTGAGGGGAGCTCGCTGTTCGGGTCGATCGAACTGTTTTGATATGGTTGAATCTGGGAAAAGGTGGTTGCGTGCGACATCAGTGGAGTGTGCCGACGCAACTCTGAGTGAGGGCGTACGTGTCGTGCAGTCTGGGTGTTTTTATTCGAATCACCATCGCTCGCGGTTATGGATTGAGCATACTTGGTCACTGAGTCTTGACGTAGTAAGAAAGAGAAATGGAAAGATTGTGAATATGCTACTATGAATAATTCTTTGTATTGAAATCTTGGTTTCTATAGAGATAGCATATTAATTTACAATTTCCAAACATTTAGCTTGAATAAGGCTTATGCAACCTTGAGCCAGTATCATCTTGGATGAAGCATTTCTTGTTTGATTGTGGAATTCACAATGATGCTATGCCCATGGATCGCGTATGCTACTTTAAAACTGACCACTAAGGATTTACTTTCGGCGAGTCCATTTCTGCAAATTCAGTTTTCCAGTCTTTAAAGTTTCTAGCATGTAGAGTTCCATGCTTTAGGTGAGACGGTTAAGTCTTGCTGAGCCTTGTGCTAATAGTTGCTATATTGTGGTTTTTGTAGGTATTATTAGCTTATGCTTATGTTGTGGTTGTCCGTGAGACCTCGATCTTGTCGAGATGTATCTCTTACGGAAACCTTGCCGCTGCTATCTTTTTCGTGTTGCTAGTGAGAAGTGTCTGCGGGCATGGAGAGCTTCTCCTATGCATAGTTAGTTGAGAGTGTGAGTATAATGTATTCTGTTGCGTTGTATATTATGTTGTAAAAGAGAACCATCTTGTGAAATAGAATATTTGTGTTGGTTATTTTGTGTGGTTTTTCTTGTGTGATGTTGGGTGCCGTATCGCACGGCACCACCCAATGCGATTCTTGGAATGTGTGGACCCCGGTCCCCACATCAACTAAGGTTCTGTTCTTTCTTTCTACAACACCATTTTGTTGAGGTACATATGGTGAAGAAAACTGATGATCTATTCCATTTTTAGGACAAAAGTGATCAAAAGATTGATTTTTAAATTCGGTTCCGGTATCACTTCTAATTGCTTTTAAAGATGATGGGTGATCAATTGATAATCTAAGAAATAAAGTTCTCAAGTGACTAAAAGTTGCATTCCTAGATGCCATAAATTAAACCCAAGAGTATCTAGAATAATCATCAACAATCATAAGAACATACCATTTACCTCTGAAGGATTGAACACGTGAAGGTCCTACGGTGTCAAGGTGCAAAAGTTGACCCGGTTCAGTTGTCATGATCATTGTGAGAGGAGTATGTGAACCTGCAACCATCTTAGCATGTCTAAAAGAAGAGCACACAATTTCTTTGTCCCCTCTAAGCTTAGGCAGCCCACGTATGCGATCAAGAGCACTAACATGTGTTAGATGACCAAAGCCTACGTGACCAAGTCTACAATGCCAAAAATATATGTCCTTTGAGTCATTAGCAACTAGACACCTATGCTTAGAGGAAGACATATCAAACAGCTTTAAAAACTCTTCCAAACCGAGACATGTTAAAAATAAGCTCACTATTTGAATTTACAACTTTGCAGCAATTTTTAGTGAAAATGATTTCCAGATTTTCATCTAGCAGTTGTGAAACGGAAAGCAAGTTGTATTTCAAATTTTTAACAAGTGCCACATCCTTCTAAGTGTAGTGATCATTTACTATAACCGAACCCTTAGCAATTGTAGGAGTTGAAGAATTATTGGCAAAAGTAACATTCTCTACACGTCACACAAAAGAGAGGGAGGAGAACCATTCTTTGTTACCGGTCATGTGGCGTGAGCAACCTGAATCCACAATCCAAATGTTCTCCTTCCTCAAGCGTGTAACCCACATAGTTGAACAATACGTTGAAGACTCAATATTGGGGTTAGTCAAAAGGCATTTAGGAATCCAGTACTGAGTCACACGACGTGCAGTAGGAAAAACACGCGAAAGCTGAGATAAAACAGCAGGTTTATGAGTCAAAGTTTGAGATTTTTTGTTCTTAACTACTGACCTATAAGGTGTTACTTGTGTAGCACAAAAATCAGTAGCTCCGGAGGCAAAAACAGAAGGTCCAAAGGTAAACTTTGAATGTTTTTGACTCATAATAGTAGGTTGACTATTCCTGACATTCGGTTTAGTATGTGCAGCAAATTTTGCATGAGAGTTATAAGATCTAGCTTGCATTCTTTCCTGTCAGTACCCTGCGTACCGAATACCCTTTGGGACTACAAAGAGCTCAAAGGAACTTCACCTGTCTGAGTTGAAGACCTCCAAAGGCCCCACGTGTCATACGGAACCGGACCTGCCTCCCTTTTATGGTTAGTCCCAGCACCGCCACGTGTATTGTTAAACCGTAGCTACATTCCACACATGGGAAAGCTCTGGACTAGATACCCGTGTGGCACCCCCGAACCTAACCCCCGACAGAGGGAAGCTCTGGTACTGACACGTGTACAACAGCACTGGACCTACTCGTCCAAGACAGTAAGCTCCGGAGCTGCCATGCGTCCAATCGTCGGACCTTCAAGTTCAACATGCAGGTTGGTGGACCTCTAACGGCTCGGACCTTCAAGGAACAATTAAAGCTTCAAGACCCAGTTGTGTGTCATTAATGCTATCCTAAAGACACAGGATCGAAGGACCCTTAGTACCAATAACGCCACCATCAAGGGGCGTTACCATGTTGTTAAGTGTAATTAAGTACATTAATTGTGTATTAAGCATCAGTAACCGCCAGGGCCACATGTCAGCCCAGGCTGATGATGTAACGGTCAGTCCTTGTACTATAAAAGGACTGGCCGAGCGATACACAAGGACGGTCACACTAGAGACTCCCAGGCACACACGCTGAGACGAGTCACTCTAGTCTTTCATACTCAAGCGCTCAGACACTCAATACAACAACACACACCCGGGGGATAGGGTATTACGATCAGGCGGCCTGAACCACGTAAATCCTCATGTCAACTCATCATCTTCTTCTGAATCTCTGCGCGCCCACAACCGAACAACAAACTTCGCGGGCTGCCAACGGTAGTACCGGGAGAATTGCCGGAATCACACTCCGATAGTTGGTGCGCCAGGTAGGGGCGCCCGAGATTCAAAGATGGTGAACTCTACTGCTGGATCATCCAACAGTAACCACGTTGAGCAACCTGTTGGAGGCAATCCCTCCAACATGCAGCAGCCAGCAGGTGTTGTGGCTCCAGCAGGAGTCATGCCACCACTGCCACCATCTGCTCTTGCGAATCAAGCTGGACGTCGAGATGGGGCGACCGCGTCGGTCACTGCATCGGCGAACCACAACCCTGAACACGCAATTAATGTCGCGCGTGCTCTTCTCCAACGCCCATCGCCTCCAGGAGCACCCCCAGGGTGCGATGGAGTAGTGGAGAGCTGATGTGGAACATTTGGTTGCAGCAGCAGCCAATGGCATCAGCAATCAAGGTCCTCCCCCCTCGGGGTAGGCCATCGGATCATGTCAGGTAGACTTGGTATGCACGCTTCGCAGCACAGGAGGTGTGTTGCATCTCAACAAGCAACGTCGCTGCCTTCTAGGGCGCGACGTACCCACACGATAACCAGGATTTCGAGTCACGACCTCCGGGCAGAGCTCGATCGTCATTACTGTCAACAGAACGGCCGCGTCCACATCGAGTGTGCCCGCGAGAGGCGAGAGGCTCGGGACAGTCCTGCTCCCGAGGGAATAGGAGAAGGTTGTTCCGCCCTGGCCATGCACCTACGCATGGTCAGATGGCCGCAGAAGTTCCGACCTCACCTGCTAGAGAAATTTGACAGGACTGTCAATCCCGCTGAATTTCTCCAAATCTACTCTACCGCTATTCTTGCGGCTGGAGGAAATGAAGCTGTGATGGCCAATTATTTCCCTGTGGCTTTAACTCGGACCGCCAGGTCTTGGTTCATGAGCCTTCCACCTGACTCCATCAACAGTTGGGCGGAACTGTGCCAACAGTTCACCGCCAATTTCAGGAGTTCATACACCCGACCAGGTACAGAACTGGACATTTTTGCTGTCAAGCAAAAAGGGGGAGAGTCCTTGCGATCCTTCATCCAGAGGTTCTCCCAGGTACGAAATACCATTCCTTCTATCTCAAGCGCCTCTGTTATTGTGGCATTCATACAAGGTGTTCGAGACAAGAAGATGTTGGAGAAGATAGCGACCAAGGAAGTCACCAGCGTCACGGAACTCTTCAACTTGACAGACAAGTGTGCCAAATCTGCGGAGGGCCGTGAAATGCACTCCCAACCACCTCCGGAGGCCAACAAAAAGTCCTCCAAGGGTGAAGCTGCTACCTCTGGGAGTGGCAAGAAGAAGAAAAAGTCCAACAGCAAGAAGAAGCGGTCGGCCGGCACACCTACAGCCGCTGCTACAGCAGCTCTGGGTGGCCGGGGGCCACGCCCCGAGAAACGACCTCGGCCATCATCTGAAGACGATGGCAGCTCCAAGATGTGGTGTCCCATACACAAGTCGAACAGCCACAACCTGGAAGGCTGCCGAGAGGTCCAGAACCTCGCCGAGCGCTACAACCAGCGCCGGGAAGAAGCCCATTTTTGTCAAAGGGAAGGAAAACAAAAAGTCGACGAAGCTCTAGCTTAATAGGAGTTAGGCTTTCAGGACCCCAAAAAGGTCTTGAAGGATGTTTCCACCTCCGTTGACGATGACTCTGACGTCTCCGATAACGAGCGTCGGAAGACCATGAACACCATCTTTGGTGGTTCGTGGGACATCACTTCTCGCTGTGTCCTCAAGACAATGCGGCGGGACATGGCCTCTGTAGCTCCCACCGCCAAGGCGGAGCCTCATCAGAAGTGGATGGATACAGCCATCACCTTCGATGCTTCGAATTGCCCGCGGAACATGATTGGAGCTGGTCAACTTCCTTTGATGGTATCTCCGACCATCAACAACATCCACCTCCACCACGTGATGGTGGACAGAGGTTCGGGGTTGAACCTCATAAGCTTCAAAGCCTTCGTCAAGCTTTAGCTTTGACCTTTGGATCTTTGCCCCTCCCGACCTTTCTCCAGAGTAGGTCCGGGGGCCATCACTCCACTAGGTGCCATTACTCTCCCGGTGACCTTCGGGACCCGGGAGAATTACAGCACTAAAAAGTTAATCTTCGATGTGGCGCAGATCAACTTACCATTCAACGCCATCTTGGGCAGGCCAGCCTTGTACAAATTCATGGCTGCTACTCATTATGGCTACTTGGTGTTGAAGATGCCAACACCATCAGGTGTTCTCTGGGTCCGCGGAGATCGCACTGCCAGAGTTACTGCTCTGGAAGAACTCCATGCGCTTGCTACAGTGCAAGAGGAAGAATTCGGAAAGGAGCAAGCTCCGAAACCTCCGAGCATTCGTCATCGAGGCTCAACCTCCACACCTCACGTGCAACCAAGCGGCGACACCGACATTCTCGTCAAAGTCGTCCAAATTGGTTCTGGTGCCGCTCAGACCACCCGTATATCGGGAGGTTTGAACGACAAATAGGAACTCACGCTCATCACTTTCCTCTAGGCTAATGTCGACGTGTTTGCCTGGCAACCGTCACAAATATTTGGGATCCCTAGGGAAGTGATCGAGCACAATCTGAAGATTTATCCCGATGCTCGGCCTGTACATCAGAAGCCTCGGAAGCAATCAGTAGAGCGACAGAACTTCATACGTCAAGAAGTGAAGAAGTTGCTCGAAGTTGGATTCATCTGGGAAGTCTTCCACCCAAAATGGCTGGCAAACCCAGTCGTTGTAACTAAGGCCGGCGGGAAGCTTCGGATGTGTATCGACTACACTACACTGAATAAGGCATGTCCAAAGGATCCATTCCCACTACCTAGAATAGATCGGATAGTGGATTCCACCTCCGGGTGTGAATTACTATGTTTCCTAGACGCATATTCTGGGTATCATCAAATCAGAATGTATAGGGAAGATGAAGAGCATACTTCCTTCATCACAGTAGATAGATTATATAATTACACTGCCATGCCATTCGGTCTCAAAAATGCTGCTTCAACGTTTGTGCGAGCTATGTACAAAACTTTTGGAGAGCTTATTAGAGACGTAGTGGAAGTGTACATCGATGACATCGTCGTCAAGATTAAGAACAAGGAGTCATTCCTTGACACCTTGCAAGTTGTCTTTGACAAGTTGCAAATCACATGCACGAAACTGAACCCAGACAAGTGTGTCTTCGGGATTAGCTCCGGAAAGCTTCTTGGATTCTTGGTGAATCACTGAGGAATAGCAGCGAATCCAGTGAAGATTAAAGCTATTGAAGACATGCGGCCACCAGACCGCATCAAGGACGTCCAGAAGCTGATTGGATGTCTAGCTGCCCTTAGCCAGTTCATCTCAAGACTGGCGGAGCGGGCGCTACCCTTCTTCAAATTATTGAGGAAGTACGGACCATTCCAATGGTCTAAAGAAGCAGAAAAGGCTTTCCAAGAGCTAAAGCAGCTCTTCACCACTCTACCAACTTTGGTATCTCCGAATCCTGTTGAGTCACTTCTTCTTTACATTTCGGCAACTGACAAAGTTGTCAGCATGGTCCTGGTTGCGGAAAGACCAGAAACATCTCCAGTTCAGGGAGTCAGACCCCTCCGGGAGGGTTCAGAGCTACCTGAAGGCGAGTCTGGGTCCCAGTTCCCAGACCAGGATCCTCAAGTCGAGACGCCAGAGGATCATCCTCCTCCAAGTGGAGGAGTCAATGTTGCCGAACAAAAAGATTCAGACCCCTTCGGGAAGGTCCGGGTCACTTCAGAAGAAGCTCCGGGTTTCTCTAGCCAGAACCTGGAGGTCCTCGAAGAAGATCCGGACCCCTCCAGTAGGGTCCAGGTTGATGAGGAGGAAGCTCTGGGGCCCTTCGGGAGGGTCCGGATAGTCCAACGCCCAGTGTATTTCATCAGCAAAATACTTCATGACGCCAAGACTCGATACCTAGAGGTGCATAAGCTACTCTACACAGTTCTTATCGCCTCTAGGAAGCTTCGTCACTACTTCCAAGCTCACAAGATTTCAGTGGTAACCTCCTATCCACTGCGTGCAATCTTGCATAACCCCAACTCTACTGGGAACATTGCAAAGTGGGCAGCGGAACTGGCCGAGTTCGATCTTGAATTCGTCCCAAGACAAGCGATCAAGATTCAAGCATTGGCGGACTTCATGGCGGAATGGACCCCCTCTCCTTCAAATCCTGGGGGCCCCAGTGAGCAGAAGCCAGAACCAAAGGTTCCGGTCTTCATCGAGCCTCACTAGACTTTCTACTTCGACGGCTCCGTGCAGAAGCAGGGGGCCGAAGCTGGGATCCTTCTCCTCACTCCGACCGGGGAGAAGGTCAAATACATGGTTCACCTTGACTTCAAGGCGACCAACAACATGGCGGAGTATGAAGCACTAATCTATGGGCTCAAGGTAGCACTATCATATGGTGTAAAGCAGCTGCTGGTAAAGGGTGATTCGCATCTCATTATAAAACAAGTCAAAAGGTGAATGCTGCTGCAACAACCCTCACCTAGATGCATATCTACTTGAAGTCCAGAAGCTTCAGAAGGACTTCGAAGTCCTGGATCTTTGCCATGTCCAGCGTCTCAACAACGCTGAAGCCGACGAACTCTCAACGAAAGCTTCAACTGGAGCTCCAGTTCCCGACGGAACCTTCGTCCGGAGATTGTCAAGACCAACAGCTCAGCCTGCCGAACTGAGCGAAGGGGGCGAGACCAGCACCTCGAAGCTGGCGGTCCTGGTGGCCCTGTTACCATAGCGTCCATCAAGGGTCGTAGGTGCTGCAGGAAGCTCCGAGCAACCCAGCACGCAAGACTCAAATGCTCAAGTTAGCTCCGATGCATGGATCTCAGAGATCCGGAGCTACTTGAAAGACAATATCCTTCCTGAAGACAATGTATCCACTGACCGGATAGTCAGATTGGCTAAAAGATACACACTGGTAGAAGGGGATCTCTACCGACGTGGTGCCAACGGCATCCTAATGCAGTGCATTACAAGGGAAGAAGGTCGTGAGCTCCTCGCAGAAATCCATAGAGGGGAGTGTGGGAACCACGCGTCTTCCTGCACGCTGGTCGGTAAAGCCTTTCGACATGGTTTTTACTGGCCTACAGCACTCACGATGCAATCGAGCTAGTGAAGAAATGCAAAGCATGCCAGTTCCATGCAAAGCAAATTCACACACCAACTCAACCTCTACGAATGATACCTCCTACATGGCCATTTGTTGTGTGCGGGATGGATATCTTGCAACCTTTCCCAAAAGCCGTCGGAGGTTACAAGTTCCTGTATGTCGCCATTGACAAGTTCACCAAGTGGCCGGAAGCAACTCCAGTTGTGACAATAAACAAGCAATCAGCTATTAACTTCTTGCATTTCATAGTATGCAGATTTGGAGTCCCAAACAAGATCATAACTGATAACAGGACCCAATTCACAAGCTCTGCATTCCAAGGATATTGCGAAGACCTCAGCATTCAAGTCAGCTACGCTTTCGTAGCTCACCCGGCAAGCAATGGCCAAGCTGAGAGAGCAAATGCAGAAATCCTAAAAGGACTCAAGACGCGCACATATGAGCGCCTGAAAAAACATGGAGCCAACTGGATTGAAGAGCTTCCGCCCACCTTGTGGGCAAACAGGACAACTCCCAACCGGTCAACTGGAGAGACACCCTTCTTCCTGGTGTACGGAGCTGAAGCAGTCCTTCCTCTGGAAATCACCTTGGGGTCACTCTGGATCCGGACCTTCGATAAAGCCACGCAGGACTAGCTCCGGCGTGAAGACCTTGACCTCATTGAAGAGGGAAGGTGCCAGGCAGCTATTCGAAATGCACAATATCGCCAAGCGCTCCGGCGCTATCACCAAAGGCATGTGCATAACCGACAGCTCGAGGAAGGCGATCTGGTGCTACGGAGAATACAAACTCGAGAGGGGTTAAACAAAATCTCCCCCAGTTGGGAAGGACCCTTCCGAGTGATCAAAGTATCCCGTCCCAGATGCGTTCGCTTGGCAACCGAGGATGGGACACCGCTCCCTAATCCTTGGAACATTGAGCACCTTCGTAAGTTCTACGCTTAATATCACGGAGGTGAGTCTGTAATTACATATGATGTATGTTATAGCATCATTGTACAGAGTCGGGTAGCTCCTCCGGGAGAACAGCTGGACCTTTCCCGGAAGGTTCGCAAGGTTCAGGCAACACTTGACACAGTCTCAGAACTAAAAGTGTAGCTAGCTACCTTGGGTCAAACGAGAAACAAAACACACTTAGCCTAGTTCCTTACCCTAAGAGTGTACTTGTTTCCCCTGTACCCCGGACCTATAATGAAAGACATCATTGTGTGAAAACAGACTCCACGTGCATTGATTTTGTACATGCTCAATATTTTTTATTTCTTGTCTATAACAAAGTTGTGCAATTCTCAAGAAACTTTAGCTTGAACAATTCATGTATAATTCGAGTCGCTTTGTTATATCTTTTGGGTCTTAACATTGTTGAATGACCTACTCGCCTGAATGCCGCCAAGCCAATCTAGGTCCAGAGTGTGCTATTGACTTAGCTTGGTCCTGCACCCTAAGTATGTCACTCTACCTACACCCCGGCAGGCAGAAGTAAGGCGAGTCCAGAAAACGATCGGACCTAGAGAAAACAAGCCAATGCACTTGATTATATAAAGAATTGTTGTTGACCTAAAAGTTTCTTTCAGGAATAGTAAGCCGCAATCGAGTTATAGATAAGAAACGAATTTTACTGTTTTTCTTGACTTCAGTGTGCAGGAAAAATAAAGATCTCATGATGATGGTGGATGAAGCCGGAGCTATCAAAGCACCGACACCCCCTAAGGTGGTCCGTTGTCGATGTCTCAAACATTGATAGCAGGCGTCGTCGGAGCTACCAAGTTCCGGCAAATCCAGGGGGCCAACCGTCAACGTGAAGAAAAGATGATAGAAGGACACCCTAATGGGGTCTGCTGTCGATGCTCTATGTGTTGACAGTGGATGCTGCCGGAGCTACTAAGCTCTGACAACCCCAGAGGACCAGCTGTCGACGTTCTACGCGTTGATAAAGGTCGTTGTCGAAGCTACTAAGCTCCGACAACCTCAGGGGGCCCTACTATCAACGACTTCGAACCTAAAAACTACAATTTTGAAGCACGCAAGTCTTCAACAAAATGTTACATCCTCTTGGTACATGTTCACAATCAAATTGTGTACAAAAAATGAAATTCATAAAATTCTTGGATTTCATTAATCTAGAGACAAGAGATTACAAAATTGAGGAAAGGAAGAGAAGATACAAGCGGGAGATACAAGGAGAAAGTCCTAAGTCCTATGGAAGAATGAGGCGACCTTCTGGGCAACCTCTGACACGCTGGCCTTGGCGGCATCTCCCTCTCCATCGATGGGACCTTCAAGCACCGGGTCTAGTAGGAAGTGAGGATCTCGACTTGTGTAGCACGTCAGCATGTACTCTGCGATGTTCTTCGACAGGGATTGTCCTTCGGTTTCCAACTAGTCCACGATGACATCGCCCATTGTAACACCCTCAACTTTCGCATCCTGCATTGCATACATGATCATGCATTAAATATTAATAGAATAAAAGAAAAGATAAAACATAC